>OU342442.1:0-1200000 GCA_910589575.2 Carcina quercana
CTAACCTAACCTAACCTAACCTAACCTAACCTAACCTAACCTAACCTAACCTAACCTAACCTAACCTAACCTAACCCTAACCTAACCTAACCTAACCTAACCTAACCTAACCTAACCTAACCTAACCTAACCTAACCTACCTAACCTAACTAACCTAACCTAACCTAACCTAACCTAACCTAACCTAACCTAACCTAACTAACCTAACCTAACCTAACCTAACACTAACCTAACCTAACCTAACCTAACCTAACCTAACCTAACCTAACCTAACCTAACCTAACCTAACCTAACCTAACCTAACCTAACCTAACCTACCTAACCTAAACCTAACCTAAACTAACCTAACCTAACCTAACATTAACCTAACCTAACCTACCTAACCTAACCTAACCTAACCTAACCTAACCTAACCTAACCTAACCTAACCTAACCTACACCTAACCTAACCCACCCCCACCTAACCTAACCTAACCTAACCTAACCTAACCTAACCTAACCTAACCTAACCTAACCAACTAACCTAACCTAACCTAACCTAACCTAACCTAACCTAACCTAACCTAACCTAACCTAACCTAACCTAACCTAACCTAACCTAACCTAACCTAACCTAACCTAACCTAACCTAACCTAACCTAACCTAACCTAACCTAACCTAACCTAACCTAACCTAACCTAACCTAACCTAACCTAACCTAACCTAACCTAACCTAACCTAACCTAACCTAACCTAACCTAACCTTTTTTTTTTTTTTTTTTTTTTTTTTTTTTTTTTTTTTTTTTTTTTTACGGAGTGGAAATCTTCAAAAGATACCCGGCACTTCGGGGAAAGTGGCCGGGTTATGCTGGATTCTTACCAGCTAAAACCACTCCGGTATCCCTCTCTCGCCTTTGTTTGCCGAGTCACGGGAACTTACTACTCATCCGCAACTCGGCAGGCGGCCCCATACATCCCTTGCACTCGTGCATCCGTCACTTCTCTTGTGCAGCAAGCACATCAAGCCGATGGCCAGCTAGATGTGATTGGCGCACACACACACACATCTACTCTATACGGGTATTGCTAGGCCGATCACAGCATGTATGACAGGTAAGCACACACCCTGCCCCGGCCCGTCGCCACCCGCATCACTCATTCGTCCTTTCCTCAGTGGGCAGGAGCGCGATGCCTGGCGCGTTCGCTGCCCCATTCCTCCATCTTTCAGTCCTCGTCTCTCCTATCGTCCATCATATATCTATTGCACCAACCGCATCCAACCAACCGCGATGCAACCCCAATGAGGCAGCAACGGAATCGATCGGGCACGGCTGGCGCACATCCCTCATCTCAACTGTGCGTGCAGCGCCGGGCCGGTCACAGTCCGGATGACAGGTAAGCACCCACACTGCCCCAACCCAGCACTACCCACACCCCTCCTCTCTCCAGTGTGGGCAGCAGCGCGTGTCAACTCGCGCCCGCTGCCCCATTCCTCCATACCGTACCATGTATCCATCCATCCATTCATGTTCCTATGGCGGCGAAATTCGCCAGCCAGTCATACTCCCGTTCGTACTTATTCTTCTTCTGCACCGACTGTATCAAGTCAGACCGAGTGCGAATGCATCTATGCGGACGCACCCAGTCCGCCCGGATACCGTCAGTGCACATCCATCTCCTCAACTGCGCAGGTGGCATGACGCCGACCCGCGTCCCCTTCTCCCCGGTTGGGCAGAGTGCTCCACACACACTGCCCCCTTCCTCCGCTCTTCCTCTTCCATACTCCATTCATCCCCTTTCATTTCAGCGCCATGTCGGGAGACTTGACACGGCGCTGAACCACCTCTGCTTCGGACGCAGGACCTGCCCCGGGTCCTGCGCCCGAAGCCGCGTTTAGGGCGGCAGACGGCGGTCCCCCGCCAATCGACGGCCCCCTCCCCTGCGCCTTCTCCAGCGCCTCGTCGGGCGCTCCGCCTCCCTCTCCCGTTGCCGCTCCGCCTCCTCCTTCTGCGACATTACAACTTCCGCGAACACGGAGACAGCCCGCCACGCCCCCTCGCTGCCAGCCATGGAACGTACCACAGCCGGCAGCGAGAGATCCGCGCCGATAGCCGCCACCAGCGCCGCCCTTTCCTCCGCCCACGCCGAGCACACCGCCAGTGTGTGTTGTGCCGTATCCTCGGCGCAACCACAGTGATGGCATTCCGGCGTGGGCTCCGCCCCCGCCACCCTCCACAGGTACCTTCCGAAGCACCCGTGCCCCGAAAGGACCTGCGTAAGGTGAAAGGAGAGGGCTCCATATTTTCTTCCCATCCACTGTCGCAGAACTGGCCGCACCGCATCCACTATCTCTCGGCCAGCTGAAGGCTCTTCGAGCGCCTGCCTCCATCGAGCGAGGTAGGCTCTCCGCGCGCGGATGCGCAGGCGAAGGACCTCCTCGCTCGACAGAGGCTCCCCGGACGCCCGGTGCTCAATGATGGTGTCGTATACCACCGTGAGCACACGGGCGTCCCACACCCAGGGCAGCGATCCCGCCAGCACACATGCTGCCTCAAATGATACCGTGCGGTACCCTCGTATGGCCCTTAGGCATATGGCCCTCTGCGACCTTGCCAACTGTGCCCCGTTCTCGCGCCCTATCTTGTCTTCCCACACGGGGGCCCCGTACAGCGCCATGGACCTCACCACCTGTGCATATAAACGTCGGCAGGCCGAGTTCGGCCCACCGACGTTAGGCAGTAGACGGCCCAGGGCGCTGCACGTCACCATCAACCGAGGCGTCAGACGCCGGAAGTGCTCGCGGAACGTCAGACGGGGGTCGAGAACGATGCCGAGGTAGCGCATGGCTAACCCGACCTCGATCCCCACCCCGCCCACCATCACGCGAGCACCACCCGGCGGCCCCGCCCGCGGCCCGTGGAACGACATAGCCTCGCTCTTGTGGAGCGCCACTCGCAACCCGAGCCGTCCAATGCGCTGCACGATGCTCTCCACCCCCTCTGAGGCCCGCGCGGCTGCCTCCCCGAAAGTGTCTCCTCGGGCGGTGACCAGCGTGTCGTCCGCGTAGCACGTCACGCTGACACCGCTCGGGAGACTCGTTCTGAGCACCCAGTCGTACCCGATGTTCCACAGAGTTGGCCCAAGGGCCGAACCCTGTGGAACACCGCGCGACATGGGTCTCACCTCCCACGCCTCCCGCGCCGGATACCAGACCTCCCTCTCAGAGAGGTAGGAGCCAATAATCCGGCGCAGGTACTGCGGGAAAGCGTGGTAGCCCATTGCCTCCTTTATACATTCCCAGGGAAGAGTGTTGAAGGCGTTCGCTATATCTAGCGAAACCGCCACCAACACTCCCCCCTGCTCAATCTCGCTCTCGGCCAACTGCCGTACTCTCCTTACTGCATCGATGGTAGACCGAGCCCTCCGGAACCCAAACTGGAACTCGGAGAGATCCGGTCCCACTCTCTCCAGGTGTCTGACGAGGCGGGCGACTATCACTCTCTCGAAGAGCTTACCCGCCTCGTCCAACAACACGATCGGCCGGTACGCCGCTGGGGAGTCCGCCGGCCGTCCTTCTTTCCTGAGCAGGACCAGCTTCCCCCGCTTCCATATGCGGGGGAATTGGCCCTGCGCGAGGCACGCGGTGAGCAACGCCCGGAACCTATCTTCGAGAGGCTCAAGGGCGACGCCCACCGCGCGTCCCGGAACCCCGTCGAGCCCTGGGGCCTTTTTCTTGCCTCGGAGGCGGAGAAGTGCCACGCTGACCTCCGCCGACGTGACTTCCGGCACCTCTCCGCTCCCAACGTCACCCTCCATATTCGCAGCTATGATGCCCATCTCTGGTGGAGGCATCTCATCTGCCGGCGGGAATAGTCCCACGACCACCCTTTCAACCACCTCGGGCCGTAGGCTCCGCGTAATCGGCGGAGCCCACGGCCTAAGCTTCCCCCGGACCATACGGTACGGTCTCCCCCACGGGTCCGCATTGAGGGAGGCCAACATCTCCTCCATGCCAGCATCTTTTGCCGCGGATATGGCCGAGGAGAGGGCCTCCACTCTTTCCCTATATCTGTCGTACAGCCTGTTTTCCCGTTGGGGGTCGCGACGTCTGCGCCGGCGACTGCGGGTGTATGCCCGCCTTGCGGGAATGCACAGTTCCCGTAACCCAGCGATCAACTGCGACCACCAATGTACGTGACGCCAAGGGGCGTGCGGGCCGAGGCGAGGCATCGCGACGTCGCAGACGCGCGTCAACGCCCCGCGGAACCACTCACTTTCCGCCCCGACATCCACATCCATGGTCGGTCCCCTCGCCCATGCCTCTACCAGGGCCGCCTCCTTCAGTACCTCTCTGTCGATTTTCCCTAAAGCCCAGCGGGGCGGGTCCCCTGAAATGGGGCGCCACGGTTCAGCTGGAGTAGTGGATAGAGCGGAGACATTGAATCGAATATATCGATGATCCGACAACGTCTCCACTCCCTCCAGGACCTCCCACCCCGATACTCGGCGCGCAAGAGCAGCAGTGGCAAACGTAACGTCCACCACTGACCCTCCCGCACGCCGCACGCACGTGTGTATCGTCCCTCTATTTAGCGCCACAAGTCCGCTTGCCATAGCCCAGTCTTCAGCCTCCCTACCACGTGCGTTTGTCACCGAGGATCCCCACATTGCTGACTTGGCGTTGAGATCCCCAGCAACTAGCACGTGGCGTGGGTTCCGCGCGGCCATTATTGTCTCCAGTTCCCGGAGGAACCTCTCAAAGCGAGTGAGCGGGCTGTTCGGTGAGAAATAGACGGCAACCACCAGGGTGCCCTCTATCTCCCCCGCGACCCACCCGCATCCCCTCGAGACGTGCTCCAGGGTCGGAGCCCCCGCAGCCAGCCTGGTGACAATGGCGACAGTTCCACCACTATCACCGGTCCAGCCGGCATGTACCGGAACCCGATATGGCTCTGCCACCATTGCCACGTGAATACCCCACTGTGCAAGGCTTTGTACCATGAGGTCCTGCGCCCGTGCACAGTGGTTCAGGTTCACCTGCAAGAATTTTGTTATGGACATTTACTGGGCAGTGTCCATATTAGCCGTCTCATTCGATGCCCCTGCACCTGAGGGGGCCGTCGTGCTTGTGGTCTGCTGTGTGGCCCTAGAGCCGCCACCAGCCGCTGGCATCTTCCCTTTCGTTGGTTTTGCGGGGCACGCCTTACCCCCACACCGGTGCTCCCCGGGCCTGCCCGCCGCCACGCACAAGGTGCAACGTGGCAACGCGTGGCAGGTGCCGGCCACATGGCCGGCCTCACCGCAGCGGTAGCACTCGCCGCTGCCGTCCACCTCAGACGCGCAACAGACGCGCACATGCCCGGGTTCCAGACACCGGAAGCATCGAAGAGGGCGCGCCTCTAGTAGCTCCACGCGAGCAGTACCCCAGCCAACCCGCAGGCGGCCAGCCATGAGGATTTTCTTGGCCGCTGCCACTGGGCATCGCACCCACGCCACACATGTTCCGGCCGGTCCGGGGCGCACCTCGCTGCATGTAATTACTTCGTGCTCGCATGCTCCCGCGCTCGCCACCGCCCTCTTAATGTCCGCCTGTATGACAGAGTCATCGAGGCCTGACAATCTTAGCTCTGCCGATTTATTCGGCCTGGTCACCCGCACAGCTTCCCCCAGTACCTCCGTCAGCTTGCGGGCCAACAAATCTGCCTTTGCGGCGGTCTCGGGGCCTGCGCCCGCCACCAACCTAACCTAACCTAACCTAACCTAACCTAACCTAACCTAACCTAACCTAACCTAACCTAACCTAACCTAACCTAACCTAACCTAACCTAACCTAACCTAACCTAACCTAACCTAACCTAACCTAACCTAACCTAACCTAACCTAACCTAACCTAACCTAACCTAACCTAACCTAACCTAACCTAACCTAACCTTTTTTTTTTTTTTTTGACGGAGTGGAAATCTTCAAAAGATACCCGGCACTTCGGGGAAAGTGGCCGGGTTATGCTGGATTCTTACCAGCTAAAACCACTCCGGTATCCCTCTCTCGCCTTTGTTTGCCGAGTCACGGGAACTTACTACTCATCCGCAACTCGGCAGGCGGCCCCATACATCCCTTGCACTCGTGCATCCGTCACTTCTCTTGTGCAGCAAGCACATCAAGCCGATGGCCAGCTAGATGTGATTGGCGCACACACACACACATCTACTCTATACGGGTATTGCCAGGCCGATCACAGCATGTAAGCACACACCCTGCCCCGGCCCGTCGCCACCCGCATCACTCATTCGTCCTTTCCTCAGTGGGCAGGAGCGCCTAACCTAACCTAACCTAACCTAACCTAACCTAACCAACTATTAACCTAAATATTAATTTCAACCCGATATCTCCACGCATTCCTGAGAAGGGTTTTGACAGACAGACAGACGGACAACAAAGTGATCCTATAAAGAATAATCTCAGGTACGGAACAAGAACAACAGAAACAACAGATTGAGAACATAGAAATATTATTTATTAAACATCATTACAAAAATGAAATACTCGTAATTGAGACAGTTCCGTGAGTGGGTACATGTCACCATGTCACTAGCACACTCCTCGCAGCCAGAGACAGATTCTAGTGATTAGTGAATGAATACAAAATAAAAATTAGTAAATGCACTCAAAAATAATAATAACCTTAAATTAAAAAATATATTAACAACTATAATTATAAAATTAAAATTTTTGGAATTCATAATTAGGATTCGAGTAGAGAGTTAAATATGACGGTGCTCTCAGTGCGAGCGTCGCCGTGCGCCGTGCATCTAACAATATCAACTGTGTACATGGGCACAAGGTCCTCTCGTGCGCGAGGCGCGGTCGTTGTCGCGCGACAGCTGCAGCGGGGCGCTAGTCGTGCGGCTGTAGCGTGCGGCAGGCGCGGTCGTTGTCGCGCGACAGCTCCAGCGGGGCGCTAGTCGTGCGGCTGTAGCGTGCGGCAGGCGCGGTCGTTGTCACGCGACAGCTCCAGCGGGGCGCTAGTCGTGCGGCTGTAGCGTGCGGCAGGCGCGGTCGTTGTCGCGCGACAGCTGCAGCGGGGCGCTAGTCGTGCGGCTGTAGCGTGCGGCAGGCGCGGTCGTTGTCGCGCGACAGCTGCAGCGGGGCGCTAGTCGTGCGGCTGTAGCGTGCGGCAGGCGCGGTCGTTGTCGCGCGACAGCTGCAGCGGGGCGCTAGTCGTGCGGCTGTAGCGTGCGGCAGGCGCGGTCGTTGTCGCGCGACAGCTCCAGCGGGGCGCTAGTCGTGCGGCTGTAGCGTGCGGCAGGCGCGGTCGTTGTCGCGCGACAGCTGCAGCGGGGCGCTAGTCGTGCGGCTGTAGCGTGCGGCAGGCGCGGTCGTTGTCGCGCGACAGCTCCAGCGGGGCGCTAGTCGTGCGGCTGTAGCGTGCGGCAGGCGCGGTCGTTGTCGCGCGACAGCTGCAGCGGGGCGCTAGTCGTGCGGCTGTAGCGTGCGGCAGGCGCGGTCGTTGTCGCGCGACAGCTCCAGCGGGGCGCTAGTCGTGCGGCTGTAGCGTGCGGCAGGCGCGGTCGTTGTCGCGCGACAGCTCCAGCGGGGCGCTAGTCGTGCGGCTGTAGCGTGCGGCAGGCGCGGTCGTTGTCGCGCGACAGCTGCAGCGGGGCGCTAGTCGTGCGGCTGTAGCGTGCGGCAGGCGCGGTCGTTGTCGCGCGACAGCTGCAGCGGGGCGCTAGTCGTGCGGCTGTAGCGTGCGGCAGGCGCGGTCGTTGTCGCGCGACAGCTGCAGCGTGACACCGGCGCGCGTCTCGTTCGTTCGTCGCCGCCGTGTCACGCGCCACGCGCGCGGGCCCAGCTGTGACGTCAGCGTCACGTCACGCCTGCAAATCACACGTCACAGTCACGAGTTTGGGAAACAAAGGTATAATATGTTATTATTATTGGAAGACTTTTGTCTTTAGACGCTGAGGTATTTTGGACGAGAAGATATGCCGTAATTTCCCGAACGCTGCCCAGCCGAGTTGGATTCTTCGGTTGACCTCTTTGTCGAAGTTGAACCTACCTAGTTGAACGATCTGTCCCAGGTATACATACTCGTCTACAACTTCGATTGTAGTGTTCCCAACCACTACCGGCATAGGTGCAACATGGACATTTGACATGATTTTCGTCTTGTCCATGTTCATTTTCAAACCTACCTGTTGGGAAACTCTGTTGAGGTCATTGAGCATTGCGTTCAGATCGTAGACGAACGAAGGTCACCGACATAGCTCGACGAGTCAGTGAGCTGAAGTGGCAATGGGCAGGCCACATCGCTCGAAGAACCGATAACCGGTGGGGAGTAAAGGTTCTCGAGTGGCTACCACGTACCGGGAAACGTCTACCAGGCCGTCCCCCCACTAGATGGACCGACGACCTGGTTAGAGTCGCGGGGAGTCGCTGGATGCAGGTGGCTCAGGACCGGTCGATGTGGCGTACCATGAAGGAGGCCTATGTCCAGCAGTGGACGTTTCCCGGCTGATGATGATGATGATTATTGGAATATAGAAACAAACAGTCTTACTATAATTTAAAACTTAATTCTAGACATTCAGTTTCCTATTTAGAATATAAGATTATCGACATGTATGTATTATTCTGTGATAAGCGTTGCTGGAGCCGGTGTGGACCACATCGGCCTGACGACCATTGCCTCCAGCATGGCTTCCGGCAGACTCATCGCGCGCCACTGACGCACGCGCAACGTGTACCGTGTTATTTTTAAAATCAAACAAGTCACAGTTTTAAGTAAACCACAACGTATGTGTTAGTAATACCTAAACCGCGTGATGTATCGTTTGTGGAGTCCCGGAACAGGCGCTGTGGCGTGTCGCTGTGCAAGCCTCGAGACAGGCACTCGGAGTACATTGACAGTTTAACAGAACATTACAAATCTTCAGTAATACTCGTATGTGCAAAATGCTAGCAACTTGAGATCATCGGAAAAATGGACTTCATGTACTTTGGAGACTTATTATTAGTTTATAGATACTCATAAGATACATTATTTATTTATATACTATATACTCTTAGTCATCCCGAAAATTGTAAAATAAAATAAATTTACCAGAAGATAACCAATAAATAATTGAACTGTCACGAGTCGCTCGCGGCGCCATCGCAATAATGCATCTAACATCAACTGTACGACTGACCATCGCACTAAACACATTTAAGACCAAAGACATTTAACATTAATAGTTATAGACCGGACAAAGCATTTATATTAAATAGAGATTTATGTACGCAAAATATCAGATAGTTTCAAATTTATTTAAAGCAATTATCTTTCGACCACGCATGTGTGTCCTGGCAGAATCGTATGTCAACAGAGCCGCGGCATGGAGCGGAGCGGCTTATAGACTTATTTACAATTCTTTATTAACCTTGCTTTCCATACGAACAAAAATTTGGAATCTATACAAAAGACCGAAATGGATAACAAAAGGTCTTGTAAATAGTTGTAATACTAAAAGCAAGTTGCGCTTTCAACACTGCTCCAGCAGAGATACAGATGTTGCACTAGAGGTGAGCTGCCGCGAGTGATGTGTAGAGATGTGTGTGACAGAGAGAGTCGTTCACCTGGGCGTGTGTGTGCGCGTGTGTGGCCGCACGCACAGGGCGGGCTCGTCGTAGAAGTCCAGGTCTGCGTGCACGGTGAGTGCGGGCGCCGCGCGCGCGCGCAGCTCCCCGCGCAGCTGCAGCAGGGGCCCGGCGGTCACGCGCACCGACGCCTGTAGCTCGGCGCGAGTCTCCACCTCGAGTGCTGCGCGCGACGTGCGCGACCACAGAGACACCTGCACGTGCCCGTCGACGCGCATGTCCACCGCCCCCCGCCAGCACGCCGCCAGCACTGCACCCCCGCACAGCGCGACCCCCCCGCACTCCGACGGCAGCACCACCAGCGCCCGCAGCACCGACGTCGGCTCGCTCCCAGCACCGGACCACACGCGCGACATCAGCTCCCCCTGGTGGACACACGCTACACTAAACAAACTAACTTGACGTCATCACGCACACACACACACACACGCAGGGGTCTGTCGCAGTCTACGCAAAGCACCAGCGCGAGGTCTGTGACACGGCTGTGCGCCGGCAAGGAGTCCAGCGGTTACCATACAATGAGTTTTTATTTATTTATTTATTATTTATTCAGAACACAAACAGTCGTTTACAAAAAATTATATAAACATTTTATACACAAAAAGACCTGGAGGTTCATTTTTCGATACGTTTGATCTACTCGGTACAAGCGTTGATACATAATTATGTTACTTATTAGTAAGTATATATAATTGTGAACTTATAGCTGATAAAAAAGCCATATGTGGAGGCTTGTCAATGGCTGTTCGTCATTAATTTTACACTATGTTCCGATTTTATAGCTGTAAGCCACCCTAATAAAATAAAATAAAAATAAAATAAAATAAAAAATAATATTCAGTCTACTACTATATTAAAATTACTATTTATACAACAGACACATACAGTATGTTAATATGAGTTATATAAAACAATTACTACAGCTTGGATTTTACAAATTTTTTAAGTTGGGATGTGGAGCTTATGAACGGGTCTATTCCACTAAGGTGCTCATTGTAATGTTTGGAAACTCGTCTGAAAAACGTGTTTTTAGCATAATTGTTACGCGCGAAGCTTACGTGAAAGAGTGTGTGTGCTGGCCGTAGGGAAGGGTGGGGGATTTTGTAAAATATATTTTGTAGGAGATTGGGACAGTTGGTAATGTTTTTAAGTATTTTAAAGAAAAATATTGCATCCAAATAAGTCCTTTTGTTTAGGGATAGCATGTTATGATGTCTTGCTGCTTCAACGGAGTTATCATGAACTGTTCCTGTTCTGTAGCTGAGTGCCTTTAGGAAGATGTTTTGTATCCTCTCTATGCGATCTTTGTGTACCTGGTATTGTGGAGACCATACAACAGAGCCAAACTCTAATATACTTCTTACAAACGCATAGAAAAGGATTTTATAGGTCAAAGGACGCTTAAAGGGCTGTCCTAAACGAAGAATCATGCCAAGATTTTTGTAGGCTTTATTGCAAATACTATCAATGTGCAGGTTAAACGAGAGCTGGGAGTCAAGAGTAACACCTAGATCCCTAATAGATGTTATTCTCGTAATATCTCTATTTTCGATTTTGTAATTGTGTATAATAGGATTATTTTTACGGGAAAAACTAATTACAAAGCATTTGTCCAAGTTTAAGAAGAGATGATTGTCACGACAGTAGTGATAGAATTTATTGAGGTCACGCTGAAGGTCTGTACAGTCAGATTCAGAGGCGATGGCTCTGTAAATTTTTGTATCGTCTGCATAGACTAGATGCTGTGAGTTGGTAAAACAGGAGCTCATGTCGTTGACATATAAAATGAAGAGCAGGGGACCCAAGTGTGAGCCCTGGGGGACGCCAGAGGGCACAGGAAGGAACCTAGAGCAGAATCCTTTTACAGCTACAGCCTGACTGCGATTGGATAAGTAGGATTTAATCCAACGCAGGAGGTCGCCGTGAATACCGAGGCACTCTAGTTTAATGTTATGTTTATCATTAATGAACTGACCACATATTATGTTGTCACGCTGTGTAGAAGTGACCAGCGCTATTCAAAAATGTTGAACCGTTAATTAACGCGTTCAAAAAGAACAAAAACCGACTTCAACTGGCTTAAAAATGTTCACCGTGAGAGGTACAATTATCTGGGAACATATTTGGTTTTTGTTGATTTTCTTACACAGCGATCAATCAATTTCTATACAATGTATGCGGGACCAGCTCTGAGGCGAGATCCACCGTCTCTACGTTCTCCAGGTATCTACGAACGTAACGACCCTTTTGTTCTGGAGATGAACAGTTGTTTAATGAAAGCTGTTTGTGTGTAACGGTTGCGGTCACAAGTGTAAACAAGGCTCCTAGGGTCTCGTAGGATCTCCTAGGGCTCTAGGGTCCGTTAGTAAACGCATGAAAACGATCAAAATATTATATTGTGCCTTTGTCCGCAGCCACCTGGAATATTGTTCCCGAGTATCTAAGTAGTGTCCGTTCTACGTAGCTCACTCCGACAGACTCGTGAGATATCGTACGAGCATGAATGCGTGCGTGCTGTGTTCTCACCTGTCCCTGGAACAGGACGTGCCCCTCGCCCCGCGAGCCCGCCACCGCCAGCTCCAGCCCCGCGCTCACCTCCCCCACCTCGTCCGTAGGCTCCCCCTCGTCGCCGGCGGTGCTGGGACCTGCGCGGGCACCCATAAGCGTGTCTAACCCGCGCGCCCACACCTGCACCGTGAGCGCGGGCTCCTCCTCCCCGGCTCCGTCCTCCCGCACGTGCAGCGACACGCGCGCGTCCCGCAGCACCCCGTCCGCCGACACCTGCCGCGCGTCCAGACGACCCGACCAAGCGCCCACGCGACCCGCCCCCCGCGACACCGCCCCCGAAGTGCCTCGCGCCGCACGCACCGCCCACCCCCGCGACCCCGGGCCCAGCGCCCGCAGCACCGACCCCACCTCCCCGTGCTCCATCGACAGCTGGTGGGCGCGCTCCCAGAATATGCGCACGAGCTCGGGGGGGCCACGCGACGCTAGTTCAGCGGCCGGTCCCAGCAGCACCTGCGGGGCACGCAGCGACCGGCACAGCGCCAGGTCAAGCGCCGCAGCGCGCACCTCCAGCGGCCCGGGGCGCAGCGCCAACGCCAGGAGACGCCGCACACGCGAATGTGGCAGCGCGTCGGGGGGAAGCGCCTCGAGCGCAGCCAGCGCGGCGAGGGCTACGCTGGTGCGGGGTGCGGGTCGTGCGGCGTGCTCTAGCAGCAGGTCCGCGGTGTCGGCTCGGCGCAGGTTGTGCAGCGCGAGGAGGGGGGCGCGGCACGCCTCCCCGCGACACCGCGACAACACACGCACCAGCAGCTCGCGAGCGTGGTCCGACACGGCGCCCCCCGCCGCACGCGCACCCGCCGCGCCCGCCAGCAGCGCCGCCAGGCTCACCCGCGGACACGTGCACTCCGCGCCCAGCGACAGCACCGCGCGCACGACGTCCCCCTGCAAGCGACACACGGTCACCGCACCTCGCGCGCACAACTCACGTGCAGTACAGCTCAGTGTTTCTTTATTTATCTCGTACCGTACCGGTAAAGTAAATAATTAATCTGAAACTAACATCTAGTAATCGATCAACATTGAGCGAGTGAGTGCTGGTCACGGGCCACGCTCCGGTGACGCGCCCCGTGCAACACATTCCCACCTCCTCTCCGCTCCCACTGTTATTCCTGTTTTTTATTTTAGCCAGGATCTACAGCGGTACACTTGAAACGCGTCCACAGAAGGTGGATGAATTTCCTACGGACTCTAAAGCTATCTTGGGACCCCAGACTCGTTTAGAATAAAGAAATAGGGTGGAGTGGTAAAGACGTTCCCACTTCCCCCCCATGGTAAATGGGAGATAGCGCAAAATCGAAAATCAACCATAAGGTCACCTACTAATGGGAGGACGGCCGAGTGAAGCCCGACCGCCCGGTTTTGGAATACACCACGGACAGCGCCATGCAGTGAGTACGGGTAGCTGAGGGCTACTTTGAGTAGTACGACCAGTAGTACTCATGGCAGAAGCGCTTGAATGCTCGGAAGTTGCGGCGCGTTGAGACGAGATCGCCGTAGTAGACCGGATGACCACCCGAATCGATACCGTCCAGCATGAACTCGCGTTCCTGACTCCACAAATTACATTCCCACAAGATATGATGCGCAGTTTGCGACTGCGCCCCGCATTCGCACTCCGGTGACTCGACCAAACCCATGCCGTGAAGTTTCCCGCGGAAGTTACCGTGCCCGGTCAAAAATTGCGCTACGCAGTGGTCGACCTCCAGCCAGTGGAGCGCCAGTCGAAGGCGGACGTCGGGAAAGAAAAGAAAGAGGTGCCTCCCTTTTTCCGAAGAGGACCATCGCGCCTGCCAATCGTCGATGAGTGACTCCCTCACGCGCCCCCTATCAAAGAGCCGCTCGGTACGCGCTCTTTCCCCCAGACCGAATTCAGACCACGACATATTACGCGACTCGAAAAAGGAACCCGCCTGACGTTGCAGTTCAAGGTCGATGGGCAAGACGCCCGCCAGCACCGGCAGAGCGTCGGTACTGGTGGTGCGATACGCCTTGCATAGAAATAGTAGAGCCATGCGTTGGCTACGGAGCAGTCTGCGACGCACTGCCACCATGGTGGCCCTGTCTACCCATACGGCCGCACCGTAGCAAACGCTGGCGACGAAAGTGGCGTAATAAATTATTCGTAGGACGTGGAAGCGTAGACCCCAGGTGGACCTGGAGACCCTGGCTAACATATAGAAATGGTTCTTGGCGGTCTCGCAAATCGCCTGGGTGTGCTCTCCGAACGAGAAGTTCTTCTCAAGGAGCAATCCGAGATATTTGACTGCTTTCTCGTGTTTCACCCGCACGTCCAGGAAACGTATCCTGGGTGGTTCTTTGAGATTGCCCTTGAGCAGAAGCTGCCTCGTCTTGGATGGAGCAAACTCCAGCCGGTTGCGAAACCCCCAGTCCGCAATCTTGCCGAGACAGGAGTGGGACAGGGTCTCCAGCTCCAGTCGCGATTTACCCTCTACTAAGAGAAGGCCGTCGTCAGCATACGCGAACAATTCGCACCCCGCGGGAATTGGGATCTCCAGGAAATCGTCAAATGACAGATTCCAGAGGTAGGGACCTAACACCGAACCCTGCGGGCAACCAAGCGTGAGGCGCTTTGATGCCTCACAGTGACCGAGACGGAGAGTGACGCTACCGTTCCGGAAGTAATCTACGATTAGGCGGTATATGTTTGAGGGACACCCGCGAGCCTTCAGTTTGAGCATTATCATTGGCCACCACGCGTTATCAAAAGCACCCGAGATATCTAAAAAGACCGCTAGGACATACTTTGCCGGAGATTGGCTTACGTGCCTACGAACTGCAAGGGTCGCGTCAGAGGTCGAAGTTTTGGGAGTAAAACCGAATTGTCTCGGATGGAACTTCGGCCCACCCGGGATGAGGCGCGGCACGATAAATCTTTCAAGGAGTTTCCCCAGAGATGGTAGGAGTGTGATTGGGCGGAATGATTTTGGGTCGTCGGCAGGCTTGTCCCCCCCCTTGGGAATGACACGGACAATGCCGTGCCGCCATGCAGTAGGAAAGGTTCCTTCGTCTATACAACGGTTCATGATATGGAGGATGGCCTCGGGAGCAGATTTTACCAGCTCTTTTAGCATGCGGTTACAGATTTGATCAAAACCTGAGGCCTTTCGGCTGGGAAGGGAGTGGGTGACTGAGAGAAGCTCTTCGAGGGTGACAAGGTTGGAGCGCGGATGTGAAGGTACGTGTAGGAGGGCGGAGCGCACCGCGAGATGATACTCCGCGTCCCTGCCGGGGATGTCATCCGGGACAAGGACGCGCAGCAACTCGTCAGTGGTCTCCTGGACGGACATGGTGTGGCCAGTGGGGGTTCGGACATTGCTGAGAAACTACACTTCTGATCTGGCATTAGCCTTGTTGTTGTGGTACACTGGGGACTGGTGGGTTGTGCAACACAGCGGTGCACTCACGTGTGTCGCGTGCGCCGTGGCCAGCGCGGCCAGGTAGACCTGCGCGCGGGCCGCGTCGGGCGGGGGCCGCGCGCCCAGCTGCAGCAGCTCCGCGGCAGTGTCGTGCGCGGCGGGCGTGGCCGTGGACCCCAGCGCGCGCAGGCCCGCCTCCAGTTGTCCCTCGTGCGCAGCCGCCCGCAGTGCCACGGTCAGCTGCTCGCGCGTGGCACGCCGCAGCACGGCCAGCGCCCGCAGCACGCCGCCCAGCTCCCCCTCCCCTCCGGCCGCCCGCAGCGCCGCGACCGCCGACATCTCCTCGTCGTGCCACACCTCCACCTCCTGCGCGCGCACTCCTCATACGTTAGCAGCACACACCCTCACCTCACAGTTGTCAACGATATTGAGGAACAGTATCAGCATTCATATTTCAAATAAGCTGCGCCTTCACGTTATTACACTAAACAGTAGTAAAAAGTCCAAACACACAATTTTAAAAATAAATTTGATAACCACCCATCTCTATATTCATCCCACCTCGAAATATAAACATTATTACGATAGACTGAACTTCATGAGCATAGAGATATGACAATAATTTAAATGAAAAAAGAAGAGATGCAATAACATGTTGACGGGTGCGGTTGGAGAGACGGAGCGAGGTGGAGTGGACCCCGCTGCGCTGTGGACAGACACGCTGTGTCTGCATCCAGCACTGAACTTGACTGATTTGGGTGCTATTTCATTTATTTTTTATTTGAAACAATGACAATTTAGTAACGCTCGTTTATACCTAAATTTAATCGGACCAAAATGATTCCCAAAAACGTGTTTTTGTTATAGCAGCCCCAATAGGTCAAGCCTGTAGCAGGGCGAGCTATTTAAATATAACTGTTAAATTTTTAAATGATGAAGATAGGCGATCAACTGAGGATGAGAGACTACGGGATAATAAAAGATAATCGCTTTTCTTTGTAATTTTCAATTGTTTAATAGTGAGGACCTGTAATTGGCTTTCTGTAAACTATTTGCTGTGTTATACTTTTATTATTGGCTGTTGGTCTGCAGAAACGATAAAATAAAAATAATAAAAGAATTATATATTTGAGTGTATAGGGTAATGAACGTACCCCGAGATGCGTGTGCGTCAGGTCGTGGGTCGTGTAGTCGTCGGGCAGGTCGTGCAGCGCGGCCTGCAGCGTGCCGTGCGGGGCCGGGGAGGGCGGGGCTCGCGACGACTCTTCGCTCAGGTGCAGCCAGGCGCGCGCGCGCACTTCCCCGCCGCCCGCCCCACGCGCCGCTCCCACCGAGACCACCTCCTCGGCGCGCACCTCGCGCACCCCGCCCCCCGACAGCGAGTACCGCGTGACCCGGCGCGACACCACCCCTGCCGCGTCCCCCGAGCACCCGCTCTGCAACAACACCAGCACCGTCACACCCGCGCCCGCCACCCGCGCCCTCCTCCCTCCCACCTTTGTCTTGCGCAGCGTGGTGCTGTCGTCGTGCAGCTCGTACCGCGCTCGACACTCGCCGGACACGTCGGTCTCGTTCCTCTCCCCGACGTCGCCCACCTGCAGCAGGCTCATCACCGCGCGCTGGTACAGATGCTCGAGCTCCGTGCCCCCCTCGCGGAGTATCGCGCGCACCACGCGCCCCCCCTCCCACACGCAGTACGCGCGCGACGCCTGCAGCAGCGCCCCGCGACCCTCCCAATCGGCGCCCGCCGTCGCCGCCCGCCCCAGCAGCTGCACCACAGAGACCTGCAAACGAGCACCGCGACACGTGTTACTCATATTACTGCTCATGCTCAGTCGTCGGCTGTGTTGTCTCAGTTGATCGTTTCGTCGGATGTGACCCACAGTGACCACCTCCGCTGAAACTACTCACTCCCGACGGAACTTGCAAGATCTGTACAAAAACAAAGCACCTGGATTTATCTCATCGGAGGGTAAATACTAAAACATCGCTCAAAATACGACAATTGTATTTTTTTATCGGCATTATCGCCTTTCTTAAAGAAGAGCACCACCACGCTTCTGCTCCACGCTTCTGGCGTGCAGCCTTCGTGTATGACGGACTGGAAGAGTTTCTGAAGGACTACAGGTATCGGTTTTCAAAGCGGGTGCTTTAGAGCATAGCTCTAATGTGATTCCGTCTTCACCTGCCGCCTTGTTATTTTTGAGTTGTTTGAGAGCCATTCGAATTTCATACAGGCTGACGTCCGGGATATCTTCGGTATAGTGTCGGGTCAGTTTGGCTCTTCGGTCACTCACCGGGCTTGCACCTGGTCACCGTGACGATGTGTCCAGCTGTCCATAGAACTTCTCAATCTCTCTCGAAACTTCCGGTTTTGACGAAACAATGCCGCCCGTATTGGTCTTCAGCCTCGTCAGTTGGCTCTGCCCTATAGACAGATCTTTTGCAAACACCTTGGAGCCTTTGTTCCGCTCTATCGCGTCTTTAATATGTGCTGTATTAAAGTGGCAAATATCGTGTCGCATCGATTTAGATATCTGTCTATTAAGCTGCCAATACTCTGACAATTTAGCTGGAGACTGCAGGCATATTTAGCGTCTATCCCGCATAAGTTTCAGAGTGTGATCATAGAGTTTCTTGGTTCTATTTGTGGGACTGGCCTTAAAGAATTTAGACCCTACCGACAGTTTCCACGAGCCGGTCGGTCCGGTCGAGCCGTCACGAAGCGATTGTGTAATTGGAGCTGGAAGCTTTCGGGGTTTGAGATGTAAGCATTTTGAGGTCGGAGCGTGGACTTCATCAGACGAGCTCTTTCCAGTGTGGTATTAAGCTTCAGTGTGCCTCGAACCATGCGGTGATCACTACCGGTTTTAACCCTGTTGATCACTGAAGGTCTGCCGCTTGGTGCTCAAGATGAAGTCTATTTCGTTTCTCGTGGAACCATAGAGGCTGATCCAGGTCCACTTCCTGTGCGGCCGCTTTTCAAAGAAGGAGTTCATCGCAAAGAGTCCCTCCTTCTCCATAAAGTCAGCCAGCCTCTGCCCCCTAGGGTTCCGTTGCCCAATCCCAAATTTCCCTACTCTCAGCTCATCGCCGTTCCTTCTGCCTAGTTTCGCGTTTAAGTCTACCATGACCACAGTGTAGTGAGTCTTTGAGGAGTGTATGGCTCTAGATATGTCCTCATACATGGCCTCTACCTCGTCATCTGGATGTGACGAGGTGGGTGCGTAAACCTGTATAACCTTCAGCGAATACCGTTTGGTTATTCTGAGTATAAGGTACGCTACCCTCGTCGAGACACTCTCCACCTTCACTACAATTTACATACAAAGAAGAAATTTCTTTTAGAAATAAGCTGTTCCTTTTGTATATATTTTTTTCTGTTTCTTGTGTTATGTAATGTTTCCGTGTACAATAAACTGTTTAAATAAAAATAAAAATAAAAAATAAAAAAATAAATACATTGTTGACCAGGGACTTCCGGACGATAAACCCGACACCGCCCTGTGACGTTTTGTCGCCTTCCCGGTAGTAGAACAAGTTGCCCGACTTGAGAATTATCGTGTCCTCTCCCTCTCTTAGGACTTCTAATAATAATCAATATAACTTATCTACTTCTTCCTCCAGCTCAACTATCTTCTCGTCGGTCCTCAGCGTCCGCGCGTTATACGTCGCCAAGTCGAGACGTCGTTGGTGGTGGCCGCATCTCTTCCGGAGATTCTACGCACCCCCTGCCCCGCCGTAACCGTGACCGCTACCGTAGTCAGGAACAGCGGGGCCGCCGGGGACTGGGGGCGTACTGCCATAAGGGGCTTAGCATAATCACCACGCTTGCTAGATGGGTTGGTGATCGCAGAATTCGATTTAGTTATTCTCATAATATAACTGGACTGCTAAGATTCCACGTCAGGTATTCCGATCTTCAAAAAGATGCCCAGACTCAATAGCTATACATTAAAAAAAGTTTCATTCAAATACGTTCAGTAGTTCCGGAGATCAGCGTGTACAAACAGACAGAAAAATTTTTAAAAATCGTAGATTCCTATTCTGTTACTATTTTTACTTGAAAATATACTCAATGTACAGACACACTGGTTTTACTGTTCTATTATATATGTATTGACTTTACAACCGTCATCCACTTCAAGTATTCCAGATCTTTGATTTATATACATCTACAGAAACAACTCATCATGCTGAATAATTTTTCCAAAGACGCTCTATTCATATCTCTTATAGTTTAGCTGAGCTGCTGGAGTTCCACATCAGTTGCTCCAGACCTTGAATTTTAGCAAGTCAATAGGAAATGCTCATCACACTGAACAATCTTCCCCAAGGCGCTCTATTCATATCTCTTATAGTTCAGCTGAGCTGCTGGAGTTCCACATCAGTTGTTCCAGACCTTCAATTTTTGTATGTTAATAGGAAATGCTCATCACGCTGTACAATCTTCCCCGAGGTGCTCTATTCATATCTCTTATAGTTTAGCTGAGCTGCTGGAGTTCCACACCAGTTGTTCCAGACCTTCAATTTTTCAAACAGTCTTATAACTATACTTGATAAAATATCATCATCAACAGCCTATATATGTCCCCACTGGAGGGGCTCAGGCCTACTCTCCTACAGAGAGTGTATGGGCCATAGTCCACCACGCGGGCCCAGTGCGGATCGGCGGACTTCACATGCCTGTTTCAGACATGCAGGTTTCCTCACGATGTTTTCCTTCACCGTTAAGCAATCGGATAATGTACTTGAATTGAAAAACAACTCATAGGTACACGGCTGGATTCGAACCCGGTACCCTCAGATTGAGAGTCCGCGCCTTATCCATTGCGCCACCGATGCTTGTGAATAACGCTTATTACGCTGAACAATCTTCCCCAAGGTGCTCTATTCATATCTCTTATAGTTCAGCTGAGCTGCTGGAGTTCCACATCAGTTGTTCCAGACCTTCAATTTTTCAAACAGTCTTATAACTATACTTGATAAAATATAAACAAAGACAAATATTTTCCTATTTATTTACATTATCATAGGTTCACATTGTATTCTCGTGCCCTGTGAGCCATCACGGGCAGTGTGGGTGTGCTGTGCGCGTATGCAGACACATATAACAGATAAGCTTCATTGACATTATGTACTTTATCTTATACTGACAGTTGAAGCTCAGTAAACTCAGTGTCAGTTGCAGCTCTGTGAGTTTCTGTGTAATTTATTCAACTATAATTTTTGTAACTTCATCATGGAGGTGATGTTACAACAGCCCATGTGAAGCGTAGAGAGTGAAAAATGATCCACATATTGAGTAAAAGTATCAAAGATATTTTTTTTTAGAAAAACCTACACAAAATGATACAACAATATTAAAAATATTCCTTTTCATCCTGAAAATGCCTAACATCAGCTTAAAACTCTTCAAACTGCTTAATCAATTTTTACCAAATAAAGCTAAGAAAAACACATGCTTTGAAAAACACATCACACTAATAACACCCATCCTTTTTCATCGGGATTAAAAAAGAAGTAAATGACTGTCAACAATACTGCATACTGCTTAAAGCTAAGAGCTGAGACTTTCTTTCTTAACTTATTTCCATTTTCCATTGGCTGTTGCAGCCATAATGATTTTATGGCTTTTTATCAACTTTCAGTCGGTGACGCTCCAGCTGAGAATAGAAGAAAATAAATGCTAGGCTTATTATGTATATACAGTAAAAGCAGGAGTTCCTACCACAAGTTGCTTTAACAGGAAGTAATGACAACTTGTATTTTAATTTAGGGGAGAATCGCACAGTATACTATTTATTAATTAGCTCGAATCTCATATTTACCCAAAATACCCACACATAAATAAAATTAAATGTTAAGGGTTGGGTTCAGTATTGGGTTGTACAAAAGGGATCGCTGAGGGAGGATACCTGCATCTCGAGCAGAGCCGTGTCATGCCCCGCATCGTGATACAGGGGCGCCAGAGTGACGGAGGCGAGGGTGCGCGCGCCCACCGCGCTGTCTCCCAGCATGAGCCCGCCCTCGGCTCGGTACGTGGCCACGCGACGCGACCACGACACCAAGGGAACCGACTCTACATCAGCCAGCTCGCCGCGCACGCACAGCGCGCACAGCACCCACAGCACCCACATATTACACACCCGATCAGCGCGCGCGACTGCCACACTCCTGCCTGACAGCCGGCCGGCTGTCATCTGTCAATGTCAATAGGTCATCGCACTGACCTGCGCGCACGCATACTCGCGATACGCGCTATCTATCGAGTCTAAGAACCCTGAGGCGTATACACATATAAATCTTAAATGTATATATTCGCGTGTATATTTTGTATCTTAGAGCATATTTATTTATTCGAGGAAGATCAAGTTGATCTTGATCAAAGCTGTTGATCTGATCAACAGCTTTGCACGCAAACATTTAACAAAGAATCATAGCTGGCTGTGTGCAGTAATTATCTAAAAATAGGACATCGGATTGTGATGTCCAAAGCCCAAGGTACTGACAAGATTTCAATTGATATGATTTTAATGACCCTTCCTTACAATATAGACTTCCTAACATTAATTGTAAATAAATCCATTTCATCGTCAAGTTTCCCTCACTTATGGAAGACGGCTATTGGACATCCACTCGCAAAAAAAACGAACCCAACAACATTCAAGGACCTCCGTCCTATCAGTATATTGCCGTGTCTATCCAAAGTGCTTGAGAAAGCCGTATGCCTCCAACTCACGGAATTTTTGGAGATGAGTAATATCCTGCCAGACATGCAATCAGGTTTCCGTAGAGGACGTAGTACTGCATCTGCCCTATCTCATGTGACTAGTAATATACTTGAGGCGCAAGACAGCGGAATGTGTACCATACTGGTTTTATTAGATTTTTCTAGAGCGTTCGACTCAATAAATATCTCACTTCTTTTGTCAAAGTTAACGTATTACGGGTTTGACGTACCTACTGTGAAATGGTTTGATAGTTACTTAAGTGACCGTTTTCAGTATGTTGAACTTCAAGGAAATAATGGTTCTTCATCGAAGTCTTCTCTTAAATCAGTGACTCGGGGTGTGCCACAAGGTTCCATTTTAGGACCATTACTTTTTATTATATATACTGCTGATATAGTGAAGTGCATAAGGTACTGTAGGTACCACAAGTATGCAGACGATTTGCAACTATATTTTTCGTTCAGACCTGGTGAACTAGACCAAGCATTACAATTCATAAACGACGACCTGTCTAGAATAAGCAAATGGGCTTACCAAAACCATCTCATCCTTAACCCAAACAAATCTAAATTTATGATTTTAGGCACTAAAAACCAACTATCTAAAGTGGTCACTATGACACCTAAGGTTGTAGTAATGGGAAACGACATCGAACAGACAAGCGAAGCGCGAAATCTCGGAGTCATTATGGACGCGGAATTACGTTTTGAAACCCATGTGTTGGAGATAGCGAAAAATTGTTTTTACCGGCTTAAAGTGTTGTATAAAGTGCGAGATTATCTCAGTATCCCACTCCGTATGAAACTAGTTGAATCACTTATTTTGTCGAAATTCAATTATGCAGTGTATGGCCCTCGCCTTCTGAAAAAAACTCAAAACGTGATTCAGCGGGTCCAGAATGCCTGCGCCCGCTTCTGCTTTAAGATTCCGCCTCGAACTCATGTAACACCGTATCTAAAAAATGCAAATGTTCTTAAGATGTCAGCAAGGCGTTACCTACACTTTGCAACCCTCCTTTTCGGAGTTATAAATACACGGAAACCACTGTATTTACACGAAAAACTTACTTGGTTACGCCAAAGTCGCCTTGGTCTCCTTGCGATCCCTGCACACAAAACTGCAGCATTCCGGGGTAGTTTCAAATATGCTGCCGCTAAAGTCTGGAACACCATCCCACCACCCTTACGTGCTTCTAGATCCGTAACCAGCTTTAAGCAGCAATTGAAGCTGCTTATGCAAAAGTCACATACCGAATATATAATTATTTAAGGATCAATTAGTAGTTTATTATATATATATATATATATATTTCACCCCTTGCATATTTTTTATTTTATTTTTATTAAAATTTTATTAATGTAATTAGATTAGTAATGTAATTAGTTCTTTTGTATGTATGTATCGCACATCTCACTTAAGGGAATGTAAACAGATTGTTTTTTGTTTTGTTTTTTGTGATGTTTTTTGTTTTGTTTTATGTATGTATACCAATGAGTAGGAGCCAGGTCCAGCTGAAAACCAGCGCTGTGGCTCTAGCTGCAGCACATGCTGAGCTGGTCGCCTTTTCGGCAACAAATTTTGTATTCCTTTCCTGTTTATGTATACTTATATTCTGTGCCGAATAAAGTCTTTTGAATTTGAATTTGATGTCGCGAAATGCGTATCATTAACATACAACTTCACAGTGAACCACAATAGGCTAGTAGATGACACCAAATCAGATTGGAGCTAAATTGTATTTTAAACCATAAAGGTCATTATAAAGCTCCTAAAAAATTTAAAATATCTAATATTATTTAATTTTTTCTGGACTTTTACATATTATAAAGCCCGCAAAAATTCCAAAAAACCAACTTGCTCGTATAAAATTTTTTATTTTACGTATCGTTTTGTAATTACATTGTGAATATTTTTTAGTAAGGGAATGGTCACATAAAAACATTATTTTACGAGATAATTCAAATATTGTTAAAAGTTTCATACATTATCTATACTTCAATACTCAACCGTGACGTCACGCCTAGGTACCGATTTGTATGGAGCGTTTTTGCACCACGTGACTAAAATCACTTTTCGACGGGTTATATTAGGAAAACTATCAGTCGTATCGAAAAATCTTTGACAATGCCATTTATCTCTTCACACGGTCTCTCGAATGAGGGAATAATTTTTTTTTGTCATCATCCCTATTTTCATTTTAAACACTTTTTTCGATTATATATTTATTATTACGTAATTACTTATCAAAGACAGATATTCTATTTTAATTTAAAAGTGTACGGAAGCATTCGGAGTGGGATCTCGTTAATTTTTTGACTTCAGTGAAGTCTGTCGAGTAGCGCTTCAGAGAAACCCGAGAGTTTTAATGATCTACTTACATTACACTAGATAACATAATATTTACAATGTAGCAATCGTAGCTAGGTTTGTTGATTCGTGTCGTGTCATGCAATACTCACAAGTCAACCATTATACTGTATCATGGTACAGCTTCTCAGAGTGCAGTGCAGGTTGCCTCCTGACCGGCCCCGTCACATTTGCTAGGTAGGGTTCGCAGAACGTGTCCAGCTTATCATAGCATTTTTAATGATTTGATTATTAGAAGATATACATGAGGTACATCCCAACCCCCCGTCCGTACCGCCGTCGAAGTGAAAAAATACATATTTTTGGTTTAAATGTTACAGGTAAACCTAAGCGAGGTCTGTGTCTAGTATAGTTTTTAGAAATCATCAAAAAACATTGACAGATTTGAAGTTTTGCGATCGGGAAATTAACCACCTTATTTGAAGGCAAAAATATCGTACTTATTTATTCAGTAAAAAAATTTAAAAGCAAATATGTATAAGCAACAGTTTGATTGAATCCGTGGAGCGTCGGCCGGGTAGTGCGTGACCCCGCCAGCGCAGCGCTGGGGGTCCACGCGCCTGTGAGCAGCCGGTCCGGACAACGAGTAACCTAGGTTCTGACGACACAGTGAAGTAGCACACACGGGGTGGCCCGGGCGCGACCAACACTACTCTGCGGGCTGCGACAGCTGGCGGCCTACACGCGGGGACTGTCCAACCGCTCGGTGCCAACAATCACATACAACAGTTACATCGTAGTCGCAGATACAAACGTTCCGGTAGACATGTGTATTACTGAGCAATAAGGGTCTGATTATGTAGACAGGGTGTAGACACTGACAAAACCATTGTTTTAGTTTTTTAAACTATATTTATTATTTCTCAAGTCCGTACTGCACCTAAAGGTATGAGCTTCCAAGCAATGAAACTACATGTAGCTGAATGTATATACTATCGCGAGTGTCCCTCGTCCGAGTCGGTGTCGGTGTCTGAGGCGGAGCGGTCGGTGTGTGCGCGCGGGGGTCTCGGCGGGTCGGGCGGCGGGGGGTGGTGCAGCGCGCACGGGCAGGGCGCCGCGATGGTGCCGCACGAGGCGGACAGAGCTCGGGGCGCGCACGGGGCGCACGGCACGCACGGTCGTCGACACGCCGACAGCCACCATCGTCGCGGCTCCGGTGCGCGCCGTCATGCCGGCCGCTCGACCACCGCCACCCCGGCATACGATCGTCCCACCGCCATGGCGGCGGGCAGCAGGCTCCACGTGTCCGCCGCCGCCTCGTACACCTCCACGGTGGGCAGGTTGGCGGCGCCGTCGTCTCCCCCCGCCACGTACAGCCGCCCCGCGTGCGACGCCACGCCCGCGTTACGCCGCGCCGTCCCCATGCCCGCGACGGTCGTCCATCCCGCCCCCTCCACGTACCGCTCCACGCTGCGCCGCACCGCCGGACCGTCGTGTCCTCCCACCGCGTACAGCGCCTCTCCCAGCACCGCGACGCCCGCCCCCGAGCGTCGCGCCCCCATGTCCGGCGCCGGCTCCCACCGGTCCGCCGCCGCGTCGTACCGCTCCACGCTGTGCAGACACTGACGCGACGCACCGTCATAGCCCCCCACCGCGTACAGGCGTCCTCCGAGCACACCCACCCCCACCGACGAGCGGCGCGTGCTCATGCCCGCCACGGGGCGCCACACGCCCTCGCGCGGGTCCAGCGCTTCCGCTGAGCTGAGCCCGGTGGCACCGTCGAACCCACCCACGGCAAACACGCGCCCCTCCAGCACGGCTACGCCCAGGGTAGATCTCCGCGCGCCCAGCGCTGGTCCCGCACTCCACGCGTCCGTCCCCACGTCGTACACGTCCACGCTGCGCACGCGCAACGTTCCATTGAACCCGCCCACTGCATACACTCGCGGCCCCGGCACCACCGCCACGCCCGCTCGGCACCGGCGCGAGGGCAGCGCCGCCGCGGGCCGCCACCGCGCACACTCCACGTGGAATGCCTCGACGTCTCTGATGGCCTTGGGCGCCTGCCCCCCCACCACGAGGAGGGCGGCGGGCGCGCGCGGCGCTCGCCGGGGCCGGGCGCGCACGCTGGCCGCCGCCGCCGCCGCACGACGCTCCGGACGCATCAGGTGGAACGACAGCGCCTCGATCACCAGGTCCTGATACAACACACACTTCAATACGTGTACAATAAAACATTCTCACACTTTCTCACTTGCTCCAAAATACTAAATATTTTGGTTTAGTTTATAAAATTGAATTTAAAATAACTAAATCACTTTTATTTGATAACTGCCTTTTAAAATTATTTTATTTATTTAATTATGTCTTTATGTCTTTAAATTACTAAGTCAGGTCGATGTCTGTAAAGGTGGTGGAACTGATCTTATTCATCCCCTGTTCATACGCAACTGTGCTCGAGAACTAGCTAATCCAATCACACAAATTTTTAGAAAGTCAATTTCAGAAGGCATTTTCCCCTCCACCTGGAAAAATGCTCTTGTTACACCAATCTTCAAAGGTGGTGATGCGCACCTAGCACAAAACTACAGACCTATCTCCAAATTAAATATCTTAGGCAAAATATGAGAAAAAATAGTTTGCGAACAGATTTATTCCTCTGTTTATCAACACATTTATATAAATCAACATGGCTTTTGTAGCGGGAGGAGTGTTGATACCAACCTTCTTACATTCACTGACTTCATTACAAACAAAATAGAATCAGGCTGGCAGGTGGATGCTGTGTATACTGACTTCTCTAAATGTTTTGACAAAATAAATCATAACAACCTAATAATTAAACTAGAGTGCCTCGGTATTCACGGCGACCTCCTGCGTTGGATTAAATCCTACTTATTCAATCGCAGTCAGGCTGTAGCTGTAAAAGGATTCTGCTCTAGGTTCCTTCCTGTGCCCTCTGGCGTCCCCCAGGGCTCACACTTGGGTCCCCTGCTCTTCATTTTATATGTCAACGACATGAGCTCCTGTTTTACCAACTCACAGCATCTAGTCTATGCAGACGATACAAAAATTTACAGAGCCATCGCCTCTGAATCTGACTGTACAGACCTTCAGCGTGACCTCAATAAATTCTATCACTACTGTCGTGACAATCATCTCTTCTTAAACTTGGACAAATGCTTTGTAATTAGTTTTTCCCGTAAAAATAATCCTATTATACACAATTACAAAATCGAAAATAGAGATATTACGAGAGTAACATCTATTAGGGATCTAGGTGTTACTCTTGACTCCCAGCTCTCGTTTAACCTGCACATTGATAGTATTTGCAATAAAGCCTACAAAAATCTTGGCATGATTCTTCGTTTAGGACAGCCCTTTAAGCGTCCTTTGACCTATAAAATCCTTTTCTATGCGTTTGTAAGAAGTATATTAGAGTTTGGCTCTGTTGTATGGTCTCCACAATACCAGGTACACAAAGATCGCATAGAGAGGATACAAAACATCTTCCTAAAGGCACTCAGCTACAGAACAGGAACAGTTCATGATAACTCCGTTGAAGCAGCAAGACATCATAACATGCTATCCCTAAACAAAAGGACTTATTTGGATGCAATATTTTTCTTTAAAATACTTAAAAACATTACCAACTGTCCCAATCTCCTACAAAATATATTTTACAAAATCCCCCACCCTTCCCTACGGCCAGCACACACACTCTTTCACGTAAGCTTCGCGCGTAACAATTATGCTAAAAACACGTTTTTCAGACGAGTTTCCAAACATTACAATGAGCACCTTAGTGGAATAGACCCGTTCATAAGCTCCACATCCCAACTTAAAAAATTTGTAAAATCCAAGCTGTAGTAATTGTTTTATATAACTCATATTAACATACTGTATGTGTCTGTTGTATAAATAGTAATTTTAATATAGTAGTAGACTGAATATTATGTATCAACGCTTGTACCGAGTAGATCAAACGTATCGAAAAATGAACCTCCAGGTCTTTTTGTGTATAAAATGTTTATATAATTTTTTGTAAATGACTGTTTGTGTTCTGAATAAATAATAATAATAACTCACGCCGATCGAATATCATGTCGCATAGATTTATAAATCAGCTGGAGTCTGCAGACAATGTCGCATACCGTTGATATCGTCTACGGCTTCAACAGCGTCTAAACACTGGAAGCGATTGTGTAGTTGGAGCTGGAAGCTTTCGGGTTTGAGATGTAAGCAGTAAGCATTTTGAGGCCGGAGCGTGGACTTCATCGGCGGAGATCTTTCCAGTTTGTTGCAAGTGTATAAGGGTGAGGTTTGCGTGTCGCCGCTACACCAGCACAGGGAGTGATGTTACAGTATGTCAGGCGGGTCGGTGTGTTCGTGTACCTTGACGCGGAGTCCGGCGCTGGCGATGGGCTCGGCGGCAGCGCGCGCCACCAGCGCGTCCTGCGGCACGAGGGGGAGCCGCACGTGCTCCAGCAATAGGGGCAGGTGCTCGCGTCGCGGGGCGTCGTGCGCCGTCCACCGCAGCACCGCGTCCAGCACCGCCTCCTCGCCCGGCACCGCCAGGCAGTCCCAGCGCAGCAGCTGCGACAGCGCGTCCGGAGACAGCGCCAGGAACTCATCGCTCTGTAGCACGAGGTGTGCGTGCGCCTGCACGTATCGCGCCGCCGCCGCCTGCAGCTCCGAGCACGCGTGCAGTTCGGCGAACGCTCGGATGCCGAGCGCGTTGTCCGGCTGGAGGGCGCGACGCAGGAAGGCGGCGGCGGCGGCTCGCACTCCCTCCACCTGTAGCAGCGAGGCGGCCGCGAGCAGCGCCTGCACCGAGTCCTCGCGCACACGCAGCGACGCCGGCTCGTACACCCACCGCACTATGTCCTCGAGCGCGGTGGGGTCGACGCCCTGCAGCGTCACCGAGGGCCGCGACCGCTCCTCGAACTGTGTGAACATGGCGCGGAAGTATGGGGAAGCAGCGGCCAAGACGGCGCGGTGTGCCCACACGCCCGCGTCCGCCTCCGCCTCGGGCTCAGGCCGCGCCGGCTCCGGGCGCGCCAGCAGACGCACGTCACACAGCGCACCGTCCCCGCGCAGTCTGGCCAGCGCGCCCAGCAGACGTCCCGCGTGCGCGACACCCTCGGGCTCCGCATCGCCCTCCGCGGCGGGCGCCGGTCGCTGGGAGCATTCGTCCAGCGAGGACTGGGACGCGCACCGCACGAAGCTGTCGACATACAACACACCAGGTCGTGACCCAGCATCGCTCGAGCACACGCACGGTATCACCGTCACCTGTAGAGGGGCTGCTCGTCTCCCTCGGGCGCGCTGCTCTCGCCCGCCGCCGCCGGCGCGCTGCAACAGCACACCGCCGGGTCACTACACACTCACCACCAGCACATAGCCCCTAGCACGGTGGACGATAGTCTCCCGCCAGATCTAGTCAAGTGCTTCGTATATATGTGCAAATTGTGATCATGTTTGTCAAACTAAAGTAACATGTAAATAAAATATGAACCAGCCAACCTTGATGTTTCACAGCCATTACCTATGGCATAGAGTGGAGGAGGACATAGGATAAAGAATTACAGTGGGATGATTTTTGAAGTTACAATAAATAAAATAAAATAAATAAAATATTTTTCCACAAAATTCCCAAGCAGGCGATTAGCAACAGGCGTAATTATCTAGATATTATGTTTCTTTATAAAATGATTAATAATCATATTGATTCGCCCTTGTTGCTTCAAGATATACTATATGCACCTCCTCTCGCTCCAATGACCTGTTTCACATAAGTGTTCAATGCACCAATGACTCACAACATACTTTATTCAGATGTGTCTCAAAATTGTATAATGACAATCAATGTGGCATTGACCTGTTTAATAATCCATGAGGCTCTTTTAAAAGAAGTTCAAAGCAAAAATGTTCTAATTCTTTAGCTGTATGTTTGTATTTATTTTGTATAATATATATATAATAATATTTGAGTTTAAATATGTGAGATAGTTGCCATGTCTATTGGTGAGTGCATTAAATTATTCATCAAATGTGCACTGCACTGGGCAATAGATCTCCAAGTCCGTTTCTGTATCATTTGGAGTTTTGAATCCTAAATAATAAAATATTTATAAGGTACAACACCTTTTCATACAATTTCACTTTTTAAATCACAGTCATAGTACAGTTATCTATGTATGAACTAATAACTTTTACAAGCAAATTATTGTTTCTTTGGATCAGTGTTATTGTATGGCAAGAACGGCAACAGGCTAAACCCTGCAACATCTTGCACTGAGGCAGAATAGATACTGATGCTAGTTGATGTTATTAGGTTGTGCGGCACTACAAAATCCTCTAACTTCCCACACAAATCTAGATGTTACACGTGTCAGTGGACAGTGCATCCAACGGTTGCTTTTACTGCTATATTGAAAAGTTTTGATGATTTTACTTCATAATAGGGCTTTAGCGAGCGCACCACCCATACCCATTCTAAGTTGTGTATGTTAGATTAAATGAACTTTTGTGCCTTTTGCCAAAACATTTTGATGTAACAATGTCACTGAAAATTTTAATGCACCTTAGGCCGAGCAGCCTTAGTCTGCACAACTGTCTGTACATTCAACAAACTACTAATATATAAATCACAACATTATTGTATACAGGACATAACCTCCTATGTATTCAATATCCCTTGTTGCCAAATAATTTAAATATGACACTAAAAATAATTAATCTCCCAACAGGGGTGTACCAGTTATCTGGCAGCTTTACTGCAAGAACATCCTCAGAGCTGACAGAGCATTCAACAAACTTATATTCAGACCAAAGTTTTGAGAATTCATAATCAGTTTTCATTAAAATATTGTTGTTGCATGTCCAAACTAACAGACCTTGATAGTAAGTTTATTGTTAGAAATATTGTTTATTGCACATACAATAAAACAACAAAGATAAATATAAAATAATATAAGTATTGAACAATCTGACTTGCCTATCCCATTAAAGAGATTTCTGCCGGCATTCACACTGGAGCTTGCTAACAGTTAAAGTAGAACTACACACTACATACATTAACATGGGAAAAAATATTACAAATGATAAAAAATATCAAATATAAAATAAAAAGTTCAAAATCAAATAATACCTTTGTAAAGGAGGAAAACAATAATTTGGATATTTTTTGCAATTTTTTGTTTACATTTCAAAACTTCATTAAAGTAGTTTTCGAACTGAATTTTCTAATGTACATTTATAGGTATTTTTTTTCTTCTAAATTTAGTTTTCTTATTATTGTTACATCGTTGTGTTTAGCTTCAAGTTAGTTTTTAATTTTTTTGTCATTTGAAATATAGAAACAAGCAGTCTTACTATTCTATAAACTAATTTAAAACATTTGTTATGATGGCTTATGTAAAGAGCCATGTAAGTTTGAGCCCCTTTGCAGAGCGCCATGAGTGGCTACACTCTACAGACATGTGAGACTACACTTGGGGATGAGGTTCTTATGGCAGATGCACTCATTTTAGCTTTGAATGTAGATGTCCAGCAAGTAGCAAGACAGTGAACAATCACAACAATATTGTTAAAGAGAAAGTTACTCTGTTGGACTTGTCACGGGGAAACACGTTTCACGTAGCCTGGGGCATGGAGGATATAACAGATTCCCACAGAGGATTTGTGAAGTGAGCCCAGATGCAGACGCGTGCACTGAACTTGTAATATTTAAGGATACACTGCATAGCCAGCTCCACTCACGTGCGATCTCCGTCGCCCTCCATCGGGCCCCGGGCCTAGCACCACGGACAGCTCGAGCTTCCACGACACGACACCGCTACAGTTCCACATTCACGACCATTGTTATAATAAACACAGTCATGTATTATTTTGAATCAAGTGATGATGGTGAATCGATGACTCGCATTTACACTAGTTCTTCGAAAGGCTAATACTAATACACAGAACAATTATAAATGACAACAATATTCAATTTAACAATTCCAAAACAATTTGATAACAATGCATGTAAAAATTCAATTCTTAATATTATTGACATTAACGGCTATTATATTATTGGCAACTACCAACTTCATTCATACCAAAGATAATATAATACTCATAATAACAACCATTACTATTTTCACGTAGCATTAACACATGTATGTATATAAAATAGCGATGAGCGTTGAATGAACGAACTAGTTAATTCAACCGTTGACGTAGAATCAACGATTCAACGGTCTACAGTTGAACGATGGACTAGTTGAATTCGTAGACGGCTAAACAAAAAGTCCGTGTCGACGCGCAACGCAACGAGACGACACGTTAACACGGTCGGATTACTTAAATTCAACCGTTGACGTAGAATCAACGATTCAACGGTCTACAGTTGAACGATGGACTAGTTGAATTCGTAGACGGCTAAACAAAAAGCCCGTGTCGACGCGCAACGCGACGAGACGACACGTTAACACGGTCGGATTACTTAAATTCGTACAGTCGTTTGCTATCCACTCAATAACGTCGTAAATGGCTCGACTTCTAACCTAATTTGAACTTTAAATGCAGAATCAGTAAGTCGAAATTTTAATGCGCGATTTAGAGGGAGTTAGACCTATTACACTTAAGTTGATTCTAGTCGAAGGATGGCAATAGGATAATTTCGCGAGCACAAATGAAACAGCGTGCTGGACTGGCTGAGAGAAACCGGTTTATTTGAGTAGATGCGCGCTGTGATAGTTGTCCCGCGAATTTCATATTTATGTAGCGGGAATAAGAGTTTTAACATGAAATTTTCATGTCACAAAGTATAATTTATAATTTGTTTACTTTCTTTGGTTTTGATATTTTCAGTAGTGGGTTTTTTAAATTTTAAATATCATATTGTAACGAATTATGTGCAAGACTAGAAATTAATTTTGGTAGAGTTCATAGTTCTAAAATTATATTCGTAACCAGGATTAGTATTGTGTTAATTATTATTATTAAATGTAAATAATGATAGAATTTGAAATACATAATTTAATATTAATTAACTGTTTTGTAAATAAAACTGTAAAATACTGCAAAATACGTGCTGTAAAAGAAAATGTAGGATGAATTAATAATAAATAAAAATGTTTATTTGTAAGCCTTAAAGCAATCAATAATTAAAAAACAAAAACCTATCTTAAAATTTACTCGTTGAAACGCATAGTGCGCAGTACACCGCGTCGCGTGTCGACGGCATTTCAACTATCCACACCGTCTAATCTACTTAGACCGTCGCGTCGTCGTCGCGAAGACTACAGTTGACGCATCAACTAGTCGAAGAATTTAACTAGTTGATCGACTAGTTGACGAACGGAAATTAACGGTCTAGTTTCGTCCACGACAAAATCGTCAACGACCCATCGCTAATATAAAACACATTTGACATTTTCTCTTAGACACACTTGCAAACTTTAAACTTTTACACTTCGCGCACACATATAAACCATTATGTTTATCTTATTTTCACACTGTTGTCGTGGTTACCTACAACATGACGTCATCTCAAACACAATCCAACCAGTTACCATTTAAAAAATATATAAATACTAATATATAATTTCAAATTATATATATTGCAATTTTTTGGTAGAATAATAACTTGGGCTCATTGTTTCTTGATTACTGAAATACACTCAGTGTAGATAAACAATAATTGAAAATTTTATGTACTCGATTGTATGGTTGCATCTCTTTCATCAGTATTTAAAGGTTATAAAAACAAGGTCGAAGCCATTTCTTCAGTTTTCTCAATAAAATGTATAATGTGTACATTTTGTCGCTTGTTTTGACGATTCTTGACGAGAATTTCAAAGGTCAGCCTTGGTTTTAACATAATTCGAAAGAAGTGTTTGCGAGTTTCTGCCATGATATCATAGATGTCGCCACCTGCTTGATCGAAACTCGAAACTTCGAAACCTCTAGTAGTGACAATAAACAATACCAAGCAAGTGTCAAGTATAGTTTCTGGGATTTCGCCGACGCAGCACTGAAGTGGGATTGTCATATAGATGACTCGTGCGGCAAGCTCAGCAGGGCTTGTTTCGCGCTAAAACGTGAAGCTGCAACCCTGACACAAGAAACGGTCCGGTCATGCTACTTTGCCTCTGTGCAATCATTGTTAAATTATGGTCTGGAGTTCTGGCGACGGAGGGAGGGCCACACGCACCATGTCCGCCACCCGAAATGCTGCGGCCAGTGGCATTTAAACTAGACAGAATGTCGAGGACCATTCGTGTTACGGGCCCTCGAGTGTACAACAGGCTGCCAAACCAAATTAGAGAGGCTCCGAATCTGTACTCTTTTAAACTTAGAAAATTTTTAGATTTAAAAATGGCTTGTCGAGCATTGTTTCTATAAAATAGATGACCTCTTTCTTCAGCTATACTCCATGACTAGTAGTAATTTAACTAACTTAATGTAACTTTAGTAATTTAATTTTGACTTTTGTGTATGTGATTGATTAATAAATTGTTATTTAACTTTGAGATATTGACTTACACCAGCAGTACCAATAAATGATGATTATGATTATCAACACTCCGGCCCCTGCAACAGCCCAGGGTTATTTATAGAAACGTGATGGTAAACAGAGAAAAAATATATTCGCAAACTATTTTGTCACATATTTTGCCTAAAATATTTAATTTGTAGATAGGTCTGTAGTTTTGTGCTAGGTGCGCGTCGCCGCCTTTGAAGATTTGTGTAACAACAGCATTTTTCCATTTTCCAGTTTTGAACCTTTAACGTGTATTTAGTAGATAAATAGGGTCCCAATTTAATTTAGCCCAGGGGCCCTCGGCTACATAGCCACGCGGGTGCCTGTGAGAGATCCTTCAACTAGGTAAATCCAACTTCGACAAAGAGGTAAACCGAAGAATCCAACTCGGCTGTTCGAAAAGCGTCTAAAGTGCGTGTTGCCGGTGATGACATATGGAACCGAAACGTGGTCCTTTACTGTGGGACGAATAAACAAGCTCAAAGTCACTCAGCGAGCAATGGAACGAGATATGCTCAGAATTTCTTTACGAGATAAAGTCATAGTCATATAAGATCAGTCAGTAATCATAAAGTCAGTTAGCATCGGTCATCCTGTCGAATTAGACGCGTGACACAGTTTATATTAAGACGCTGAAATCAGCTAAATGCGCATCATATTCGGTTGTCGCTGGCAAAAAGTATGCAACATATCACGCCAAAATGAAAATATGTTATTATTCAGCATATTTCCAACAAGATTGTTGTTTTCAAAACACGATTTCGTAAACTTTTCTCGATAGAAAATGAGTCCAAAATCAGCTCTCAACGGTCATAAATCTTTAGTCGATACGGATAATGTGTGAAGTGTTTTTTGTAAAAAATATTGCAAAAAATTCATAAGGCGTTTTTCCATTTTGCCGTTGTTTCCGATTTTTGATTAAGTAATTAGTTTCTACACAATTTCGTTTTGTTTTATTTCACAACTCGAATTCAGCAGCGCGCGCTCACACCATTATTTGCATCTCTCTTACTTGTACCGAGACCGACAGTGATCGCTGAGGCGCGCTGCTAGACGGACCTATGTCGCTCTTCGTTCTGCGCTCCGTTCGTTTGGATTGACCAAAGCGGAAAACAATTTTTTTGTAAATATATTGTAATATACAAATTTGTACATAGAAGTAATTGTTTTTAGCTAAAATATTTGTGTTTGCTTATAAATTAATATATAAACTGTAAATAAATGTAAAATAATAATAATCTGTACTGTATAAAAATAGAAAATAAAACAAATAATAGAAGATTGGACAAGAGGCGATTATATCTTAAAAAACAGAAACAAATTATGGAAGTTATAAAGTAAGTACCTAATCTATCTATATTGTTTTAAAATGATTCATTGGAGTATTTCACTAGTTCAAAATACTACTCGATCAATAAGGTGAGCTATTTCAATCACGCTCACGTTGTCTAAGCAGTCTAGTTGGGAAAATGGTGGTTCTAGAAAACCACATCGTCGTGGGTTCAATCCTAGGTGTAGGTATAGCTTCGTAGCTCTTTTTTTTTATTCACATTTTATTACTAATTGATTTTATCTCTATTTTAGAAGAAAAAAAACTAATGAACAATTCAGCAAACGATAATGACGTGGTAGAAGCACCCAGTCCGTCGGATACTGTTTTAAAAGAGTAAGTGCCTTTTCACATGTCCCGGTTGCCGGGTAGTCGGCGCCGGGTACCCGGTGTCAAATCGAGCTTTCACATGTCCCGGTTGATGTCGGCAGTATCGGCTAGAGAGCCGACAAGAGTACAGTCTCGTTCATTTACCAAATGAGTTTTTTCACCGTCAGTAATTTCTTCGAAGTCGGGTTTAAGTATTGCGCAAACCTCCCGCCAAGCTTTTTTTGTTTCATTTTTGTCCTTGTACTCAGCGCAAGTTTTGTCCCATAAAACTGGCTTCGCTTCCACCAAAGTTATCAATAGTTCGATATCTATCTCCATTTTATGGTTTAGAAGTAGGTATGTAGATACCTTGTACGTATAATTAAGCGTGCGACAGAACTACGCACGCGCGTTCGCTCGCGCAGACTGTACCTGGGCGACTGACCGGCCGGCGCGTCTGAAAGCTAGTTGCGTGTTCCATACACCACCGTCAGTTCGGCCGCCGGCTAACCGATGCCCGGCGACCGGACGCACAGTGGTGAATCCGGCGCGCACCCGGCGACCGCCTGCCGGATAAATTACGCCGGTACATGTGAAAGCTACGTACCATGCCCATACACTTCACCACCGGGTACCCGGCGCCGACTACCCGGCGACCGGGACATGTGAAAAGGCACTAAGTGAATGCCTCATTATTTCGGTGGTTTTTTTTCAAGACAATTTTTTCATAGAATTATTAATTATTTCAGTTTTAGAGTTTTATGAATTAATCGCAAACACTAAACAAAAAAAACTTCATAATTCCGTGTTTTTTTTTAAACTTAGACTTACGAAAGTTTTAGAAGTGTTCGTACATTCATAAATTTTAGATCAATTAAATAATTATTATACTAGTTATATTTCATGAAAACTTAATATATTCTTTGGAAACACATACTCCTATTATTTTTTATGAAAGTAATAATATTTTCTATTTTTAGGTTAACAAATGTGGCGCTCACAGAAAATTTTAAATCACCAGATATGTTTCTTCCACTTCAGTGTGAAACTAAGTAAGTAGCCGTGTAGAAAAAAATATTACACTTGTCACAAATCATATTGAAAAATTGATGTTTTCGTAATTTTGTGGCTTTAGGTTGGATGAACAGAAATAAAAAGACGGGTCAAGTAATATTCCTTCAGATGCTCAAAACCAACATGAGCCACTTCAAATTCCTGATGATTTACCCGAACTTGAGGTAAATAATATAATTTTACTTATATGTTTTACTACTGCATGCATACAAAATAAAATTCTTAAATAATATTTTTTACTATTTTAGGTTGAATCCAGTCAACATGTGGAGAAGGAGACCTATATTGGGCGACGAATTATAAGCGCGTCACACTTTTATAAAAAGTTACAAGAAATATCCAATCATGGGCCGCTGGGTTGTAGCATCAGTAACATGGATTTAGTTGGAGAAAAGCAAAATGGACTGACATCAAAATTTCCTTTTTTGTGTAAATTATGTAACATAAAATTTTATATAGAAAGTAATTCTTGCGATGATCATTACCTACCAATCAATAGCTGTGCGGTAGCTGGTATTATGTCTATTGGTGGTGGTCATTCACATTTAGATGAGTTATCTGCAGCATTGAACCTGCCTTCATTGTCATCATATCATATCCAAAAACTGGGAAGAAGTTGCACATGATACCATGGAGCAAGCCGCCAAAAAAGAAAGAGATTTGGCAATTGCTGAGGGCAGGTTCAACAAAGATGGGATACCTGAAACTGATGTAAGTGTAGATGGTTCCTACTCCAAAAGATCATATATAAATTATTCAGCACTGTCTGGTGCAGGCGCCATTGTTGGAAAGAGGACAGGTGAAATTTTATATTTAGGAGTGCGCAATAAATACTGCTATTCGTGCGATCGAGCAGCAAAGAAACAGACACCAGTCAAAAAACATACTTGTTTCAAAAATTTCACTGGCCCTTCAACGGGTATGGAGAGTGATATCATTGTTGAGGGATTCATGCAGTCTGTTGAAACACACAATCTGATTTATCGCCGTTTGATATCCGATGGTGATGCGAACACGTACAAAAAAATTCTAAAAGCACAATCATATAAAGACCAAGGTGTGGCTGTAGAGAAAATTGAATGTTGCAATCATTTATTGCGAAACTTCTGCAATAAAATGCAAAATTTACAAACTGATACACTTTACTTGATTAGTCACAGGAAAATATTTACAAAGACGAAAATCATGAGCATGAGATCTGTCATTAAGAAAGCAATATTAAAAAACAAGTCAGATGAATGCCCTGATATTGAATTACTATTCGATGGCATATTATTATCTCACCATCATGCCTTTGGCAACCACGCCAAATGCAAACCATACTTTTGTAATATATGTGGTGAGCAAGAAAATGTTGAAACAATTTTTTCACTAGTTCTCTTTGGCAGAGAATTTGTATTTTGACCCAAAATATAGCAGGCCATGCTCGAAGCCTTATTCATGACGTTGACAGTAATGTCGTTGAACGCTATCACAGTGTTATTGCCAAATATATAGGTGGAAAAAGAAAATTTTTTTCTTTGAAACAGTCGTACGCAGCAAGATGTCATGCTGTGGCTTCATCATTCAATACAAATAAACCTTTATCTCGGTTATACAAAAAAATCAGGAGTTGCACCAAGATAAGGTATATCTGAATCGATAAATAAGCCGCAAGGCTCTATATTTATTCCTTCTTGGGCTTCTAATTGTGAGATCACCGTTTTTTCATTTAAAAGGCCATGTTTTATTGAAGTTACATGATCTAGGTTACTTTTATATAAAATATATTTCACCAAATTAGCACAACGGGTGCCTACTGTTCTTTTAATCACGCGGCCGAAACTTGAAGCAGTCAACAACGATTGACGAAGCTGGATCCATTCACTGTCTTTTGAAGTATTGTTTTCTTTTCTATAATGGCTAGTTCAGCATCAGTTCTATTCAAAGAAATCACAAGCTTTTTTTCAGTTTTTCCAGCTCTTCCTTCGGCATGTCTTCTTTACTACAGTGCTCACCATAATTTTCATCTTTTTTTTGAAACACTATCCGTCTCTTTTTCTTTAAGTACTTGTTATTCATTTCTTTCTTTTTTAATCTTTTTTCTTCCATCAGTTTCAGTTTTCCTTGTGGACTATTGTTTACAATTTTTTTGTATAACCCACATAAAGGTTTATTTGTATTGAATGATGAAGCCGCAGCATGACATCTTGCTGCGTACGACTGTTTCAAAGAAAAATTTTTTCTTTTTCCACCTATATATTTGGCAATGACACTGTGATAGCGTTCAACGACATTATTGTCAACGTCATGAATAAGGCTTCAAGCATGGCCTGCTATATTTTGGGTCAAAATACAAATTCTCTGCCAAAGAGAACTATTGAAAAAATTGTTTTCAACATTCTTTTGCTCACCATATTTATTACAAAAGTATGGTTTGCATTTGGCGTGGTTGCCAAAGGCATGATGGTGAGATAATAATATGCTATCGAATAGTAATTCAATATCAGGGCATTCATCTGACTTGTTTTTTAATATTGCATTCTTAATGACAGATCTCATGCTCATGATTTTCGTCTTTGTCAATATTTTCCTGTGACTAATCAAGTAACGTGTATCAGTTTGTAAATTTTGCATTTTATTGCAGAAGTTATCCAATAAATGATTGCGACATTCAATTTTCTCTACAGCCACACCTTGGTCTTTCTATGGTTGTGCTTTTAGAATTTTTTATACATTTTGGTCGAGTAGGACGATTTGTATAAAATAGCAGATTTTTTTTGTCGAGTTGTCCCCATAGTAAAAGTTGTTGCATATTACTAACACATTATGTGGTTTAATGGATGAGACTCTTATACTTTTTATAATTAATTTTTTATTCTCTACTTTTACACGTGACGTGAGTAAGTACTTACTTGGTATTGTTCTGAAGAGGGAGAAATATTAAATATTATTAAAACAAACTTTTAACACATAAAAAAACGGTGATTAAAAAATATGCAATATGGAACATTTTTTAAAGTTACATGTGTAAATTGTGGTTTATTTTCTAAAATTTATGATTTTTAACGATAAACCTCTAAAACTTTCATAAGTCTATGAAAAAACAACAATCTTGAAACAAACTTGGATTTTGGAATAATGAGGTCTCCCCTTTGGTGTAGTAAGTACGTAAAGAGCATAAAGTTGACCTCCATATAATAAACAAAATAAAATTTAAAAACATGCTGTCTACTAGAGAAACTATGAAGGAAGGGATGAAATAAATACTAATTTACAATAATAAAAAAACATAAAAAAATTATAAAGATCATTAAATTGTTGATACGTAATTCTGCTTAAATTTTTCAATGTTTTGTTCAATTTCTAACCCAAAAAAAGAAGATAAATATTTGTATGACTTTTAGCGCCATTCTTAGCGCGCGTTCTGTCCCTGACGCGCTTGAAGTCTTATTAGTACACAATTTCACCGCACATGTATGGCGCGACGTTATCGAAAGAGTTTGCGATCGTAGCTAAAAATCCAAACGCTCAAGGTCATTGGCTATAGTCAGCGCCTTAAATAAAAGAGTACTAATGATACAGTAATAAGTCTCAGTTTTGAGCAGCAATACGCAACAACTTAACACGTTGTTCTGACGTGATCAACGATCGGAGTTGCCGAGTAAGTTACCAGGCGGCGCCACACGCCTCTACGCGAGAAAGAGTAGGACTCTTATTTTTGCTCCCTGTCGCCGCCTGTCGCTGCAAAGCCGCGGAGGCGAACTGCTACACGTAAGCATTACCTGAGATACTCAAAGTGTTTAGTGTTGTTATCAATATGGTAGTCTGTTCAAGATGCAAAGATGATTGCACTGACTTTATACAATGCACTGCATGCCAGAGTTGTTACGACTTTCAATGTTCGGGGATCACTGAAACCAACTATCGTAAACTAGGTGACAGGCAGGCGACATGGAGGTGTTCTTCTTGCAAAGCCGCTGGTCACCAATCGCAGGGCAAGGGGTCCCCTCGTCCACCCTCATTGGATATGATCATGCAGGAGCTTGCGAACATCAACGCCAAGCTTGCCCCTCTCGCCAGCATTGCAGCTGAACTGCAAGAAATTAAATCCAATATATCTAAGCTTGACTCTGCCACTTCGTTATTTTCTGATAAGCTGGATGCAATTGATAAGAGGTTGCAAGAAGCTGAGAAAGCTAAGTCGGAGATCTTGTATCTAAAGGAAACCATTGAGGCTATGAAGAGCGATCACAATCAGCAGGACCAATGGCTCAGAGCAAACAATGCGGAAATTAAAGGGGTCCCTATTAAAAATCATGAAAATTTACTGGACGTCGTGATCAAGATTGGGTCTAAAATTTCGTATCCGATTACAAAATCCCAGATTAATTTTGTACACAGAGTACCATCAAGATCGAATGATCACAATAAACCAATTATTGTATCTTTTTTAAATAGATATGTGAAAGAAGACTTTGTTGCCGCCGCCAGATCATTGAAGAGATTCCTCTCTCCGCCGGAAATTGACCTCGAAGGTGCCAATAAAATCTATATTAACGACCATTTAACGGCGCTCAACAAGATCCTTTTGAATAAAGCCAAGGGACTAGCTGAGGAAAACCATTTTCAATTCGTTTGGGTGAAACATACGAAGATTTTCGCCAGAAAGGACATTACGTCTCCAGTAATTGTCATCCGAAACGAAAAGGACCTCGTCAAAATTCACTAATTAAGGTCAACTCTGTATTTTACAACTTCGTATTGTTCATAACGTTAACTATTTATTCAATGTGTTTACTTTATTGCAAAACATGTTGTAGGTTGAGAACCGCCGGTGAATCATTAACATTTCATTGTCTTCGTTGTTACGCGAAGCTACCGAAATTTCTGGGGTCTGACTACCCACCAAGTATTAATAACTACACGTATTTTACATATAAATTATTTTATCCGTTCGTAATCACTCTTTGGTGTGCACTCAATTTATTGTTGGTTTTTAGCATGCGTAAATCGTTCTTCGTTTCTCGATGTCTCACCGTGCTTATTATATGCTACAGAAGTACCTACTACTATACAAAATCAAAAGTAATTAGTACCACATGCTTACCTTGTGTTTACATGTATGTTTATAAACCGTATTATATTTTGTTCTTGTTACTCAATCAAGTGTGGATAATCTAATGGTTTACTACCAGAATGTACAGGGGCTGCGGACAAAGACTGAATTGTTTTTACGAAACCTTACTCTCTGCAACTACGATGTTATTGCGCTAACAGAGACCTGGCTCCTAGAGGGCCTCGACAATAGTGAGCTATTCGATGATAGATATCTGGTGTGGCGCCGTGATCGGAATTATGCTGCTACGTCTCAGTCACGCGGAGGTGGTGTGCTACTGGCCGTTAGACGAGACATATCAGTCACATACAATGTGGAATGGCAAAGTAGCGCTGAGGATATATGGGTTACACTGAGTACGAGAAACGCTAGGTCGAAAAGAACTTTCAATCTTCACATTTGTACTATTTATCTGTGTGACCAGAACCTTGGGAATAACTTTACGACTCAACTGAATAATTTTATCTCAATGGTGACATGGGTGGTCCAAAATGTGACGTCCAAAAATTTTTTTTAGATTCCTTACACCTGGGTGTATCCGAAAATACCCCATGTATGTTCCGCGATTTTTTGTAGTTTAGAAGTTATGATTTTTTAAATGTATATTTCGAATTTTCTGCCGGAGCGACTTAAAATAATCGTAACTTGTTTAATAGTAAGGTTTTTTTATTTATTTTTTCTCGAAAGTGATCGTCTTGAATCACCCTTTCTACTTTATTATCAACTACACAACGTTATTCATTACAAGTTACCGAAAAAAGGGATGAAAGTAAAAATTTTAGGTTTGAGTTGAACGGAGCAAAATTTTCAAAAATTTCTTAATAATACAAAATTAATGTTTCATTGGTTCAAACTAATTTTAAAAACTCCAGCAGTTTGTCAGCTTACCAAATAATAATAAAAAAGTTGTTCTTAATAGGCGATTTTACGACGAAATTGGCTTCAGAACTTAGTTAGGTGAGAATGCATAAAAAAAAAATGTTGTCGTAAAAAATGTTTAAGCTTATTTTTTTTTTTCATTTTTATGGCCTACATTAGCAAGGCATCAAAAGCATTCAAATAATCTCAAATTGAACGATCAGTGACACATTTCATTTTCTGTTTTTAGACATGAAATTATGAAAGCTAGAATTAAACCAAAATCTACTTCAAGGCCAATCACACACAATGACACAAAGCAATAAATAACACGTTTCAAACGACGAGTTCCAGAGCAATAACCAGAAGGACTGGAATACCACGGACCTCAGTTCTAAGGATATTGAAAAATGGTATGTCGTTTTGTTTTTTATTTACACAAAACATAAATCACAGATACAATGCCAGGTATTAGACTTCTTCCTGCCTAGGTGGTGAGTAATAGTCCTTTTCTTTTTTCAGAAGGCTACCACGCTTACCACATTCAGCGCGTTCAGGAGCTACAAGCTTCAGATTACCCTAGAAGAGTTGCTTTCTGCGAAACAATGATACAAAGGTGTCAGGAAGACCCAGATTTTTTTAATAAGATCTTATGGACCGATGAATCCCGTTTTGAAAACACTGGAGTATTTAATATCCATAACTATCACAGCTGGGAAATTGAAAACCCACACCTTGCAAGAGCATCAAATTTTCAACATCGATACAGCGTAAACATGTGGTCGGGAATTGTAAATGGAGAACTGATTGGGCCTTTCGAGCTGCCGTCTAGGTTGGATGGAGACACATATCTAAACTTTTTGCAGAACAACCTTTTTGAATTGCTGGAAGATGTAAACTTGGAAACAAGAAGGCACATGATATTCCAAAATGATGGTGCTCCTTGCCATTACGCACGCCAAGTGAGGGGGCACCTTAATGAAACATACCCGGGCAGATGGATTGGGCGTGGCGGCCCAATCGAATGGCCTGCACGTTCACCGGACTTGAACCCAATAGATTTTTTTATTTGGGGTTACTACAAAGAAGTTGTCTATGCTCAGCAAACTAACTCCGAAGAAGAACTGAGACGAAAATTGAGAGAAGCAGCGACGAAAGTCAGACAAAATTCAAGCGCTTTCCGCAGACTAAAAGATAACTTTTTAAGACGTTGCCGATTGTGTATCGAAGTTGAAGGGCGTCATTTTGAAAATCTTCTTTAATAAAGTAGTTGAACTTAATTTGTGTTTTCTTTTATTGATGCTAAAAATAAACCAAAATAACCGTATTAATAAAAACTAAACTAAGCTTTTTTAAAATAAAATGTTTTCTAATGTGTCACTGATCGTTCAATTTGAAATTATTTGAATGCTTTTGATGATGCCTTGCTAATGTAGGCCATAAAAATGAAAACAAAATAAGCTTAATATTTTTTTTTGACAAAATTTTTTCTTTATGAATTCTCACCTAACTAAGTTCTGAAGCCAATTTCGTCGTAAAATCGCCTATTAAGAACAACTTTTTTTTTATTATTTGGTAAGCTGACAAACTGCTGGAGTTTTTAAAATTAGTTTGAACCAATGAAACATTAATTTTGTATTATTAAGAAATTTTTGAAAATTTGGCTCCGTTCAACTCAAACCTAAAATTTTTACTTTCGTCCCTTTTTTCGGTAACTTGTAATGAATAACGTTGTGTAGTTGATAATAAAGTAGAAAGGGTGATTCAAGACGATCACTTTCGAGAAAAAATAAATAAAAAAACCTTACTATTAAACAAGTTACGATTATTTTAAGTCGCTCCGGCAGAAAATTCGAAATATACATTTAAAAAATCATAACTTCTAAACTACAAAAAATCGCGGAACATACATGGGGTATTTTCGGATACACCCAGGTGTAAGGAATCTAAAAAAAATTTTTGGACGTCACATTTTGGACCACCCTGTACATATAGTCAATAGCCATCCTTCAGATAAATTCCTCATAGCTGGTGATTTCAACATGAGCTCGATACAATGGGTTCCTGCGGACACGGGTCTCCAAGCCTCGAACCTCTCCAGTGATCATGTGACCGACTTTGTCGATTCCCTCAGTCTATGTGGCCTGCTGCAGTTTAACAGTATCTCTAATAACTTCGGTCGTTTACTTGATCTAGTGCTTTGTAACGACTTCCTGTCAATAACTGCCTGCACCGATCCGTTGGTACCAGAAGATCCGCATCACAAAGCATTATGTATTAAATGTGAATTTACCGAACTGAACCCAATCAAAAGTCCAAAAAGAGATGTATTTCTGTATAAAAGCGGTGATTATGACAAAATTCGATTGGAGCTATCCAATCTCGATTGGCCCCTACTTCTTAGCACTGGAACTATTGAAGATGCTACTAATTCGTTTTACCGCATCCTTTATGATCTTAGAGATAAATATATCCCTCGTCGGTTAATTGTTGAAGGGAGATATCCGTTGTGGTACAACTCAGCACTAATTAAAATTATAAAGGAAAAATTTAAATTCTTTAAGAAATACAAAACATACGGCAACAAGCATGATCAGTTATCTTTCTCTGCACTTCGCGATCGAGCTAAAGAATTTGAACAGCAATGCTACAACAAATACATATCTAAAATTGAAGAATCAATAACATCAGACCCCAAAGCTTTTTGGTCCTTTTTGAAAAGTAAGCATAAAGCAAGTTCACTTCCATCCACTATGTCCTACGGTCACGAGTCAGGTACTGACGGTTCCAGCATCTGCAACCTCTTCTCTAAATATTTTATATCTACCTTTCTTGAACCAGCCAGTAATACGAATACATCCATTTCGAATCCCGATATGCGGAATATTACCTTAAGTTCTACAGACATTGCTTACATAAATGTATCTCCAAATGCGGTGCTCAAACTACTCAAATCCCTCAACTTATCTAAGTCAGCTGGACCCGACACGTTACCGGCTACTTTTCTCGTATCCTGTGCTACTGATCTAGTTATTCCTGTCACCATTCTCTTTAGAAGATCTTTAGAGGAAGGAGTTGTACCCTCAATCTGGAAATCAGCTTTTATTACACCTATACACAAAAAAGGAAACAAAAGTTTAGTTGACAACTATAGGCCTATATCAAAACTTTGCCTGCTAGCAAAAATATTAGAAAGAATAGTATATAACCAACTGTATTACACTTTTAAGAACACTATCGATGAAAATCAACACGGATTTATGAAAGGCAGGTCCACCGCTTCAAATCTGTTGTTATTTAAGGACAATGTAGCCGAAAACCTCGGCTACGGTAATCAAGTTGATACTATCTATACAGACTACAGCAAGGCATTCGACCGCATAGACCACAGCATCCTGCTCTACAAACTCCAGATATCGGGTATCCATGGACACCTCTTCAGATGGTTCTCATCCTATGTCTCAAATCGTTCTCAAGCTGTTGTGGTGAATGGTTTCACCTCAAATTGGGTAAACATCCCCTCCGGTGTCCCCCAAGGATCACTTTTAGGTCCTCTGTTATTCATTTTATTTATTAACGACATCGGCAAATGCTTTCACCACTCAAATTACCTCCTCTTTGCAGATGATATGAAAATTTACCGAATTGTAAACAAAATTGAAGATGCTCTGCTTTTACAAGACGATCTTAACAGACTTAATGATTACTGTGTCGATAACAAACTTGATTTAAACGTTAAGAAATGCTTGACGGTTCGTTTTTCGAGAAAAAAATCTACCTTCATATTTCCTTACTCCCTTCAAAACAAGCACCTATCTTCTGCCGATGAGGTCAGGGATCTAGGTGTGATTCTCGATAACAAACTAACATTCAACTCCCACCTTGACAGCATCCTAAGCAAGGCGTCTAAATCCCTAGGTTTTGTTATTAGATCGTCAAGACCATTTAAACGCATGAAAACGATCAAAATATTATATTGTGCCTTTGTCCGTAGTCACCTGGAATATTGTTCCCAAGTATGGAGTCCATTCTATGTAACTCATTCTGATAGACTCGAGAGAATTCAGAAAAAGTTCACAAGGTACATCGGTTTCAAATTTAAAATACCTAAAGTTGAGTACACTGAAAGATGTATCCGGTTTCACCTGCTACCGCTTCACGTACGTAGAAAAATTGCTGACATCAGTTTATTGCTCAAAATTGCTCAGTTCAAAATAGACTGCCCCGGTCTTTTAGCAAAAATATCTTTGAATATACCCTCTCGACCTACCAGAAGGAGGAACCTTTTATCTACACCACTCAGCCGGTTAAATTATGAAAAAAACATTTTCATAAGGCGAGCATGTAACTCTTTCAATGAAATATCTGAAATTGATTCAAATTTAGATCTCTTCTGTAGTAATGTAAGCACGGTGAAAATTAATCTGACTAAGAACTACCGGAGCTACTTCTTGTCTGTTGTATAGATGATACCTACGAGTATGTCTTGTATGCTCGACTATTAGTATTCTCTTTGTTGTCCTGTTTATGTTATTATTATTTGTAATTTTCTTGGATGCTATTATTTATTTATATACATATATATTGACTTTAGTTTAAATATTATTTAGGAATTTATGTTACTTATTAGTAAGTATATATAATTGTGAACTTATAGCTGATAAAAAAGCCATATGTGGAGGCTTGTCAATGGCTGTTAGTCATTAATTTTTCACTATGTTCCGATTTTATAGCTGTAAGCCACCCTAATAAAATAAAATAAAAAATAAAATAAAATAAAAATAAATAAAGATAAAGAGATAAAGTGGGGTGAGGTAATTAAAGGTAAAAGGAACGAACTAAGGCCACTGACATAGCTCGATCTACGAGTCAGTGAGCTGGAATGACTATTGACAGGTCAGGTCACATTAAAACAAAGGGATTTAAAATTTTCGAGTGTCGACCTTGTACCGGGAAACGTGTCGCGAGCCGTTCCCCTGCTAGATGCACCGACGACCTGGTGAAAGTCTGGATTGCCTGGAGCAGGAGGGGCACGTGTCTCCATCCCGCTTCACCTGTACATTCGTCGCTCGCGCTCTGCGGCATGCCGCCATCACCGCCGCCCACCATTCCCGATGCCGTCCATTGCACAACCTCTAGTCTAACTTAACGAACACACCCAGCGTATGTGTGAAAATGTCCTCAATTTAAGTTAATCGTTGATTTCAAGGATAATTATTTACTCAATATTGTATCATGGTCGCCCAACAGCAAACTCTTTTTGTATTTGCAGATAATCAATTTTGCAAAACGCGTGAACATTGTTGACACTGCACCGCCGCGCGCCCGACACCGCGGCACCTAACGCAGCTGGTTGCTGAAACAGCTGACGTTATGTAAAACAGCTTATTGAGCAATGCCCCTGCGACGTGGATCGCACAGCGCTGCGGACCACCGGGCGCACCGCGGTCGCTGCATCGTGCTCACTTGTGCAGGAACAGCACAATGTAAAAATATTTATTTAGAAATTAACATCCTAAAACTAATTCACGCACAGATTAAATAAAAAAATAACAACTCAATAAGAAATAGAAACATTTCAAACAAAATAAGTTTTAAAAAGAAGACGCTGAGCCCGCGCGGCGCTGCGGCAGGAGAACAGACGTAGCTAGCCTAGCTAGCTCGTAGTTAGTCCTTCATAAACTCTTTAAACTCTACACCAAGAGACCGAATAGACCTATCTAGTGTTCTGTACAGTATATTATAAACTACATGAGCATATAAAACAGGTAGAGCTATTTAAAATAATTCCCAACATGAGTTTTGTGTAAAGAGGCCTCTGTGTGATGTTACAACGTGTTTACAGCCATCAGTAATAATAAAGAATATGTTGTATGAGACGCCGGACGCACGGTGCACGGGCGGGGCGGGGCGGGGCGCGCGGTGAGCCGGCGGCGGCGGTGCAGTGGCGTGCGTGCGGCCCGGGCGCGGCGTGCGGGGGCTGGCGGCGGCGGCGGCGGCGGCGCCGAGCCCGGCCCGCGCTCGCTCGCTGTCCGGAGCGGCACGGCGCCCTCAGTCCGGCGCGTGCCCCCGCGCTGTGCCCGCGTGCTGTGCCGAGCCCGCCCGCGCCATGGAACACCTCATCGAGAGCGTGCGCAAGTACCCGTGCCTGTGGAACACCACCGCCATCGAGTACCGCGACCAGGAGCTCAAGGACGCAGCCTGGGCCGAGGTCATGAAGGACACCGACCTGACCTCCGGTGAGCACCCGCACGCACGCACCCAACGTGCGCGACTACACAAAACAATTACATCCTTGTACCTGCAATATTCTTTAAAATGATCAACTAGCAAATAAAACAACTGATATGGCGTAATACATATGTATCAAGATCGCAGTAGTAAGTTGTACCTGCAGTGTGTAGTGTGGTGTGCGGCCTCCGCTCCGGCCAGGCGTACAGCGTGTATAGTATGTCTCCCGCCGGTCGCGTCGCGGCGTGAGGGTATTTGTACAATCAGTCGCACGTATTGTCATTTGTCACTTTACCGAAGAAAAACTTATCGATATATATATAACGTATAACACTTTTCTCTTTACAAAAATAAAGTCTTGGTAGATATGTTGTGACCTGGGGGACATCGGCTCATGTCCGATTCATAGTGACAATACACTACACGACCAGCTGAGACCGGTCCCAGCTCAACGAGTAGCGTGTAGGCCTCAGCTGCTCACGTCACACAGCTACATTGTCTTCCCGCGTCTGTTGCAGTGAAGGAGGTGAAGCTGAAGTGGAAGAAGCTCCGAGACAGTTACCGGGACGCGCTCAAGCGTCAGAGCGAGTTGGCGGCCCGCGAGGGGGGCGCCGGCGCCGGCGCCGGCAAGCGTAGCTACCCGTGGAAGTACATGGGTCTGATGCGGTTCCTGCAGCCGCACATGAGTGCACGCAAAAAGCCGTCTGATGGCCCCACCGCGCCCGCCAACGGGGTCGGCGACGCGGACGCAGGCGTCGACAGCTACAGCGACGACTCGGACCCGGAGGATGAGAAGCGCAAAGCTATAGATCGTCTGTCGGCCGTGGAGCGCCGGCTAGACCGTCTGTACGAGCAGCAGCGAGGGAAGCGAGCGTGCCGCGAGCAGCGCCCGCCCGCGACCCCCGCACCAGAGCCCCTGGACATCTTCTTCAACGGCATGTGCCAAGCCACCAAGCGCCTGCCCTACCCCGCACAGATCAAGATCAAGAAGACGTTGTTCGGAGCGGTGGTGTCGGCGGAGGAGGCGGCGCTGCTCGAGCAGCAGAGCTACGCGTCGCTGTGGGCCGCCGGAGCGCCCTCCACCGACTCCAGCGACGATGACCGCAAGCCGCTGTGAGCGAGCGCACCTGCCGTGCTTGTGTGTGACGGCCTGGTTGTGCCTGGCTGCGCGACACACGCGAGTAGGTACCAACTGCAAAATAACAATAATTCCCTTCGACTGATAATTATAAGTTAAGACTGTAATAAATAAAGTCCGTTTCGCTGGGTTTGTAGTTTTAAATACATAACAATGTAACATGTCAGCACTGTGCATAGCGTAAGTCGGATATTCGCTTTGGTATCACGTATGTGCTGGTGGTGGTCTAGGTTTGTGGGTGGTTCCATGGTTTTGGATGTGGCGTTGTAATTTAGCGCGATTGGCCCCCAGTGACCCGTGGGTGGTAGAGCAGTGAACCTATCTGCAGCGGTGCAGTCTGCGCTCGATTTCTTCCCCCATACCAGAGATCAGAGCTGCTTTCGCCTCAAAGACCACTATCGACCCGGTTGCTACTTACAATTTTGTAAGAAGCACCATCTTCTTCCACTGGAGATGCGTCGTGCCATTGCGGACATGATGTTCCTTTTGAAGGTAACTTCCAACTCCACAGACTGCGCTGAGCTCCTATCTCAACTATCACTCAGTGTTCCCACAAGACATCTTAGATCTAGCGATCCTATTTTCCTTCCATTGACCCTTCGTAACTTCAGACGGAAGGTTCCTCGAGCTACAGAGGCACGGGGCGATCACTTTAACCGAAGCAACACTACAAAGTGAAACGCGGCGCGGGGCCCTGCGGCGCTATCAGTCAGTCGGTATCAATTTTCATGACATGCCATTGACTACAAAAATAGACTTCCCATACAAACTTTCAAGCCCCTTTTTCTTCCCATAAAAAATTTGTGAAAAACGTATTTCTTAGTTCCATATCTAAACACTTACCAATTGTTATGGAATTATCTTCAAAAATTACGGACTTTCATGCAATTCATCTCTTATATATATTATATATACTTTTAGGGAGTGGTATTTACGTCATGTGCCCAGTAGTCTAGTCAACCAGTTCAAAAACGTGAAAAATAGAGATAAAGGTCCTAAAAATATGAGCGATGGCTCATTCGATTCGGAATCACCTCTAGAAAAATGTTTTTGAAGGATTTTGGTGCAGGTTAAAAATTGCAATTGTTATTAACAAAATAAGATGAAAAAAAAATGATATTTCGTTTTTTGTTAATAACTCGAAAAATATTAACATTTAAGCAATTTTGAAAAAAGCTCGTTAAAGAGGAGGAAATTTCCAATAAAAAAGTCCGAGCTCCCGGAATTCTATCTCCATTATTTATAATTTTAATTAGACGTTGAAAATAGGGCTCCGCGCGGCAGTTACGGCATGCGCGCGCCGCCGCTAAAGAGAGTTCAGCAATAAAAATAATTTTTTTATAACATAAAATGTGATTTTAAAAATTTGAAAAAATTCTAGTATCTTCTTAACACTTGAAAGAATCGAGCCCTGAAGAAAAAAAAGTTTAATCACCATTTTTCAAAAAGTTATTCAATTGTTAACTAACCAATTTTTTCCCAATCTCCATTGGCATAAACAATGGGATGAAAGGTATAAATAATTGGCCTATAAATTTTAAACTTCGTGGAGCCCTTTTGACATATGTACTTTATAAGATCCTGCGGTTTATTTTAATTAAAGTTTATTAATTTGTTAATTATGATTTTTTATAACTATTGAAAAATTAAAAATCTAAAAAATGTTGATAAAAATATTTTTTTCAATTAATGTTTAGCTATGCCTGTTTTCACATTGAACAATGGCAGTAATTAACATAAGTCATGAATTTTTTACGTAATTTGTTTATAAAATTGTTATAAACAAATAGAGAAATTCAATAAAAAAAAATTTTTTTTGCTATTTTGTTGTTTACAAAAAATTATGATTTTAAAAAAAAAAATTCTTAATTTTAATTTTTAATTGTTTAAAAACGATTTTTTTATATTTCGATTGTTTAAATAATTAGTTAAGAAAAAATTTTTCTTTTAAAAATCATAATTTACACTTTTAAATAGTTTGGCCAAAAAAAAATTTTTTTTTTTTAATTATTTAACTGTTTATTAGTTTAACAATTTGTTATAAACAAATATTGACCAACGTTATATTTTTTTCTGAAGCAGAATTTTTTTTAAAAAATAGCTATATATAATAAAGTTACCGTATCGTATGATATTAAAAAGTATTATAATAAATAAATAAAAAAAATTTTGCACTTTATTATATATAGCTATTTTTTTCTGCTTCAGAAAAAAATATAACGTTGGTCAATATTTGTTTATAACAAATTGTTAAACTAATAAACAGTTAAATAATTAATAAAAAAAAATTTTTTTTTTGGCCAAACTATTTAAAAGTGTAAATTATGATTTTTAAAAGAAAATTTTTTTCTTAACTAATTATTTAAACAATCGAAATATAAAAAAATCGTTTTTAAACAATTAAAAATTAAAATTAAGAATTTTTTTTTTAAAATCATAATTTTTTGTAAACAACAAAATAGCAAAAAAAATTTTTTTTTATTGAATTTCTCTATTTGTTTATAACAATTTTATAAACAAATTACGTAAAAAATTCATGACTTATGTTAATTACTGCCATTGTTCAATGTGAAAACAGGCATAGCTAAATATTAATTGAAAAAAAAAAATTTAACAACATTTTTTAGATTTTTAATTTTTCAATAGTTATAAAAAATCATAATTAACAAATTAATAAACTTTAATGAAAATAAACCGCAGGATCTTATAAAGTACATATGTCAAAAGAGCTCCACGAAGTTTAAAATTTATAGGCCAATTATTTATACCTTTCATCCCATTGTTTATGCCAATGGAGATTGGGAAAAAATTGGTTAGTTAACAATTGAATAACTTTTTGAAAAATGGTGATTAAACTTTTTTTTCTTCAGGGCTCGATTCTTTCAAGTGTTAAGAAGATACTAGAATTTTTTCAAATTTTTAAAATCACATTTTATGTTATAAAAAAATTATTTTTATTGCTGAACTCTCTTTAGCGGCGGCGCGCGCATGCCGTAACTGCCGCGCGGAGCCCTATTTTCAACGTCTAATTAAAATTATAAATAATGGAGATAGAATTCCGGGAGCTAGGACTTTTTTATTGGAAATTTCCTCCTCTTTAACGAGCTTTTTTCAAAATTGCTTAAATGTTAATATTTTTCGAGTTATTAACAAAAAACGAAATATCATTTTTTTTTCATCTTATTTTGTTAATAACAATTGCAATTTTTAACCTGCACCAAAATCCTTCAAAAACATTTTTCTAGAGGTGATTCCGAATCGAATGAGCCATCGCTCATATTTTTAGGACCTTTATCTCTATTTTTCACGTTTTTGAACTTGTTGACTAGACTACAGGACCAGTGGGTTAGTCTGTGCGTTGATGTATCGGTCAGTCAGGACTTTGAATTTTATATGTATAGAAGATTGATAAATTTTAATCCGTTTATCGATAAAAATCAAAATTAATTATTTTTTTAAAAAACTCTCGACTAAATGGAAGTAAGTAACTAAATAAAACGAAACTTACTTATTATTATAAAAATACGCCCGAAAAAACCCGTCGGAGGCTGCCATTGCCTAATCTGGAGCCGTTTTTCAATTAAAATGTAGGTATGAGAAAGCGTCGGTGGTGCAAGGCGTGCGCTATCAATCTGAGGGCTCCGGGTTCGAATCCAGCCGTGTACCTATGAGTTGTTTTTCAATTCAAGTGCATTATCCGATTGCTTAACGGTGAAGGAAAACATCGTGAGGAAACCTGCATGTGTTGAAAAGGCATGTAAATGGGCCCGCGTGGTGGACTATGTCCCATACATACATACTACGAAGTGTCAAAAACTAATCGCTGTAGTACTTCCTTTAGCCATCACCAACACTACTTCCTTGCCCCTTATCTCTACAATAAAATTAACAAAATTCTTATGTTCCACCCTCACCCCTCAAGCACAAGTAAACTGATACTAAGAAAGTGGCTCAAAACTCTTGAGTATAATGACCCTGAAGACTTACTAACTACGTTAAAATAATTTAAGTAAAACCTGCTTCTTGAAGAATGGTCACAATCATAATATTGGTTTATACGCTCCTGTTCACACTCAACTCTCAACTCACCTCACATGATTGTTAAGTGAAAGCTGTGACTTGTGGTAGCCCCCTAAACACACTCACACACACACACACACACACCCTACTTGTAAAGCATGTTTTTAAAAAATGTTAAAAATATTGTAAACAACAAAGAAAAATGTCATCTATAGAGAGAGCCTACACCTGTCGCACAGGGCTTCCCCTATCACAGACTGTATGGCTATACATTTGTTACACAATTGTTTATCCAATAATTTATTTTATTTTATTTATTTGCAACAATGTCAATTTAGTAACGCTTGTTACACCTAAGTTTAAACGGACCAAAGTGATGACCAAAAATGTGTTTTTGCTATAGCAGCAATATTTTTGTATTTTGTATTTGTATACACTCTCTGTAGGAGAGTAGGCCTGAGCCCCTGCAGTGGGGACGTGTATAGGCTGTTGATGATGATAGATACATGTAGTAATTTACCAAATACTCTTAAAAGAGCCCAAACGCGGCTTACTAGCTATTTGCCTTCGCAAGATTCCCTTCAACGTCGTTCTGATCCATCATCAGACCCTCAAAAGTTCATGTACAGGTTCTGTTCACCAAACACTTTCACTAAAGCCCAAACACGTCCTATCAGCAATGAGCCTTCGCAAAGTTCTCTGTCCCTCATTTTAATGAGTGAAAATCTTGATTGCAGCGCCCCCTGGTGAGCTAGCGCCATACCACCTATCTAAGAACCATCGCTGACGTATCAGCAACCCTTTACAAAAAACCGTATGTAAATCGGTCAATCCGTTCTGGAGATAAGTGGCAACACTGGTTTGTATGTACACACAAACAAACACACAAACAAACAACCTCTCACCCTAAACGCATACACCGTCTCCGTTCCGTCGTGGGTAAAAAATCAACACCTGCGTTGTTATTGTTTTGTCAGTAAAGTACTGAGATGACGTCACCGTCATATAACAACACTCGTCCGACTGTGTGAGGGGGGTGGGGCGGGGCGTGTCTGTCTGTGTGTGCGTCGGCCGTGAATCGATAGGGAGCGCTGTGTGCGCGTGCGTGTCTGTCTGCGCGCCCGTCTGTCGCGCGGCGTGTCTGTCTGCGCGCGTGAGCCGGCGCGCCGGGACGTGTGCGAGGGACGCATGGAGGACGCGGCCGAGGCGGAGGCGGGCGCGGTGGGCCGGCTGGTGGAGGACCGGGAGGTGGAGGACCGCCGGCTGATCCGCCTGGTGCGAGCGCGGCCCCTGCTCTACGCGAGGAACAACATACCCGTCGCCAGCTACTACAACCAGGTGAAGGCGCTGTGGCTGGAGGTGGCGCACGAGCTACGGTGGACCGGTACGTACGTCACTATACTTACCAACGATTCATCATACATATATTACTCTGACAATAAAACAAACACAAAATACTCTAGAGTCAACTGATATTTCGTTTCTATCTACATATTATGTAAATAGAATCAGGTATCCAAAAGACTGCGTGTACGTCCGCGCACCGCCGCGGCCGCTCGCCGACACTCATCTCGCGCAGCTGCTCAGTGCTGCTGGGTTGTAGACCGGTGCGCCCCCGGCCCCCGCCCCCGGCCCCCGCGCGCAGTTCTTATGCACGCAACGAGCGCGTGTTCAGTCCAACATACATTTATAATCCCTCCCTTTCAAATTTCTGTAAAAACATAAAAATATATATTACATAAGGGGGGGAGATTCGGAGAATAATGTTATTTGGTCTATTTAAGTCTCCCATTAAGTTAGGTTAGTTACCTAGTTCTACATTGACATATATATACTGCTGGAAGAAATTTCTTTTAGAAATAAGCTGTTCCTTTTGTATATATATTTTTTCTGTTTTTGTGTTATGTAAATATTTTCTCTGTACAATAAACTGTTTAAATAAATAAATAAATATATTATTATTTAATCTCTTCAATTTTATTGTATAATTTTGTGCATGCAGTATCAACTTGTAATGGGTTACGCACTAGAATTAGAATAATGTCACTTGTGAATATAATTTTGAAGTGTAGTAATTGTTAGCTGATCCAATAAATAAATAAAAATAAATAAACAATGTTACTTATGTGAAGATATCCACCTTCGACGTCAGGTATGGTCAGAACAAGCATCCTGACTAGAACACTTACGAAAACGTTCCATTAATAAAAACAAAACTTTTTAAAATCCTTTTCGAAGTATTTCCCACGTAGCCGGTATTGTTGATCGAAGTAGCCGGTATGATATCTTCCGAAACTTCCAATTTATAACGGAACCCTTATAACGTGACTGTCGGTGTCGGTGCGTGGGTACGAGTGCGAGTCACGCGCAACTCCTGAGATAGTCTGGAACACTACGTCGGGTGAGATTCTCGTCAAGCTGAATCGTTTGAAGAAAAATAATCAAAATAAATATCTGCGGTCTTAGACGTTTTACGAGACTGTACCAAAATACACTGTAGATTGTTGTAAATATCGGTTCCTATTCCCATACATGGAACGGGAGGCGTGGGTACGCGCGCGCCATAGTACCGATCCTTGAGCGTGCGTGTATAGGTGGGCTGGCCGGGACCTCGCTCTCGTGGTGCCGGTGGTGTCATGCTGTGTTGTGCGTGTTCAGTAGCGGACGTTCGTCGCAAGTGGTCGCACATCCGCAACTCGTACTCGCGGCACCTGCGCAACGAGTCGCTGGGCGCGCGCACCGGCCGCGGCCGGGCCCGCTCGCGCTGGTACCTGGCCGACGAGCTCACCTTCCTCCGGGACCACATGGCCACCGACACGTGAGTACCTCCCCCTCCCGCGCCCGCGCCCCGCAGCGCGAGCGGCCACCAGGCATGCTCACCGCGGCGTCTTGTTGCAGACGCAGCGCGCCCTTCTCCGGGCTCTCCCCCTCGCTGCTGCACCTGTCCTCGGAGGAGAGCGGGTGCGGGTGGTCGGGCGGGGGTCCCGGGGCGGAGGGCAGCGAGGACAGCGCCGGATCCTCCGCCCCGCACACCCTCACAGACGACAACACCGCGTACTACCAGTTCTTCCGCGGCCTGCACCCCGAGTACACCGAGCTGACACACGACAACCGGCGCCGGTTCAAGCGCCGCTGCCTCCAGCTGCTGCACCAGCTCCTCGACCGTCAGGACGGTGTCGCGTCTGTGAGCGGGGGTGCGGATGTGTGTGACGACGACGGTGCGGGGGGAGACAGCTCGGGGGCGGAGGAGCGCGCCGCCAAGGTGCGCGTCATAGACCCGTACTGCGTCCTGCCGCACTGACACCCCCTCCCCCTCTACTATATGTACTTACTTCGTTAAGGCTAGCCTGTAGTTTGTTGTGATTAAATTTAAAGCAATAAATAATTATTTTAATTTTATTACGTAATCATCATCAGCCGGGAAACTCACTACGGCGCCGGCGCCACACTCTCACAGGTGATGTGCGTTCAAATATTTATTTTTTTGTTTCGGAAGACCAACAGCCAATAATAACAGTATAACACAATAAATAGTTTACAGAAAGCCAATTACAGGTCCTCACTACTAAACAATTGAAAATTTCAAAAAAAAAGCGAAGCAGACACTTACCAGAAGGTTAAACTTGAGTAAATTACGTATACAGTTTTTTTTTTCTTAACTTCTTTTTTATAGAACACTTTGATTTGATTTACATAATCCCACATAGTATTTTTCTGGGAATAGGTGTCCTGCCGTGCTAGCTGGGCGCCGCCACGTCAGGACACCTACGTATTCCTAGAATTATTCAATGTTATGCCCAGTTTGTAGTCTGCAGTATATCTATGGACTGGCTGTATGTAGAAGTGTGGCAGTGCGGGTGTGGTCCCGCAACGACTCAGCTCGGTAGCGGGGGAGACCCGCGACGGTCGTATATAACACGCCTAGAGCATACTTGGAGGGAAACCGCTTTAGCTAAACTCTTTACACAGTTATTTTCTTTATTATAAAATCGTATTCCTATTGTCGCATACATACGCTTAGACTCGAGGATGAACTACATTATAATCAGTTCTTGCAGTAATCCAAACCTAGTGATCGCACCCACACCTGCGCCTGCGCCGCGCCGGGAGCTCCGCTAGCTGGTCGCGTAGAGCTGCGTCTTGTCGTCGACGTCCCCCCCGCCCGCTGCTCCCTCCTCTGCCCGCAGCAGCGCGTCCAGCACCTGCGCACACGCACCTCGTCACACCCTCACGACCATCACGTGAGGTTGTGGTCAGGCGTGGATGGAGCGCCATGACTGATCACCTGTCGCTTCAGCTGCCTCTGGTACGTCGGCGGCAGTCTCTTAGCGCTCTGGCACACGCTCGCGAAGAACATCTCGAGCGCGTCGTCGTCCCCCGCCGGCCCCGGCCAGGGCTCCGGCGGCTCGTCCTCGCGGCCCGGCGCCTCGGGTTCCGCCTCCACCCGGGAGTCCTGCACGCTCGCGCGCTTGCTCCTGCGCACAGAGACTACACCGCTGCGGGCTACGATCATCTCAGGTGATAGATAACACACCCGGGTGAGCGCCCCGGCAGCCCCTCACCTGCGCGTCATGTACGGCAGCACGAACGACATGTTGCTCTGGAAGCGCCATCTCTTGCCCCCCGCGCCGCCGCCCACCTTGCGCAGGGACTGCCGCAGCGAGTCTCGCAGGATCTTCCACTCTCGCTTCAGCACCTCGCCTGCGCAGACGTGGACAAGTAACACGAGGGAGAGGGGCTCTGGTCTCATCACCATACCGCGCACGGCACATGTCGCGGAGACCAGCAGCCGCGTTCTTAGGTTAGGTTACCTTTTGTTATTACTAATCTAGGCTAAGTTTACTAAATATTATGAATATTTTATATAGAATTCTTGTATTTCACCTTATCTGATAACTTTGAAATTACTGAAAAAATTGTACTAGCGGTAATGAATTACTGCTACATTTACAAAACTAGTTCCGCCAGCGGGGGGTGCGGGGGGTGGGGGCTGCGTTCATTGAAGGCGATAAAATACACTTCTTTAATTGTCTCTCTGTCAACTAGTTGTTATGTTATACTTATATTATTAGCTGCTGGTCTGCAGAAACGATAATATAAAATAATTACAATTTTACGATTACAAACTGTTGAAGCGCCTGTCGTTATTTGTATTTCAAATTGCTAGTTTTTTAGTCAGACACAGTTTATAATTCTATACGGAGCCCTCGGTGCGCGAGTCCGGCTCGTCGACTCTTATTGCAATAATCACATATTCGGTTTGGGCGTCCGACAGCGACACCGATGACGCGAGACGAACTCGCGCGACGAGAGTACGCGCCGGCAAGTAGAGACAGACCCCAGCCCACGTGTAAAGACTCACTCCAAGGAAAGCTATACCTTGACGCGAGATGTAGTATTCATATATTATATAGGGGGTGGTGTCTCACTGTCCACGTGCAGCGTGGCCGCGATGTCTGCCCAGCACCGGTCCCGCACGTCGATGTCTCGGTGGTGCTCGTGGCGCGTGTCGTACAGCACCGGCCGGCGACGCACCTCAGATATCAGCTGCTCGCGGTACTCACGACCTCCCATGCTCCCTCCCCGACCGACCGACCACGCGATACTGAGCGAGCGAGACAGAGGCCGCCGCGATGCCCCGCGATATCGCCGAGCAGGCCGCCCCGCCCCGCCCCGCCGCCCCCGCTGCACGCTCGGCTGACGAGATAGCTAAGCTATGTACATACTATATGGTTTGAGCAGAGCTATCCTGTGCGGGTGAGCGAGAGCATTAGCATGTTCCACGAACGGTTGAGCCGGGTTCGGTTCGTGACCTAGCTAGCACTTGGCCTTTATCTACTTGCGGGCGTAGCGTGAGACGAATGTGTTGGGGCGGGGTGACGAGGTCAGGAGAACAGTAATTGAAACTAATATCAATACAACTTTTTATGTACTATCTTAAACAACAAACCCGAGCCCCACCAGCTCAAAACTATCCGGGATACTCCAAAAACAGGACATGTCCGGGGAACCAGGACGGCTTGCAGACAATATGTCATATCTCACGCTGCACCAGCTGTTTTTGTTGGCGCGTGTGGCGGCGTGGTAGCCATCGGTAAGTACTTGCGGTGGAGTATGCATAGTTTTGCACCTCCAACTCAACCTATATTTCGAATCCAACGAATATTATAAAATACAAAAGCAAAGTTTGTTTGTCCTTCCTTCACATCGCAACGCACAGTAGGGCTAGAGTGGAAAGGTCACAGAATTATAAGATAATTTTTATATGAAATTATCCCGCGGGAAAATGAGAGAGCGCACCGCTTCCCAGAAACATTCAAAATCAATTAAAGTTTATTGTACACACACCTTAAAGTAGAATAAACAGAATACACGAAAGAAAGTCGGCCTTATCGCTGAGAGCGATCTCTTGCAGGCCACCTCGAGGACACATCCGCGCGCGCCCGGGCCCGGCCCGTGTGTAAAGTACGTAAACCTAAACATGATCACAAGATATACTATATTATTTTAATTGGATCCGTGAGTTACCGGCTTATTATAGTAGAGTAATGTAGAGACGCTTTTTTTTCGGAACTCCATGTTCATTCGAGTACAAAAACATGTATCCACTTTTGAACCTTGACACTTTCACATTTAATTGACATTTCCCTCAACACACTACATAGAAACAAGCAGGGGGGAATGTGACATGGTTCAAAAGTGGATACATATATTTGTTTGTACTCGAGTGTACATATTTGTTTCTGCCTCGACCACATTCCGCCGCCGCCGCTGTGTGACTTTGAAACCTATTACATTATGTATGTATATTGTATACCTCTTTGGTGAAACCGCGTCCGCGCCCCGCGTCCGCCGGTCCGCGCATGCGCGTCCGCGCTCCTCGACACGTCACGTAGAGTCAGTGATCCGTGAGTCGCGGCGCGCGCGTGACGCTCGCTCGTGAGCTATGTACAAGTATGGCCCCACCGGAGCGCGCGCCTCGATCGACGAGGCTGCGCTGGTGCAGGCGGTGCGCCGCCAGCCCTGCCTCTACAACAGCCGCCTGCGCAAGTGGCGCTGCCCGGGCGCCCGCGAGGCCGCCTGGCGCGCCGTCGCGGACGAGATGAACGCACCATGTGAGTACACAACTCGAGCGCCTCAACAACACAGAACACATATTTTTAAAGAAAAATCGTAATTTACATGGAATTTCCGGCCACAGGTGTCATCTATCAATATGATATTGATATGTCAACATGTATTCCTTATATTTTTTCTTTCTTTCTTTTTTAGGGTTCCGTACCCAAAATGTAACCAACGGGACCCTATTACTAAGACTCCGCTGTCCGTCTGTCACCAGGCTGTATCTCATGAACCGTGATAATTAGACATATTATAGATCCTGTTGCCGTTATAATACAAATACTAAAAACAGAATTAAATAAATATCAAAATACTTAGATATTTATAATACAACAAAAGTGATTTTTGTCTCGTTGTTGCTCGATATTGATAACGGCAACTGATAGACGCTAGAAATATTAACAGAATATTTCGTTGTTTATTTACTTTAAATAAAAGAGAGAGAACCGACGAGATTTCGTGTTAGAGACGGAATTTTCTCAGTTGGCCGGTAGACTATATTTGCGGACTACAGTTCCGTCTTGCCCAAATACCACAGAAGCACATGCCCAATTACGATTATACCAAAACAAATAACAAGCTGGCTAAACGACCATAATATTAGACTAAATATTTCCTCAACGAAGTTAGTTAAAAAATGATTTTATTTATTTATTTATTTTTAACTCAATTTAGACCCGACCAGAAAACACCACGAAATATTAACTTTTTTTGCAACAACACAAAATTGTAATGTGTGAACACTAGTTATTTACTCGCACCGGCGGGGGCGTGTTGACTCCCATTTAAGAGGCTATGTTGGTAAGACCACGTGGCCACGTTCAAGGTTAAATTGTTTTGTAGCTGTCCCTCTCCGAGCCCTATCCTACCCGAGGGCGTACGGTGAGACAGCATACATTACGCGAAGTTATCCACCCGTTATTTGGATGTTTCGTAGTCCAGGGATCATTTGAAGGATACAGTATATTATGTAACCATTTTTTTAATATGACTGGACTACGTTTGTATGGGCGCTTTGACAACCGCATACCCTCTTAAACTGGAAAAAACATTCAAAAAATTGAAAACAAATTATCGAGTTTTTCATACGCTTTATTAGAGTTGAAAAAGACAACAGACTTTGAAGCCACGCTCTCTGCTTATTGTGCACAGGCAGGGCGATGTCACGGGGCTATGTAGGGGCAACAGTGCTCATACTCAACAACTCTTTATACTACAAAAAAGATGTTTCTTAAGGATACTTGTCATATCGACCCAAGGAACAGTTCTAGATCGTATTTCAAAGAACACAAAGTTCTAACTCTCACAGCTATTTACATTTTAGAAACCAGTAAATTCATAAGAAGATATATTATTTCCTTTACACAAAAGAAAAATCAGTCCGTAGCCATATTTGATCACTATTTATACCAAGTAAATGACGTATAATGTGTGTGCATGGATGGAGTCGACCACTGCAAGCGCGCGTGGTACCTGCTCCGCAACTCGTACCAGCACGCCGTCAACAAGAAGGGCCAGCGCACCCACAAGTGGAGGTTCGAGGACAACATGGCCTTCCTGAAGCCCTTCGTCAAGGTGAGCGGCGCGCGCGCACGCACCGATCTTCCCTCTCTCTCACACTACACGACACAGACATACGGATCACACCGCGAGCGTCTGCACACATGATACTAAAACAAAAGTAATCAAACATACACCGTGCACTGCTGAACGCAGGACATGTTCAAAATCTATGCAGCAAAGAAAATACGAAATCGGTTATAGAATGTCATCATCATCAGCCGGGAAACGTCCACTGCTGGACATAGGCCTCTTTCATGGTACGCCACATCGACCGGTCCCGAGCCTCCTGCATCCAGCAACTCCCTGCGCCTCTTAACCAGGTCATCGGTCCATAGAGGGACGGCCTGGTAGTTGTTTCCCGGTACGTGGTCGCCACTCGAGAACCTTTACTCTCCACCGGTTATCGGTTCTTCGAGCAATGTGGCCTGCTCATTGCCACTTCAGCTCACTAACTCGTCGAGCTATGTCGGTGACCTTAGTTCGTCCACGGATTTCCTCATTCCGGACCTTATCACGTAGAGAAATTCCGAACATAACTCGTTCCATGGCTCGCTGATTGACTTTAAGCTTGTTTATTCGGCCCACGGTATAGAACCACGTTTCGGTTCCGTATGTCATAACTGGCAACACGCACTGATTAAAGACTTTAAAGTCTTTAGACGCTGAGGTATTTTGGACGAGAAGATATGCCGTAACTTCCCGAACGCTGCCCAGCCGAGTTGGATTCTTCAGTTGACCTCTTTGTCGAAGTTAGACCCACCTAGTTGAACGATCTGTCCCAGGTATACATATTCGTCCACAACTTCGATTGTAGTGTTCCCAACCACTACCGGTAGGTGCAACATGGACATTTAACATGACATTCGTCTGGTCCATGTTCATTTTTAAACCTACCTGTTGGGAAACTCTGTTGAGGTCATTGAGCATTGCGTTCAGATCCTCCAAGGATTCTGACGTTATGACTGTGTCATCGGCAAATCGAAGGTGAATGATGTAGTCGCCGTGGTTATTGATGCCCAGTCCTTTCCAGTTCAGGATTCTAGAATCTAGTTCAACGAAAACCCTTTAATATGATGCAATGCCTGACATAGTGCCTCTTCTGCTCCTTTTCACATACAAATTTCAAGTCGATAGATATAGTCGTTGCTGAAATAATTATCTGTGACAGACGAACGCTCAGACACAAGAGTGATACCAACCTATTGTAAGGGTTCCGTTTCATTCATGGCATGTCCGAGACCCTCATTAATATAAGACCTCACAAATAAGTCGCGGTGCCTTCTTGTGTGCGTGCGCAGGTCCACCTGAGGTTCTACGACAGCGGGGCGAGCGAGACAGGGGACGGTGAGGAGGGGGAGGAGGAGCAGGGCGAGGAGGAGGAGGATATCGAGCCCCGCAGGCGCAGGGACCGCAACATGCGGGGGCAGCCCCCCGCCCCCGCTCGGGTCACCCCGTGCCGCCGCGCCCGCGACGAACTAGACTTGTTCTTCGCCAGCATCGCGCTCACCGTGAAGAAGCTGCCCCCCGCGGCACAGGTACGCGCACACTCGTGAGCGCCACGTGATCCTGCCACCAGGTGCACGTCGTCCGCCGGGGTCCGCAATAATTAGGGGTTTCATGACAATGTTCCTCACTACTTGGCGCCACTTTTGCAAGAGGTCTACCATCCACCAGAAATATGTCTCTTTTTCCTTTTGTTGTATACTCTTTGTCCTGTCCCAGTGATGCGCTGTCAGAACATAACTTCTATCAGATGACACTGTGTTTAGATAGCGCCAGATAGCGCGCATTATTACAAAAAGGAAGATTATCGTTATGACAAAATAAAAAGAAACAGAAACATTTCTGGGAAGGCAGACTTAAAATGTAGTAATTACTTGCTCGTGGGCAGGCGTGGGGCTCTTGTTAAAGTGGCGCAAACTAATGGCAGAAATGTTTGTGAAAGTGAGCTACGTGAATGTTGTAACCGGCTAGTTGGTGTCCCTCCCTGCAGCGCGGTGCTCCGGGGTGACTGCTGACCGAACTTGAGGCATAAATGGACAGACAACAAAGGGGCGGCTTTATTTGCTGGGTGGCTGCAAGCTGCGTGTTTACATAGTTTATCGTTTATCTAGCTTTTTAGCTATCATTATTATTATTCAGATTGAGAACCTGCGCTGGTCTGTCTGCATTGCACGTTGTTGTGACTCCTGCCTGCTCCTGGCCCCACCCTACTGTAACTGTGCCGTGTTGGATGCAGGTGCGGATCAAGTTCGACGTCCTCCGTCTGGTGCACGAGGGTCAGCTGCCTGGTGGCGAGGGGGAGGCGCGTACCCCGACCTCCCCCGAACACTCCGCCAAGGTCGACATCAAGCAGGAGATCCTGGAGATCAGCGAGGAGGTGCTCATGTGACCGGGCCCGTGGGGGGAGCGCGAGCCTCGAGGAGGTGACCATGGTGACAGACAACTGTCTAGTGTAGTATACCCTACATGGAGTGCTCCTGGAGGCTCGCGCTGCTGCCGGCCGGTGTCGTGTGTGTCTGGGGGATGAGACGCAGCCGCAACGCGCCAGAGACAAGTTGCACATATTGTTTGATTATATAACGTGGGTACTTGACTAGAGCAGCAGGAGCAGAGCGACGCGTCGGTCACTGCATGACTATGTACACTACAGTGTACAGAGTGTATAGATAAATCTTTTGAGAGCCTTTTGATAAGAATTGAGACTGACGGCGACCATGCACACAATGTTATAAAACTAAAATTTTCTGTGTAATGTAACACCTTGCTGTCTGTGTCCACGGCGCTGTCTCTCTCTCACTCACTCTTCTTAATTTGATTAATTAAAAATAATACTAAAATTATTAAAATACGATATTAAGTACTGTGAGAAGACAGGAAACATGAGTTTTATTTATTTGTACTGACTTATACCTTACCTGTTCATAAATTGTAACACCAACATTGCACGCAATCTATCCGGCCGCGGACGTCGGGGAACTCGGACCCTGTGCAGTAGTTATGTACGTGGATGTACGAGACGGTGCACATACATTACGGAGCCTTTTCTGGTGTTGAAGTAGTTGTTGTTGAGACGCACGACACGAGGTGGGTACGTTGTGCGCGGATGTGCATATAACATGAATCAATCTTATGTTTATCGAAGTCTGTAAAGCGGGTTTAATAATTGTTACTGTAAACCGGGATTCGTTGGATGCAAGCGCGACCAGAATCATGTTTTATTGTATAAATAGGTGGTACTCGTACAATGGTGTCGGGTGTGACACATGGCGTCTCTGTCTGCACATGTGTGATCCGAACGTCCATGAGCTGAGCACCGGGGGGTCCCCATGACTGTCTACTTCTGTGTCACAAGTTTCCAAAGTGGACCCCCACCACACCCTGTAGAGGCACTTGTAGCCCTCGGTGCGCGAGTCCGTGGAATGGATGATTAGTTGTTGGTTCCTCCTAACGCGAGTCAGTATGTATTTCTGACAGTGTTGTATACATTCAAGCTTGTTAACAACAATGAACTATTGTATTTGTAATAATAACTGTAGTGGACGACGATGGGTGCGAGTCGCAGTGGGAAACAGGAAAACACTAATAGTGGTGTTTGAGGTTAGACTTAGGTAACATGGAGGGAGAAGGGGACAGGCGGATGCCTGGCGATTACGGCAAATCCCTACATGGATTGTCCGACGAGGGATCCACGATGGAGTGAAGTCCAACTGTGGTCTAGGCCGTGTCAAACGAAGCAAAGGTCTGTCTACAGCTGAAAACTGTCATCGTAAGTGCAGGATGTGTCGGATGTGAGGACGGAGCGTGTGTTCCGTGTGGCTGGTTCGTCGTCACATCACACATCACAGCTCGGTTGTGTGTTGTAGGTGGTGGGGGTGTGGGTGAGTCAGTCCCCCATTGGTATGACACACTGACCGGGTCAGAGTCACTTGCATCCTGCCTCTACCAGGTCGTCGGTACATCTAGTGGGGGCCCGGCCCGGTACACTTTTCCCTGCAGGCCCTAACTTACCACAATGTTGCGGTAGTAGTAGCGGCTTGAGTTTATGACCATAAACATGCGCTTGCGACGATGTGGGCGGTTAACAATCGAGGGTGTAGGGTGCACGTAACAAGCTGTGTCAGGCAGGCCACTGTTGGACACGAGGCTACCTCACTCACAGACTGCACGACGAATTTTCTATGTCTTTGCCATAAGCATCTCGCTTGGCAGGCAACATTGGTGATCGTAACAAGATGTTACTGCAATGGTACACGCCACCGGCGACAGCTGCCGTTAGTGGTACACACTTGTCTTGAACTCTTGAACAATCAGGAAACAGAAGCCGGCAGGGAATTCCACTCCTCTAAGGTGCGCATGTTGAATGAACAAGCTCAACAGCTTTTTGTGGAATGGTGGAATAACTAGTAAGTATGGAGCAGGTGTTATTGTGAACCGATGCAGGAGTTGGGACGGGTCGTGTATGCGTGTACACCTCAGAGCGAGCGAGAGGAACACTTACAGACTGTCTCGGCAGCACCGGACATTGTAATCACTGGAGCAGTGCGAGGACGCCTGGACTAGTGGCGACATCATCATCAATAGCATGTATATATAATGACCACACTGCAATGGCTCAGGCCTACTCTTCTACAGAGAGTGTATGGGCCATAGTCCACCACGCGGGCCTAGTGAGGATTTATAGACTTCACACACACCTTTGAATTTCTTCTCGGGAGTGGGCAGGCTTCCTCGCGATGGTCCGATTCCCAGTGGAGGCGCCTGTCAATGCCCGGTTTGGTTAGTGGTGTTCTATGTTCGCCTGGCCTGCTAACACCACGTTACTTCCGTCTACCGCTAAACAGCATTGTTAATAGCTCTTTTGTGTTAAAGGTAGCATACCCAACGGCTCAGTAGCTTGAGGCTTCTGAACACGCACGCTTACATCCAACGGCCTTAATAGTCACTTACCACCAGGTGAGATAAAGGCCAAGTGGAAACGTACATAAAATTAGTAAATAGATAGTATACTAGGATCTGTACCTCGTCATGCTTCCGTGATCTAATTCCTACAGTGCCACCACCACCACCACCAGGCACACACACACACCTCTGTATTGTGCGCACAAGTGGTGCACACTCGCTCACTGGCGTCCGTGCGATCAATAACAAGAGTAGTGCAGAGCAAGTAGAACCCTCTGTGCACGCTCCACGGTCGAGAGTGTCTCGCACCCCGCCCCGGCTGCCTGTTGCCAGGGGGACGACACATGTTCTGCAGCGACCATCTTATAATAATATTATAACACTTTATTTATGACACACATCCTTCTATCGAACAAAAGATAAAGTACACAATCAGTTCTTGAACTTAACTGAGCTAATGAAGCGGTCGTTCAATATTAGATTTATATAAGTGGCCCTCCACGCACGACGTGCTGTACCAGATAGAGACAAGGTACCGTCAAGATCTATTCCATGAACTGCGCCCGACTGACGGTCGACATTTATAGCTATGGTCATATTTTAATCCTCAGCCGGAGAACGTCCACTTGTGAACATATACATATAATAATACTACACGGCTACTTTTGCAGTTTCTACACGCATAGTTATAAATATAAATTTTTCTTGGTCTGTTCCATATAAATGAACAAGTATTAGTCAGTGGATGGATTTGGTATGTTCATTTTCTAAAGCTGATGTAGCGTTGCTGGACCGGATAGAGTTGGTGAACCAACGATGATGAGGCTGGCTGGGGAGTGAGTCTGCTGGCCACGCCAGCCTACATGCCATACATACGTCGATGATGGAGGATTGTCTCGTGCGGCCGCACCGCACTCACTAATCCTCTAATGCGGCGACGGATATCAGGATAACAATGATAGCGTTGTAAACAATGGATTACTTTTTAACAACAAGATTGCCATTTGTGAAAACAAAAACAAGGTGACTATCAAAAGTTAACAGATTAATGAAAACGCAAGAAAGACTGTAAAAATCAGAAATACTTTTAAACTTTTAATGACATTTCGAAATAATACTACAGCTGAATATAATTCATTACTAAATAATTGTGTCATCGGGGGCCCTGTGCGAGTGTGCGGCTGCCGGGATAGGGTTCGGGCGGGGAGTCGTTCAAACAATGTGTATGGAGTCATGAACAGTTTCACTAAAAAAAGTAACAACGAAAAAAAAAGGTTGTCAGCTCCAGTTCACTGCCATAAGCGCACGCCCGCGCGGCGCGCCGAACTAACCCTTGTGCGGTGTGCGCACGGTGCATGCGCGAGCACGGCCTTTGTGCGGTCGTGGCGCTTGAGCCCTTGCTCCTCCTGCGCGCGCCCCGCGCTGTGTGCGCGTACGTGCGGGGGGCGCGCGCGTGTGTGCGTGGAGGGTGTGTGCGTGTGTGCGCGCGTCGTGCCGCACGTAGCCGGGCCCCGGCCCGCGGCACCGGAGCGACGCGGACATCAACACCAGCTGATTGATGTTCTTTGTGTTCGAAATCTTTCAGACGTTATTAACACTCGATCTAACTGACTTGGGCTATATGTTTTCAACATACGTGTTAAACTGGATATTAAAGAGGTACTAGGGTAGTCAGTTCTAGAATCCTAGCTGTATTGTAGGTTTATTTATGAACTGGCATTAGATATACTTACGATCGTTTTCTGTTGCCATCGCATAGGAAAATAATTTTTAAAACTTAGTTCGCTTCACTTTCACGAGCTAGAATTGTTGCATCAACTAGCGTCGAGTGTCCGCTTCGCTCCGGCAGAAGTGCACATAGCAACAGTTCGCGTCAGCTGTGCCGAGCGCGCCCGAGCGTCGCCGGAGAGAGACGAGCGCGGACGATTGATCGTGCCACACGCGCCTCCACCCGTTGTTACAGCCAGCCTTTACATTGTGTGCGTGTGTGTGTGTGTGTGTGCGTGCAGCTACTGCACTGTAGCGCGGGTACTAGTGTCTCTAGGCGGTGGAAGCTCTAGTCTAGTATCTCAGAGACTTTGCGACTACTTCTGTCAGTATTATATGGAGTGAGGCAGGCAGGGGTTCCGCGTCGTAGCCACCGTTTGTAGGATCTCGACCGGTGCCCGGCTGGAGGATCGAAAAAGACAAAGGAAATTCTGTGTAACACAGACGTTTGAAAAAATTAATTAAGTCAAGTTATTATTAGCATATGGAAGCCATTTGCTCATGCTATATGTAGATAGATATGGGTGGCAGTACTGGCAGTGCTTGTTTATGCGTACGTTGATGAATTGAGCATCATCAGCGGGGAAGCACCGGGTCGGGGCCGTGCACCGGCGTCAGTGACTCCTTACTACCCGCGACCTGTGCCAGGTCCCAGCTCATCCATCTACAGGTGGACAGGACACTCACTGTGTGACACTGCTGTGGTAATCGAAGATATCTCTAATATAAGTTAAGACCCAACAGTAGAGTGTAAACCATCACATTCTACAAACAAGCACTAGACGAGTGCACTGAGCAGCTGCACCTCGCGGTCCTTACCTTACTGAGCAGAGAAACGAGAGTCGTGGACATCTTTAAAAACAAACAACGCTCGGTCACTGCATATAAATATAGCTCCGTTTTCATTTAAGTTTTAAATTATTATTGTGTATAATTTTTTTGTTGTATAGCGGAAGTATTCATGTTTTAATTTTATAGATTGTATAATAAAGCCACGTGCATATGTGAAATAGATAATAAAAGAATTCAAATGTGATAATATTGGTTTAATTCCGACAGTGTCGAGGTCCTCCATCCTGGCGGTGAAGTCCTGCTCACAGAAACGACAGGGCTCGAAGTAAATAATAGATAACTAACAATAGAAAACAAAATAACTTGTAACGGTTACAAGTGTAAGGAGTTCTATCAATCTATCCAGTTACATATTTTATCAACTTTAACATATTTAAACTTAAGTTTAGATGTTGTTTTTAGATTCAAGGATAGTGGAATTATGTGTTGTCGTAACTGGTTACGAGTCAGAAACCTAGTTTCCTAAAGAAAAAAACCAAGAAAAAGAACGAATCATGTTTCGTTGGTAACTGGCTCCGAAGCTCCGGTGTCGTAGAAGGCCGAAGGGTCATATTCCAACGTTACAGAATGACTGACTTAGTTAAAACAGAAACGTGAACTCGACTGGATGGTGTCCGGTAGAGAGGGATCCCTGCGCGCAGTATCTGCACAGTGCACTCTGTTGCAAGAAATAATAATAACAAGGCAGAACACGGATTTTCTTTTTTACCTCAATAAAAAAAATTCTTTAGTGAGTTTCGGCCGCGCATTACAAACGACCGGAAACCACCTTGTTATGTCAGACAGAACAATAAGTTGGTTTCACCGTGTCCGGCGGGGGCCCGGCGGGGGCGCGCGGGGGGTGCGTGCGTGTGCGTGGAGCATCGATCCCCTAGCAACACCCCCCGCGCCCCGCGCCCCGCGCTCCACAGCTGATCCGACGGGAAGGTCACACTCCCTTCCCCCCGCTGACAACAAGTCCCGCACGCACACAGCTACCTGCGCCCAGCCCGCGGGTGCACCACAATACAACAGAATGGGTTTATTGTTAAACAAACTTCATACAAGTAACCAGCACCGTTATGAACGCGTTCAAAAAGAACTATAAACCGACTTCAACTGCCCTTAAAGTCTACTTTTATTAAGACAATGCTTGTAAGTCAGCTGTCTAATACACACTTAACATTCCCTATCTCAAAAAGTACTGAACCGATTTTGATGAAACTTGCAGTCTTTTCTAAGTTGAACAATACCTAGTTCTACAATAAAGGATTATTTAAATCGAACTTGTAGTTCCGAAGATATGCGAGGATAAACATACAAATTTGTAAAATATATGAATACTGGGCAGTTCTGGAAATATTACATAGGTCGAATTGAGAACCTCCTTTTTTGAAGTCGATTAAGAATGTCTCACCAAATGCGATGTCATTTTTTGTTGGTACCCAAAATCACATGGAGCGACTGTCAGTGGTGTCATGGTGTGCGATGGGCACAGGTAGAGAGTCCGCAGATAACAGAAGTCAGTGGTGTCATGGTGTGCGATGGGCACAGGTAGAGAGTCCGCAGATAACAGAAGTCAGTGGTGTCATGGTGTGCGATGGGCACAGGTAGAGAGTCCGCAGATAACAGAAGCCGAGTCTCGCAAGCTCACATATCTGCAGATGGTAACGCGCGCAGTGAGAGCGCACCTCTGCTGAAGAAGCGGCGACCAACAATATCCCACGGCCCTCCAAAACATTGAACATACAAACAGTGTGTTCCTTGTTCTGTGCAAGGAGTGTGGATCACAATAAATGCTAGCACGCTGCACAGAGTCATTCCCGGACACGTATCAACACCGAGCAGTGACGCCAGCCCGCAGCAGCACAGACTCCTCTCCACAGGTTCATGACACTCTGTAACAACTGTCTATTGAAGACATTGATATTCATCACGACTCGTTACATGCATATTGTAGAAATCAATCGACCTCACAGTAGTTTTATAATAGTACAGCTTTAATTCTTGTGATTTTAAAATTAAATTTCTAGTAGTTAAGTAATTCTGTTTTAAAATGTCATTATTGTATGTAATTATCACTATTAGTTATAAGGTGTTTAATTTTTAAATGTTGTTAATAGCTGTAATGATGCGTGCCGTGCGTGCCGTGCGTGTCGCGCCAGTGACGATGGTGTTCAGGCTGCAGCGGTGTGCGGGGCAGGGGCACGCGCGTGTGTGTGTGTGTGTGTTCACCACACCACTGTGCCGCGATGGAAAATACAATGCATGCACCTCGCGATCGTACTCGCCGGAGAGAGGGTGGCGCGCCGCGCGCCCCGGGCTCGAGCCATCCCACACCAGGAGCCACGAGCCGCGGCCCCGCATCCGGACGCTATCACAGCCGGCACTAGATATACCCCGTACATATACCACGATGACATTCTGTTGTTAAACTATGTTTGTGAAACTTCCATCAATCAAACATAATTGAACTAGTGGTTCATGAAAACACAAAATATACAAACACCATAAATACATATTTCAGAATATGTAAAAAATCAGAACGTGACCGTGAACTATGAATGAGGCAACTTATTCAATCGAATCCCTCCAAAGGAACGTTGGTTGTAGAATGTGTGACATGAGACCAAGGAGTGCGTCTGGAGAGAGCGGGAACGCGGTTTTGTTCTGAACAAAATGTGCCAATTTACTTCGGGAGGCGAGGAAAGCTGCCACAACACTCATGTTCATGTCTTTTTAAAGACATTTAGATTAATTAGAACATTTTGTTTTTTTAAAATGTTACACATTTTGCTCAATGTTTACAAATGTGAACATTGAGCTATATGAATAGAGTAGCCACATCAACTTGATTGTTTCTGACACAAGTTAGAGCACATGCGCTCTAACTCACTTAGTCCGTGCCAAGTGTTCGATCCAACGTGACATGTTTGAGTGCTAGATGATAAAATATTGTTTCTAAAAATATATCTTCATGTGTATTGAGCTATTGTAAAAACAACTCAATATCATATCTATGACTCATTAGCCGCCCCTGCGCGCCCCGCACCACCGCGCCTGTTGGAAGGAGTTTGTTCGAGCTGACTTTTCTAGTATGTTCTGTTATGTGAAATATTATTTCACCTTTTGTGTAACTTAAAGTTGTAGTAGTTCCACATTTTATAATTTGCTATTAATAATATATTATTATGCATAATTTGAGTTTGATTGATCCATTCCTCGCGCGCGCGCAATGTTCTCTCCACCGGTCACCGGTGACTGCTGCGGGCCTGGGCCGCGCGCGCCGCCAGCTCCGGGACTAGACACGAGCTGCCGACTACATCTTCCACAACTTCAACTCTCTGATAGCTGCGCACACTCAAACTTCACCGTTATCACAACGACATAAGAATTAGAGTACGGGATGCCTGAACGAACTACCATTACATCATAAATAGTCATAATCACTAACCAGATCTCTGTTGTTGATTGTAGCCTCGCTGCCACAGCGACCGAGCGAACCACCCCCCGCATGGACGACACTCAGTTCCGTCTAGTTGTTCCTTTAGTCTATAAAAGGGATAACATTTAGAAAGAGAGAGATAAATGCGCGTGCATCCGTCCTGCTCCGTCGAACGCGTCCTTTTTTGGGTCTGGATGGAACCACTTTTTCTAAAGTTGTCGATAATTTATTGTAACCACATGCAGGAGGTGGAAGCTGCCGACGCCGCGCCGCGCCCCAGCTCGGAGCTGCCTTTGTTCCTGATATAGTAGGTCGGTAATAGTTAGTTGATACTACAGTACAGTACCAGGGCAGGCAGGGGCTCTCTGTGCGGCACAGAGATCTACTAAAGAGGTGCAGCATGTAGCAGTGAGTGATAGTAACTATAATTCTGACTAAATCAAAGTTGTCGACTGCCGCGCAGAGACAATACGCTAAAACATTGCAGAAATTGGGAAATGCATGTTAAATCCTACTGTTTTCGATCGGATACACATTGTAAGACAAGCGGTATCACTTTTTACACATGAATCTGTCGTTATTTCACTAAATGACATCAAATTATAATTAAAAACATCATTTAATTCTTAACATTTTCATACGCATCATTGTAGCTTCCAGTGTTGCTATTTATTTCCTTTCAATTTACCCTTATGCATGGGAGTTTTGATAAAGGAGTCAATGGAGACTAAGATAAAGAACTGTTACACAAAGTAGCTTATTAATTTTTATGTTAAGTGCAATACTGGAGCTTAACAAAAAGGGAAACAGGTGGTTAAATAAGTAATAATAATAAATACGTTATATTTCAAAACAACGAACTGAAGAAGGGATGGACCACGGCACCGTGGTGGCAGGGTCCCGCGGGAACTCAAAGCCAACTTATACCCTACTCGCATCACAATGTACCTACCGTTTTAAAATTGTCACAAATACAAGATGTCCGCCGCCCAGCAGATACCGGCGGAGTGTTGTCTTGCTGAGCGTGGTCGCGTCGGTGTTTACTGGTGGTGGTGCACAGCTATCTACGTTACTTCATATGTTATGTCTGGTGACGTCAGTCGCAGGTATATCAGTGTATCAGAAAATATGTCTGTGATAGTCAGCACCGCCGCCCGCGCCCGCGCCCGCGCCCGCCCCGCTGCCGCCGCCCGATAGCGCGCGATAGTCTTGGTTAGATAATACATCGCGGTACAATAGTGTGTACAAACGTTTCCATCATGCAGGCGCGGCGTGCAGCGGGGAGGCAGCGGGACAGTTATACCATTGCATTACTATTATTAGTGATTCACGACTCTCGGATTAACGACTTCTTCGTCGTTAATACCGGAAACCCTTCCGAGTGAGTGAGCGATGACGTCATGAACACACAAACCCTTTGTTCGGACGGGAGGTCGGAGCGGAGCGCGGCATCCCTCCACCACCTCCGGCAGACCTCCGTTGTCCTGCAATGATCGCAGGCGGGGACCATGTACACCAGCAAACATGTACTGAGGTCCGCGGGGTGCGCCTCTCGCGCACGCAGCGTCTCCCCGCACCGCGGGCCGGGGCACGCTTTGTTCCCGACACATAAATAAGCCGTATATATAATAAATATGGCCGCCGAGGGCTTTCTTATTGTAATTTTATCTCCGCGCTGTAGACCTAATTGGTTTTAATTATGAAGGGGTTCGTTGTGCCGCGCCATGCTGGCGTTGCGAGCACGGGGTGCGTCCTCACTTTACGACTATTTACTAGTTTATTGCGGGAAACTTTCATATTGTAAATTTGCTGCTCGATCAAACTACTTTACTGTGTTTCTTCGTTGCACGCCGCACGCTGCACGCTGCACGCCGCACCCCCGCGCCGCCGCCACCCGGGCGGCCCGCGTCACACGTCATCATCCATCACGGACATGTTGTGACATGTCTCTGGGCAAACATGTTTACTAGCGAGTGACTGTTGGTTTGGTTGCTGCGATAAAATCCGTAGACGAGCAAGGGTCACCGACATAGTTCGACGAGTCAGTGAGCTGAAGTAGCAATGTGCAGTTATATCGCTCGAAGAATCGATAAGTTCTCGAGTGATGGCGATCACGCACCGGGAAACGTGTACCGGGCCGTGCCCCGACTAGACCAACCAACGACCTAGTTAAGGTCGCGGGAGTCGCTGGATGCAGGTGGCTCGGGACCGGTCCATGTGTCATACCATGGAGGAGGACTATGTCTCCCTGCTGCTGCTGCTGATGATGATGAAGAGGTCGCTCGGGCGGGCGGGACACGTGTTGTTGTGATGATTACTTATGTTGTCACGTAGTCCTGTGTGTATGTCGGTGCAGATATGATATCTGTTGTTATCGTGCCGTGAGAACACAGACTGGCTGATCACTTTGAAGAAATTATGAGTAACAATATGTTAGCCAGCGTCGCAGGCAGTGCGGGTCGGCGTGCACTGCGCGTGCGCAGACCAACTCACCACAGGTGCAACTAGATATTGTTGTTGATTATGTGACTGTGTTCATAACTATATAACGGCGACCGCGTGTATGATGACGTCACGGGGTGCACGGGCGGGTAGGGTCTCGGCAGGGCCACACCGCGCGCCGCGGCACACCCACCAGGAGGTGATTGCCTTCCAAATGGCGAGATTATTATGTGAAAAGAAATGCAATAACCACGAGTCCTTGCGATGTGAGTTCCTTTTATACAGTAGGAACCCCGCCTCCGCCCCCCGTCCCCCCGCCCGCCATGGTCGCTGCTGGTGCTGGAGGCCGCGGGTGGAGACCACGCAACGCAGGCCTCCGACACACTACCTCTGACATTTGCGACATAAACAGATAGTTATAGCTTTGCGTGCTCTTTACAACCAATAATTGTTCAAACAATAGTATATTACCTGTGTGTGGCCAGGGCGACGTGGACCTCTGAGTGGCGCCGCGCACTTCCTATGCGAAAACATGGTTACTTCGAACGATTTGCAAAAAGAGATGGTTTTGAAAGTCACATCACTCGTGTTTGTAACGAGTGGTCGTACTTGGTCGTTTACAGTTCTACTCATAGTAACTGACGTTTGTGGGTGGTTGTCGGAAATATTTTCATTTTTCAAATTGTATTTACTGATGGTAAAACAGCATTCTAATGATCCAAAAATGGGGCGAAACACAGTCACTATCACTTGAAATTGATCGAATTGTCGAAGTCATACGAACGATTCAAAAATGCCACTCCTGGTGGAAGGCTGAGACACCTCGCGCGGTCAGGTCACCTCGCACGGGTGACAGCAATGACGACGACGTTGCATCACCCGCCCCGCCCCGCCCCGCCCCGCCCCGCCCCGCCCCGCATGGCACTGCTCGGATTGCTGTTGCATCAGACGAACAGCAGACACGACACGTCGCCGCCGCGTCTGGGGAAATGGTTGATTCACTAATGAATTACCGACAACTGATGTAGAACACGTTTATAATTGTATCATCTAGCGCGACCTGCGTGCGAGCGTGACGCACGCTCCGACATGTGTATAGGTGTCTACTCACAATAATGAGCGAAAGAGCGAGGTATATTGCATCATGCAATTCACAATTGCAGATTTACAAGGATCGGATGATCACTGTGAAATTTCGTCTTTATTTGTTCAAAACTAGATCGTATTCAATATCATTTGACTGTGGGATCACCCGGTGTTCACAAACGTGCTCCTTCACTGTGGGCTAAATAAACAAGCTCAAAGTCACTCAGCGAGTAATGGAACGAGCTATGCTCAGAATTTCTATACGTAATAAATCCGTAATGAGGAAATCCGTAGACGAACTAAGTTCACCGATATAGCTCGACGAGTCAGTGAGCTGAAGTGGCAATGGGAAAGCCAGATCGCTCGAAGAACCGATAACCGACCACGTGGCGAGACACACGCGGCCGCATCCTTCAAGATGGACCGGAGAACGAAATGTCGCGGGGAGTCGCTAGATGCAAGTGGCTCGGGAGTCGCCTTGGAGGGGCCTATATCCAGCAGTGGACGTTTCCCGGCTGATGATGATGTAAGCAGTGTTGATGGTCAGTTGTCAGCTAAGTAACATATTAGACGCAGCATATATTTATTCTCAGTTACAAACCCGTCAAGACCGTGAGCGCATTGAACGCGTGCGGCCACGACCCGGCGACCGTTACATCACCACCACTTACCAGCTACCATGATGTCGTAGCCTGCTCGACTCCTCCGCCCGGAGACAGCATTCTGCCCGCGTCGCAGTCCCTCGCCAGAGACAACACCACCTCCGCAGGTGATCGCGAGTGCGGGTGAGTGATGCGCGATAGAACACGCGGCATCCATCACTGCCTGTCTCAAAAAACAAGGGAGCGCGATGTCGTACACGTGTCTGACATGGACTCAGCGTCCTCGGCACAGGGGTCATGCGGAGAGAGGCGCGCGAGCTGTGATTGCGTCATCGTTCGAGATCAAGATCAAGGCGCGCGGTTCGCGCTCCAGCTCACACCCGACCTACAGAGTCTGGTTTGTCTAGTTCAGTCCAGGATTGCATCTACTTCGGTCGGAGATGTGTTATGATTGTGACAGTGAGGCGGTCTGCATCACTCACATTAATGAGGCACTGGCTTTGACTTCTTTCATAATATACCACAACCACAACATAACAATGCTACTGGCAATGCTCTATGCAACGCGGCAGCTAGACACACACCGAACCTAATACTGATTGCTAGTAACGAGTGTACTATCAGTCCATCCGGTCAAGGTGGGAGGAGAGCTGGGAGCCACCCTCCGACCACACCGGCATGCCAACAGAGATGCACTCCACTCATGCAGGCCACACCGGGCCGGCGGCGGGGCGCTGCAACACGCGCCCTCTGACTGTGAGAGGACCACCACGATCACAACCCGAGAATACGGATATACCCTTAACTGTAGCAACACGCGATCATGATTAAAGTAAATATTAACGAAGAACATAACTACCAACAAAACAATAAAACGTATTCGTTAAAACGTCCGGTGTTAAACAAACGATAATTGGCATGTGAGAGCAGGAGCCGAACCAACATGAGACTGGAAATATACTGAAATAGATATGTAAATAGACAGATAGTAGATCACATTGCAGCGGAGGAGGACTGGATAGTCTTTGTGAAGTGAGAAGGTTCGGTGTTTATTGCAATGCTAGCAAATACAAGATAAACCGTGTTCTAGATGCCCCGAGAGCTTACAGAACAATATCTGACTGCTGGCTTATCTTAGAGTAGCTTCGTGTACTGTCTGCAGCATGTGTCGTGTGCAGGCGGGCAGGCAAGCGCCCTTGCACCGACCCCCGCTCACTCAGTGTCATCAACAACTTCATTATCGGCATCGGAGTGATAACTGGCGATAACTGACGCCGACATAGCAACGTTCCGCGTCTGTTGGCAGCCGGAACTGATGCGTCAAATCGTGGGAAATTGTAGCATCGAGCGAGCAACGTAACAGAGAATATATCAAACAATTAATAAAATTAACTAGAATGAACATTGAACAATACTACTCTAGGAGAAAATTTCCGTCCAAGTGTGTTCCTCATCAAGGAACCATTGTTTGATTGTGTCATGCATGTCTGCCCGCCACTCACTGCGCTGGTCGCAGCCAGGGTTGGCCAGGTGTTCCGAGCATCGCGCCAGGGTTGCGGTTAGAGCAGCGGCATGCGGGTCGCGGCAGATCATTAATAAATGATGTCATAAGTGGATTCTCGTTATTCAGTAAAGAGCTCGCTGGCTTGTGAACGTGACGTCATCGACGCCGGCCCGGCCCGGCGCGCGCACGCAGGGGTCTCAGTACTGCATCTTTCTACCGTGCTCACATGTCCTCGCTCGCCACGGACGCCTCGGTCTGCCTCCTGCGACAGTCATCTCCCTCGATGAAGGTGTAACAAAGAAACACACTTGTTTCCACACTTGAGTGGAACGGAACGAACCCGCCGTGTACACAGTTGAATGCGTGAGTCATTGTACACACACACGCACAAATGCAAATGATCCACCTGTGAGTATGAAAACAGACGCAAATAATAGTAGGTACAAGTAGTAGAGCTCGTCACTGAGCGGACACGACCCGGCCAAGCGCAGTCCGTGGTTGTCTGCAGAGTGTGGGTAGGTATCTGTAACAGACAGATAACCTGAACCTTTCGCAGTTTGATTGCTATGGAATATGTTTGTCATCAGTTATATGATACATACTTATATAATTATGAGAGGCGTCCTGCAGACAGCGTGTTGTTTATTGACTGAGAGGACACTTGCAGTTAGTTTAGTTATCACCTCCACACCACTGGGAACGTGTCAACGTGACTGTTTAACTTCCACCGACGCATTGTTCTCAGGCACCAAGTATGTACAAATCAACAACAAACACCAAATAAACAATATCGTATGACATCGATTTTTAGGGTTCCGTACCCAAAGGATAAAAACGGGACCCTGTTACTAAGACTTCGCTGTCCGTCTGTATGTCGGTCTGTCACCAGGCTGTATCTCATGAACCGTGATAATTAAGTTGAAATTTTCACAGATGATGTATTTCTGTTGCCGCTATAATAACAAATACTAAAAAACAGAATACAAGTATATGCGTTCAAAAATAACTGGAAACCGACTTCAATTGCCCTAAAAGTCTACTTTTACTAAGGCAAATTTAAGATTCATATTCATATCGTTTTCTCATGGATGCCGATGTCAGAACTGGACCAAATTGAAATGGGACCACACGGGAAGCACCACCTTTCAAATAAAAAAAGAATCATCCAAATCGACTCACCCAGACAAAAGTTCTGAGGTAACAAACATTTAAAAAACATGCCCGTCCAACGGGCGGGTAAGCTAACGCGTCGTGTAAACATTTCTCATCAAGTCCTCCGCCCCCCTCGCGTGTACCCGCCGCTGTCAACAGTCCTGCAGTGTACACATCGTTCACATGCACCTGTTAATATGATTGCAGACACGGAACTACCAATGTATGTATCCAGACGGCATCACGCAGCGCGCGGGCGAGCGGGCGAGCGAGCGGGCGAGCGGGCGGGCTGTGGGAACTGTGCGGCATACAAGTACAATGTACCAACACCTCGTTCGTTTCAGAGATCGTCTCTGCTACACGCACACACACGTCCACTGTTTGTTTACCCCTCGTCCGAACAAATGACGTGTCATACACACAAAACAATGCCAAACGGGAGCACTGTTTTGAATCGCTCTTCTGCAACGTGTGGTCTCAGTCACTCGTTGCTGGAGGCGAGCGATACATGAAACGTCAACGTCAAACATTCACATTAAATTGACAATGTTTAGTTGTAAGAACTTTGCGCTCCGTCTTCGTTATGCGAATTACCGCATTTATGTTTTAAAGCGAATGATTAAAAAAGAGTTAATTTTCCTCTCTTCAGACAATTTGGTAGATGATTCTGATGCAGACCGCGTCCCGCGTCCCGCAGCAGTCCCGCAGCAGTCCCGCAGCAGTCCCTGCGCGCGCGCACTGCCACCACCAGTCTGACATTATGTATGTCTGTAATTGTGTGAGTACGGCCGCTAAGTGAGGGCGCAATGGACGGGTGTTCTCGATGTTATATATGTAATGCAGTTAAACGCAATTATCTCCTAATTACTATCGGAGTAAGGTCCAGGTCCAGGTGAGGGGTTCACCCTTATTATAAGATGTTATAAGTATCGTGTAGAATTATTTTTAAACTGGTTTATAACTGTTTATTAAAATAACAACGTTGATACTGTTTTTTGTTGACTCTGATGTCAACTGTCTGGACTTGTATAGAGCGTGTGAAAAAACCTAACATTTGTACGGATGGTTTGCAAGTTCCTTGCATCTAACTAGATGAGAAAGTATTGTAGTATGGTAGTGAAGTAAGTAGGTGTTTACCTAAATCAGTGTGCTTGCGGCGGTGAAGCATCGGTGGCACAATGGATAAGGCGCAGACTCTTAATTGAGGGTTTCGGGTTCTAATCCAGCTGTGTACCTATGAGTTGTTTTTCAGTTCAAGTACATTATCCGATTGCTTGACGGTGAAGGAATACATCGTGAGGAAACCTGCATGTCTTGAACAGCCATGTGAAGTCCGCCAATCCGCACTGGTCCCGCGTGGTGGACTAAGTCCCATACACTCTCTGTAGGAGAGTAGGCCTGAGCCCCTGCAGTGGGGACGTATGTATAGGCATGAGTATTGTTTGATGTTGATTGCGGTGTCGCTGTTGTACCATAATGAAACAACTGGCTCACGGAATACAGACGCTAGGCAAAGGTTTTATTGAACAGGGTCTGTCTGGTCCCGAACAGCTGCTGGACGATCCCGGCCACGTGTGGAGACCGGTGGAGACTCGAGGCTCTTGATAGTAGTTGATAGTACTTCATTTCTTTATTATGTTTCCTTTACAGTCGCCGGCTCGTTCGTGAGTCATGCAAATTATGCTAAAATATTCCGACCTCCGAGTAAATAGTCGAGAACTTACAAATCGCACGGTTCAATTGTGAGTTACCTGTCAACACAACTCACCACAACACCCGCCCCCCGCCGCCGCCCCCGCCGCCGCGGTAGTACATACATACATACATAACTAACACACAATTAACCTGTTGTTTTCACAATGTATGACTCATATATTTTTCAGGTGTTGTGTACTTTACTGTGGGCCGAATAAACAAGCTCAAAGTCACTCAGCGAGCAATGGTATGAGCTATGCTCGGAATTTCTCTACGTGATAAATCCGGAATGAGAAAGTCGATGTTGCGTACCATGAAGGAGGCCCATGTCCAGCAGTAGACGTTTCCTTGTAATGATGATGATGTGTACGGGGAGCGCGAGGGGGTCGCGGGCGACGAGCGCGTGCTGGTGCTGATGTGGCACCCACAGCGGGACGTGGAAACACAGCAGCATGTAACACAAACCAGTTTTAAACAAAAAGCATCACGTCACACGCTGGTCGCCGCTCGGGTGCACCTGCGCGCTGTGGCCTCCCTGCCCAGTGCCTCCCGCGCTCCAGCTCTGCCAGCTTCTGTGGATGTCCGCACCAATCTCAACAACGAACAAACAGATATTGTTTATGTAATTGTATGTATGTAGTCGTCGCACGTTGTTGCGATGCGCGCGCCCCCCTCCCCGCCCGCCGCACTACTGTCGCAGGACGGGGCGGGCGCGGGCGCGGGCGCGGGCGCGGGCGCGGGCGCGGGCGCGGGCGCGGGCGCGGGCGCGGGCGCGGGCGCGGGCGCGGGCGCGGGCGCGGGCGCGGGCGCGGGCGCGGGCGCGGGCGCGGGCGCGTGTCACCGAGCACGTGGGCCTCAGTTCAGACAAGAAATGTAGGTAGTTTGGCCTTCATCTTAATCAAAGGCAAGTGTACACTGCACGCCCCGACTGATCGATGTTGTCTGGTGCTTTATTTTTGATTCGCTCGTGTGACACGTCACTGTTGCATATGACTTATGATTGTTTCATCTGAATCTATCAGTAACTGAGAACAGTTACGCAAAGCCTAGATTTTCTCCGACAACCGCATAATAACATAACATCAAACACACTTCCGACAAAAAACAATATAAAGTCGTCCATCATCGAGTGTGATTAGCTGGATTCTAGAACTGCTTTGTTCGTGTATCGCTCTAGCCCCACCACCGCCCGCGGCCCGGCGCCCGCGCCCGCGCACTGGCGACGCACAATACCATGACGTCATCGCACATAATTACTACTGACATACTCGACAACCACCGCTACACCTGTGTGCTGCGGGTGCTGCTCGTGCACCCCGCCCCGCCCGCCCCGCCCAGCCCCACACTCTATACAATTACAGTTCGCGGTTGTTTTTTATCAATTCTCTTGTAATTACAAACAAAAACTAAGATGATTTAGTCATGTTCGTTCGGAGGCAAGTAGTAACGCCCATGTTTGTTTGTTTGTCCTACATATCTGTGTGATCTCATTGCGTGCCTGTAATCGCATCGATATACCGACCTCGCACAGACTCACCTGCCACCGCCGCGGTCCTCCCCGCGGTGGTGCACCTGCGTTCTACTCTGCACTCGTGAACATGTCGCTCCCACCTGCCTACCCCCTGCAGCTACCCCTGGCCTGGCTCCCTCGCGGCACCCTGCCTGCCTGCCGCCAGCATGTGCGATAGCTCGGTGTCGACGCGCTGTGCAGTCGCCCTCACGTGATCAGCTGTCAGCAGCGGCAGCGGCAGCACGGTGCGGCGGCAGGGGATGCAGTGATAATATGGATTGGTTGGTTCATTGATGATTGCGGAGACACAGCTGGGTGTGCACGCCCCGGAGCCCCGGGTGTAGTACAGTGCACGCACTTACAACTGAATATAATATAAACTAAAATTAAATAATAATATGTGTACATGTACTTACAACACTTGAATAGTTCATGTTGACCGCTGCACTACTGTATGCTTTATTACATTTTTGAAGTAATTTGGAAGTTCATTGAAAACTGTAGTTAACTAGAAGTAAAAGTTCTCGAGTGGCGACCACGTACCGGGAGACGTGTACCGACCGAGCCGTCGTCCTGCTAGATGCACCGACGACCTACAAACAAATATATATAAAACATCCAAAAAATAGCTCAATAAAGTTGATTCGTATAGAAAAGTTAACGCCAAATAAGGCATTTAATACGAACATTAATATTAAACACATATTAAGTATTTGACACGAGCATGTATCCGCTGCGCAAGCGGAGCCTCCACGCCGGTAGCCCGCGGGTCGTTCTGCAACGAGCGACGGTTCTGTATGTGCACCAGCGAACGTCCGCCCAGTGCTCCACCATCGCGAGCTCGCTGCGTCCGAACAGCCTCCTGCCAGTAGCGCCTGTTATTGATCGGGGAACCCTCCACCAGCCTGCGAGACCTCCCCCGCACGCGCTAGCACTGGCGGGCGGGTCTCGTTCGCTGGTGTCGTCGAGGGCCCACTTCACCAGTATATCCTGACCTGGGCTACTGTGACCCCAGCAGGCGGTGCGGGGTCTCGTGCTGCGTGGTCGTCTATATTTATCTCGGAGGTCCTTCGCAAGGCTGCACTAATTGTGTCGTCCCCTGGCATTATCCTAATACACAACTCACTTTTTAGGGTTCTGTACGCAAAGTGTGAAAGGTAAAGTCGACACTTGTTAATACAGCGTGTGTTGCTAATAAAACAAAAAAAAAGATGAACCCTATAATTGTCACGTGAGCGGTATTTCTTCAAGATCGGTTCAGCCGTGTGCGTAGTCGTGAAAAGCAAACTGTACAGCATTTTACGGCTCCGGATACCGGCAGCTCATGCTACAAAGGTTACTATGAACTTTATTTATAACATTTTAGTGTGATACTAACGTAACGATCGTTCGCGGGCAGGCAAGGAAAAAATATGATAATTTACATCCACTCTTGAGTGCGGGAAGTTGAAGGGGTGAAGTTTTAAGGATAAAAAACGGTGTATCTCGATTTCCATCAAAACTACAAGTCTTATGGGAAAAAGTTCAATGTCAAAGTCGTAGGAAATAAACTAGATCTACAGCGTTTATATACATATATACACACAGAATACACATAACTGAACTTAGGCAGCAAACATAATGTAATCTACAACAACAAGTTCTATACACGCAGCAGGAACCAAAAAGCCACACAACCTCACTGTCAAATGAGCAACTTCACCTGCGGGTGTACGCCGCACCGGGCCGACTACAATCACTAATTTTAGAAGAAAGCAACAAGAGTACCGTGTGCCTGTACCAGTATACATACAGACACAAATATATAAGCAATGTATGTACTCTGTCTGTAGTAGTCTGTACCTACCTCCAGTCTGTATGATGTATGACATCTCTGATCGAAATGTACTGTGAAGAAGAAAAAAATCATTTTTTTTAAATTTCTTTTCACATTCACATTAAATTATAATACTAGTTTTCACCCGCTCTGTCTGGATCACATTAGTTGTCCGCCTTCCAGCAGTGACAGTTCCAGCATTATTATGACGCTTTAATAGCAGGGTTGCAATTATATACAAAATGTATAATGTGTGTACGAACATGTTTGCACAGAATGTTACAGCATGTTTCGTTGAATTACAATCAAAACAGGAATACGAAACACACGCGTTCATTATTTGTTTTTGAAAACTTACAGGATAGCACGACTGACTACCTCAGTTTAAACCATTCCTGATTACAAGTCTCCACCGGTGGCTGTCTTTGTAATCTAACGATTAATTAAAAATATTAAAATCATCTTTATCAATCCTAATTAAGCCATCAAGTTATAGAGCATAAATAAACACAGTCAATTCATTGCTGTAAAGAGAATGTTTCTGACAAGCGCCGCCGTCCAAATAAGACACTTGATTCGTGAACCGTCACTGACACCGGCCGGCCCGCACAGCACCGCTCGCCCGCGAGCGTCCCCGAGCGAGTACGAACGCGACCGAGCGAGCGTTCACCCGCCGCCCGCACCGCCCGCCCCGCCCGCCGAGCCCACCGCGCGCCCAGTCCCGCCGCGGCCCACAACGAACACGTACCGAATTCACGTTCGCCGCCGCACCCCCGCACCCCGCTATGAGCGAGCTGCTATGGACCAACGACATCGCGATCCGGCTGGTGCGTGCGCCGCCGCGTGCACTTGTTGTTGAACGATGCCCGTGTATAAACTAATACAGTCACTGTGCAGGTGCAGGAGTACCGCCGCCGCCCGGAGCTGTGGGACTCGTCCCACGAGATGTACCGCGTGCAGACCCTCAAGTACGAGCGGTGGTCGGAGCTGGCGGGACTGTTCGACTGCGACATCGCGGACCTGCGCAAGAAGCTCAACTCCCTGTTCGCGTCACACCGACGCGAGAAGGCCAAGGTGCGCGCCGGCGGAAGGTCCACCTGGTTCCTGTACCCCCACATGAGCTTCCTGCCCAACCACCTGGAGGCGGGGGCGGGGGCGGGCGAGGACCAGGTCAGTACATGCTCGCCGCGAGACTCTAGATCTGAATATTTATATAGTATAGTTGGAATCCTCAGAAACATTTTTAAATATAATTAATTTACAGTTTTCTTTTAAATGAAAACGATTATTTGTGATTGCGAGCAAATGACTTTTCACACGTTGAAGATATTTAAAGTAAAGTAAAAATGATTTATTGCTTGAAAACTAGAGCAGTGATGGATGTGTGGGTCGTCAGCTTCCTCATAGAGCTATGAGAATTCTACGCATGCCAAATTTTAAGGCAATTTAGGAGCAATCAAACTTTAGCATTCATAATTTAGCAGCAACCATGACTCAGTTACAGCGAGTTGTTTTTAGTGTGTCAGCTGGAGACATGGGTCTCCAGCTGACACATGCCAGGAAGGCAAACCAGTGGGGTTAGGGCTTTAGACTATAGTCAGGCATTTAAAGCACAATTACAGCAGTGAGAGCCAAAAAAATTAACGATCACATTGATAAACTGTTGGATCTACGAACGAAATACCGTGTGTAAGCTGGCGACCCGTGTCACCAGCTTACACATCTGTATCTTCGTAATTATTCAAGTTACGATTATGTATTGTACCTCATATTTTAGAGCAAAATAGCAGCGCCAGGCTTCAAAATTTTCGAATCTCTAGTGCTAAAACTGTTTGAGCTACGAGCCGATATGTGTGTGTAAGCTGGTGACATGGGTCGCCAGCTGACACATGTTGTATCTCTGAAACTACATAAGTGAGAACTTCGTTTTAAAGATCAGATGAGACCATACAATAGCAGCGTTCACGAGTCAAAATTTCAAATCTCCTGGCTGTCTAGATTCAAAGTTATAAGCAAAAAACTATTTTCCCGCCAAAAAATTCAAAATAATCGCACGGACGCCGCTAAGCGGGCCGTTGCCGTTCCGTGCGCTACGCTATTACAATAGAGTTTCAACTTAGCCGTCATTGTTTTAAAATTCATTTTAACCTGCACTTTCGTATCGATTCAATTGGTATATTGAGCGTGTTAGACCAGGAGCCGACAGAAATAAGCAATGGTATACTACCGATTAACTTCATAGAGAGACTACGAACGACCTTCACCAAATTTGAGGTCAAGTGAGAACCCTTCATCGCAAATCTACTAATTTGACTAATACGGAACCAAGATTTAGTTTAGTAATGAATCAACATATAAGAAATATCAATTTACGGTGTGATATAACATAGTATAAGAGGTTTTGTTCAACATATACAGTTTACATCACTATGATCAATAATTGTTGAGCTCGGTATTTAGTATATTTTCAGTAGCAATTATTGAATAAAACATGATATAGATTTCACAAACATTTAATTTTCATTTAAATTCCATACAAAGCTATGTCTCGTTTATTTCTTTATAGTATCCAACCTGTGATAATGGAACGCTAGTTTTTAGAAAAATAATTAATCTTAATGATGTTAACTAATATACACACACTTTAGAAGGCAGGTATTCTGAATTCTACTGGTTATTATATATAAGTTTCAACAAAATATGGGTTCCCATAAAAAATTATGACTTGTTTACTTCTTTAGAATACAACTATCGCCTTTCAGAAGCACCTTTGTTATGATCAATTATGTACATAAGCGGTTAATTTTGTGACTAAATAATATATTTAGGCGAACCCTAGATTGGATCTCTTTGTTGTTCTTCGGTCTGTCAAGACCCCTTTTTTAAGGAATGCGTGAATGCATCAAGTTGAAATTGATATCAAATACTCAGGTGTGCAATCTCTTATATCAAAGCCGTGCATGACGCATATTTTTGATTGATCTATAATCCTGAAATTTGGCAAAAAACAAAGTCTTATGGGACAAATATAGGAACCCTCGGTGCGCAAGTCTGACTCGCACATGTCCCGTTTTTGATATTATGAAAATCAGACAAAGCAATGTTAGTCAACTTTTATAATAAAAATATATCAAATCATAAGATTTTTATTCATTTGCAAATCTAAATTTCTGAGTATAAGCAATAATTTTTATTAAAATGTGCCAATATTGTTTGCAATTTCCATGAAAATAGCTATGAATAAAAGTTTAAGAAATACAGCCTATGTCATTTTCCATCCTTTTCCAAACTACCCCTATACAAAAAATCATCATTCTGACTCTACGTTACGACGATAATAAAGGACAAACAAACAAAATCACTTTTGCATTCATAATATATAAATAATATTAGTATGGATTGCTATTGAAAATATACTAAATACCGAGCTCAACAATTATTGATCATAGTGATATAAGCTGTATATGTTGAACATATACCTCTTATACTATGTTATATCACACCGTAAATTGTTATTTCTTATATGTTGATTCATTACTAAACTAAATCTTGGTTCCGTATTAGTCAAATTAGTAGATTTGCGATGAAGGGATCTCACTTGACCTCAAATTTGGTGAAGGTCGTTCGTAGTCTCTCTATGAAGTTAATCGGTAGTATACCATTGCTTATTTCTGTCGGCTCCTGGTCTAACACGCTCAATATACCAATTGAATCGATACGAAAGTGCAGGTTAAAATGAATTTTAAAACAATGACGGCTAAGTTGAAACTCTATTGTAATAGCGTAGCGCACGGAACGGCAACGGCCCGCTTAGCGGCGTCCGTGCGATTATTTTGAATTTTTTGGCGGGAAAATAGTTTTTTGCTTATAACTTTGAATCTAGACAGCCAGGAGATTTGAAATTTTGACTCGTGAACGCTGCTATTGTATGGTCTCATCTGATCTTTAAAACGAAGTTCTCACTTATGTAGTTTCAGAGATACAACATGTGTCAGCTGGCGACCCATGTCACCAGCTTACACACACATATCGGCTCGTAGCTCAAACAGTTTTAGCACTAGAGATTCGAAAATTTTGAAGCCTGGCGCTGCTATTTTGCTCTAAAATATGAGGTACAATACATAATCGTAACTTGAATAATTACGAAGATACAGATGTGTAAGCTGGTGACACGGGTCGCCAGCTTACACACGGTATTTCGTTCGTAGATCCAACAGTTTATCAATGTGATCGTTAATTTTTTTGGCTCTCACTGCTGTAATTGTGCTTTAAATGCCTGACTATAGTCTAAAGCCCTAACCCCACTGGTTTGCCTTCCTGGCATGTGTCAGCTGGAGACCCATGTCTCCAGCTGACACACTAAAAACAACTCGCTGTAACTGAGTCATGGTTGCTGCTAAATTATGAATGCTAAAGTTTGATTGCTCCTAAATTGCCTTAAAATTTGGCATGCGTAGAATTCTCATAGCTCTATGAGGAAGCTGACGACCCACACATCAGTGATGGAAGCACCAACAGCAATCGTCGTGCAGAATTATTGATCAGCCAGTGTACGTGGTGTAGCATGAGCACTGGCCACCACGTCGGTACTCCGACAGACATTCATTTAAAGAAGAAGAAAAAATCGTTTGTGTTGGTATTGTGTGAGGTGTGTCATGAAATAGGATGTAGACTAGATCGATGTAGAACTGTAGACTGGTAGATAGATAGATTTGACGTACACAGACTCCGCGATGGCTGCATGACTCTCAGTGTCACTTTGTTCTATACGGATTTTTTATAGTTGTGTATGTAGGAATGTATCATCGTCATCACCACGAGCGACCACCTCGCCTCCACCCCCCTGCCGTGGTATGACACCGTGCCGTACCATGTCAGAACCCGTATCTAGAAATCGTTTAAAAAAAGACGTGTGGCACTCGGGGACTGCCGCGGTAAAGCTATTGCATAGCATTTTGTATCAACTTATGCAATAAGGAATGTTACTAAGTATGTAAAATCACTTGAAACTTTGTTAAAGTAGAGCTTTTATATATACATATACACTAGTTTTTGTTTCATTAAAAAATACCAAGTAGTTTTGATTTTACATGCATTCAAAGTTCCCATAAATATCGAGTCCCGCTCACAGTCACGTGACCGCGTGTGACGTCACTCTACAACGCTCCGCTCCGTGCAGTCGCAAGTTGCCAGCTGTAGTACCTACTTTACTCGCGCAGTGTTTTGTTTTGTTTCATCGCTTCCAGTTGTATGAATTGTATTTGATAATGGATGAAGGATTCGTAAAAGGACAATCAGATAATCTACCTAAAATAGATGGACTTATGGTTGCGACAAATAGTGATTTCTTTACGGTCGAAATGCGAGGCGTAAAAATGCAAAGGTAAGTTAAACTTTTTATAATATAACTCTCGAAAATATATATTTATATCTGTTCTATAGGTATTATTTTATTGAAGTACCTAAAATACCGAAGTGTTTCATTTCACAATGCCACTAGCTATAGCTAGAAGTAGGTATCAAACCTTAGTTTTAGGTTATATAGGTCTTATAACCGAAAACTACTAATACCTACTAAAACTTAAAAGGTTTGTCTATAACAAATGAGGTTTTGTGGGTTTTATCTATAGGTATACACCTCTTTTATTCCAAATAAAGTGAGTTGGACAGAGGTACTAAACCTTTTTATTATTATTGTGTGTAATCAATAAAATACGTAAGGTGTTTTAATATACTTTTTTTCCAGATCGGCAAGAGACAGCTATGGTGACGATGCCATTGGCTATGTACAAGTTAAAAGAGTAGGCGATGTGTGTACGATTAAATGTAGCCATGTAAATGTAAATCCAGCCAAGGAAAATACTTTTAGTACGTACTATAATAAAGGTAAACTTGGCAAGAAATACTATGCTCAGATACAAACACAAATGCAAATGACTGGAAAAAGAAAAGCCCTATTTTGTATTGCACATGTTGATTTCGAAACCTCAAAGAATGTTGATGTACATGAGGTAGCTTATGACAGAAAATATTGTGAGGATCTTTTTAAAAAATGTGTAATGTTTTGGAAACAAAATATTTTTGATAAATTAATAAAATAACATTATAGTAAAGTGACTTTTATTATACTACTCTGTAAACATTACAAACATAATATTAAGAAATTTGAATATCTAGCTATCGTGCCTCTTTGTTTATTGTAACCTAATCTTGCTTTTATTAATAAATGTACTTTGCTTAAAACACTGGGTTCTTATTCTTTAAACAGACTGCTTTGAAGATTTACTATTCCACATGCAGATATCACAACCGAATCTAACAGGTCGACTTGTTTTAAGTCTACACAAGTGTGTGGCAACAGTCTGCCGATAGCTCTTTCTACGTGTATCCGTAATGCTGCAATTTTTTTTGTCTCTAAAACTTCTTTCTTAGTCGGTATTACTTTAGCGCTCACGCTAGGAGGTCTGATAAGAGTATGTCCATTTTGTTGCAGTAAATGCGCAATATTTTTAAAGCCTCTGTCGGCTAATACTGCTGATCCTTTAGGTAGAGTCTCCAAAATTCCACAATCTTCAAAAATTAATGAATCGCTTGCTCTGCCCCCATAACCCGAAGAAACAAAATTTATTAGCCCATCTGGTGTAATTGATATCAAATATTTTATCGTATTACAGCTTTTGTAATCAGATTTTTTTTAAATTAAGAAACGCAAGCACAGAATACCTAATATCGCAAGGCAGCGGTACGGAAGAGCGGGAACGGACCGAGCGAGCGTTGTATCATGACGTCACGCGCATTGAACGCGGACCGGTTGTCGCGTGCACACTTTAAAATTCTATATCTTGGAAACTAATGGACGTATCGAAATAATTCTTTCACTAGTATTTTTTATTTTGAACGGAGAATAAAGAAAGCTAACATTCAAAATTAGTGAACATTCTTCATTATAATTATTTAAGAAAGTTTTAATAAGAAAAGTTTTTATGTCACGAACATAAATATCCCCACCACAAAAATGGAAATTAAATTACAAACAGGAAAACAAAATTAAATCAATATTTAGTTAACATAACGGATTTGCTTTGCTATATCAAATTACATACTATTATACTACTAATATTATAAATGTGAAAGTTTGGATGTTTGGATGTTTAGATGTTTGGATGTTTGTGACGCTTTCACGGAAAAACTACTGAATGGATTTGAATGAAACTTTACAATAACATAGCTTATACATCAGAATAACATTTAGGCTATAATTTCTAAAGACATATTGTGTAAATTGTCCAAAATCACACTTATAATATTAGTGGGATTACATGGGCAATTTTGGCATAACAAAATCGCGTTGCCTAGCGACCGACTATAGAATATGTAAATTCGTATATACAAACTTTCGCGTTTATAATATTGGTGTGAAGACTATTTGAATGTACTACGTCAGATATTGAAATTTCTTTTGTTTCTTTAAACTATTAGCCTACGTAACAGAATAAACACTATTTTGTACCTTATGCTGGAAATGGAGATAGATGCCTTCTATGCCTATCGGACAAGTAGAATAAATCCTGAAGTACACGCGGACAAAGTCGCGGGCGGAAGCTAGTACTTAATAAATTATAAAACAGTAATACGTCTAATCGCACGCACACAACGCCGTGTCGAAGACTGCCGAACTGAAACGACGTTAGACGATGCACGGCCTTCAAGCACACCTCCGTGCCCGTCGGAGTGGGGAGCGTGAGGTTTTTTCGTTACGGAATTTCTCGATTCGGTCCCCGCGCTCGAGGCCCGCGATAGAAGCTATGCAATAGCTTAAAAATAATGTTACATGATGTTTGTTTGCAACGCAAAGAATCGTTTGATCGTCGCCGGCGACGGAGGTATGGAATGTGATTACATATGCTTTTTTTAGTATGACACACCCACACATCTAAATCGTAGCTAGTATGAACAGTCATTTGTCATTGTTGTAAATAAATATAAATAAAATAACAATGCGCTGGCTGTTGCAGGCGGCGTCGCGCGCGCAGCCGACGACCAGGCGGACCGTGCACCGCGCGCCCGTGCGGGAGAAGCCGGTCCCTGCGCACGCGCACCACGACCACCATCCAGACGACGATGACGACGACGACGACGAGGGTGACGCGTACCAAGACCCGGTCGTGGTGAAAGAGGAGCCCGCCGTCGAGTACGTGAGGCCAGCCAAGCACAGAGGGAGACAGATGATGTTCAAACAGAGGATACACACGAAGCGGCCGCTCAAGAGACGAGTCGTGAAGGAGTACGTGGACGTGCGGGGGGAGGCGGCGGGGGTGGTGGTGTCGGGGGGGTCGAGCGAGCGCAGGAAGGACGAGTGCGACAGCTTCGGGGAGTACATCGCGGACTCGCTACGCAAGCACGACGAGCGCACGCAGGCGATGATCAAGCAGGCCATCAACAACATACTGTTCGAGCAGGAGATGAAGAAGTACACCGTCAAGGATCAGTACATCGTGATCACAGAGGCGGACGAGAACCCCCTCATCCTGGGAGCCGACGCAGCGGACGACCAGTGAGACGCCTGCAGCGTTGAGGACGATCTAGTGACGAACTGACGTTATAAAGTGATTATTATTGTAATATATGTGACAAGTACTCGCAATAAAACTAAACTATAACTACTCATTGCGCACGCGCTGTCTCCCTCTACTTGTACTACACGTGAGAGGTGTGTCGTGTCTCATCAGCGAGCCAGCGTCACAACGTCCTCACAAACACTTGACGACTACTACATCAACTGTAATGGATCACGAGTTCCATATTACGCTTCCATTTACCTTAATTATGTCTTCCATCGATCGCTGTCGCCTCTCGCAACAATATCATTTTTCAAATCAAATATGATTACTTCCATTGCCGCTCATCTATCGCTGTTTGTGACAATTACACGTGGTAGGTCGGTAACGAACGATAACAACCACGCTACGCTAACTATCGCTATCTTTTCTGGTTACGTGTAGGGCGAGGTGTGTATTGTGCTGGGACTGGTCCTCGGCAGCCGGCGCGGTTTGATCTCCGGCTTCGACGTACACAGCATGTTCCTCGGTAGGGTTTTAATTAATTTCCGAAATAAACCTTGAGGGCCGCGCAGAGGATGCGGTGATACACAGAAACTGTTGGGTTGACCTAACGACTCCACGACGATGCCAGCGCAGCGCAGGGCGGTACAATTAGATACGAGTCATCGCGAGCATGTGTAACCGCACACGTGAAGCCAGCGACAGTTCACTGGTGGACTTAGGCTGCTTAAAATTAATGTGACATGAGCAGTGTTGTTTAGGAAATTGCTGCGTGCTGTCTGCAGAGGTACTCGGCGTTTTTAAAGCTTTATGGGTCTCGCCTGATGTTGTGTGACAATGAACTGCATGACAGAAGAGTGCTCATCCAGATCTCATGTTACCTATGTTATACAAAGTCAACAGTGTATGCAAGGCATTAGATTTAGATCTGTTCCACACGAGCTGTGTTATTTTTTTTAAATGTATTATTTATTATATTTTCTATTATTATTTATCATATTGGTACAATGTGTAGAAATTACTAGCGCTGTTAGAAAAAGAAAAAAAACTGTATACGTAATATACTTAAGTTTAACCTTCTGTTAAGTAAGTTCTTCACTTTTCTTTATAATTTTCGATTGTTTATTGTTGAAGTGAGGACCTGTAATTGACTTTCTGTAAACTAGTTGTTGTGATATACTTTTATTATTGGCTGTTGGTCTGCAGAAACTATAAAATAAATAAATAGATAGATAGAGCGGTGCTGGTATCAGGACTGTGTGTCGGCAGACTTAGACAGCGCGTTGGTATATAGCCAGTGTATGTAGACCTGACCTTGTACTCTGTCTGTGATACCAGTGATGATGTGTGGAGCTGCGCCGGTTGCGTCGAGTCGCACGCGCACGCGCATCTGGCACCTGGCACTCCACCAAGCTCGTCAATAGCCCACACGTACCTACATGTATGCCAGACACTCATCCATCTATCCGTGCGGTCCCGGCTCGAACCCCGCACCCCTCTCACCCCGCAGGTGACGTCACACGCGACTGAGGGAACATATATTCTGTAGATCGGCACCAGCATCTACCTGTGTAACCACATGTTACTGCGATCAGCAATCCACCCGACAGACAAGGTGATCAGAAGATAAAAATAAGTTTGTTTGCTTGCCGTTGACCTTCATATCTACTATCTTTCATGCCACAACTCAACAGTGCAATTAACAATGCTGTTTGACGACAAACTTAAATAATGTTGGTGGCTAGCAGGCGGACTTATAAAATGTCCTACCACCAACCAACTCGGGTGTTCCTCCCGGGGCTCGAAACCGAGACTTCCGGATTGTTAATCCAAGCATGCAGCCACTAGGCCTTGTTTACCTGCGAAGGAGGGAGGCTGGTGTCCAACAGTGGACGTGCACAGGCTATAACGAGGACATCTACTCACGTCTGCTGTCCTGCGTGGTGCTGGGGGTCGGGATCAATAAGTGGGACCCTTTAGATTCGTCTCGTGCTCTGTCACATCACGTGATCCAATATCTGTAGCTGTAGTGACATCACATGTGAGTAGTGACACGTGACACCAGCCGGCGGAACTACGGTGACTCACTCGCACTTGATAAATTAAATAATAAAGAGTGATTCGTGAAATGTACATAAATTTTTCGGTAACTCGCACACGACCACACCGCTCAGATATAACTTATGTGAGTCATGGAGAACGTGAGGAACAACGATATAACACGCAAAGTCAAGGTGAAGTACGAAGTGGTATGCGATTCATATACCACATGAAACTACACAAGATCACGTGACCGAGAGAATGGGGCAGTTCGCTAAAGATGAACCTCCTCCTTTCATGATCTGCTCGACGCATCGATGACTTAAGTTTACACGGCAATAAAAATAAGTGTATTTGCATTGAACATGGTGCATATTGTAACAATTTTTTCCATTTTCTATTAGTGGAGACCTATAATAGTCTAGTTAAGCTGTTTGTCCTCCGAGTTGATAAAATGAAACATACCAATGCGTATCATCAGCATGCAGCCGCAGTGGCACCAGCTGCTATAGTACATACATATGTGTATCTGTACGAGCTGTAGTGTCTAGTGCGGGCTGGCGGGGGCGGGGGTGCTCGGCAGTGCTCGGCAGACTCGCCGTCGCCGGATAAATATAGATCTGACGCAAGTTGAGTGAGTATCGAGCGTGCGGCGGGTGGCGGCACCTCCCTCGCCTCTATCCCGAGCGCACAAGGCTCACAGTCCCGCGCGCGCTGCGATAAGCCGCGACCTCGACTGCCGCGCGACAGTGCGAGTGCGGCAGGGTTGTTTCTCCTTTATCGCCAGTGTTCTTGTTGTTGCTGTAATCTTCGTCAGATAACAGAGCTGGCGAGGAACATGACAGTGGAACGATTTAGATGCGTAACACAACAACCTACATGTTTGTTTTCGTCCAACGATCCTTCGCCACAGATAGATCACCAGTATCACAACACGAGAATGTCGAGCCATGGCTGCTTAGGAGAGAATATCGACGTGAGCGCATCCCTCTACTAGGTGCAGGTGTTCCGGGACCGGTCCAGGTGTCATACCGTGCAGGAGGCCTATGTCCAGCTGAGGACAGCACGAGGCTGCTGCCGGGTCGCTAGCCAGGTGTAAGGTTGGATACACCCCTGTCGGTAGTCAGCTAGTTGAAAGTCTGCGGAAGGAATACTTCACACTGCATGTCTAGGAAGGAGGGCAGTCGTGCGGTGCGCGCGCGCTGACTTTATTCCACAAGTGATGGCCACAGCTCGCTACACTCGACTGTCACTGCATCACCCCGCGCAGGTCTACGTGCTGTGCTGGCTGCGGACGGAGGTGTCCGGTAGTACGTGACACGCGCTTGTTGTCATACTCTGCGTGTTTTTGCTTATCTACTTCCGAGATACAGAGGTTGTGTACGAACTAAAAACTGATAAAGTTTGGTTTTGTTTAATCGGTAGTGCACACGTTTCTGTGGAGAACATACTTGTAACTGTAAAAGCAAAGTTCTTGTCGCTGCATGCAGCGTCTGTGCTTGTGAACAGCCGGTATAAACACCTCGCCCGCCGCTGTAGCGGGAGAACATCTCCAGTACATATCAAAAATACAGTCATTTACACACACACTCGCACGCTATGTTTGCCCCTCTGAAGTTAGCTATCCGCAGTTTCAAACATGTACAGACGGAGTGTGTGTGTATTATTTTCATTACTATCCCTAGATGACATAAACACTAGGACATTTCTTTGCACCCGCTAACTTGCCTTGCCTCCCATTTATACGTTAATAATTGATACTTCGCGGTCTTTTGTGACTAACTTCAGAGGGGCAAACATTTATATTTTGTGAGCACTGTACTTCCTAATTGTGACAGAGCCGGGCTTGTTTGTGGTTCCGTCCTTCGTCATGGTCGGAGACACAAAGGACGGAAGCGAGCGTGGATAATATTTCTTTATGTATACAAAGTACGCTGGTGGGTCACTTGGCCTTTATCTTACCTGATTGATGTCACCGTTGTAAAACGTGGACATGGTGCTGGTAGTAACTATGTAACCAGGCGGGCAATCAACAATGCCCTACCACCGATGTCTAACCAAATCGATTGTCAGTCAGGGAATCAACTCTGCTACCTCCTGATGGTGTGTTCGACTGCGCAACAACTATGCTACCTAGTGATAACGGTGCGTGAACCGGATCGGAGGGACGCGCGGGCTCGTCGAGTTGCCGAGCCGTGCAGGGACGGTATCATCAGATTGGTCGTTCGTGCCGCTGCACTGTAGGTAACAAAACGAGAACTCCCAATGTGGCAGATTGTCATCGTATACCCAGTGGTGGTCAGCTTGATCAACAGCGTCCTCGGTGGTTCCACTGCTGCCACACATCGTTCAATATCCACTTCTGAGGACACAGCGCGAGTTGTCACCTTGCTGTCACAGTGGATACAACAAAACCTGCAACAATATGTCACACGACATCTGATGCGGAGCGATCTGCGGTAAACAATTTACTTGCGATACTGTTGCGTCATCCGCAGAAACAAATACAACAACAACACACACACACACGCGCGCGCGCTGATAGGTCGACCGGTCCGTACGCGGCGGTACATAAAAATAGTCGAATTAAAAACAAGATTGTAATGGCCGCCGCGACGATAACACATGGAGACCATGTTTATTTAATATGTGCGAGCACGAGGAGGCAGTGTTAGCCGCTGTGACGTGGCGGCAGTGCTGCATGTTGCCTTACTGCGATACTTAACAACATGCAGAGTTCATGTCAGACAGTCCAACTGCAACCGCATCTGTAATATATGTAGATAAAGTTGTAAAGCTGAGGAAACTCCGAGGACGCTTCGTTCAGAGGCAGCATCTCTGCTGTAACAGTGCTGCGTTGTAATTCGCAGTTCGCAACACGGTAACTACAAACAACAATAACAAGCTCCATTTCAACACAAAAGAGTGTGCGCGTGCGGCGCGCGGACGACGCTACCTGTCGGCGATCCTTCTCCGGACGTCGCACCCTCCCTGTCGCACGCGTAGTACTCTCAATGTCAGTCTCTGTCTAACACTCGCTCACGCTCTCATAGTCACGTAGGCAAATTTCTATAAACGCTTCTAAAATAGCACTCCTTTGAAGATACAAAACATTAGTGTTCAAACATGAGAGTCCGCGCACGCGCAGGCTCAGAACTACTACTGATCAGGTAATGACAGCTTCCTAGTCAAAAGTATTTTTATTTCAATAATTTCAATAACACTTGGTGTAGATCCTAGTAACTAACGGAACTTAACGCCATTGAATACAAAAAAGAAGAACACGTACACACTTTATAAATCACAAATTGAACTTATATCTATGAGTGAGGTCCGGGGGACCACCAGCGAGCGGTGTCGGTGTCGGTGCGGACAGGACACCGGCGTGGCTGGTGCCAGGGCACCCTACACAAACAACAGCAGACACACGCTCGCTGGAAACAAAGGGCTTTGTACAAAACTATATATCAACTAACAAACACAACAGGTAACATTCTGTAGATGCATATGTTTGTACCTAGAGGGGCAGATCCAAGATCTGATGCATCATGGCGTCGTATGCAACGTTACTGAACGCCAGCTGCGTCCGCGGCCGGGGGCCGATGAGCTGCTCCTTCACAAATCAAAAGAACTAATCACGTCCATCTCTGTCGTCACTGGTTCGTCGTTGCAGTCACCGGGCTGAGTCCCCGGCAGCGGGCTTGGCGGTGGCGGGCTCGGCCAAGACTGCGAGCAGGCGGGGCAGAAGTGCAACGGCGCGGGCGGGGGGCATGGCTCGGAGGCGCGCGGCCATGTGCTCGGCGAACGCGTCGTAGCAGTCCCGCTGGACCCCGCTCTGGGCGCGCTGGTCGTGCAGTGCACGCAGCATGTTCCGCTGCCCGCGCGCCAGCGTCGACAGGTTGTTCTCTACCCTCTTCTGGAACTCCCTGCGCTCCTCCTCCTCCTGGCGCCGCTGCTTCAACAACGTGCACTTGCGCACCGGCCGACGCTTCACCGCACCCTACAACATACACGCATACATCATCGCAGGTCAAGGAAAACAACGTCGAAACAAAACTACTGGTTTGCTCTGATACAGGCTTCAACACGGACATCACCATGTCTATAATTACAGTTGACTTTGCACACTGCCTTTCAGCTTGCTAATCTGGGTTGCTGTGCCACGTCATACACCATTGTAAGTCGTAAGTTTCATGTTGTGTATTTCAAGAATAGTGTGTAGGTACCTGTTGCTTGTGAGGCGCGGGGGCCGGGGGCGGAGGCGCAGACTCCATTTTAGTCTTGTGAGTGAGTACGTCGTGGAAGACATGCAGGGTTGGTGCAGGGGTCGGTAAGGACTCGCCTAGGGGCAGGGCGCCCTGAAGGGGGTCCGCGGCAGCGGCGAGGGGGGCGCAGGCCCACTGCACGGTCACCTGGCGAGAGAGAACAGCGTGGTGATTGCTGGTGTCGACGGGATGGACAGTTTCAAATACTGAGGATACTCGTCCTCATCGGTGGACTTGCTGGATCCGTTACTGGTGCCTCAAACTGAAAAGTGTAGAAGGCAACGACCATCGACATCCGAGCTGCACCTGCCGGCTAGGGGTGAGACACACGTTCATTTATTATTGTGTGGATTTAGTTTCTTTTATATTCTTTAGGTTCTGACAGAATACCAGCGCTATGTGTTCTGTTCAGTTAATGAGCAGAGCCCACAGCATCATGCTGAGTCAGCGACATTTTCCGCAGAAAGCAACGAATTATAATATAAGCACCAATGTAAATGTAAATTTTGTGGAAATAAAGATGTTTATCTATCTATCTATCTATATTATAAATGAAACACAATTTAGGTGTACAATATATAATACTTAGGGTTATTCCCCGAATACCGCGGTACCGCAGTACCCCGCACCGGAGGACCTCTGTTTACGTATCTGTACATGATGTTAATTAAAAAGTTTTCATTTGCGAGCCGTTGCCACGCTAAGACCAGGTGCAGTTTGAGTGTTTTCTGTTATGCCTTGGTTTATGTTGTCAGTTTGAGTTGAAGCAATTTCAGATATTTTAGTAGAGCATACAATGTTAACTCGTACTTCCTTGTGCTGCTGCGGAAGCTGTTGATGTGGCGTCTGTTGTGGTAACACTTGCGAACAGTCAGGTAAATGAAAAGACGGTAACGCTTTTCGGTTTAAAATCTTGTGCTTAGACTGTTGTACTATAAATTTGTCCTCAAAATGTATATCACAAACCACATAGGACTTATGGTTTTTATTCATCAGGTCCTGCCGTGATATTAATTGCAGCCAATTGTTTCGCCTGAAAAAAGATTAATTTAAAACTATACTTGCATAAAACAATAATTATTAATAAGTCTAGGCATATCAAACAACACTCTTTACTGTGAGAACCAGATAACAACTTCTAGGAGCGTTACCCAGAACTCCCAGACCCGAGAAAACATTGGTTTCTAAATTGCGGCACACGGAAATCGATCCCGGGGCCTAGTGCGTGCGAGCCGCGGTACCACGCCAATGAGGTCGCCAAAATATGTATTAAGTCATTTACGCCTGGATTGCGATCAATTCAAACTAAACCTTCCTATGGTATTTTAAACAAACAGTCATGCTTTTGCCGATGATTACAATAGGTAAGTAGCTATCATGATTTTGTAGCGCGACGCCTACTATGGCCCTTTGCATTTGCACAACAGCAAATCATCAACACGCCGTCTCATACTGAATTGCCGCGCCAACTGGAGTGCTGTACTCACTTAGCATAATTAGTCATTAGAAGAAAACAAATCTTACCTTGTTATATCTGTTGGCAACGTAAAAAAGGACAAACTGGGATTTATGTTATGTGTGTTGAGACATCCCCATACACAACAGGTTTTTTTTCCAGGCATTTTCGATAGGCACACACTATTATATGCAACAAAACGCGCAATCGCGACACCAAAACGAACAAATACGTGTATACTGATCGGCACACATTTGTACTTAGCGCGCGCGGCACGAGAGGCCCGGCGAGGCGACCGACGAGCCGCCCCCGCCCGCCCCGCGTGCGCTGGCCCGAGCCGCGCTTGCAGAGGCGGCCCGCGGCGTCGGGCTCTCCTTTCCCGCGCTTTATAAACACAAAGTCGTCGTTTTTATTCGTAAACACCGGTTGTACAGTGCATGGGAGTAGGTAACAGCTATAGATCTGCAGTGTCGTCCTTACCGGACATATGAAGATACGAAGTTTTATATAATATACTTGTAAAGAAAAATTGAATTTACTTCATTTGAATATTGCCGCGCCTGAAGTTCAATAGCCATCGTGACATTTATTTTGTAATCTATGGTTAATGATACAGCTGTCATGAGAGGGCAATTTTGAAACAAGTTTGTTAAATAGAAAGCGTTAATATTCGTGATTTGGGAACCGACATAGTGATTGTTAGCATTCATTGGTAAATTGTTACTGCATATTTAACTAATACTGTTAATTGTGAATCTTACATGTAATCTAATACAATAAAACCTTTCTTACAGTTAAAGAAACCCATCTTATATATTATTACAATTGATTATAATTATGTCACAAGTAGGTAAGCACAGTAGAAGTTTATATTTATCAGCAAACCACTGTTTCACTGTGCAGTATGCAGTATGCAGTGTGGGTGGTGTGCGCGCGCATCGCACGCGCAGGGCGGCCATAGGCGGCGCTCCGGATCATCGCGCGTGTACAGTCCCAATAATCATTGATAATTTGTTGTAAAGCAATTTTAGACATATATTTGCAAGAATTTGCGGACAGCTACGTAGTCATAAGACAAAAATATTACATGGAATTAATTGTATAATATATATGTACATACATAAATGAAATTTCAAACATAATATGTGGTAGAACTATTAAATAAAGTGTCTTATTATAATAACAAAAACCAGTCAAGATAAACAACAAAGATAAACGTAACAACCAAAAACTAATAAAACAAAGGCATCCAGAATAACAATAAACTATGAAACACACGCGGTCACCAGTATGTCACTGCTGTACTCTGTAGAGCAAGCGAGATGCGGTCAGAACACCGGAGAGTGGGGGCACTTGATGCCCTCAAAATGACAACAGCAATGTTCCCGAGATTTAATCGACTGCATTATTTATTTTAATAATAATAATTTTGTTATTGAATAATTAACACCACTATATTATTACTTTATATACAATTATAATATACAATTTGGATACAAAGTGTTATACATGTGAGATCGCAGAGCGGAGAGACAGACTCATATATTTTGTCTTTTTTTGCAGCAACCATCGCAAAATAAACGTTTCATTATAATAAATGTACTCGTGTTCTATTTCTACTCTTAGCAAAGGTAAAAGAAGGTAAGTTTGGTTATTATTAATAAATAAATAAAGGTTTTACTAATTATCTTCTATAATGACTATTTGTAGATGACATACAATACTAGACCTTACCGCTCACTTCCCTTCCCTCCATGTATACCGTATGTTTGACAATGCGCAGCCTCTTGTAGCTACCTTGAAAGGGGCAAACATGTGTGCGAGCGTTTCGGAGCGCTTGTACGAACCTGCCGCTCTGAGTACTCTGTGGTACAGAGCATCTCTACATGTATACGAAATGAACCATAAGGTTAAAACAACTATGTCGAGTACCTCGGGCTCCGGCTCGGGCTCCGCGGGCTCCTCCTTGATGTCCTGCTCCAGGTGCATCACGTCCGCGGACCTGCGCCCGCCCCCGTCCTCGTCCTCGCTCTGCGCCGGCGCAGGTTCCTGCTCACATACCACAACATGCAGCGCATTAGACAGAGCCCAACAACGTCAACGTCCGACAGTAGCAAGAAGGTATATTTAACCAGAAATGTTTTTCTTAAATTTATCTTTTTTTATGGGTTTTTAATGCCTGTCAATAAAAACATTTATTATTTAAAAAATCACAATGTATTTACAAGTGCAAATGCCTTCATATAACGTGAGTGACGATATAGCCATAGGATGGAAGCGTGCTAACTCAGAAGCCTCGTAGAAGAATGTATGAGGCGCCGACTGTATACGTATGTACAACTGGATATAAAAGCCACACACACACAGACATAAACATAAATACAATAAGTAATTGCTATGGTCCCTGCGCACGCCTCACCATTTGAGGGTGGGGGCGATCCTCGATCGCGCCGACCACTACCACATAACGAGAGAGAACCAAGGAGCGCGGCTGGAGAGACCGTGAACGCGGTCTCGTTCTGAACAAGATGTGCCTATTTACGCTGGGAGGCGAGGAAAGCTGCGACAACACTCATGTTCATGTCAGTGTACTCGTATCAGAAAGGGATAACATAAAAATACATCAACGCGCGTGTCTGAGAAATGTAAAGTTAGAACATTTTGTTTTATTAAATTGTATACCTGTGAAATATTATCGCACATTTTTTGTGTTACTTAAAGTTTTGCTTTTAATAATGACGCATAATTTCATTGAACATTGCTCGCGCGTACGTGTGCGTACGGTTGTCAACTGCGGGGCCCGCATGCACCCTCCGCTGGTTATAGAGAACACAGCCAGCGACACAACATGATACTTCTGGGTGAGCACGCTTACCATCCTTGTGTACGGCACGACAGGCTACTGACCTCGTTGAGGAAGTCCATGAGCTTGTACCAGAAGGAGAGTGCTGCCAGCTCTACGGGCATGTTGTCGACGGCGGAACGGTACAGGCGCTGGTAGGTAGTAATCTTGTCGTCAACCAGCTGCTCGCTGAAGCCGGGCAGACCCATTGCCTGGGCAATCCGGCGCATGGACACGGCACGCAACTCTGGGTCCCCGTAGGAGGGGTGTTCGCGACGCCACAGCACCTCCTGCTCGCGGTACAGGCTCACCAGCTTCTTGATCTGCTCGTCGGTCAGCAGGTACTCGGGCTGAGGGTCCGCCGGCGTCGGAGGGAGCTGGCGGACAACGGCATTGTGGCCAACACACAGTGACACATGCAGGAATGCCCGCAGGCTCTTGCACAGCACAGTGTCGTACCTACAATACACATCTGCATTGTAGGTACGACACATGTAAGAGTGCCATTTGCAGAGGATCTCTTACCGCGCGGCTGCTGCCCGCCTCCTCTCTGACTGCTGTCGCCTGAAGCCTGCTGCAACAATGAACAGGGGGTCAGTAGTTGCAGGGTACAAGGCGCGGAGGACATTGATAAGACATGTTTTGCATTAGCAAATAGTTGCTATATGTAAGTTTAATGAAGATAATTTACAGAGTTTGGAACAGTTCCGCGTATGTCTGCGGACGCGCGCTGGTTTTTACATTTCCAGATCATTTACCACAATGTTACTCCCCGTCGTTTTCCGCGTCGTGGCCCGCCTATCCCCACTTTAGCTCAGACTCGTTGAGCTATGTAGGAGACCTTACTTCATCTACGTATTTCCTGATTACGCATTTTGACACGCAGAGAAATTTTGAAAGTGACTTTAGGTCTTGGACCGAGAGGCAGCGGTTGAATCTAAGGCTTTCTGTCAGTAGTAGTCTCTTTATAGTAGTCCGCCAGGCACAGATAGTGGCTGATTATACTCCTAGCTCCTAGATCAATTTATCGGAGCGTATGTACTCTGAAGCGTTGCGGATGAGGCACTAAGTCTTCCGTTACAAGAATTCATTCTCAAAACAGACTCACTCACTCACTTATGTGACCCCTTACTACCACCACTGTAATATTCGTCTGGTACGGCAGTTAAGAGGCTATGTTGGTAAGACCACGTGGTCGGTTTCAAGGTTAAATTGTTTTGTAGCTGTCCCTCTCCGAGCCCTATGCTACCCGAGCGCGTACGGTGAGACAGCACACATTATGCGATGTTATCCACCCGTTATTTGGATGTTTCGTAGTCCAGGGATCATTTGAAGGATACAGTATATTATGTAACCATTTTTTTAATACAGTATACTAATGAAATTTCAGATGTCGGTGGTTTTTACAAATTGTTCTAAATTGATTCATACTCTTGTAAATCAGGTTCAAAGTTGGGGCTTTTTACAACCGAAAAATACAATACTTTGACGCCCTGTAACCCTGGAAGTATATATTTAAACGAAAATCTGACTCACCACCGACACAGGTATTTGTTTCTAGATTGTGTCTTGAAAATTTCATAGATTTTCAAAGCTTCATACTCAAAATATGACTGGACTACGTTTGTATGGGCGCTTTGACAACAGCATACCCTCTTAAGAGTCCGCAGTAAGCAGCGCTCAACTCCGCGCTGAGATCACGCGCCTATTCAAAATGTTGTTGTTTCACCTAGAGTGAGACAGGGCGCTGGAAAGAAAACCAAGGACAAATACCGCCTCTCTTTCACACTCATCATTTCTTATGTGATATTCGAGATCTTTCCACGCTAATTTAATACTGTTCGACACGAAGGAGATAGTAGATCTGCCTCTCTCTTTTCATTCTTTCTAGACTGTTCAAGAAGCTCCGTGACAATATTTTGTATGCCACATCCGTTAAGCACCGTCCTGATTAATGCATACGGATGTCTCTTCCACTTCAGGTATCACATATATACTATTTTGAATATTACAAATGTCTTTGTTTTCTTTGTCTTCGCCATCGTCTCTTATTGTCTAGTGGTGTTCTGTCACACTTCTTAAATCACCCTCAATCAGATTTTGTCAAAAAAATTCAATGTACAGACACGTCGATTCTACAGATTTATTATAGTATAGAAGAAGATAGATAGAAGAAGATTGAAAATAATACATACTTCACATTACGAAATTGTGTTCCGAAACAACACTACTGTAACACTACAAAATTGCATATTACAAACTGTAACATTCTGTTACACTATTGTGACCGTGACGTATCTTTATATCTTCTCTTATGACTGCTCTTAGTACTGAAAGTAAAAATTACTGTCTGATTGGATTAGGAATTCATTTACACACAAAATCGGAAATATAATTTTATACACGTATTATGCAACTTTTGTACTTACCTTCGTTTGATACGCCGCTTTTCATATGATTTGCGTGTAGCAAGACTGGATAGTTTCCTTTTTAGGTTTAGTTTGTTACCCATTTTTATTTTGCGTGCGAGCAGAGTTGGCGGGAAATTCGGCACAAGTCTTACGTCGACGAGGTCTGCGACCGTACTGTGACCGTACTGATGTGAGCGAGCGATGGGCGATCGCATCTACTAATACCATATTTTTTTGTATAGATAAATGTGTTATTAATTTTTTTTGATATTACTAATTTAATTGATAAGTAATATGTTAAAAATGTTCATAAAAATTAAAATGTATTAAAAGTAAGTCTAAAGTTGGATTGAAAATTTCAAAAAAATCGGAACTTTGCTTTTTTTTCTATCGAGCGAAATAATTCCAAGTACAGATTTATGATTATACTAGAGAAAGGTTTTAAGAATGCAATATATTTTTTTCAATACAGGAACGTAAGAAGTTCATTCTTTAAAATGAAATATTCTAGACCTCGTTCAAGCCATGTTGTGAACGTAAGGCGCCTCAATGCGCAATGCGTCCAGCGAAATATTTCATGTGCGGGGGTGAGGGGCGCGCGCTGCCAACGACCGCGGAGGGGCGCGCGAGATGCGCTCCCGTATCTTAGGACAGGAAGACAGCCAAGTGCGAGTTAAATTCGCGTGGAGAGGGTTCCATATGATAGTTAATCATAGAAACATGTAAGTACCGATAAGACTGAAAGAAAATATAATTTTTCCAGTGAGTGCTTTATCAAACTGAGGATACTGGGTAAGCATACTTTCATCTCTCGGTCATATCATCACTTACCCTCACGTGAGATGAAGAGCAAGTGAAAATGTGTACAAAACAATACCTACTAAATAACATTTAGAAACGAATGAAATAGTCCAAGAGACAGCACACCTACTTTGGCGGTTTTCTGTAACTATCACTAGGGTGGCTGATTTTGGATTCATAGCGTGTAGTCATTTCTAAGGAAACATGCAATAATCAAATACTAGAGTAGACTATGTTTTAATCTTTTATAATATTGTAATAACTAAATTGATCTGAATAAAAGGCTCTATTGTTGTTATTACATTGTTGCGAGCTTGCTTCGAGATTGAAGGAAACATGCGTCCACAGTTTCGGAGTTTAGGTGACGCAGGTCCACAGGTCAATCTTCTAGATCACGGGTTTTCTCGACAGAGTGCGTTCCTGTCTCACTGGGTCCAAGTTTTCCGCACTGAGTCCGTACCTGGATTCTACGTACAGAATCACTGACGCCTGTCTGTCACTACTAACACCACTGGACACCTGGTCTCACATGGTCTTGATAAGGATTGCCAGTCAAAATTTTGTAATATGTGGAAGAATCTCCGTCTGCTACAACTTTGACATAGTATATTAAACCATACATTTCGCGAGATTGCTTAAAACCTTCGCAAATTATCTCTGACTCCATGCTTGATAAAGAAGAGTTGAAATTTTTGTAGCAACAGCAATAGCAAGTATGTTGCTTTGGTTCAATATTTTTTTTCTCGGCTCTGGCACATACATATTTGTTTTTTACGCCAATGTATAACACCTCACCAACTAGTGGTCTGTAACTGTCACCATATGATCTCTCGGAGTGTCTCGGAGTATGATCTAGAACTCCGGCAACCATCGACATGAACATCTATTAAATGCACACCGTTGTTTAATCGGCCTTCTTGAATTACCGCTTCCTTTTCTCGTTGAGCTGCAATTTCCATAGTGTCAAGTGCAGTTTTTTCCCACTCGTCATATATGCGATCTTATAATTTATATATGCGTAAAGCTCCGCTCCGCTGGCGGGTGTGGGGAGAGTTCATAGGGTCCACCACCATGCTTCACACACGGTTTTGTCTTATGTATATTTTGTAAATAAGTCACATGAGTACAAATACTCGTAACAATATATGTGAGGATTTTGATGTGATGTTATTTGTTGCATCGGCAAAGATGAACTTAACCGACCGAAAGACGTGGAATGACTTTTTATCAATGATAAATGGTACTTTTTAAAACTATCTTCAAACGCTTACCCTAGCTCTACTACACCTCAAAGGGTGGCATAGATAATGGCTACTTCGCTGTCCATTGTGCTGCGGGCGGTAGACATATTGACAATAGAGCGAGCCATACAGAGCACTGTACGCACACAGGCAAGTGGTCGTCGTGCTTGGACCGGTAGACAAAGGCTTTATGTCGTCATTTTCGAGACGTAGATGACAGTTCAGTACAAACACTTGCGGCGTTTTTGAGCTTGTGCTGCCCCAGCTGTAAAGTCAGCTCAGTCGTGATAGTTCAGATTCTTCTTTCAGATTATCTCTTTCTTCAGATTTCTAAAAGCTATAATAGTTTAGCAGATTTTTAGCAAAACTGTAAGGGTTCCTTGTTTGACTACGGAACCCTAAAAGTCGATTCATCAGGTTAAAGAGTATCGGCTCTTTTTGGGTGGGGAGTTCTTTATTTCTGGATAGATATCTGATGTCTGATATCTTTCACGTTTGTTCTCTACGAATTACTGTATTATTATTATTATACTTATACACCGGGATACATTGTCTGGCTGGCGGGTGCAGGCTGCCCTTGGCTGCCCTGCAAACATTAATGACTTTTGACAGCTGGCCTGTTGCTGTCCAGGTAGCGAAAAATAAATTCCTTTGTCTATGGTTCCGATTCTCTATGTAAGTGTACAGTTGTTACTTACTATTAAGAGGAAACCTTTTAATTTTGTTGGAATCTGCTGCTACTCTGACTGACACATGGTAGTGTATTTTGTCGGGAACAACAACACTGAGTCAATGTGCAATAACGAATCATTTATGAAACCATGCTTGACTGCGATGCGCGGAGTCCACAGTATAGTGGGGAGGGAGTACCTGGGAGTAGTACCTTGCTTTTTACCAAATTTCATAATTCTCGGTGAACGGGAAGTACCCCATAAGTTTTGATTTCGTTGCATTTTGTATGGAAACAGACATATCTTTTTATTGTGTTTACCTATAAGTCCGATTTTTTACAGATCCAAAAAACTGCAGATTTGTGTATGTATTATTCAACTTGAAGCCACGTTCCTGAGTAAAGGGTATTGACAGACAGACAGACAGACAACAAAGCGATCCTGTAAGGGTTTCTTTTGAGGTGCGGAAACATATTCTTTTCATATACCTTGGAACGCCTCAATATTGATTTTGAACGTAATCGGACCGGAACGAAAACATTTCAAGATGGCGGCCAGTTATTTGAATTGTTACCACAGATTCTTTTTCGGGAACCCCCCGGATAATCAAATATCGATTTTTAACGCGATCTGATCAAAAGCAGATTTCCAAATAGCGGCTAATGTTATAAGATTATGATCATCATCATAATCAGCCGGTAAATTTGTACTGCGAAACATCGTCCCGTAGTACACCATAATGAATGACTGGTCCCAAGCCACCTGCATCCAGCGACCCTCTGCGACCTTTACCAGGTCATCGGTCCATCTAATAGACGGACGGCTTGATACACGCTTCCCGGTATGTGGTTGCCGCTTCAGCTCACTAATTTCTCGAGCTTTGTCTGTGACCTCTTCAACGGATTTCCTCATACCTGATTTTGTCACGTTGATAAATTGCGAGCCTAGCTAGTTCCAGACCACGAGAGACGATTCGGCGACGCAACGTCAAATGTTACATACATTCTGGTGATCCTTCCATTGTGATCAAAACGTATTAGGGAACAGGTAAACCTGTCTTGTTTGCTGGCAACACGTTGTTCTGACAGTGATTACTTGCGCAGTGGTTCTGATAAATGTTATGTTATATTAAAATAATAATTATATTTGTCTGTTTCATTTTGAAACTTATTTATTACACAAACCGTAATGTTGTTTAAAACATCGATAGCTCTTGTTGGTAAGCCTCGCAACTGATTGGTCCGTTTAGCAAAGCAAGCCAGTCTGTCGAAAATGGCTTGGTTGTATCTGGTTCCCGCGTGGGCGCGTCCTGTCCCTCGTACCTCATTGTAAGGAACCGTTGTTACTCTATACCTTACATTATATGTATGACACGTGGGCAACGCTAAATATCTTTATTGATCATAGTACAACTATGACCGGGGACATCATCAATGCTCATTGGTCACTCTCATCTCCTATATTCGGTTGACGATACTCACGAAACAGGAGATATATTGTCCCTTTGCAGTCCGCAAAGAAAGGTGACATTGGTTGTACAAATATGTATAAAATAAGAATACTAAATTCTTAGACGCAAATTACTCACTCAACGTTATCGCTTAGTAATTGCAGATTTACTCCACCTCCAACTAAATTTTGTCTCCACTTTTTCCTGGCAACATGAAAATAAACAGAAAACATTAGAGAAATAACAAAATTAAAAAATAACGATATTTAAATACATCTCAGGTTTGAACCGGAGCCGGCGCGTCGCGTCGCGTCGCGGCCCGGTAGACGTTACTCTTTGTGAAAATACATGATCGCAGCAAAGTTGTATCGATTATGTAGTAACCTTACACCTGCGCTTACATCAATGTAATAAAATTATTATTACTTACGATTCATTCGCCATTTTTTTCATATGTTTTTTTTTAGAGATTCTTCTTTTGGTCCGTGTTTTATTACCCATGGTAACAAATAAACTAATAATTTTCACAATAACAGCCTTTCAAAACAATAGGGTTTATATTTATGGAATACGTAAATTAAAGTTTTGCGCAATTGCGACACAGGTCCGTCTAGCACGCTCGCTCAGCGATCACTGTCTCTCTCTTCCTTTGCGAGTGAAATGAAAGGTACTCGCAAACTATGTTTGCCCCTCTGAAGTTAGCCACAAAAGACCGTGAAGCGTCGCTTTCGGAGTCGCGCCGCGCGAAGTTTAGGTTTTTAGCGCTTCTCTCACAACGATCGCGGCTCGCGCACCGCTCACGCACACATGTACGCATGCACAGTGGGGCGGCGGACTTGGACTCGACAACTAAATTATAACTTTGGATTTTATAGCCAAATATACAAATTGTTATGTCAAATTTATTTCCTCCTGCTGCCCACTACTTTATTACGCCACTTTCGTCGCCAGCGTTTGCTACGGTGCGGCCGTATGGGTAGACAGGGCCACCATGGTGGCAGTGCGTCGCAGACTGCTCCGTAGCCAACGCATGGCTCTACTATTTCTATGCAAGGCGTATCGCACCACCAGTACCGACGCTCTGCCGGTGCTGGCGGGCGTCTTGCCCATCGACCTTGAACTGCAACGTCAGGCGGGTTCCTTTTTCGAGTCGCGTAATATGTCGTGGTCTGAATTCGTTCTGGGGGAAAGAGCGCGCACCGAGCGGCTCTTTGATAGGGGGCGCGTGAGGGAGTAGATCCTGGCTAAAATAAAAAACAGGAATAACAGTGGGAGCGGAGAGTAGGGGGGAATGCCCACTACTTTGTGTGCGTGGACACGTTTTTCCGTCAGAGTAAGGTGGGAGGGAATATTTTCCCGCGGGTGGTGGTTATATGTTGTACATTTTATGCACATTTGATATAAGTCAAAGACAAACTCCACAGGGATCGCATCTTTCAAAATAAGATAATTTAAATTACAAACTTAATTTATTTTCATAATCTTTATCATCAGCCAGGAAACGTCCACTGCTGGACATAGGCCTCCTTCTTGGTACGCCACATGGTCCAATTCCAAACCACCTGCATCCAGCGACTCGCCGCGGCCTAAGCCAGGTCGTCGGTCCACCAAGTAGGGGGACGGCCCGGTAGACGTTTCCCGGTACGTGGTCGCCACTCGAGACCTCTTACTCCCCATTGCTTATCGGTTCTTCAAGCGATGTTTTTTATTTATTTATCACAAAAATCTTACAAATGGTACATGTTTGTATATCGCCAAGCTGCCGAGGCAGGTTGTAGGCGACGCTTACACTTACTTTAATTTGATTCTATATCTAACTTACTAAACTTAAACTAACTTACAAACTACGTCAAGCATTCTTTAACTTTTTGTTTTAGCAGCTTTTTACTTTTTATACCAGTTCCCATAATAGGGTTTTTATTATTTATTCTAGACACTAAGTATGCCCTGGTTCTCTCACCATAATAGTTTTTTGCCCTCATCGTTATAAATTTCCCTTTTTGTTTTGCCCTGGTATTAAATTTATGATTTACTTTATTTTCTGTGGCCTGCCCATTGCCACTTCAGCTCACTGAGTCGTCCAGCTATAGCGGTGACCTTAGTTCGTCTACGGTACGGTTTTTCTCATTCCAGATTTTATCACGTAGAGAAATTCCACGCATAGCTCGCTAGGTGACTTTTGAGCTTGTTTATTCGGCCCACAGTGAAGTACCACTTTTAGATTCCGTATGTCATCACTACGAGTAGCAACACGGACTGATTAAACACTTTCATCTTTAGACGTATTTGGGATGAAAAAATATGCGGTAACTTCCCGAACGCTGCCAATCCGAGTTGGATTCTTCGGTTAACTCTTTGTCGAAGTTGGACGTTACCACCTAGTTGAACGATCTGTCCCAGGTTATTCTACAACTTCTACTTACTAACTTTCTACTGTGATGTACCAATGTATGGAAAAATGGAGCTGCATCTAGCGTCCCTTATGTTTGGCCTTACAAAATCTGGTAAACCGGAATACCTATTCGAGAAACTTAATTTGCGTAGAAGAAATGAATATCAAGACACGCGTATTGTTAGCTGTCCTCTTAGGATCCCACAATACCACACTACTGCGTCTCGTGGTAGTTTTAGGTACGCTGCCAGTAAATGTTGGAATAACCTGCCACCTCCAATACGAATGTTAAACAATATTAGGTCTTTCAAAGATAAATACAAAAATAACTTACTTCTGTATCAAAATTATATACCACCAGGCAGGCGGGTTATTCCAGCATATCTCCAATAAAACGCGTTCAACTTACTTTCTCTATATATATATTATTATTATTATTGTATGTATATTGTTTATATGATTATGGGTATATTTAAATAAGCGACACATCCGTTCGCTCCGTTTCCTCCTCGCCATCCCAGGGTCCGACTGTTCACCATCGCTGCGGTCTGCTGCAGCACACGATTAGCTCGGCTCCCACTTGACAAGCGCAATACAACACACATTATTATTTTGTGTTCTCTTTTCTTTTGTTCATGTTTTACTGTATTTGTGTTATTTGTTGAGGCTTCTTTTTTGGATTTATTTCTTCTTGAATCTTGTATGTCTTTCTGTATTGTGTTTGTCAATAAAAATATGTCTATGTCTAAAAAAGAAATTCTTATAACTTTTGATTACCTTCATTTGAAGCGGGCACAAACGATTAGACTGGATTCCAATAGCGTAGAACAGCTGGAAGTGATAAAACAAATGGTCTAGACAGCCTGATTTCGTCCAGCTGAACCACCAAGTTTTATTTTATTTTTTATTTTATTTTTATTTTATTTTTTTCGGAAGACCAACAGCTAATAATAAAAGTATAATACAATAAATAGTTTACAGAAAGTCAATTACAGGTCCTCACTATTAAACAATTGAAAATTTCAAAGAAAAGCGAAGCACTCACTCAACAGAAGGTTAAACTTAAGTATATTACGTATACAGTTTTTCTTTTCTTTTTCTAACAGTGCTATTAATTTCTACACATTGTGCCAATATGATAAATAATAATAGAAAATATAATAAATAATACATTTTAAAAATAGAATAATAATAATAATAAAAAATTAACTCGCCTAATCGAAAAATGCTTGCCTCATTAATCGCCTTGCCAATGCACAGCTAGTGTTGAATAGATCTAAATATAATGCTTGGCATAAACTGTTGAAGCTTCGACTCGCACGACATATGAATGTATTCCGTCTAAAGTTCCGATAGGTCAGGGGAAGGAAAATAGGATCGCTAGATCTAAGTTGTCTTGTGGGAACACTGAGTGATAGTTGAGATAGGAGCTCAGCGCAGTCTGTGGAGTTGGAAGTTACCTTCAAAAGGAACATCATGTCCGCAATGGCACGTAGTTTTGTCAAAGTAACTCATAAATGCGTGCGCAACTGAGGTTATCGTCACATATTCCGGCACAAACGTCCAAAAAAATTAGCCTGGTAATTAGTGAAATACCCAGAAAATACGATAAAATCCAAAAAGTGTAAAATCAGGTTGACTGGCTAAAAATTTTACAAGATTTCGAGAAAAGTACTGGATAAAAATCGCAGATTCTACTTTGTATGCCGTCACAATACGCGTCACAAACCTTTTGATATGGAACGAGATCACAAAACTCTTCAGGGGCCGAATTAGGATGTGGTCAAAAATAAGACATTCTAGCTGGCTGAATCATGGTTTTTCAATTTATTGACGAAAATATAGCGTCACAAACGACAAAACCTAGGTTTTTCGCCGTTACAAACGATTTATTATCTACTTAGGTATGCGAGATCACTCCAGAAAGACTGTCCCAGACGGCCTGAAAGACATGGACTGTTCAGCTGACCTGAAGTACATACAGTACAGTACAGCCGACAGCGCCACCACCTCTTTGGTTTGAGAAACTTTAGCCGTCATGTTGAGTGCTGTGTCTCTGTCTGCGGAAATTGACATTTGACAATGTCAACTCTGACTTTCGGAAAGTTGAAAAATGAATCTTAATTTTTCCTATAAGTTGGTCTTCAGTAGCAAAATACAATTTTCAGCTTCAGAACAAAATGAGGAAAATATTCGGTCAATTTAGTTGAGTGATAGCTCCGTAAGTTAAGAAATCACAACATTACTGTGCCTCAAATCATGACTGTAAGCCCGTTGCTATATTTGACTGATTTTCATCGGTATAAACAGCAAACTATCTTGTGAGAAACTGATTAAAGTGTTATACCTAACCTATACAATGCAGTATATACTATAGGCACCGCTATAGGTTAGCTATAGCGTCTATAGCTATAGGTATGTATGTACTGCCTGTGCTTTTAGTTCAGAAATCGTGCTAAAGATGGCACCTGTTTCCATAGATGCATATTTGACCATTGAGTTGCCACTCTTTACTCCCCTTATTACTCTACTCTTTGAGCTACTCTCAGGGCGGTGCGGGCGGCGAGCGCCTGCCTCTCAGACAAGAGCCCCTTGGCGGCCTATGTTGGCACATCCAGTGCTTTGATTCATTGATTTGATGATTTTTTCAACAATTTCGTTGGTTGTGCTTGCAAGTGCACACCCATCATACATAAAAAATACTATGAATGTGAAATATGTTGTTTTGTTCGGTAACGAAGAGCAAATGTTTTTTTCTTCTTCTTTTTGTTTCGGGCTAGTTGACGGGTTTGATAAAGTCCTAAGGCTACTTGTATCCAACAAGTACATACATACGAGTGAGAGTTGCGAGCAATAATTTACTCATAAAACATCCGAAGAGTATGTCGTACTAATGTAGTCGATAGTCAATGTAATACTATGCTAGTGCACAGCGACCGTCGGCGCGGCGACGCTCCGGCTGCGGCGGCGCTGGCAACATGGCGGACGATGCCTGCCAATTATCAACTCGTGCGCACGTGTGAGCGCGGCGGGCGGCGGGCGGGGGGCGGCTGATCCCCGCATTGACGCAAACAACCATTACATTATACCCACCTAGAACATAACTCGCTATAAATACTGTCATGTCCGTCCATCACTCACTCACGGTTGAAGACAGACGAACGGGCGGCGGACGGTGGCCTTGCCAGAGAAAATATGTTTCCATGTGCTTGTACATTAGGTGGTTGTTTTTTGCGATTTATGATGTGTCCGAGAAAAAAGAGATCGTTTGAATGGCACCGGCACCCATGATGTGTGCGCGACAAAAAATGTGGTTCGTCCATGTTGTTTTTATGTTATCGTAGCGTGGCGGCCTGTTGCCAGGCGGGGCGCGGGGCGCGGGCCGCGGGGCACTTACGTCAGCCGGACTTACTGCAAGTAATCTGAGCAATGATTCCAAGTTCTCGATTATTATACCAGTTACAAAAGTGTTTTTATATACATCATGGTGCTCGTACACGACACATGGAACCCTTGAAGACCAAACAGGTTTTGAGTTTAGATTCTAAACTTTAGAAGCATGCCATTCAGTGGTAGCCCAATCATAATTAATATGTAACAACGAAATGAAATTATTTTTACTGTGAAGTACATTTATCTCCTTCAGCAAAAGGTGAAGTGGCACAAATCAACTGCGGCTTTGGAGCAGGGTACCCTGGTCCTCGTCAGGGATCGCAACCAGCCGCCAGAGTTGTGAAACATCATCCAGGGGCCGACGGAGTCAGGCGCGCGGCGGAGATCAAGACGAAGAAGGGGACGATTCGGAGGGGCTATAATAACACATGCCCTCTTCCTATTGCATCATGCTGAAGTCCTGGAAGACTTCAACCCCGGGCAGTATGTCCGGACACCACACGTAACGAACCGCGCGGGTGGGGGCAGTTTCAGTAACGCATATTTAATTGACTAAGTAATATATTTTCTTGATTTATTTTTTCACTTCGTATACCGCCTCTTACCATTCTGTGATGTATCACAATTTGGCAGTACATATTATTAATATTGTGTTAAATAATTAAATAATAAAGTAGGTATACACACGCGCACGCTCAGAACGTGCGGCTGTGCTGGTACGAGCCTTATTTGGATAAATTATGAATATATTCAGTTGTTTTTCATTATTGTTTGTATTGTTACTATCCAGCCGACTGTTATGATCTATTTGAACTGTCCCTGGTCTGGTACACACACACACACACACACACACCTCTACATTTGCATATTATGTTTAACTACATCTAATGTGATTGATGTCGTGCCTTTGAACGACATTTACTTACCAAATACATTAGTCGATGAGTGTACGCATACATTATTATTTTGAGTGCAAGGTCACAGGCGGGCGCACAGTACACATGATATCATGTATTTAAGGCGCTGACTATAGCCAATGACCTTGAGCGTTTGGATTTTTAGCTACGATCGCAAACTCTTTCGATAACGTCGCGTCATACATGTGCGGTGAAATTGTGCACTAATAAGACTTCATGTGCGTCAGGAACAGAATATAATAAGACGAGATAATGAATCACCAAATCGAAAGATGGTGCTAAAAGTCATACAAATATTTATCTTCTTTTTTGGGGTTAGGAATTGAACAAAACATGGAAAAATTAAAGCAGAATTACGTATCAACAATTTAATGATCTTTATAATTTTTTTATGTATTTTAATGTTTTTTTATTTATTGTAAATTAGTATTTATTTCATCCCTTCCTTAATAGTTTCTCTAGTAGACAGCATGTATTTAAATTTTATTTTGTTTATTATATGGAGGTCAACTTTATGCTCTTTAGGTACTTACTACACCAAAGGGGAGACCTCATCATTCCAAAATCCAAGTTTATTTCAAGATTTACGATTAATTCATAAAACTCTAAAAGTTTAATAATTCTATGAAAAAATTGTCTTGGAAAAAACACCGAAATAATGCTCAAGTTACATTGTTTTGAACAAGTTTTGAATGTAAAATTGTCTCGAAATATTACCTTTTAGGTAGGCTATGATGTGAAAAGTGGACTTCAACCTACAAGTATTAAAATTAAAAGTGTGATTGGCAGATGGTAGGTAAGAAGGCATTAACTTACTCTTTTAAAACAGTATCCGACGGACTGGGTGCTTCTACCACGTCATTATCATTTGCTGAATTGTTCATTAGTTGTTTTTTTCTAGAATAGAGATAAAATCAATTAGTAATAAAATGTGAATAATAAAAAAATAGCTACTGAGCTATACCTACACCTAGGATTGAACCCACGACGATGTGGTTTTCTAGAACCACTACTTTCCCAACTAGACTGTTTAGACAACGTCAGCGTGATTGAAATAGCTCACCTTATTGATCGAGTAGTATTTTGAACTAGTGAAATACTCCAATGAAACATTTTAAAACAATATAGGTAGATTAGGTACTTACTTTATAACTTCCATCATTTGTTTCTGTTTTTTAAGATATAATCGCCTCTTCCCCAATCTTCTATTATTTGTTTTATTTTCCATTTTTATACAGTACAGATTATTATTAATTTACATATATTTACAGTTTTTATATCAATTTACAAGCAAACACAAATATTTTAGGTAAAAACAAATACTTCTATGTACAAATTTGTATATATTACAATATATTTACAAAAAAAAATTGTTTTCCGCTTTAGTCAATCCAAACGAACGGAGCGCAGAACGAAGAGCGACATAGGTCCGTCTAGCAGCGCGCCTCAGCGATCACTGTCGGTCTCGGTACAAGTAAGAGAGATGCAAATAATGGTGTGAGCGCGCGCTGCTGAATTCCAGTTGTGAAATAAAACAAAACGAAATTGTGTAATAACTAATTACTTAATCAAAAATCGGAAACAACGGCAAAATGGAAAAACGCCTTATGAATTTATTTCAATATTTTTTACTAAAAACACTTCACATATTAGCCGTATCGACTAAAGATTTGTGACCGTTGATAGCTGATCTTGGACTCATTTTCTATCGAGAAAAGTTTACGAAATCGTGTTTTGAAAACGACAATCATGTAGGAAATATGCTCAATAATAACATATTTTCATTTTTGCGTCATAATATGTTGCATACTTTTTGCCAGCGACAACCGAATATGATGCGCATTTAGCTCATTCCAGCGCCTTAACGAACAATACACTCCGTCATTTCCCAAGTTTCATACAGTTTTTAAGCTTTAATTGGAGCAATGTTCAATTAAGAGGCTATGTTGGTAAGACCACGTGGCCGCGTTCAAATTTGGATTGTTTTGTAGCTGTCCCTATCTGAGTCCTATCCTACCCGAGCGCGTACGGTGAGACAGCATACACTACGCGAAGTTATCCACCCGTTATTTGGATGTTTCGTAGTCCAGGGATCATTTGAAGGATACAGTATATAGTCCGGTCAATTTAGACATTCGAGGTTACATAAAGTCCCAACAAGCTGAATTTCTGTGAAATTGTTCAAAACATAATTATAACCAATGTCTAAAAGTTCCCCATCATTCCCCTGTAAGGAAATTTTTTTATTCAAGGTCAAAGGTAAAAAAAATGAGTTTTTCGCAATTTTCAGCAAAACGGTAAGTTTTATCATAAAAGTACCTTAGACAAAAATGGAGATCATAAAATTATCTATAAAAAATGTACCAATACTTTTTTTCTTACGAGCCACCGTTTCTGAGATATAACGATTCAAAAAGGTATAAAAGTTGTTATCGTCATAATATGCACACGTTTCCACGCCACCTATGAGGTAGTGTACTTAGCGCGTTTTTTAACGCGGTTTCCCCAGTAGGCCTACTCCACGGGTCAGTTGTGATCCTGTTTAATGTAAAACTATTGCATAATAACGGAAATTTTCAAAGATTAGGAAAGATAAAAGCGATGTAAATTAAAAAAAAGTGTTGAAGTTTATTCGTCTTATTCGTAAGTTTCAAATTCTTGTTCTTCTTCTCCTGCTTCTTCTTCATCTTCATTTTGGATGCAAGTAAATTGCGTCAATAGCGATGTGTCGCATGATACTTCGTCGGAGTCAAACGAATCCTCCATTGTTTGTGATTCAATATTAGAGCACGACCGGCCTTGACAATTTGTGCATGCCAAAGAACAAGACAGTCCGACTTTTTTGCAACCACATTTAGCACTGCATCCCTTTTTGCAGTTGCAAAAAATAAGTAAAGTTTGAACTGGCTCTAATATATTGTTGACCAACTTCCAACCCCAGTCTGTAGGGTCTAGCTGATAACCAAGCCACACTTGAACTTGGTAATATACTCGAAAAAGAAATGAAATGGTGAGCAGCAACTGAGGTTGGAGGAAGACAAGCTAATTGAACATGTTTTTTATTTTTAGTATTTTTAACGAAACATGCATATCGATGCTTATCTAAACAGGTAGTTTTTTTAGGAGCTCCGTACATAGAAAGAAGAAATCGGATGCCGTTGGTAATAACTTCTTGTTGAGTTGAATTACTCTTTTTAAAAACTTCAGCACATTGAATTAAATCTTGTTTTTCAAACATTTTGAAAACTGCTACGTGGCGTACTCATGCATATTATGACGATAACAACTTTTATAACTTTTTGAATCGTTATATCTCAGAAACGGCGGCTCGTAAGAAAAAAAAGTATTGATACATTTTTTATAGATAATTTTATGATCTCCATTTTTGTCTAAGGTACTTTTATGATAAAACTTCCCGTTTTGCTGAAAATCGTGAAAAACTCATTTTTTTGACCTTTGACCTTGAATAAAAAAATTTCCTTACAGGGGAATGATGGGGAACTTTTAGACATTGGTTATAATTATATTTTGAACCATTTCACTGAAATTCAGCTTGTTGGGACTTTATGTAACTTCACTCTCATTTTTTGGTCTAAATTGACCGGACTAATATTATGTAACCATTTTTTTTAATACAGTATACTAATGAAATTTCAGATGTCGGTGGTTTTTCCAAATTGTTCTAAATTGATTCATACTCTTGTAAATCAGGTTCAAAGTTGGGGCTTTTTATTACCGTTAAATACAATTCTTTGACGCCCTGTAACTCTGGAAGTATATATTTAAACGAAAATCTGACTCACCACCGACACAGATATTTGTTCCTAGATTGTGTCTTGAAAATTTCATAGATTTTCATAGCTTAATACTCAAAATATGACTGGACTACGTTTGTATGGGCGCTTTGACACCAGCATACCCTCTTAATATTTGCGTTACGCTCTCTACATAGAGTTCACAACAACGTAATGCTACTTATTTAATTACACGAATATAATAAAAGCGTCGTATGTTTCATACCACACACTTGCACTCACAACCTATCGTGTCGATATGTATCATGTAGGTAGCTTGGGCGTGGAAAGGGGTAGTTCCTGTTGCTCAAATCCATAATTGTCGAGCAAAGTACTATATTATATTATAACCTAGCGATGTGCCCTTCAGTTCTAGCGCGTGGCTCAACTACTTGCTCGCTCGATCGCAATAAACATTTACCTGTGTCCTTTTACGATCTTTGAACTATTGTTTTTAAAAATCTAGTCAGCCAGCAGCTCCGTTTCAACGAAAGGAAGGACAAACAAGCAAACAAAGTGTCCCATTTGTAATAGTATGGAGATATATGTAGATTTATGTGGAAATTAAGTGTTTCTTCGTTTATAATCAGAGTAAACCGATATTGGATGAAATTTGGTAGATGTATCTCTATCGGATACTTGATGAAATACAGATGCAAGCAAAAGCTAGTTTAAAATAAAAGTAGAATCATGTTAAAGTAGAAAACGTGTGTTATCTTACAGAGCAAGACAGCGCACGCGTGGAAGCGAGCGAGCGGGACACGAGCGGCCCCGCGCTCCGGCGATACCAGTATACCTAGTTTATCTAAGTGTTGGTGACGTCACGCACGGATCAGATCACACACGACCCTACGCACTAATGTGCGTGTCTTTATTATTGATAGATATATACTTACAGAAGCAGATGGTCAGAAACACACATACTGATGTAGCATTCGATATGTTTATAATACCTAATGTCCTATACATGGAGATACTTAATAAAAACCACGCAAAGTTTTAAAAATTCATTTAATTTCATAAAACATACAATTTCATTCAGTTTACAAATGAATAACATGATTGTAGTCATTTTCTCCATTATAACTAATCAACATCTTACAAATTACAAAAAAGTAATCTATACCTGTAGACAATTATAAAACTTGTTTCGCGTGAAGGACTTACGTAATCGTATAGTTTAAATATAAGCGGATACATATTATATAAAACATGTTTTGTATGTACAATTAAAATAACAATAGGACACGTGTGCCTTCCATCTAAGAAACTCAACGCAAACAAAGCAAGCAGGTTTAAAATTGGTAATGAGCAGTTGCCTAAACTTGGCACCGCGCGGCGAGCCTCGCACGCTAGATGACTGCATGTGTGTGTAACTAAGACACACGCACACATCCAGCACTAGACCGCCACCGGGGTCCGCACTACTCCGCACACCAGCGATGTACGTACAGTGTACAACTACTGACATGTTTAGTCAAACATGGGACGATGTTAAGGAATTGCTTATTGCTTGTTATAAATAGCAAATAACAGAATGAGGCAATCATATGTATTATGTAGTGAGCTGATTTGAATTTCGACGCCACGTTTTGGGCGTAACACATCTTTAAGCTTTTTATTGCTCATTTCCATATTTTATTTTTAAACTGAATCCTACTTCGTTTATCTCATATTCCTCAATTACAAGTTGTAACCCGGTTGTCAAACCGATTATAACGGAGTGGCGTGGGGTTTTTTCTTCACAAAATTTCCGTCTTAATTATTTGTTTGGCAACAACTTCTGAAGAGTAACGAGTCAGTGACAGTCACGAACGAGTTTCGAAGCAGGCTGCGACTTGTGCGGACAGGACGCACCTGATCCGGGACCGACTGTTGCCAGCCGCGATACTCACTAGGGACGCCTTTGTTACGGCTTTATTGCGGATTCATGGGATGCACAAAGAAGGGGCTGATCAAGTTGACTTTTGAATTTCATTACAAATACGTTTTATTGTCAATCACCCGTCAGATCTTAAAATAGTATTCGTAGTAAAAATATTGTATATATGTAATGTAAAATAAATAAAAAAAATATATAATTATTTTATATAAGACAAAGTTTTTTTTATAAGTACGTACATAGTTTGTGCCTGAAGATCTAGCAAGTCTGTTGCCCAAATATAATTTGACATTGATGCTGTGTAATTGTATAATGTATACTTTGAATGCAATAACCGTTACAGTGAACTAATAAACAACATTATGGTGCGTCAAATCTATTCGACGCAGACGCACAACTAGGCAATCAACCTAAAAACTATTGTATTTCCATTGTTACAAGGTTCTCTGAGACAATGCCGAATCAACTTGAATAAGAAACGTTGCGAAGCGGGGCGGGGCGGGTCGGCCGCGGCGGCGCAGTGCCAGGAGGCACAGCATTCACGACAAAAGAAACATAGTTGCTGTAAGTATGTAATATCAGAATATTGTTTACGTCAGCTCGGTGACGACAGGGGTGGTTTAGCAAAATTATTCATCACACGATGTTAATGTGTTGATACAGTTACATCAGAGTGCAAACAGTCTCCAGCTATCAAGGTACACACACACACACATCTTCAAGTATTGTGAGTTGAACCAAATATGTATATTACTTTTATCACTATTTGCTTTGCTCGCTTTAGTATGCTGTGGAGATAAAGGCGGAACATAAAGATAAGATTTTAAAATGTTTGGTTTCCTTAAGTCTTATGCGTTAGCGAATATTTGTTTTAAAAAACGTGTAGCATTTAAAAAAAGAAATAAAACGATTGTCATATCAAGTGTGACTCTTGCTACGCATGAGTGCTTTAAAACTGATCGTTAATGCTTATGTAAACTGCGGCCATCAGTGGCTGTTGCTGTGCAACTTCTTACTAGTACCGAAAACAGTATTCGCTTCCATCTGCTTATTATTAGAGATAAAACTAGTTTTGTTTGATATCCTTTAACAGATAAACAAAGGACGAATCAATCAATGCCAATTTGACTGTTTGGATGCAAAAAACACGTTTCATTATGTTTACGATGGGTTGTCACGGCGCGGAGCTCCGCGCGCTGAGTCACGTAGCCCCAAGGCCGCGCCGCGCCGGCCGGCCGGCTCGCCCTAGCAACAACTTTTTCATTTCTCTTTTTTGTCCAGTGTTTTGTAGCTTTGCGAGCGTTGCTTGCGATTGGTTATTGTGGCCGTTCCTAAACTGTAAAGGCCACGTTACGCTTTATTAATTTGGGGCCTATATTTTAGGGGACCCCATAGAAATGTTCATCTTATAACTTTAATGATTCAGAGTTAAGAATAAAGACAAACGCAGCGGATTTGTGGAATCCTCTTTAGGAATATTACACGCTGAGACTGAACTGAACTACTGCTAAGACTGAAATATAGAATTTAATAACTTTCTTTATCGGTTGCAGAAAGATTTCCGATGTTTTGTTTTGTCTTGCCTTTTACCCATTGATTAGCGATTGGTTGATAGGAGTGACGTGTTCTCATACCTATTTAATTTGTGATAAGTTATTTGACATTATTGAAATTGCATTCGTAAGAATATGACTGTACGAGGTACGTTTGCAGCAACACGATAGATTAGTTTTGTTCGAATTGACGACCGAATCTTCACACAAGTTCACGTTAGTACAAATCTTTCTTTTGTTTAGTTGAACAATACGCGGAGTATGTTACCACCCGACAAACAATGCGTGCTGCTGTAACACAGCTTTATTTGAATTTGTAATCGCCGAGACCTGTAATTTTTCTGCTAAATGACTAATGTTCTCTTTCAATGTTTCATCGGATTTTTTTATGAGCAACTTGTTAGGGTCTTGGAAAATATATCTTTTTTCCAGTTTCACTTGGTGGTAATTAGGCTGTATCGTCCACATACTATCATCAAATTAACAATGATACGTTTTTCCATAAAATTCAATCACAACGCTAATTTACAATTTCTTTCAATGAAATAAGAAAAACAACACTGTATGGTAAAATTACAGACCACACTAAATTTTGACTGCTATTTTCTGTCTAAACAAATGCTGTCACATATAATAATGAGATCCTCCTGTGTTGCTGGCCGGGCTCGCGCAGTATGTTTTTGTCAATAATCCTATTATTGTGTATGTTACCTGCGCGCCGTAAATCGATGGAAAGTTCTCGAAAGGCTGACGCAACCTCAGAACCAAGCCGGTTTGCTTTCTTCCGATATATAATATCGACTCCGAAACAAACAACTGATAACGACTTTATATTTTTTATTGCTAACACGTATGTTTAACAGTTAAATGCTTGTTTCCTGGATTTATCAAAAGGATATAGTTATAGGTGAAGTTATTTAAAGTATTGTCACGATTTGAGTTGGTTTTAATTTGTTGCCTGGATTTTGCAACTTACCAATAATTTAATTAAAGTTTAAATAATACCGTGCACCAAGTCTGGGGCAACTAATAATGATTTTTTATCGGCATTGTGTTTATCTCTATGATGGAGGACGTCCGCGGCGGACGAGCCGCCCCGACGCCTCGCAGTCAGACGATGTTGCATCATCATCTACTTAATCACAACAGTATTGCAGCAGTACATACAGAAAATAAATATACATTAGATACAAAACATAAACAGACAGAAGACACGGTTCGGGCGATAATCCGGCTTCAAAATTTCTGGAGAGTACGCATTACACACGGACGCGATAATATCAAGTTTTGTTTCGGATAAATATCACTGTTATTGGTCTATATTACTGGCTGGTTTGTTATATTCAAGATGGCCGAGTTCCAGTGTCGTAACTGGAACAAAGAAGCCGGCCGGCACCGGCATTGGGCGTGGACACGTCCCACCGCCAGGGCGCGCGGCGCACACTGGCTGGTGCGCGGGGCTGCGCCGGGCCCCGCGCATGCCGCGCCTCACCCCCGCCGCGGCCCTCTATATATAACGCAATCGCTTCCCGGTCGCCTCAGTCCGTCACAGAGAGCGATAGGGTCGGGTGGGTCGAGCAGTGAGCCGAGGGCACAGTGACAAAGCCCAGGTTACGAGATCAGATCTGATGCGGTCGTGTTGACTTCCCCTGCGTTTCGCCACTCTACACGTACGATCTCTTCACAGAGTACTAGTCGCCGGTCGGGAACGCCGGCTCTCGTGTGCGCATTCGCAGTACAAAATAGACTTGTGATATTTTTCTAGTAATATTGGGTTCCGCGTCGGAACGCCTTAAATTTTCGTATTAAAAGTGTACAATATAAGTAAAAATTTGGAAAACATGGAGATCCTGCCGGTCACGAACCAGTTTAACGTCGGATTCAATAGCGACAAAGGTGAGTTGACTTTCTATTCGGTGCGGCAGTGGTGAGGGAAGCAGCGGCTTTCTAACCGGCGAGCGGGGGGCGTTCGCCGGCTCGGCTGTTGCTACGCGGCGCGCGCACGCCGGGGCCGGGGCCGGGGCCGGGCCGGCCGGCACCGTCTCGGGACAGCTGACTGATCCTGCTGCTTCCCTCGCTACCCTTGCATACTTTTACAATTAGACTAGGGTCTTTGGATTATTTACAGTAATTTGTCAGCATATTGAAATATCTGAATAGGAATTGTTAGTCAATAGTGAACCCCTGTCATGCACACCACCAAACATCTTTGTGTTTGGAACAAATCTGTTCTCACATCAATGATTACTGCCGTTTTCGAAGAAACAAATCGTTATGTAGAGCATAATAAAATGTAGGGTTGCAACTTTAAAAAAATATGTTTAACTTTTAACAACCGGTTTAATAATTTTAAACTTTAACTCGATCTGTCACTACGTTGTTTCTACATTGTCTGACGTATGTGTTGTGTTTGTTGCAGCCTGGGGCGGCCGAGCATGGCGCGAGGCAGCGGCGCCATTGCCGACGGAGGCGGGTCTGGCGGCGCGGCTGGAGCGTGAGCTGCGCGCGGCCAAGGGAGCGAGTGCGCTTGCCGCAGCCGAGGTGCTGGTGCCAGCAGAGCTGCTGTCACGGGCGGCCCGCGAGGCACTTGCACTGGCCGAGGGTGAGCCTTGCGGCGCGCGCGGGGCCGCCGTCATCGTGGACGTGGCGGGACGTCACCTAGCCGCATTCAAGGTGGACCCCCGTACGCTCACCACGCACGAGCTACATCTGCACCTCGACCACGATGACACCAACTGGACTAATCTGCTGCCCCAGTTCTTGAAGTGAGTATTTTAAATTCACAGTTATCTTGCTTTTCGTCTTCGTCTCACCAGATAGTAAGTGAAGGTAAGGCCTTCTTACCGCCACCTGGCTCCAGTTAAAGATTCACTGGATATGTACACATCATTGCTATTAATGTAACTATGTATCTACTCTCCCAATAAAACTGTAGTCACTAATGACCTGTTTCCGTTGTCGCAGAAACCTGACGAGAGGCGGCACCATCATCATCAGCCCGCAGTTCACGATAGAGAAGAAAAAGCTGTTCCGAAGCCAGAGCGAGTGAGCATCATCTGTGATAGCGCGTGGTGCGAGCGAGCCGACTGACTACCCTCCTCGATGTCTACGTATCGTTATTTTAACAAATATCAATATTATTATATGTATATGATTATATATATTTTTAATAAGAGGAAAAAAGCACAGCGTGATATGTAATGTATAGTAGTAGAGTAAGGCTCGGCTGCGCGGCCACCCGCCGCCCCCGCCCACCGCCGCCCGCGCCGCGCAGCCCTGCGCGCCGCCGAGGAGCCGCGGCGGCGACCGGCGCGCGCGCACGATCTCTGCGTCGCCGCGGGAGTGATATGATACCCTGATCGATTTAGTCCTAGGTATTATTTTGTTTCGAGTTCTATTCTATTCTGAAGTTGTGTAGAGTTGGTATTTTCATGTATCGTATTTATTAGCGCGAGCGACCGCGGGCCCCCGGGCCCCGGGCCCGTCCCGCCGGAGGATATGTGGATGTGTTTTCGTAACTGTACTAGTTCGTACATTTGTTTGTGATACTACTTTTGTAATGTAAAGATTTAAATGAGAAAAATATACTTTAATTATATAAGCAGAGAGCAAAGAGCATGCAGATTATATAGAGTCGATACGGAAGGCCGCGTTGTTGGAGCAATAAGGGAGCGGGGCCGCACCGGCGGCGGCGCGGTGCCGGCGCGGCGCCGGTGCGAGCCCCGCGCTGAATATACTGCAAAGATCTCAGTTTTATTATATTATAGTTATAAAAAGTATTAAGTTATTTAAGTTAATATAAAGATGTGATGTTTTGTAAGAGCGCTGGTCGCGTCGCGGCGCGTGCAGCCGCACCGCTGTAGTAGCGACAGCTTCTGTGTTGTTGACGAGACGTATGTTCAAGTCGAATGCATTTTCTTCATCCAGTGTAATTATTACATTAAATGTAATTCAATAGACTAACAGTTTTTAGGCAAATCTAAATGTGCGTAGGGTCCAGTGTTGTTGACGCACAATGTCGTCGCGGCAGTGCAGCTGCAGTGCAGGCGCACGGCCCCACTGCAGCACTGCCGACGAACCACTGTGAAATGACGCAAAACATTGTACTTCTCAAATTGAAATGTCGACATATACAAAACTAACAAGAATAATGAATGTATCAATTGTTTATAATTGATATTTATTTGATAGGCAGTAACAAAGAAAATGTAGAAATTATTGAGAAAAAATACATAGTTTCAATAACGGAAAGCTTGTTTCAATACCCATCCACCATCACCGCCGCCCCGTCCCGCCCACAACAAAACCCATCAAAATACTTAAATACACCTCATCCACAGAGGATATCAACTCTTGTAGAAACAGGAAAAACTATGAAAGCAATAGTTTAATATCGTGAACACAACACATCGTACCTTGTGTGTGTGTGTGTGTGTGTGTGTGTGACCGTGCCGGCCAGGGGGCGGGGGGAGGACCGGTCCGCCGAGAACCGGCTCGCACTTGAGATTGGTGCAGCCCCATCCTCGTAGGTGGTTTTTTATTGTATACCTGATATACGATAAGCGGGACCAGTTTCTCCTGATGTTCTGTCCGGGAGAAACAACACTGGAAGCTGACAAACGAGGGTCCAGTCCAGTCTCTCTACAACTGCAGGTACACCGAGGGGAGCGCGGGGAGGTGTGACGACTCCTTATCTTGTCATACACATTTTAGAATTGACCTGAAAGTAATATTGAAACACGGCAAGGTGAATCTTTAGGATGCACAAATACTATATAGAAAATTATATATATAAACCGTGAATTCATCAACAGCGTATACATACGTCCCCACTGCAGTGTTGTATTGTACACGCGCGGGCATCATTCCGCTTTCTAACCGCAGCGAGCGATGGTGCCTGGTGGTGCGTGCGTGCCGGCGTGCCTGCAGGGCGGCACTAGCAGCTCGGACCCCGGCGAACCCTGTTCACAATGATGATGATGATCGAAAACACTTGTAAACTGTTCCAATCAAGTATATAAACAAGATCTCCAAACGGAGCTTCTCTATGTTTGCGTGGCTGCACTCGCGCGGGCAGAACACCCACACAAGCGCAGCCGCACGCTGACATAGTATAATGTTTATTGTTTATTATTATTAGGAAAACATTTATATCCACAAACAAAGAGATTTAAACATTATCCAAATCACACACTAATATACATACAACCATAGAATACATACAAAGTAGGACAGTTAAAGGTTGCAACTCCATAGCTTGAGCGCTCAATGCGAGCCTAACTGTGGCACACACGAGCACATATGCCATATACATATATCTACGCCACAGAAATAATATTAAACATGATGCTAAATATATACAGATTACAATCTAAGCTATTATTTATAATTTCTCATACTAAAATATTTGTATATTACTTATTAGCGAAAAGGGTGAGCAACACGTGCTGTTGCTAGGTGCGGTAAGGCGGGCGGGGCGCGGGGGCGGGGGCGGGCGCGCGTCCGAGACCGACTGTCTAGTCTACCTAGGCAGGCTGGCTGGCTGGCAGGCTGGCTGGCTGGCTGGCAGGCTGGCAGGCTGCCGGGGAACGACTAGCGGTACACACTGCTGATGAGGATTTGTTTGCATTTATAAAAATAACTTAAAAATTGTAACCTAGCCTCAGATCCACAATTGGGTATTTGACAAAAAAATTGGTCTCATTTTGTCTAGCTTTTTTTACCGACTTAAAAAAGAAGGTTCTCAATTCGACCTGTATTTTTTTTTAATTTTTTTTTTCGGAAGACCAACAGCTAATAATAAAAGTATAATACAATAAATAGTTTACAGAAAGCCAATTACAGGTCCTCACTATTAAACAATTGAAAATTTCAAAGAAAAGCGAAGCACTTACTTAACAGAAGGTTAAACTTGAGTAAATAACGTATACAGTTTTTTTTTCTTTTTCGAACAGTGCTATTAATTTCTACACATTGTACCAATATGATAAATAATAATAGAAAATATAATAAATAATACATTTTAAAAATAGAATAAATAAAAAATAAAAAATAACTCGCCTAATCGAAAAATGCTTGCCTCATTAATCGCCTTGCCAATGCACAGCTAGTGTTGAATAGATCTAAATCTAATGCTTTGCATAAACTGTTGAAGCTGCGACTCGCACGACATATGAATGTGTTCCGTCTAAAGTTCCGATAGATCAGGGGAAGGAAAATAGGATCGCTAGATCTAAGTTGTCTTGTGGGAACACTAATTGATAGTTGAGATAGGAGCTCAGCGCAGTCTGTGGAGTTGGAAGTTACCTTCAAAAGGAACATCATATCCGCAAAGGCACGACGCATCTCCAGTGGAAGAAGATGGTGCTTCTTACAAAATTGTAAGTAGCAACCGGGTCGATAGTGGTCTTTGAGGCGAAAGCAGAGGTACCGAATGAACTTCTTTTGGATTCTTTCCATCCGAATAATGTAAGTAGCATACCTCGGGTTCCACCTGCGATGCGTACTCTAGATTGCTGCGGACAAATGTACAGTATAGAATTTTCAGGGTTTTGGCCTGAGTAAAATCCTTAGAGTATGTATGTGATATTTCCAGAACTGGACAGTTTTCGTATATGTTAGTCTATATCTGCTTCTAAACAAGTGGTGACAAATTGCACAAGTGTATGTATGTATATTTGTATGTTTGTCCTCGCATATCTCCGGAACTACAAGTTCGATTTAAATAATCTTTTTTAGTTTAACTAGGTATATTTTAACTTAGGGTATACTGCAAAATCGGTTCAGTAGTTTTTGGTCAAGTGTGTATTAGTTAAATGTTTGTTATCTCAGAACGTTCGACTGGGTGAACCGATTTGGATGAATCTTTTTTATTTGAATGCTAGTGCTCCCTGTGTTCCCCATTTCAATTTGATACAGTTCTGAGAGTGTCATCAATGAGAAAACGATAAACATCTTAAATTTACCCTTAATAAAAGTAGAGTTGGGTCGGGCAGTTGAAGTCGGGTTCTAGCTGTTTTTGAACGCGTTAACTTGTTTACATACCAGCATGCATCGCGCGACTGTCAGCTAGCTACCGATAGTGTGCCGTATCCTGCCGGACGATGTATGACTGCGATCACCGCGCGCGCCCGTCCCTGGCGCAGCGCACGCACACCTTTTTTTTCTTTCGAATGGACTTGATGCTGTTGGTCCTGCGACCTCTACAGCTTCACCCGAATAATGGGGAGCGTGGAAGGCGCTCAACTGGTATTATTATTACTAGCAACAGGCCTAAGGGCGCCCGCTCGGGCTCGTCCTCGGCTTAGGGCGTTGCTTTGTGGTGAAGAGATCGGAGAGAAGCACGCGCACCGCGCGCCCGGCTCGCGCGCTGCGTTCTCCAGTGTCGCTGTCATCCACGCCAAGCGCCACCAACTGCGGCAGTCGTCGTGTCGGCACATACATGCTACACGATCATAGACTAGACTAGACAATAGACCACTCCTCGCCCCTCGCCTGGCCGTTATCTCCCGGCTGACACCTGCGCGCGCGTCGCTCTGATGTAGCGGTGCCTGCCCCGGCCCCGGACCGGCCCCGGCACGACGCCGCGATGTACATGTACAGTACAACCTACCGATAATCATTGTAAAAAATTAATTACATTGTCCTGTACAGAAATGAGTATAAATTCAGTTTTTCTAACAGGCGTTCATTGCACCTACCCGCAGTAGGGTCGTCTCGAGTTCTGTTGAACGTAACGTAACAAAAAAGCACACACACACATGTATAAGAAAATGTACCGCGCGCCCTAACCTGAACCCTGCAGTATCCATGCCGACGCAGCAGCGCATGCAGCTTCACCCTGCTCATCTCATATCACCTGTGTGACGTCACACTGCAGCGGCACAGACGCTCCGACACCGATGCCAGACACATGCAGCGCAAACCTGTTGTTCGACGGGATATGAAACTGACAGTTAATTGCAAACGGCGCTGTTCCGGCAGTCCCGGGCGCGCCAGCAACCCCGCATTACAATTGAAGCCCCTTCACATAGATTCGGAACTGGAAATAACTGAGTAAACAGTGTAAAATTTAATGGTAACAGAGCCCGTGTTGTGCCTCTATTAGAATACGATAGCTCCGCCCAGCAACCGAGCGAAGCCGTTAGTTTTGGTTACACCGCTGTTTTCTCACCGCCTGGGGGCGTCAGTTCACATTAGAAACCTTCGGTGGAGGGTGAATCAAGCGATGTGTTGTCCTATGGAGCGCACAGGACAGAGGTACGGGTGTGGAGGAGCAGAATAAATCCAGCCTCGCGGTGAACAACGACATCACAGCCGAGCTCCAGCGACGGCCGCGCTCTCTCCCGCTCACTCGTGCGGCGTGCGACGAGTGCAGTGTACACACACCTGCAGGTGACCTGTTCGAGTGCATGTAGTACGCACATCCATCACCATCGAGCGGTGTACTTAAGAGGAACACACGCAGGGCACAGACACAATGATGTTTACAACCAGAAGACCGGCTGGCTTCCACCCCAACTTACTTGACTGTCCACCATTGCGCACGATGCGTTTCGCTAGTTCATTTATTAGGATTAAAATTCCCCGCCGGCTTTCGTGTTTTCCAAGCGCTACAACCTGCATATCTTCAAAGTCAGAGTGAATACGCTATTTCTAGACAACCGTGAACAATCCTAGTCCACATCGTCGTTTAACATCTGGTGAGATTGTGGTCAAAGGGAAGCCTATCAAATGTTAAAAAAAGATACTTGCAGTGAAATGTAAACCTCAACTTGTTAGTCTGCCAGCAGCACCAGATAGGGAATCAACACTGTTGTTCAGGCATGTCGGCCTCACGCCTCCGTAACACAGAACATTTCATTTTAGCCCAAAACACTGCGCCGGCGCCGACGATGCGTACAGTATCCGTGCAGTACATGCAGTACGTGTGTAAACGGACACGAGAGTGACAGTCACAAGACGAGGGACGTATGTTAGTCAACTAGTTTTATACCGACTTCAAAAACGGAGGTGGTTCTCAATTAGACAGTATGTTTTGGGGGGATGTATGTATGTATGCGATAACTCCGCCAGTTGTGAATCGGTTTTGATGATTTTTATTTTATTTGGTAAAATATACTTCAGAGGTGGTCTCATATAAATTTTATCGAAATTGATTGAGCGCTTTTTAAGAAAAACATTAAAAACCAAATATGTTCTCAGATAATTCTACCTCTATGGGTAAACATTTTGAAGGCAGTTGAAGTCGGTTTTTAGTTATTTTTGAAGACGTCTGAATCAATTATGCGAAAAGACAAAGAACATCTCTTATCTGTTGCTGTCTCCGAAATATCATACAAATCCGTTTTGTCGTTTACATTGACATATTTTAACTTGATTATATCCAACAATAGTTATTTCGTTATAATATTTAGCTGTTAAAATAAATACGCCAACTTATGTTACGTAAGTGCTTCACTTTTCTTTAAATTTTTCAATTGTTAAAATTAGTTAGTGAAGACCTGTAATTGACTTTCTGTCAACTAGTTGTTCTGTTATACTCATATTATTAGCTGTTGGTCTGAGAAACGATAACATAAAACTACTTTATATCAATGTTTATTACATTCTAATGATGATTCTAGTTTAGCATGTGTTTTAATCTCGTCGAAGTGCAGCGTCCCGTGCGCCGCGGTCGCCGGTCCGGTCCGCTCCACCGACACCGACCTCTCTCTCGTTTAGAAAGTGTCCCGGCAGAGATCCTGCCAACAGATTATCTACATTTACAACTGTTTGTGTATGGACCAGGTGAGTACCTTTTTATTATACATTTAGTGATGAATTCTCAGAGCGCGCTTCTGTTTCTACTTATGTACTCGCACTGTCATGGCACCAGCAGGTTATAGCGCTGCATCTGTCAGCCGCCACGTCCCACGCCAGTGCTGTGTGCACGGACAACGCTCAACTGTCTCGTCGATGTCATGTTGGTGTTCTGCATCGACTGCCTGACTCGCGCCTCCATATCTCCTGCTGGGTCTACGTCTGGTTAACCAAGTTATTATGCCGCAACGGTTGGATGTTTCTTAGTTACGCCTCAATTTTGTATAACTATTGTAATTACTGAGGCATGTTCATATAAAGTTAGTTTTAAAGAGTACATCCGCCGCCGGAGCCTCATGTTCGTTTGAGTCTCGGCATCCGTGTGGTATTCGCTTCGGCTGGTGCCTCCTATGTCGTGGCTAGCTGCCAGCATGTTATCTGTTTGCCGCCTAACGGGTCGTGCTTCGTTAATGAAATATGTACACCATATGCAAGCGCCGCAATACCTGTGGCTTCTGGATGAGCTCGCTTGAATCCTTATCAACGACCGTGCGACGAAAGCCAAGGGAAAACTCACTGCAAATGAAAACAGAACGATAAAATACACACGATATTTAAACTTTTTTTTACAGAGCCGAAGTAGAGGAGTGGAGCGTGCAATTTCTTTAATTTATTCGTTCAGTGGAAGTTGTTATTGTCAAACGACTTACTAATAAAAATTTATTTCAATAGTCATCAGAGTATATTCTAGTCAAAATGACGATGATGATGAATGAGTTGTAAAAACAATCAACGGGAAGTGAAACCGCAACCGCTACTATTTAGGGACCACAGATTTTCATCAAACTTAATTGGGGCCACCTCCGCGAGACGCAGATTGAAAAAGTAAGAGAATATCCTTTTAGGAAAAACCAGGAAGAAAAACTTGAAGCACATGCAAAGTGCTAGGGGATGCTGCCTAATACAGACGCGGTATATTTTAGGGACAGGCGAAGCGTCCTTCGGAGAAGGATACCTAACCTCTTCATGAATTGTGTTTACCCATCACTTACGTGTCGTTTGTAAGTCATCTGCGTGTCTCGTCCGAGTGTGCGTGCGCACCCCCGCGCCCGCACACATCCCCGCGGTCATAGCAACGAGATAAACTGACAAACAAATAAATTAACAACTATTACATCAACGGACACGTTACTCGCGTACCCTGCACCTCTGCGGCTGAGAGACACGCGGATACAGCTCTTATGTATTCAAGTATACAGACACGAGCTCGTTGATCAACTGCATTGACAAGTTGGTATAACAAAGTGGTAAAGCGAGTGCCCTTCGTCTCTGCGTATTATTATCATCGGTGCGTCCGTCCGTCCGTTCGTCACTACCGGAGCTCGTGGTCAATTATCGGAAAGGGACAGAAGACGACATTGCCTTATAGAGGTGGATCCAGGCGTTGTCTTTGTTTTCGCCTTCTTATTGTACTTGGCGGTGTTTGTTTTTCAATATGGGTGATTTTTAAAAGAAATGAACGTGAATTTTCTATATTGAGTATCGCAGTTCGATTTTTTAACTGAGCGGAGCACCGAAACAGTTATTAGGTTATGCAATTTATGTTATGTACAATCAGATTATATGTAGTTGTAGATCATTATGTATAATTATAGTGAGCATTATCTCCGCGATATGAAGTCATGGATACATATCCCCGCGGGGTTCTTCACAGAGATGATATTAAATAAACCAATTTATAATTGGTCGAGCACTCCCAGATATGTTAACTAGGTCACGTGTAGCGTTCGGAGACTTCCTTCAAAACATGGCGATAAATAATGCGCCCACGCACTGCGCGCGAGTGCGAGCGCGTGTGCCCGCCACGCGGCGGATAGAGCAGGATAGAACGACACACTGGATGAGCAAAAAAACTACGAGCATTTTTATAGATCAAGTTTTTGTGACGTTTTATGTAACAATATTTGTAGCAGGCTCCATATAAAACTGGAATCGAACGGCGAACCAACTATAGAACCCTGCCAGCATGGATCCGAATAGAGCAAAGGTTTCCCTCCTATCACCTTTCCTCTTGCCAAGATCACGGAAAATTGGTAATCCCCGGCACTCGTGGTGGTCTCCGAGGAGGTCCCTGCACGCCATTAGAGCTAGGACCCCATGCCACCAATCCAATATCCTTGTCCAATGTGGATTTGATCATTTCAAATTTGATAGCTTCATCGAATGCAACCTGATGCACGAAATGCTGATGCTGGATCAAACGTTCAGAGATGTCGAGAAGTCTGCAGCAACGTAAGCTGTCGACGTGCTGCTGGTGCTGGCAGGTGCAGGTGCAGGTGATAATAAGGCAACAAGACGTGCACAGTTGTGTGCATAGCGCTGAGGTGCTGGCAGTTGTATCTGATGGTTGATTGCATGCACTTAGGTCGATTGTACGTATGTAAATTGTGATATCAAACGTAATGATTATGTCGGTATCGAAGGTCAGATCAGTCGCACTCAGCAATAGCTTTGATGATGATAATTTACGTAATACAATTCCGAGTAGATTAGGCAACATAATGTTTATACATGTTTACAATTACTAATCCTGGAAAGATTCACTGGAAAGTCTGAACTCTAGGAAGATCAGAAATTTTTTGATCGCGCTGCAGCAATGGCATGTCTATTTGTTCTCTAGCTTTCTTCTCTCGAAGTTCATCTGTCCACGCTCTACTAGTTGAATGTATTTTCCGCGTCTAAATATACTCGACGCACAATTAGCCAATCTGCGAGCCAATTGAGACAATTACAACAAAGTACCCTGACGCGCGCGCGTGTGTGTGTGTGTGTGTGATGTTCGTCCACTGCACCGCGGGTAGTTCCTTATTACACAGTTTACTGTTACTTTCTCTGAGAGTCTACCGTACTATACTGTACTGTAGGTATATCCTGCTTGTTGTGAGTGTATTTAGTTTCACTGATATCTATCGTTGCAGATACGAATAAGCTCCGTCACTTTATTGTGTCTCGTAAGTTGTTTACTTCATTTGATACCATGCTATCTTGTTTACATCTAACTGTATACATTTGGATGATTGTGTCGTCTCACACACAGTTTGGTTGTCATTAATTCATTATTCACTATGTAGGTGGTATACGAGTATTGAATGAGGTATTGCTCAACTCGAACGATAGATAGAAAAACGCTGATAGCGCAGTAGCGTCATGCACCGTACATGCATGTGAAAACAAGTTCTCTAACATCTATAAGCACCATCATACTGTAGAATTAATTTAATAACAACAAAACCTATTCCGTTGGTCATGTAGACTGCAACCAATGACTTGAGAAAACATCTGTGTCGTCGTTGGTCTGACACATGTTGGAGTGTCACTGCAGCGCTGCAGCCCGAGACTCTTGTTTGGAGGTAATTACCCGCGGCAAGGCAGCACTCGGGCAGCGGAGTGCGTCGCTATAAATGATCTCCAATTAACTGATGTAGCCATCACAGACAATTGAGGCAATTCTCTCTAACGAGCTCTTCTCTCGCTCACTAAGTGAACTGTTCAGCGGATAATGAACGAATTAATTTGTTGATTGCATTGCACGGTGAATATTGAAATGTATATAGAAACATTTGAGTTTGTTCCTAACTAACTAAGTACCTGTTCTTCATTTCGTTCCTTCAAACCCCAGCGTTAATACCGTTCAATGTGTTTGTATACTCCACCTACAGATATGTATAGTAAGTTATATTCAGGAAGGGCTAAACAAGATGAACCAACGAGCTGGTTAAGGTCGCGGGGAGTCGCTGGGTGCAAGTTTCCCGGCTGATGATGACGATGACTGTAGTGAGGCTCATGGTCAACAGTCAAGTATTGTAGATGGAGTTGTAGTAGAAGATGTCGTTTCATCTGGACACAAGATATAACTTGAATGGTGAACGAGGCGGTTTAATAAGGACGACAATCCAATCTAGTCCTCTCGAATCACACTGAAGCGCTAAGAGTGAATAATGTCAGTCTCATGACGCCATAGCCACATGTTAGTTCATAGATAGAAATGAAATAACAGCGGTCTCAGGCGCAGCGGGCTCGGCGCGTGCGCACGCAAATAGCCGCCGCGCTGGCATCGTCCGCGGTGCATCGTGACGTCACGGGGACACACGTGGACACGTGGATCCTGGGTATTGCGTCAAACGAGCAGTAAGCTATTAATAATGTCTTCAAAGATAAGCTTCTATCTTTAAAGATAAGGCCGTTGTATTGAAAGCGAGCTCATACAGAAGCATCCATCGCGCACGGGCTTTGTTACATTGCATACCGAAACAGAACAGCTCTATTTGGCGGTAGACATAGATAACGTGGTGGTAGCTATTTTCTTGGACTCCGCGGGTAGATTTAGTTGTAGAATACACACATTCAAGAAAGGTTAAGACGATTCAAGGGAAAGCTGTTTCTGATGCATTTCCTTCTCTTCACACAAAACGTGAAGATAACGTGTGAGGATATCCTTCAGCTGACAGTGATGATACTTGCAGACTCCATGTGAGCGGGCGAGGAACCAGCGCTGTCTGTTCTAATGAACACCGCCCTACTCCAGCAGCAGCCGGTACCGCGGAGACGGTGGCTGTCACCCCAGTAGACACAAGGCTACAATCGATGTTACAATTGGATTTAACTAATTCGTGCACGCCAAAACATTGTAGCAGAGTTACATAACGCAGGCTTCATGTTGCTGTGTGTTGAAGTATCATTGTATTACAAGTCATCGTCTGTGACGTGATTAACCTATTACTGAACTTCGTGTATCTGACTATCCCGAAGCACATTGGACATCAACACTAATTTCCTATCTTCTAATTTAGGTATAAATGTAATAACCACGACTATTCATGAAATAAACACACTAAGTATAATGCTAGCAGGTGCCGTTGTACCAATGGCGGAAATCCACGGGAGAGAAATCGATGATGACGATGAACGAATATATATTTTGGCATAACAAAGACCTTTCGTTATGTACATATAGTCTATAATAAAATATATAGTACAATTCAAATTGAATTTGTAAAACAGAACTTTAAGGCGTCGTGATAGTCAGAACTTCTGCAGAGAAAAAGGTCGAAAGAACAGTTTTATTGAACGATAGACCGGACGGTGATCCAGCTTTACACTTCACGTAACTTTGATTTCTAGCAGTCCGCGCAGAAGTCAACCATATATTACTACCCCATGAGAGAGAGAGAGAGTATAATATGGAGCCACATCCCGCTGCTCTCTGCAAAGATAATACAAATTAGTAAGTAGGTATGTAACAACGTGTGTAGATCACCTTAACATATAACCGAGTGACTGTAACTGGATCATACGAGCGATTGACGTAAACAACCGACTGTGTTACACACTCGGTGCTGGACACTTGTGCGGGATCATTGGATTATTGGAGGCGCGAGCGGGGCGGGGCGGGGTACCGTCGCCCGGTGAACGGACACTGCGAGATGGGACCTTTGATCAACGGAGGGAAATCTTCTATACCTGATGCCCTAGGGAAAAGAGACGGGTGATGTGGGACTCTTGCCCATTAAACCTCTCCAGTTTTCATCTGCTGCGCATGTCGGAGAGCTCTGGGTCTTCCGAAGGACCGCCTCCAGTGCTCCCATAGCGCTAGGCTGCGGGATCAAGGTAGGACAGCCAGATCCCTGATGGTACTGCCTCCTGTCTCTATGTTATTCTCTAACAAAGATTAACGTTATAATCTCAACATACTTTGTGAACGCTATCCATGAGAGGTTGTGCTTGGCAACGCGCCCCCGCGCTCAGTTCCATAAAGTATCTTTGTGATAGCAGCTAGTATCACAAGCTCATAGCGGGTCGCGTTAACAATTCTCTGACAATAATTACACATTTTGAGGAATTTCAGTGACCACCATGCAGATTGTATTAAGGTGAATATTTTTATGTTCGAGCTGGTCTGCCCGTAACATCCAGAAAGTCCTGGCCTTGATGACGTTGGTCTCAAACGCTAATTCTCTCTACCTCTAGAGTCGGGAACAAATGCGATGACAGACCACTCCAAGCCTGATCTCAGCCACGCACAGAGAGCTATTCACTTGTCACCTGTACATACATAGAACCAGTCGTCTACAGCTGGTTATCATTTCCAACAGATAATCATGTACTGGATAGAACGTTGCGCAGCGCACTCCTAGCTCGTACAACCACAATACATACAATTCACGCGATATGTACCATGTACATGAGTTACATAATGATCCCCGTGGCCGGCGGTACATGCACGATGCACGCACACATACATCAGGGTTCATTCACACACAGCCTTGACACCAATACGCTCAATGAAATTTAGTGAGCGTTGCGCGAGCGCGTGCGCATGCGCGCCGGCGACGGACGGCATCTTGTCTCAGACAGACAGACAAACTCAGACAGCACACGATTGGTTTTCCTCTGCAACCACCACAGTCAACACCAGGATAAACAATACACATTCTGTGAACTAGCCTGCAGTCCAGCCGCAGTCTCCATGGATATTCTAGCTCGCGAGCGACAGAAGTACGCTTAGCTTCATTTTCATCTAGTCTTCGTTGGCGGTCATCTTACTTGCACGTGGCGCGATGTGCGTTTGGTTATGTAAATAATCTTCTTGACACAATGCTATGTTCTGGCTTCAACGCGAGAGAGAGACGTGTATCTCGTATCATAAAACGCACGTACATAGAAGATAGTTCTGCTAGCTCAGCCTGAGACACTGCTAGGTTATCGGCGGACACTGCGTCTGCAACACCAACACTCACTAATGACTTGACTTGTGAAATAACAAATTAAACACTATTCAGACAAACATGCTGTTTTCATTATATCGTGTCGTGTTTCGATTATTTTGTTTGATTACTTTTTTACTGTAAACAAACCAGCGCCTGTCCTCGATCTCACCTGGCGGTAAGTGGGATGCGGCCGGGGATGGCGCGCGACGCTCTACTCTAGCGGGTGCATGTTCATTGTTCACCTTCGACTTGAGTGCAATAACATTGTAGTAGTTTTGTGAAACTGTTTTGTGGATGTTTGAAGTGAAACCCTTGATGCGAAGATGTTACTCGTACATCGGTAGCTACTCGTATATATGGAGATAATATAACATTCGAGTAGGTACGTACACTCGGTACACTTCACTTTATGAAATTTGAATAAACAATTGTTATTCGATCTGCTAAACCTGATAATGCGCTACATAAGTTGATAAAATTATAATAATAGTTTGGACGTTGGATATAGTTTGCCTAGCACGATCTATATGTTTACATCCACGTGGATAGATTATATTACAATTATTCATATGTTTTAGGTCACCCGTCCATATCCTGTGTCACTGCGATGCACTCCATCACAGTAGACAACAGTACCTTGGAGGGCATGTCGTCACACCAGACGATATCAAGGTCTCCACCCCTGGAGACATCGTCCGATATATGACCGGAGTGCGCCTCTGCAAGTACTTTAACCACATAGGGGTCACAATAGATCTACCAAGGTCGCAGTGAGTGGTTGGGCCCGGTGGACCACCCCCCTGTCTCAAATAATAATAATATTTTTAGATTTAATATGAATTTGGTGTGTCCTATTATCTGTATCCCTGCCCAGCGCACATTGTTTATATCATCGATGAACAATTGATATCGTATCGTATCGTATCGTATATATTATATAATTGGTATCGTATATGCCTTAATCTTATCCAAACGCACAAACTATGGCTCGAGAACTTGTCGCTGCACTGCACTGGCTTTGAACCCACGACCCTCGCAGCTCTCTCGAGCGGAGTTTTACGCTCTCTTGAATATTTTTATAAAACTTTAAAATCTTTTTACGAATCGATATGTCAGACAGACTACGTCAGAAGGCCAATATTATTTTATTGTTTTAATTTATTTATACTGTTGAAGATTGCTATCTAAAAGTTAACATTTAATGTTAAAATCTATGTTACAATAAATGTCGTTTATAATTAACAAAACAAAAAGTACTAAGTTGTAGAATCAAGGTCTGAAACACTCGACGGATTTAACCTGATCTAAAAATAAACTGCATCAACAGTGTGGCTGTAGACAAATCATTGAGCAAAAAAATTGAACCCAAATAAATGAGTTGCACATGTGAGCCAGGGGCGGAAGTATCCCCTAGAGTTGTCTGAGTGCTGTGTCTGACTCTAATGTCATCTGCTGACTCAGGCAGGGGTGGGGGAGCGGCTGGCGAATACAACCGCTTGTGTATGATACAATCTGACAGCACAACATGCAAACTATTGTCATGTCCTGTTTATATATCAGTTTTTGTGTCGATGTAATGTGTAAGCAAAGCGCGCAGACAGTCTCTGGGGACTGACTGGGCACAAGAAAAATAACAAATCTTGCTTGTAAGTGTCGACTGCGACTTGCAACATGATGCATCGAAGGATGACCTTGTTGCAAGGGTTGCAAGGAAGAAAGACGACGGAAGCGCTGCGTGGTCAACCGGAGCGAGTCCCGCCACGTGCGCGCCATTGTCATCATGTACCTACCTACACTATTTATTAACAATAGGCTTCCCTTATACAAGTATTTCAAGTGGTGGTTGTGAATGTAGATTTTCAGGAAGACTTGAATTATTCTCAGGGATTCGTATGTAGCCACGATTGCCTCACTGGAACGTAATGAATTATTCAACCTGCTTCTGGATTCATTGCTATTTGCTACAAACCGTGGAAAACTTCACATATTAACATAGTGTTTTCTTGGGTTTTCACGCCGCTGACACCGACGATGACGATGTTAAACAGTTCAGCGCGTTCTACACACGGATAATTATATTTTATTTATGTTGTATGTCAACAGCTGTTACATCAAATGGTTATCAACATAAAGAAATGTATATTTCTTAAATTAAATGCACAGCTATCTAATTACAGAGGCACACATTGTGTGTTCAGTTTTAAATATAGTAAAGTACAACGGTACATACATAGATACATGAAAACTTCGGGCGTACGCACAGAAAACACGAAATGAATTGTAAAAGGTTACTTGAGACAAGGGACCACCGGAGGGGAGGGGACCACCGGGCCCAACCACTCACTGGTACCTTGATAGATCCATTGTAGTACCCCTACGTGGTTAAAGTACTTCCAAAGGCGCACTCCGATCTGATATCGGACGATATCTCAAGGGGTGTAGACCTGAATATCGTCTGGTGTGACGATATGCCCTCCAAGGTACTGTTGTCTACTGTGATGGAGTGCATCGCAGTGACAGAGGATGTGGACGGGTGTATCCTCTTCCTCTTTACAGAATCTGCAAATGTTACTTCTCGCACCCTGTGAGGGTTCGTGACCGAATCCTTAAAGGTAAGAAGTAAAATAGTAGAAGATGGTAAATTATTTATATAAAACTAAATATACAATAATAATAAAAACCAAGTGTTGATGTAACATTTTCTGTACATTTTGTTAACGTATCTGGATGTATATCACAAATATCACTCACTCTTCATTAGATACGGTACACAACCTGGGAACTGCTGCATTTGCTCAGGTCAGGCCACCACTGCCACTGAGGCACTGGTGGACCCAGTGGTTATTATTTTTCTAGTGTTATTTTCGCCGTTGAGGAGATAAGTTTGTTCGGTTGCGTTCACAGTTGACCGCGTGTCGTGCGCGCGCGCGGCTGGCAGCTCGCCCAGGACTGTAATCTTTGACATCGATCGTCTAAACTAAACTGTCATTTTTTGGATCTATGGATGGTTATGGAGCCAAGACTTAGATCATTGCTAAACCAACCACAGCGGGCATACATTTTCCATGTACGCGAAGCATCAGCAGTGGAACACACTGACACAACACGAGGCTCTGGCTTCACTAATTCTTCAATTTGGCTTTAATCTACCGTAACGAGGGAACCAAACGAGACAATATAAACTAATAAAATGAATAAATGATGATGAAATGAAAAATACCTCGGGACTTGTCAGTGTGGACGTTTCCCTCTGATGCTGATAAAATGGCTGACATTGTTTGCAATGGATATCCTGTCTAAACTCCGTTTTTCATGTATTTTTCACTCAGTTGAGACAATGTCATATTGTTACTCATCTTGCTGGACATGATCACTCCGCATGGCGGCCACAGTGACCACATCAGACCACATCGACCGGCGGAGGGAGCTGAGTTACAGTTTACAGCTGTGACCTTGGATTTTCTCGAATAAATAAGACCAAATTTCTTAAGCCATTGTTTAAACACTCAAAAATAAAATCACGTCCGCAAACTATTAGCTTTATTATTATAGTTATGTAAAGTTGTATTATACCTGCAAATACTGAATCTCTGTGCGGAACGAAACAACCGTTCCAATGGAACATGTTGATAACTCCTTATCTCAAGGATGAATCCAAAAAACAACTAAACACATATCCAGTATGTACGTATGTATGTATATACACCGCAGTAAATACACGGTATATATGTACATAGCTATACATATACAGATATAGTATATTGTAAACATGTTTTCAAATGCACATCATTCGATTATACGCTACCATTCCCGCGTGCGGTACGCTAGAGCGCTATCCGTACTGGTATAGAGTTCAGTTTGGTACGTAGTGTGTGTCGGCGCGGAGTTGGCAAGAGTTTCGGCTGCAAGGTCGCCCCACACCGCCGCGCTGGTGACGCGGGTGTAGTGTTGCCAGGCGCGCGGAGCGCTTCCGCGCACGTTTTGCTTATTGACCAGGACTATTAGTTGAAAAATAGAAAATAGAATAATAAACGACGATAAAGAGAAGTTATTAGAAAACTGGAGCAAAAAATTCCCTTTATCTTGTACATGCTGATGAAACTTTACAAACCTTTTCATTATAATAAATATTTTTGAGTTTGATTATTTGTGCATTTACTGATTGGTTGAGCTCGTTTCGTTGATATGTGAATGTTGTTGATGGTTGAATTTTGAGCCAAATTCAGCCTGACATGGAAGTTCACCCCTCACAGCCTGTATAACTCAGGACGCGAGCATCGTCACATATTATTCGAGGCACTATTCTGAATACGTATGCAAAATTATATCTGGTTATAAAGGATTACATGTTTAAAACCTCAAAGTCCTGGACTGTTCGGGTGGACGCGCAGACCGAATGGCGGCGATTATACTGTCTTTTGTTAGATCCAGATAATCACACCAAAATACTTTATCTATTTATTTATACAAAACAAACAATCGCTTCGATCCGTTGTTGGAATAAACCGGGAAATGAAATGAGAAAACGCTTTCCCATTCGTACCGGCGGTGTACTGGCGAGTGCAACACTGGTCAGTGTCGGGTAATGCGAAGAAGCCCCGCCACGCTGCACCAGGCCTACAGCGGACGCAACCAGATTTCTGATCTCGTGTCACCCAAGTCTAGGTCACTTTCCCAGAATTACTTCATTTATCATCAGCGTCGATAATGGAACCTCACAATCAACTATACAGATATTACATAATTTAATACCCAAATCAACAAATAAAATGATTTGATTTGAACGGCATTGGCACTTGGCAGTAGTTGCCAAGCTTGGGAGACAGGCGGACTTCCTTTTTCTTACTCAATTTAACGTCACCCATTGGAAATCACGGACCCCACGGCAATTTAGGCAGCTATTTATTTAGACAATAGCTACTTCACCATATCCGTGCGTGGTGTCCGTCGCAGTGGCTGGCTACCCTACCTGGCTGGCTCCCCCCTCGCCCCGCGCCGCCGCCCCGGTGCGCGCGCGCAGCTCCCTCAGCAAAACAAGATAAATTATAGTAGATATTAGTGGAACTATTCCTGGCGCACGCCTCGAGAGAGTCTTTGAAGATTACGTTTTAATTTGTTTAGTTTATTGCTCTGTTTTTCACGGGAAGCTGTTATGGCAGCAGGGCTCGCTAGATGCGGGCGTATGTGTAGAGCTGCCCCTGGCTTGGCCTAGTATGGTATATTTATAATCTGCCTTTGTTTTATACAACAGCGTAGCTTAGGGTCATCCCAGCTGGTGTGACGAGGTCACGGGTTGTGTTCGCCGCGGGGCACCTCTCATCGGTAGGCGCCTTAGAGGCTTTTGTTCGCCTCACATCGAGCACAGTGTACGTTGCAAGGATTGCTGCTTCAGTTTAGTGACTTGCCAAAGAGCTAGATCGACAGTTCCCGCCGCGACTCAGTGCTTCAGAACACTGCCGCTGCTGATGCTAAAATCGAAAGTAGGAAGTAGTAAAAGTAAAATATGATAACATAATGAGTGCGTGCTGGCTGGCAGGGAGCCATGCGTGCGCGCACAGGGACGGCGGGGAGCGGGGAGCGGCGGGGGGTGACATGAAGCAAAACAAAAAGGCTTTCATACATAATCTTATCTTTATCTTATCTTTAAAGGAGCAATTCTTGTATCCAAATCTCGGATACGGCTCCTATGATTGTGCCGAAATTTGGTATTTGGCGGTTTTGGGGGGCGAAAAATCTAAAAATCTAGATTAGTCTTACGTATGTCTGAAAAAACGCACGCCTCTGTTCAATAAAAAAAACCTACTCTGCACTAGGAGGTAAGATCCATTGTTTTAGAAAGGCTAAGATAAGAACCACTGTTCTAGAAAGGTTAAGACGCCAATGAAGCAAAGTCTCCGTAGAATAGTAGGTATTTGAATATGTTATTGCTGTCGCGATTCGGTACGCACACATACAGCCTTTCACATGCTTTCACTCACACAAATAACGCTGCATAACATCCCAAAGAGGCCCCTGCGCGCCGCGCATAGTCGCTACCCCTCCGCCTGGGCTAGAGTGTATTTTTCAAAATTATAATAAACTTGACGTGAGCGTGCGTCAACCCTTGTTTTACGTTTTGAGAAATTATTGTTCGCATATTGGTTTAGTCTCGACATACTGTGGTTGTATTTGATATAATTGACTAGTAAGTACCTATCACATATAAATACAATATAAATTATGGCGTTGCTATTTTAGGGTTCTACGGTCAACAAAGAAACCTTTTAGTTTCACCATATCCGAACGTTCGTCTTCCAACGATACTTTAGGTGACCTAGAGGTGTTTTAGTACCTAGAGTGCTAGAGTCTAAGGACTAACAAGTTAAAGCGTTCAAAAAGAACTAGAAACCGACTTCAACTGCCCTAAAAGTCTACTTTTATTAAGGAAAATTTAAGATGTATATTGTTTTCTCATGGATTCCATTCTAAGAACCGGACCAAATTGAAATGGGACCACATGGAAAGCATCAGCTTTCAAATAATAAAGAATCATCCAAATCGGTTCACCCAGTGAAAAGCTCTGAGGTAACAAACATTTAACTAATAGAATAGAATAGAAATAATTTATTCGGCATACAGATTACAGTACAGTTAAAACATTAATTTTAAATTTGCTCTGCTGCACTGCAACGCCGAAATACACACTTAACATTCCCAGTCTCAAAAACTACTGAACCGATTTTGATGAAACTTGCAGTCTTCCCTAAGTTTTACAATACCTAGGTAAACAAAAAAGGGATTATTTAAATCGAACTTGTAGTTCCGGATATATAAAAAATAAATTAAATAAAATAGCCTTTATTGCTGAACTAATTTTTTGTTACAATTTTCTTAAAAATATGCTTACTTTATACGTTACTTATCTTTTTATATTAAGTATCAGTAACCGGTCGTTCCTACATTTCAGCTTGTCTTTCGACATAGGCCTCCTCTAAGGATTTCCACTCTATTCTATCTTTCGCTATGCGGGTCCATGTTGGACCCGCCACTTGTCTGATGTCGTCCTCCCATCTTCTAGTCTGTCTGCCTCTTTTTCTTTTGCTATCTCGTGGTTGCCATTCAGTTATTAGTCTTGTCCATTTCTACATACTCTATTTCTCCATTATTTACTGTTATGGGCTCTGTTTGTGAGGAATTTGACATTACTTTTGTTTTCGTTAAGTTCGTTGACAGGCCTGCTTTCTCGCTCTCTTCCGCTAACTGTTGGAACATTGTCTGTAGGGTTTTCGGGTTTTCCGAAAGTAAGATCAGGTTGTCTGCAAAGCGTAGGTGACTCAGCTTTTTGCCATTTATATTTAGTCCTTTATTCGTCCAATCCAGATTTGTGAATATCATTTCCAGGATAGCTGAAAATATTTTTGGTAAAATTGGGTCTCCCTGGCGTACCCCTCTCTCAATCGAAAATTCTTCGCCTGTAGATTCTAGCTTCACTTGTGCGGTGCTTTTTGTGTATATGTTTTTCAGTATTCTTATGTATTTTGCATGTACGCCTTGTTTTTCCAGTGCGTCCCAGATAAATCTATGTTCGAGTGTGTCGAATGCTTTGTTGAAATCCACGAACCCTATGTGTGTTTTTCTTTTGTGTGTGTGTTCCGGATATATGCGAGGACAAATAAACATACACTTTAGAAATTTGGCACACTTCTTTAGAAGCTGGTATAGACTAACATATATGAAAACTGGGCAGTTCTGGAAATATTACATACATACAGGTCGCATTGATAACCTCTTTTTTTGAAGTCGGTTAAAAAACTGTAATTTCACGACACCTCACACAATAGAATAGACGAGTTAAAAATCCCGTCTTAAGTGTATGAGATGTATAACTGGGAAAAAATATTTCAAGTTTTTATTTGTCGACATGAATAATAATATCGTCGAAATCTATCGTATTTCCTACTGTCATACTTCATATTATACTATTATATTTTAAGTACCTCAAAAGGAAAAAAGGAATCCTTATAGGATCACTGTGATATCGAATACTCCAGTCTGCTGTCCCTTAGATCTGTCAAATAATGAAACTTATAGGTCAACGCAATAAAAAGATATAGCTGTATTTTAGACCATTTCCGTACAAAATGCAATGAACCCAAAATCTATACGGTATTTCCCGTTGACCTAATGTCTTGAAATTTGTCAAGAAGAAAGGTTTTACAGCACAACCATAGGAATAAATCTGAATTTTTTAATTGTAACACAGTAAAATTGATTTTTTAATGTTTACAAACTTAACTTCGTAGTATGTAATTTAGCTTAGAATTTCATTTTCGGTAGAGCATTGTTGGGTGCATATTACCGTACCTATTATTTATGATTTTCAGTATGTCATTAATTCATATTCTGTACGGAATCCTCGGTGCACGAGTCCGACTTGCACCTGACCGGTTTTTGAGTTGTTGGAGAGCCATTTCAAGCTCTTGCTGGCTGATCTCCGGGATATCTGTGTCGGGTCATATAGTCTCCGTAGCGATTTGTACATGCGATGTCCATATAACTTCTCGTTCTCTCTCAAGACTTTCAATAATAATAAATAACAAAAAATAATATAAAAAAGCTTTTAAAAAAGTTATAAATAAACGGATGTCCATGCAATAAATGTTATGTTTTTTCTGTGTTTTTTTTCTGTTTAGATATTTTACAGTGGTACGGAACCCTTTGTATGCGAGTCCGACTCGAACTTTAACATTAAAAAAATATTTGAAACATAAGTCACTTATTCATAAATCATATTTAATTATTTACACGTAACAAAACGTAACAACAACTAAGAATTTCAGGGAAAATGTTCTGTTCTAGAGATAAAATAAGTTTCCTTAGAATTATTTGTCTTTATATTTGTTTATTTAGATCAATCTAAACATTAAAACTAACAGGTAAAACCATTATAGCTCGAGAAAGGGTATCTATCGATATATTTTCCCCACCACTATTAGTCGAAAAAATCGATAAAGCTTATTGACATCACTAATGCATGCATACTTTATTTTTATACATATAATACACAGTATATAGTTGTGATATAGTGTACCCTGCCTCCCGAACCGAACTGTGCGAGAAGGACAGTTGAAGCTTTTTTTGGTATTTGCCTAGTTTTGCCGTGAAATTAAGGGTTTGGGATATAGCTGTTTTCTCAACGAAACGTTAGCCAAATTTAATCATTTTGATCTTATTCTCTTTATCAAAGAATAATCTAGGCCCGTTGGTTTTGCTTTTTCTGAAAATGTTACGTTTACTCTAAATAATGAGTACCATAAGTTGAAAGAAATTTTTTCTGAAATTTTGAGTTTTGAGATGCCCATAATTCTAATTGTAGACAAAATATTGAAAAAAGCAAAACCAACGGGCCTAGATTATTCTTTGATAAAGAGAATAAGATCAAAATGATTGAATTTGGCTAACGTTTCGTTGAGAAAACAGCTATATCCCAAACCCCTAATTTCATATGAAATTTTTTATCTGCTGTTCCCTCTTAAGATCCGCGAGTTTTAGTGAAAAACAGTCACTTGATGTAAACAGATAACGCAGCGGCGACGCGTGTTTGTCTGTCCGCTGGCTGCTCGTGGTAGGGACGTGCTCTAGGGCGCTGATATCCCTTATTTACTTTCAGCGGAATTGCTTGTATTATATTCTTCAATATATTGTCATTATCCCAGATTTGTTCGTTGGACGCCACCGCCAGGGGTTTTCATTACAATCTCAACATCATCTACTTCGACGTTCTTTTTGTAACTCCTGTAACACATGTTCATGCGAAGTATATATTTTACATGTCCGCAATAAATCTAATTCTTCATGGACATCATTTAATACAAAGTCTGGTGATAGACCCTTTCTGTCAGTAACATATGAATACAGCATAGTTGTTGGCTTGTACACATGTGTCTCGTTCGAATATGTGAATGCAGTTCAAACTATTATTAAAATATACACACGTATAGCGCGTGGGCTCTCAATCTGAGGGTTCCGGGTTCGAATCCAGCCGTGTACTTATGAGTTGTTTTTCAATTCAAGTACATTATCCGAGTGCTTAACGGTGAAGGAAAACATCGTGAGGAAACCTGCATGTCTTGAACAGGCATGTGAAGTCCGCCGATCCGCACTGGGCCCGCGTGGTGGACTATGGCCTATGCAATCTCTGCATTGGGGACGTATATAGGCTGTTGTTGATGATGGATGACCCACAGCCTTCTTGCAGCAAAATCTCCTACCTACTATCTACAATATTTAAAAACATTTTCCTGTGTGTGACATATAAATGTGACTGGGACACCCTGTGTATTATGTACATGCCGCGAGTGGTCGTGTCGTCACACAATGCAGGTCGCGGGTTCGAGGCCGGACTCGTATTACACACATTTCTGGAACATCGAGCCGCATTGAAGGTTGATTCACTTAGTCCTGTATAAATAATTTTGGACTGAATTACATTTACATGTCTTTCGTAAAGTCAAAGTTGTGTTTACTTTAGTACAAAATATGCATTACAATAGTTGGCAGATAGGAAACATTTACTTTCGATTCCCACATTTATATGCATAGAGGTTCGCACTTGGCCTATATCTCACCTGACGGTGTGAGGACAAGTTCATAGTATGGAAGCATGCTCGCCCGTATGCCTGAATGTAACGTGCTCACTCTTGCACTAGAAAGAAACGATTGTCTGAATGATATTTATAATGATCTGAACAAGTTGTAATAGTGGAGTTAGTAGTGTCATGGTGCCACCATGGAGCTGTTGATCGCAAGTCGATGTCACCTGGAGGGTAGCCTCTACCAGCTGCGGTGCAGCTCTATGACCGCACACGATGTGCACCGCGCATGCCCCGCACACAAGCAAGCGATGCTAAATTATAGAATGAACAACCACCGTCCCTCCGGACATCGTTAATGTATTCGAGATAAAAGGTAAGTTAAAAAAGAATATACGAGGGGCCTCGAGAGCGAGGTGTCATGTTGCTAAATAAATAAAATAAATGTTGGATGTTATAAAAACCATAAAAACACAAGTTTTATAGCGATGCGCTCCAAAACTCGCGGTCGAAGGTCGGCCGGTGGGCGGCGGACGTGTGTGTGTGTGAGGAGGCTATACACACAGCACTGGACCCGGAAACGATTATTTTGAAAACCGTTTATAAACTTGTTGTGTTTAAATTTAAGACCCGTTGCTAATCTTACATCTAGACTAGAATTTTTATTGCTAAGTTTCAGTTGGACGGCCGTGTTGCAGACGTGCATGGCGCCCGCGACTGCGCCCTGTGCTTATTTATACCACCCTGAGTTAACATTTTATTTATCCATTCTATAGAATATAACATAATCTGTAGGCAATTTGATAAGTACGCATCTATATCCTACTGGATTATCGACATAAGCACCAGTGAGTGTGGGCGGAGAGCGGACGGCGAGGCGAAAGTGACAACATGAAAGACATCAACGCAGTTGTCTTGGAGGAACAGGAGGGTGTAATGCTAATTACAATGCGGTACATGTGGTCAGTTAATGATGCATGAGGGGCGGGGTCTCGCATGGAATGAGATAATTTTTGGGGGAGATTGCTCAAATACGAAAGTTGTCGATTGTACGAGGGCTACAACCTCCGTCCCCGGGTGTACAATGTGAAGGTTCTCTCTACCTTTTCTTATTGGGTCTCAAAACAATATGAATCATCATCCTCAGGTGAAGACTTCCCTTGACACAAGAACACATTCCTTGAGATGTCAGTGCCAGTGACGGCGAGCATATTTCCGACTTAAGAATTGAATTAAATGTTTGTCAAATATTCCCGAAACTCCGAAATCTGAAAAAAGAAACTTACAGAATGCCAACAACAATTGATGCCAACAACAACGATTGAACAATGTTTTTGTTGAACATATGTGTCGTACGCCAGTGAAGTGTTGCTCAGTCTCAGCACTGTCCATAGTAACCCGCGAATGAACAGCTATATGTATGTAAATACAGCACGTCCTCCAAAGCTATATATAAGGTGTGATGTACATACAACACATACAGCACCGGCAGTATCAACACTCCCTCCGCCCCGCGCCCCGCTTGAGACAACACCGCCGACCTCCGTATCCATGTATTTTATCACTCCAAATATATTATTTGAAGAAATTAAACCTCAATTACATACGAAACTAACTCCGAGACCGGCCGGCGAGGGGATCTCAACTTTACGTTATACGTACAGAGTTTAATATTCGGTGCATGATGTGCCGATAGAGAACGATTTGCAAAATAAAGATAATAAAGTAGGTTGATTGAGCTGGATCTAACCGGCGGCGGCGCGGGCGCATCACGTGTCGACGGCGGCAGTCGATATCCAGCGTGGTCGACATCCCAACATGCGCCTATCTGATCACGAAAATGAATATTACTACGTAAATCAATATTATAAATTCGGAAGTACATCTTGAAATATGTCTCTTTGTTTTTTTTACGACTAAACGGCTGAACCGATCTTGATGACATTGGGTACGCAGAGTGCCGGCGGAGTAGAGAAGGACATGCGCTGGTTTTTACCACGATCAAATGCCTTTCTCGAAGTCAACGCAGACGAAGCCGCGTGGAATAGCTTGCTTTGACAGTAAATTGTTTCATTATGAGAAAATGACTTCTTTATACACTACAAATTTGATATAACAATCACAATTGAAAGGCACTGATATACAATCGCTGCATGTGTTCTATCAGAGGTCAACCGGTCGTCGAGTTTAGACAATTATATTTTTATGTGTTTCTGTGATACACACAAGCATACGTATTTCCAACGAGCACAATTACGCTATCAGAGGACGTTTAAAAATGTAGTATTTTTGTACACTTTTTTATTTATAATCGAAAGTGAATGAATCACCGAGCACCATTGCACGTCAGCCAAAGGTTGTGCTACTTATTATCATCACCCATTGAACACCACTTCTTTTATTTAAAAGAGATCTTTCAAATCCGGCCTGTACTTGTATATTTTAACTCAAGGAATAATCTTAAGATGCAGAGAAAAATACTACAACAATGTTGTTTGTACGCTTTGTTCCATATTTTTCGTACATCGAGCGCCCGACGCTTTTTTTTTCTTCACAATAATACTAGTATTTTTTCTTCATTATTGTTTTAAGGTTATTTTAAAAATTATTTTTAACTTTTTAGTTCGAAGTTATTTTTTTTACAGTTATTTATTAATGTTTTAAAATGAAAACTGTACACGGCCAGACCGAGCCTCCATACATTTTGTGTGGTGTATTCCTGATCATACTTTAATATCAATTTATTCACCGAGCTAGTTGACGATAGCGTTCACTGTGTTGATAGCGACCGTTGTCGATGGTGCCACGTGCCGCAGTCCGGACAACACAAATGGGTCACTGATTGTGTAGATACGGGAGCACGCATGCACACGTGGGGACGTGGGGACGTGGTGTCTGCTGCCAGCAGCGCACCGCCGCGGTACACGTGTAATGAACGCGGCGGTGACGTCTGTAGCGGGTACGGAGTGATAAGTAATGGTGTTTGAATGTGTCAGACGTGTGGGCGACGCTTTAGAATACGGCCGGCCCGCGACATGTCGGGCCCGTCGTAAAAGGCGACTAAGGGAGACTAAAGGAGAAGGGTTGGTTACATCCATGAATTGTTATTACCCGACTGCGTCAGAAGGAGGGATATGGTTTTCGAGATTTCTTTCTTTGTAACAGTGTGTGTCCTGCAATGGGCATATTGGATATTGTAGTATAATCAATTAACAAGAGTGTCAGTGGTAACCGGGACGGGAATCGAACCGCAAACTCAGACAAATCATTACAACCTCATATAAAACTGTGTGCTTGTTTCGTGCGAGCAGAAGGTTCAATTGTTAGTGGTTCATATATTCCTCATCAACGACAAGAAACCACTTTTTTCTTCTACAATTAGTTTGAACTATCGTCCACCCTGCGAGGGCCCCCCGCCCGCCCCCGCGGCCCCGCCCCGCCCTCCGCTAAACGCATCATTATCATAGTTTTTTAACAATATCCAATTTGGAAGAGCACAGGGTCGGATAGAATCTGATTACCAATTAAGATAGACCATTGTTTTTTTCGTCCAATTTTGTGCATCCAGGCTGTGCAGCGGCGCGCGGTGCCGGCAACCAAGACACCACCTCACACACCTGACTGCCGCGACCACCGAGAGACAGGAAGTCGGTGCTGTGTGGCTGCAGACTGCAGCACAACCCTCAGCATATATATGGGTAGCTATATAGCCTATATCATCGGCGCCCGTCTTCAGGCCTAGCTTTTCATGGATACAAGTACAATAAATCTACACAATTACGAGTATACTAAGTGATTCTTTTTTAAAAAAACCTACGCAATAATTATACGAAAAGGAAGTATTCCATTTTATCTCATCAGAATCGGTCCATCCGTTCGAGAGCTACGATGCCACAGACAGACATTGATGTCAAACTTATCTTGAACACCCTTCTTTTTGCGTCGGGGGTTAACAAAGAAGCCAAGCTGTAACTCAGCGCTACCGTGTCGCTATGAGGAATGTCTCGATGTTTCCGCGAGCACGTGGCCGGTGCAGCCGGTGCAGCCGGCAGGTGGCTGCCGGAGAGCTGCATCACCGGCGGCGCGATGGTAAAGAGAGGTGACTCCTGCAGCATACGTCGGAATTCCTGATTCTCTCCGCGTGGTGCCGCGTGACTCATCAAGGTCGCTCACCGCGCGCTGAAAGCCTGAACAACAAAGGTACTCGTACCTACGAACAGTCACCGGCTCCGCGCACCTGTGTGCACTCAGGTGGCTTGTATTTTTGCAGTATTTTCGTATGAAGTCATTGTACAAAAGGTAATTTATAGCTTTGTTCATAACTGTACTGTTCTGTAACGCGGAACGAACATTACACGCGCTATATGTGTCTCTGTAGGCATACTTATGTATCACGTACGTGTGTATCGCTCGTGCAGGTGTGTGTGTTCTGCGGACATTTATATTTCTATTCTATTTTTGAAAACATCTTGACAAACATTTTGACCGCCTCCGTGGCCTAATAGCTAAATGTTGGATTCACAATCCGGAGGTTTCGGGTTCGATTCCCAGTGGGGCCAGTTACCTATACGTACTCGATCATTTTTATGTCCGCCTGGCTAGCTACTAACACGTTACCTAAGTCTGCCGCCAAACAGCAGTGTGTCATATCACTGTTCCGGTGTGACAGGTAGCATAGCCAGCTCAGCGTCTAAAGACAAAAGTCTTTGATCAGTGCGTGTTGCCAGTGATGACATACGGAACCGAAACGTGGTCTTTTACTGTGGGCCGAATAAACAAGCTCAAAGTCACTCAGCGAGCAATGGAAAGAGCTATGCTCGGAATTTCTCTACGTGATAAGGTCCGGAATGAGGAAATCCGTAGACGAACGAAGGTCACCGACATAGCTCGACGAGTCAGTGAGCTGAAGTGGCAATGGGCAGGCCACATCGCTCGAAGAACCGATAACCGGTGGGGAGTAAAGGTTCTCGAGTGGCGACCACGTACCGGGAAACGTCTACCAGGCCGTCCCCTTACTAGATGGACCGACGACCTGGTTAGAGTCGCGGGGAGTCGCTGGATGCAGGTGGCTCGGGACCGGTCGATGTGGCGTACCATGAGGGAGGCCTATGTCCAGCAGTGGACGTTTCCCGGCTGATGATGATGATAGCCAGCTCCTCATTAGTTGGAGGCTTCTGGGTTACCGTCCATCCAAACGGCCTTATCATCACTTACCGTCAGGTGAAATGAAGGCCAAGTGTAAACCCATATTTAAAAAAAAAAAACATCGCGAGGACCCACACAATGCACACAATACGAGTAAATGGAAACTTCAAAAACGGTCGTTGTCCTGAGTCGTAACTGTCACATACTCCAATCTACGGTTTGGAAGCTGCGGCTCGGAGCGCGACCTAGCGATTGTTACATCTGTATCAAACACCACCGACACGGGATGACCATGTTATATGTTGGTGATTTACCCATTTCTATACTACTTACATACTTACTACTTTGACTAATGCAATGCAAATGTCGATTACAGGATTATACTTTTTCAGAATCGCAGCTATTGCTGTGTCTGCAGGAGTACAGTAGCTAGGTAGGTACTGCTGAGACCTGCGCGCGCGCTCCTAGAGGTGTGTGTGTGTGTGTGTGTATGTATATATATATACATACACGTTGTATGTACTCGTAGCTCAACTAATAGCTCACAGTTAACTTTGAGTATCTTCAACTAGAATATGTTACAAATATCACAACACGACACCTTAGCTGAACGCTTTCAAATCGCAGGACTGCTTGAAGACTATGCAGGACACCACAGGATCCCTGAAATCAGGACATGTCCTGGGAAAACAGGAAATATTTTGTTGTATCGTTGTATGGAAGCGTGCCGACAAACGCGCAGATTCAGTGACTCGAGGTGACGGCGATTTTATTTAAAATCTCCGTGCACCGCACTGAGCGAGAGTGAGCCGCACTTGCCTGCTGCAATGGAGAACCTTTCAAAATAATTACATGCAGATGTTATTTGGTTTTTGGGTCGAAAATAACAAATGAATGTGTGTGTTTTTTATTCACAGAAATAATTTTTTATACATGTGATCAAAAAACTTTGTAGCTACAACGTTTCGTAGCTGTGCGTGCATTTTCTTATTAAGGAATGCTTTTCCTGTATATCCTTCAAAAATCATTGTTAGTGTTTTTGCCTATTCACTGGGCAGTATTTGCAATACACTCTTTGCCACCATCTCAATTACAGACTACCAGGTCGACATGAGTGTGAGAGAGCGCGTGAGACTACTGTCCCGCACTCTCCGACGACACCGACGTGGTTCGCGTGCCGCAAAAAGTGTTAATCGAAATTTAATAAATGTTAAAGTTAAAATGTAAATTGGGATGAATTCGTTTTTTCTAGTCTAACCCATGGTGTGGTATAGTGGCGATTAAAATTTGCCTAAAACTTGCACTGGTGTCCACCGGACGTCGGTACAATCGTAAAACTGATTCTATGACGTAATTGTTTTACTTATACCAATTGATAAATTCAAATACGGGACCATTTTGTCCCGTCAGGTCCCGTTTTAAAAAGAAATGAAAATCATTTAATCCAAACCATCAGTCCATATTCTTTTTAAAATTTTGTAATTGTATTACAATTATGAATTTTTGATGTAAGTTTTGACTAACTCCCCGCCGTGCGACTGTGAAGGACTCCAGTCTGATGAACCCGACACATCAACATAGAATCGTGTTTAGTTTAAACTATAGTCAAAACAAACAGATAAGATATTAGATACATTATATTATTGTTAACTGGCTATAATTATTACTTTGTTTGAATTTGATTTAAGAACGGTTGTGTATCAGAACGATGTTGCTGGAAACAATTATTTTATCATTGATTGTATTCGGCATTTAGGCTGACGACACCCTCACACACTTGCATCAATATTTCCCACATCTGTACCGCCGCCGTGTGTTGGTGGTTGTCGTGTTTACATTGGGCACACAAGGTTGTTTGTTGTACCAGGGTGAGGGTGTGTGTGTGCAAGTGTTCATGATGTGTTGAATTACACACCCACACGTGCATAGCACAAGTTCTTTTATATGTGTTGTTGTCATAGCAACTGAATGTGTGTCGCGTCCTGTGCCAGCGTCGAGCGAGCGACCTCGAGTCCGGGTGACGGTCTGGATGAAAAATTGTGCTTTTTAGGAACACCTAGTGCGCTGTGTTCCTGCCGTGTTCTAAATAGATGCATGATTCACGCAAGATATTTTTCATCCACTAAGGGGATATTTAAAAAGCACTTAATTGTAATCTGCCTCTGCCCCAGATCACGAAAGAGATGTTGAAATGAAATTGACTCGTTCCTGAAGAACTGTCCGAAGGAGGCGTGAGGGAGAGGACTGGAGGGATATGAGGGAGGACGTTGTCCAGCAGTGGAACAGACTGAGGGGAAGCTTTCCTCTCCTTCATTTTAAAATAAACATACTTCCTATGAGGAAGAATCCTTCTGAGATGAACAGCTGACGTGATGAAGGTAGCAGGCAGCCACCGCTGGTTGCGTACCCGAGGTGATCTGACCACGTCGTATGTCCAGCTGTGGACGTCCACCGTCTGATGAAGATGAAGAAATTAAAGCACGTAAACAGCTTGCACTGTGACACTCGTGTGGTTTACTCAGGTGCTGCAAGCAACAAACAGCCGCGGGGACATAATGGCGCCTCGTTAAACGAACACGCGCCGGTGTTTGTTCTGGTGCTGTCACTGTTCAAGTATGTAGGGAATGTTTCAGGCACACGGCGCAGAGGTCAACGCAAGCCTTCGGGACACATGCAACGTCATCACGTTACTACTTGAATAGCTCGTTCAAAAAGAATTTGAAACCGACTTCAACTGTTCTAAAAGTCTACAGAATTCATCCCCTAAAACGTTCACCCTTAGAGGTAGAACTATCTGGGTATATATTTGGTTTTTGTTGATTAAATTTATATGGGACCACCTCTGAAGTATGTTATACCAAACAAAAACAGAATCATGAAAATATATTCATAATTGTCGGAGTTATCGCGTAACATACATACAAAAAAAGAAAAGAAAACCCATAGAATTTAGAACCTTCTCCTGTTTTGAAGTCAGTTGATAAAATAGGGTAACGAACAAAGCGAAAGAGGGAACGTGACAATGTGTGTGGTCGGTAACTCGGTATTGTCGCATGCCTATTAAATATCTTACACAAAAACGACGATTTTTCTACACAATACAGTGCCTGGTTAGCTTCAGGCTTCTGGTTTTGCACAAATAGCGTGATGCAAGCGACAATTCCGATTCAATCGTATCGTAAGATCTAGATAAAATAGAATATTCGTATCGTGCCTACTCACGAAACCTTTGGCCTTTGAACTGATTCATCATAATTTTGAACCAGCTGTGATCTAAGTGTGGATCTACTATCTAGGTAGGCAAGGTATCTAGGCAAGTCTGCTGTATCCCTGAGTGTCTGCCATAGCAACAACGCTCGCTGGGTCTCCTGCCGGCCTCGTACGTGACGATAAACAATCTCACACACACATAGACACCTCACAGCGACGTCCTGATAACGTCACCGTGCATCGGCGCACGCGCTGCTGTCGCCACCTCACTGCACTGCCATAGATCATACACACGACACTCTATACAAGAACACATTTACTTGAACCTATGTCACGCATGCGTAGAGATAAGTACTGTACTAAAGCATCACCGGCGTCTGCCTCTGTAGTAGAGGCATCCTCAAGTAATACATGATTAGATTCAGCATGCGGGTAGCCTTTCTTGCTCACGAAATATACTTATTATGTAGTATTCTCGCATATTGTAGAGCTCCAGTTCCTCGCGCTATGCATTTCGCACTTCCTGGTCTGATGTGCCAGTCTTTGTTCTCTTATAAAGCGTACTCTGCAGCGGAAAAGGGCATTTGGATCGAGATAAGACTCCAGAGCCTGACTCCCCCCGCCCCCAGCCCCCAGCCCCTCACACTCGGGGCTTTGGTTGTGGGAGTACAAGGGAACATTCCGCTAAAGAGGACGATTGCCAGAGAAATATCTCCCCTCACCTCGTCGACCAGGACTTGACTGACCCGCTGGGTAGAGCTAGGGCATAGAAAAGGTTTACTCTTTTAAATCATAAAGTGAACGTAGACGAAGGCGACAACACCCACGGCTTGCTGAATGGATGTGGATGTGCAATCGCAATGGATTGTTAAATTAATAACGATACATTTAGTTATAGCCACATTTCTTAGCCAACAAAAATAATATTAACATAAAAGAAGGCCACTGACGCGGGTTCTTGTGTATGTAGACAGTATACATTGGGATCGAAAGTCAGCTGCAAAATTGCAGCTTGAAAGTCAGCTGCAAATTTGGAGTTTGAAAATCTGCTGAAAATTGGAGTTTGAAAATCTGCTGCAAAATTGGAGTTTGAAAATCAGCTGCAAAATTGGAGTTTGAAAGTCAGCTGAAAATTGGAGTTTGAAAATCAGCTGCAAAATTGGAGTTTGAAAATCTGCTGCAAACTGGGAGTTTGAAAATCAGCTGCAAAATTGGAGTTTGAAAATCTGCTGCAAACTGGGAGTTTGAAAATCAGCTGCAAAATTGGAGTCGTGAAGTGGTCGTGAGCAATTGCCCCGACTCGACTCTATTAGGACGTCAGGTGCGATGCATAAAGGCGCACGCAGTCGTTGGGCAGTCCTACTGAAGTTCTAGTGTAGTCGGTCGTCAAAGCGCTCAAATCTACAAGTATGCAGCCGCCGTGCTGTCCGAATTCAGACAGTCTGCACATATCCTAATGCTGCCGCTCACTAACAAACGGGTTGGCTGTGCAGAACCATGCATGTCCATTGTTGTAAGTCAATGGTTCATATTGATGTATGTATGTTTGTGTGCATGTGTCACACGCGTGGTGCGTGTGTGTGTGTGTGTCAGCCGGATAGCTTTGGGGCAGGTCATAGACCTGAGACTATTACACTGGCACTGGATACAGAGACCTTCACACATGTAGATGTAACGTGAGATCTGAAAGTGAAGCTCAAATAGTGTGACACGTTGTCATCCTTAGCCATCGTATAGCCTTTGCCGTGAATAACTGGAGGTATATTTGGGCTGATTTATAGAAATGAGGTCTGTTTTACCGATTAAATATTAGGATGTTGTAAAAGACCTTTGTAGCTGATTACATTGTTTACAACAAAACGCGTTTAAGATTGTTATAACGATGACGTTTGTTGTGAAATGAATTAATGTTACAACTCGCTTGGTTTTGCAACTGAATTGCAATTTCGTGCTATGGACCTATTTAAATATATCAAAGTCTGTTTATTTATTACGTAATTTCATGTCGTGATATCAATTATTTATTTTCTATGTATGAATGAACCTTTTTAAAGGCATATTAGGCTTCACTAATCATCACAAGTCTCTCCACATCGCTGCGTCTCTGCTGTCATGATTCAGTATTGCTCAACTAGTTGCGAACACTGCATGTATTGACGTATTATACGTCCACAGCTGGGCAGCTCGCGGGGACAGCGGGGCGGAGAGGGGGGCGCGGTCGCTTCAATCAACGTGGGTTTTTCATAACGAGTACAAGCATATCCTGATTGTATCTAACTCCATCAGGTTGTTGGCACCAGCTTGCTCAACGCGGTGCCCCTCCGACTCCGAACTCTTTCTTCATTATTGGCAGCGGTCCTGAAGGCATGCCCTGGTCTCCTCTGGCGGTAAGTGACTACACCAGAACGTGTATGGCTGACACTGGTCGTTTGTGGTTTCTTTGTTTGTTTCACTTCAACTTATGTTATGCAATGACTGACTGCTGTCTATATTATCCAGAAGCTAAATTTTGTCTTGGCATATCACATATATTATAATTGGCACATCCCACGTCTTCCCGTGGGTAAGACAATTTGTATCGTATGGACACCACCTGACCGCGATCAACCATGCGCCTGCACAGCGCGGCACACACAACTTTTCACCACCCAGGTTGAAATGAAATCGTCAAAATAAGCGACGCAAGCACAAACAGACGTATCTTTTTATTGCGTTCACTCACAAGTTTGATTTTTTCACAGATTAATGGGACAGCAGACTTGAGTACTTGATATCAATTACAATTTAATAACTCCAAGAACTTCTGAGAAAAACGGACAAAGAGACAACCGAACAACCAAGTGATCCTGTAAGGGCTTCTTTTAGGCCTAACCCTAACACGGGTTCCTACACGACAAATCAATGAATTCACAATCCTCAAATATGTATTATATGAAACAGACGCTCACACAAGTCAGACTGAGGATCGGAGTCCCTTTTGAAATCTATTAAAAGGACGCTTTCAATGCTGGTGTAGAGGTACTTGCAGGTTGAACGCTGTATTTGTCATAAAACCTTGTTATTGTGTATTCTATCAAGTGCGGAGTGGTTTGATTGGATCAGTAGAAAGGCGCCAGCAAGGCCTCGTCCGCCCGCCGCCCGCCGCCCGCCGCCCGCCGCCCGCCGCCCGCGCCGCGCCCCGGCACCCATGGCGCGGCTGCGGTCCGAGAGACACAAGTGAATTAGAACATAAATTACCGAGCTCCTGCGAAGGTGCAGTGGTCTACGCACAAACATATACAGCCCAATATTACATATACTGTCTATGAGTATACCTATATGCTTATGCCAATATTGTGTAAGCTGTGGATACCTATAATTAAGTTAACATTTTTAGTAATTAGTTATGTAAGTTTGTATTTTGTATGTATTTGAAATGTAACTTGTTGGTGTCTCTAAACAAATAAAATAAATAAAAAATATTTACTACATCTCTTATTTAACACTGGTACATAATATTTATGTTGCCATAATCTTTTAAAGTATAATAGCTGGATTTGTGCAGTAACTATCTAAAAATATGACATCAGATTGTGATATCGCGAAATGAGTATCATTAACATACAACTTCACAGTGAATCACAATTTACATTATAAACACTTTTTTTCTATTATTGTTCAAAGCGCCATCTACGAACCATTAGCTGCGTAACTGCTATTGTAGCTAACTATAAAGTTGTAAATTAATGTTATTCATTTCGCGACGCTATAATTTCATCTCCTATTTTTAGATAATTACTTATCAAAGCTATTCTATTTTAAAAAATTATGGCAACAGAAATGTAGTATGGAAGCATTAGGAGAGGGAAAACGTTAAATCTTTTATTAAATTCACGTTTTTTTTCAGTCAACAGTTTTGTTCAATGTGTCTGACGTAGTTACTTCCAACGTAATCCTGTTTCCAGACTGATTATGAGCTTGATACAATCTTGGCACTCATCAGCCCGGGTCCAGATTCATCACCACTAAGTACATAAACCACCCACTAGGGCTTAGCAATTTGTTGAAAATAACGTGTTAGATGGCTGTGTGACAGCTATAGACCAGTTGGAACCTCTAGCAAGAAGGACCAGCAGCGTCCATTCGTGCACCATCGACATCTAACTGCGACCACCAGCCCGCATGCCTAGTGTATCCTCCTATATCAGATTGTGTAATCATTTCGAAGCCAGTAAACGTGTAAACGCTATTGTTTTACTTGTGTACTTTATTTACTAACCTCACCACACCCCCGCATTGCCACACTGCAGTCTGTCCGTCATCAACTGCAGCGACACCGCGCCGCGCACGCGCACGCTCCACCAGTAATCAAAGTAATTACTCATTAATATCTGCTAATTTGTTTTGCTAGGTCTGCACCTTATCTACTACGACCGCAATAACTCAGTAAAGTGACCTTATTACAAAGCAGTTAGAGCTGGTATCGGTGAGCGCGAGCAGCTGGTGCATCCTTGCGCAGGTCAGTGCCCTGCGCGGGCGCAGCTTCACGATGAAATAGGAAAAACTAAGTCAAAATATAGACATCACTTAGCTTTTTACTTTTTAGCTTCATAATTTTTTGTTATAGTGCCCTGTGAAAATTTTGTGTGTCTACCTATTCACCAGATACAGGCTTGTGACAGAAGGACTGACAATCGGCGGAGGCTTAGTAATAGGGTCCCGTTTGGCACCATTTGAGTTGTTGGGAACCCTTAAAGAATCTCCGAGGACTCAATATAATAAGGCGGAGACGCTGACTACCGCTCGCGGCTGCCGTTAGCGGGAAGATGATCTACAAAATGCTACCACCAACTAAGATGGAGTGCCGCGGTGAATCAAACTAACATGGTCAGCTGAGTCATTAAAACAAACTTAATAAACAGGCAGCCTTGCGACGTGGTGGGGAGGTGGTGCGATCACAAGGCTGATCCGACCACATCCAACACCATTACGAACGCATCTTCATCCGTTCCGACATGGGACGTAAATAATCACGTAATGTGTCATCATGTACAGCCTGAAGCAGTCCACTGCTGGGCATAGTCCTCTCCCAGAGCGCGACACTCGATTCGGTCCTCGTCCTCCATATGACGTCACATACAATCAAACATGGCGGCTGTTAATGTACACAATGCTCCAAAAAATAATAAATAAAAAATCGTGTTCATTATCAAATTAAAGACAAAATTTTTGTTGTCATCGTTGGGATTCTCTGGATCTGGTATATTTTGGGCATTGTGCGTGTGAGTGGAAGGGGAGCCAGCTGTTCTAACCAAGCGATCATCTCCCAGAAGTGCGGGAGACGCTTGAAGTCTCTGGACGCCTCCTGGAGTGATCCTGGATTGTTTAGGATCGTCGCCCGTTGTGTAGCCACGCTGCTTCAGGTCGAGAGCACATCGGCGGGAGTCGGCCACGCACCCTCGACACAGGGGCTGTCTGTGAGGACATTGGCCTGTCACCACCCATACCATTCTTATGGAGAACGGTGCATGATCGCATGTTCGAGCACTTCTTGCAGACCTGTCGCTGTCGGAATGCATCGATAGACACAAACAACGCTCCCGCCACTCCTCAGCATGATGCAACACAGACCAGTTATTTCACGTCTCTATAATAGTATGGTAATAGGTTTACAGTTATTAATGTCATCTGTAAAGGGGGGCGGGGCGGGGGAGCCACGCGATCACACAATTAACACACAATTAATATTGATTACCGCAGCGCAGTAATTACTAGGCTAATGGCCGGCAGATACAAAAATACAAGTATCAAGGAGAGGAGGCCGCCTCGCCTCGCCTCACGTCGACGTATCTTGTTTGATGGTTTTACTATCGCGGGGAACTCGGACCAGCGGCCTTATCGTGTAACTCCAACACCGATCACGATCCCTTTGAATTTGACGTTTGAAGATGATTCACGAACTTCACACCGCTCAAACGCGACTGCTAAATGTCATTGAAAGGTATAGCGATTAATCATGAGTTTGAAAGATTATGAATGAACGAAATCGTAATTTTGACATAAAATTGGTACCGTGTAACTTTTTGACAACTAGAAATTGCTTTCAAAGCGACTCTCAAGTGTCAAATGAAAGATTCAACACTAGCCTCGAATCTTTCAAATGTTTCTCGCAAGTTTATCATTGTTTTATAACTATAATGATTGATTTAGTTTTAATGTCGTTCTATCAATTGAATTAGCAGCAAGTACTATTTTGATAGCTCGCGTAGAAGAAGAAATTCAGCCGCACAATATAATAAATTGATGTTTTATTTATAACTCTCAGTGATTTCAGATTGTTTTTATTATTTGCCTAAATAAGTAATAAAATCAACAAGATAATATACGTTACGTACGTAAATAATTATTTTGTATTAATTTCGAGAATTATGGTATCTCTTCAAAATTAGCTATGATGGGTGACTGTAGGTGACTATTGTTGTGTAGATAATAAATAATAATTTGTGCTGCTTGTTTACGGTGCTATGTGTGACTGGATGAGAACCCACAATATAATATTTGTATATAATTTATATTATATATACTTCGGAAATGAACTTTCTACACCACTGGTGGTACCAAGGCTATCTTAGTTATTAGATGAAATGAAACCTTAGCAATTTTTGTAAAAAAAGATACCAAAACCAGCGATAAAAATATTTTAAGATAACTAAAGAAGTGGCTGTAAGATTTAAGGACCATTGCCTGTTAAGGTAACTAAAGAATTGGCTGTAAGATTTAATGATCGTTGCCTTTTAAGACATCTAAACAACTGGCTGTAAGATTTAAAGACCATTGCCTTTCCTGCTAAGGATAATGAAAAATCACAACGACAACAAGCGCCGATTTCATTCGTTCCGAAAGCGATTGTGATTAAGAATGTTAGACGATACCATTTAAGAGTCGCAATCCCGATCGCGATCCCGATACCTTTCAAAGGTATCGCGATAGGTGTTGGAGTTAGACGATAAGGCCCCAGGCTGTCGGCGGGCATGACTCGACGGTTCAGAATGTCCTCTCTCCCCTTTTTGTTCTTTAATCATCTCCATGCTCAACAAGCTTTCCCTTGTCTCGTTGCACCGCTGCCGCTCCGCCTGCTGGCTCATACTAAACTGACCCACCTCTGTCTGGAAACACCCTGTAGATCTGACACCGTCATTTTATGCTATCAGCGTTACAACACACACCAGCTTACTGAACATGGGTGAGTATAACAAACCGCACCAATACAAATATTTCAAACTTCTTAAAGAAAACTGTTGTGTAAACTTATTGCAATCTTTGACCCTTGGAAAGTAGGTTTACAAATAAATCTCAGTTTAAGTAATGTGAACTTGTTCCGTGTTGAATCATACTATCCCCCTACTTTTCAACCGACTTCAAAAAAGGAGGAGGTTTTCAATTTGACTGTATGTTTTTTTTGTACGTATGTCACGCTGTAACTTTGCCAATTATGAATCTCTGACCTCAGAGGTGGTCCCATATACATTTTATAGAAATTGAATCAGCGCTTTTTGTGAAAATAAACAAAAAGAGGTCAGTTGAAGTCGGTTTCTAGTTCTTTTTGAACGCGTTAGTTACTCGTATCTCTGCTTAGCGAACTATCAAACCAAATAATATTTTTTAATATTTATTATTTTAATGAATTGCACGTGTTCGTTTCTAGTTATATTAAATCTTAATCGTTGTGACAAAGATCCATGTTATGTAGTTGACATGCCTCACCATCCCACAATAACAACGATGGCACTGGTTGCAGGTTCGATTCTCAGCGGAGTATCTATCGATTATCAAAATTTTATCTCACTAGCTACCACCGTCTAATATTGTTCAAGTATGTGGGTGAGCTCGCTTCTCCTTCATCCATTATTGAGAGTTACAATCTGGTGAGATGGAGGCCAAATGACAACAAACAATAACCCCTCAGTGTGCATTGTACAGTGAGTGCAGCAACGTGAAACCAATGCATTTATGTACAATGCATTCAATATCATCCTTTATATGCCATATACTCGAACAAACAACACAATAAATAATATACATTATATTATAAAATAATAAAAAGGGCCGTTTGTAAACAGTGTAGACAGTGTGCAGTGGGCAGTGTGCAGTGGGCAAGGGGCAGTGGCAGCAGGCTGCCGGGAGCCGGGAAACAAAACACGACTCAATCAATCCCAGTTGTATGTACTCACGTGTCATGACAACTCAATTATATACAGGTCCGTACAGGGTTATACCTAGCCGGGTCGGTGATCGCAGCACGACATGGATGTGCCTGCAGATCCCTGCTGTAGGAACAAGAGAGACAGATAAGCACAGGCATACATTGGGACTAGAAATCTGTTTTATAATGTACAACAAGGCTCGCTCATGTGCTGGGATCCTTTGTGAATTCGATCACTTCACGTGCTTCAACTGTTGGTTACCATTTACCATGACTATTACAAATATCAAGTCGATACACGGACAGACAGCATCGGAGTGAGATTATAATGGTGCCGTGCCGATTTGCATCAAATGTTCCGAACACTAAAAATCACTAAAGATTTAATTAATTTTGTACATATCTTCTAATAACTTTGAAAATATCACTTTCAGACACAACTCGCTTCCAGCAGCACACAGGAGGTATCTGTTATGCAGGCATCCAGTTTTTAGCCCCCGAAACAAAAAGAGGGGTGTTTAAGTTTGACGCTAATGTCTGTGTGTGTGTGAAAGCGAGTTTATTTATATATCTATCTTAGATATGTTTGGTAATCATATTATTGTTGCTTAGGATTATTTTTTAAATGTTTATCATTTATTATAATTTTTTCTACGTAAGACCTCACCGACAGGTACAAATCTTAATGTCGGTATTCAATAAGCCGTCACGAGAGGCTAGTGTTAAAATAAATTAAGCAAATACAAACGTAAAATTACTTATCAATCCACAACTTAACTCCCGTATAAAATAATTCTACCTCCATTTGACTCGCAAACAACCGCACATTATTATATCAGCCATGTATATGTATATGTATATATACAGTGTAACAACATGACCCACATGTACAGGAAGCGCTCTATGTACACGTATTAATTAAAACATAGTTGTGTCATAGATTATGACACGGTAGAACAGACGCGACACGACACGACCCGCGCTGTGACAGCTCGGGGACTACCTGCAAACTCATTTCAAACAGGAAATCAAACGGCTACATTAATATAATAATTAGTTTCAGAGGTATCATTCGTTAAGTCTTGAAAGTCTACTTTTAAAAGAGTTTATTTTCAGTATATTTCAAAAGACTAATGTAACTAAATGCTACGAATAATTGCAAAATATGCAAGAGACTAGAATGTAGCTTTAACCTTATGTAGGCAACGCTCTTAGCGTTCGTTTACAAGTACCTAATATAAAATTTCTAAGATCTTTTTAAAATCTCAAAGGGTTCCCTGATCCGACAAATTAATAGCTTTATTTTGCTTAATGTTTTAATATATAAATGTACCATAAAAGGACTTGTACCATGGAAAATCTTACTGACATCAACAAACCGAGCCAGGTGCGGTGAATGTACCAAATCCCCCATTTTCCCGGGTACTTTCTGACCACCCGTCCTGTTCATCGACGCTTGGGGACGCTCCCTCTCATTCACACTCACTTTAAAGCTTAATATTTCGAAACCGATCCCTGAATCAAATACCAGTGTTCCTAGACCATCAATATTTTTGAAAGACCTATTCAACGATATCCCACACGATGGGATAGACGCGAAAAATATTTTTTCCTAGTTTTTGTTCTACCACTTTGTTGACGTTATTGATTAATATGTATACCCGTCTCAAATTATCTTTATATTAGTAAGAGGTAAGAGTCTGAGCTAAGCCGCGGGCGGACAGATGGACGGACAGCGCGAATCTCCAGAGTTCCTCTGAAACCGTCCCAGGTGTAGGCAATCACAGCATGCCTAGTGTTACTGCGTTGTTTAGTCTGTGGATGTATCCCGCGCCGGTCGACTCCCGCGCGACAACCAGCCTTATCGTACACTACATGTGTTGTTTGTTATCTGGAGGGTCTGTGTTGTTCTAATACAGAATATAACAACAGCTCTCCACGTGCACGAGGTGGTGCGGACACTGCTCCGGCGTTCGCATAATGACAGATAATACAGTTCATCAAATTATTCTTCATTAAAGATTATTGTTATCATATTTCATATGTGTTGAACCAAAAAAGATTTAATTGATAAGTAGATAAGATGGCGCAGAGAGTTCATTCTGCCAGTTTTCAATGATGCATCTCACAATCCATATCAACGCACTCGCTTCAAGCTGAATGTTGGCGGATCCATCTTACGGAACATGACGCTACAAATTACAATGATGAGAAGTGATTTTGTCTTCTGAGAAAAATGTCTTCCAAAAAATATTTACATCCATGGAACTGTGAAACCTGTGGACATAAATACAATCACAATAAAACCATATCTGTAACTAACTTTGTGTCTCTTTTGATAAACAAGTAAACCAAATTATCGTCAGCTTTAGTTAATAATAAATAACCTCGTATAATTAATTTTACGTTATTTTTGGTATTCGATGAAGGTAGCACGTGTGTAGCAGATGAGACTGATCTTCTAGTGGCAGGCATAAGGCATGTTGTATCAGTTTTAAGTAAATAGGTACTAATATAATGCTGCGAATGACCACATTAAGAATAAAATAAATTGCATTGCGCCATGAGTGAGACATGGCGGTCAGAGGAGGGAATTATAACGTTAACCAAATGGTTGGGGTCTGGTCTCACTGGAGAAGGTAGAAGGTGACAACACCGCCGCGTGCTGCCGCCGGGGTGGTCTCACTGCGTAGTTAAATGTTGTTTATGTTATTATATGTCAGGACTGTTGTGAAAACGTGGTTACCAGTGTGTGTGTGTGTATTATGTCTATCACTTTTCTTTCTACATATTTAGTAATTATTTGAGCATCTGCCATACACATCAACCGACTTCGACAAAGGAAGGGTTGCTCAATTCCACCTGTATAGTTTTGTGTATATCTTCCGCGGTGTAATGCCTAAATGTTAGATTCACAATCTGGAAGTCCCGGGTTCGATTCCCAGTGACCTATCGATACTCGGTTTGCTTGGTGGTAGGGCATTTTATGTCCACCTGTCTATAAACTACCACGTTATCTAAGTCTGCCGCCAAACAGCAATGTTAATTTATCTTTGTTCCAGTATGACAGGTAGCAGAGCCAGCTCCTCAGTAGGTTGAGGCTTCTGGGTGCGCAAGCTTACCATCCAACGGCCTTATCATCACTTACCATCAGATGAAGGCCAAGAACCCCATCATACAATAATTGTGAATCGCTTGTGATGGGTCCCGTTTGTTCTACAGTCACTACCTCACGCGTGCTCTCCTTAAAGTTTGATCAAAATATTTCACTGTACGTGAGAACAACTTGATAATGAACAATTTTGTTGTTACTTAAATCGTAAAGGAAAACAATTAGGGGATCACATTTCACTCACCGTTAATCGATTTAAAATCTTCTAATTTAATTTATAAAAGATTTGTATGTGTTTAGTTCATTTGATCGCATTAATTATTTGGAAGAAATATTCCTCTCCCTACGAATATAATTAATTTGAAAGTGTATCTGGTGGTTTGTCGCTCCCTGACGACACGACGTACCAACGGATCGACATATATCTACATCTACACTAATATTATAAGAGGAAAGATTTGTAACTATTTTTGTATGTTTGTAATGAATAGGCTCAAAAAGTACTGGGCCGATTTAAAAAATTCTTTCACCAATAGAATGCTACATTCTTCCAATTTGACATAGGCTACATTTCATTTTGAAAAAAATTTGGGATCCTTGGTAAAATTTGAACAATGTAACCGAAGGTGTAGAAAAATGAGTCTTAAAATGTCTTTCGTCGAATGCGCTGCCGAAACTATTAGCGATAGAACAAAATAATGTACAACAATATTGAAGAACATCATAATGTCTACAAAAAACTCCGCGGTAGCATATGTCCAACTATTGTAGTTATGTCACTACAACAACTTTTTTCATTTTAAACATTAATGAAAATGCTAACCAAATTCAAACCATGCTATTTATGTGTTTATATTAATCCTTATCCAAATAAATTATTTTATGGTCAAGACCATTTAACTACCTATAAAATAGTTTTTAAATTATTTAAATTGGACTTTCCATTCAAAAGATATTACGAATTAAAAAATTCAAACAGTAAACAAAACCGCCATAGCGCCGTGGCCGTTGTTTGCGATGCAGTCTGAAAAGCGCGCCGGGCATCGCGGCGGGCGGGGTGGAGGGGGCACTGAAATAATTTTTTTAATATATAAATAATAAATAAAAATTTTTTAATAAATAAAAATATTTGTGAAAAAAAGTGTTTTATATCCAAAGTTCCAAAAATAAATAATTGTCTACCCCGTGCGAAGCCGGGACGGGCTGCTAGTTTTACATATATATAGTTTACGATGCGTAGAGTGACACAGGATACTTTAAATACTTAAAATTAAAGAATAAGATAAAAGTAAAGAAAAAGTATCAGTATCTCTATTCCGAATCAATATAGCATGTCTGGAGCAAAGCCTCTTTCTACAAGAGACAGCAGATTCAGTGACGTAACGATCCCCCAACGTACATGCAGCAGCCAGCAGCCGGTCCCTGCACGTTTGACCGACTTCTCCCTGCGAGTGCATGTCCCCAGTGACGAGGTACACGATACGATACATTGAACACTCCCCCCTCCGCCGCACCACCCCGACCGACCCTCGAGTCCGACATTTGCAAAGGTTGCATTGAACTTTGCGTTGCGCAAGCGCAGTACGCTCGTAGTGAAGGGACCACCCTGCACCAGACCGAACCTAATAATCGGTTATCAGTTGTGTAGCACATTTGTGTTGCTGCGGCCTCATCGCATCTGCACGTGAGCTGCACAGAAGCAGTTGACGCTCACCGGTATTCTCAACAATCCACATACAATTTATACTTAGAATCTGGCGAAAGACGGATGTTGACACTTCAAACAAATGTCGTGATATCGATTCCTGCCATCGAACGTATCCCACGCGCATTTGTGAGTACGCACACGCCATAGTAACGATCCGTATCTGGGTCACTTTCTTCATAGGTGAGGTATCGCGGATCGGTGTCATAAAAACTATATTAATTGTTTGTCGCTGGCGCCTGTGCCGAGTCCTCGAGGTAGGCTCTTGTCGACAGTGCATTTATATAAGCTGCTGAAAACGAACATTCTTTGCCAAACGTAAGTTTATACGTGCGCCACGTTTATCTGTCCTCACAAGTTTTTGACCCTTGCCGAGGCGCGGCTATCGTATACATGCGGCATTACCTTATCTCTGGCTATACATAAGTTTCAAACCTGTGACAGATAGACCGACAGTTCAGGCATCATGAAATAGAAAATACCTCTTAAACGATACGACTCTGAACAAAACAAGATGCAACATGCAAGTGCTACCTACTGCTATCCTACCCGGAGTGTAATGACATACGTCCAAGGCTCTACAACAGTGGTATGGAGATGGTCTGCATGCGCGTTTCCGGTATGTATTACTCGAGCTGGCGCAACACTAGTTAGTAAATTACACCGCGCTCCCGGTTACTAATAAATCAGTTCTGGCTCGTTTCCAGTACATTGGGCAGGCGGTGCAGGGCGGCGTGCGGCGTGCGGCGCGCTGCCGGGTGCCGGGTGCCTTGTGGGACCGCGTACCTCGCTCATAGAAGCCATGGTAGCTCAGTTGGGTTCGATTCTGGCTCGAGTTCCAATTTGGTATTTGGAATTTATGTACGAATGATAAAAATCATTACATTGGATTTTGGGTGAAGGCAAACATCGTGAGGAAACCTGCACACCCCTGAGAAGAAATTCAAAGGTGTGTGTGAAGTCTACTATTCCGCACTGGTCCTGAGTGGTGGACGAAATGCTCATACACTCTCTGTAGGAGAGTCGGCCTGTGCCCCCGCAGTGGGGAATTAATGTTGATGATGACTCATAGATGCTCAAATTATTATGCTCATAAGTTACCAGGATTGTTGTTGTTCTTGGCAACATCGGCTGCAACGAAGTTTCACTCGCCACGGGAATTAATATCCTGGCTGGGAACATGCAACTGCGAGTCCTTGACATCATCTTTATCGACCGACGTCGAGGCGAACTGACCGGTGCCGGTGCCGGAGAGTAACCACTCAAGACTAAGTGGATTACAGTCAAAATGTCAAATTATGTAAACCATTTGTCATTTGACTTTATCTTGAGATCGTGTCTTGTTCTGAGCACAATACATTGTATTGGATGAGTTTTATTATTATGATTAACATTTTGCGATCAGTTTTAGGTCTGTCAGATTCTGGACTTCCGGCGGTGTGTAGATATATAGTATGGAGCTTGTTACGAATATGTTGAATGGTGTTATTGATTGGGATCTTAGATCGTAACTTGGTATTAGAATATTCATTAACAACTGCATCAGGCCACTGCTGACCATGACTCCTCGTCATGACACTTGCTATAATCGCAAAACTTAGCAGGCGGGTTAGTGATCGCAGTAGATGTAGTACGTAGGTAGACGCTACTGGTCGAACTCTACTACTTTCTTTTAGTCGTCTTCTAGTTATTCCTGTTTTTTGTTTTAGCCAGGATCTACAGCGGTACACTTGAAACGCGTCCACTGAAGGTGGATGAATTTCCTACGGACTCTAAAGCTATCTTGGGACCCCAGACTCGTTTAGAATAAAGAAATAGGGTGGAGTGATAAAGACTTCTTCTAGTAAAGAGGTCTTCTACGACAGACAAAATTTGGGAAGGCACTATTCTTAAGACTTAAGACCAGGATTGAGCAGCTTTCTTGAACTTATTATAATAGCGTACCATCAGGTGGCCCTCACAAGTAGAATAAACAATTGTAGTCCCATCCCTTGGTTCATCGTCATGACATCGACTTCGTCGCAACACCAGCATGTTACATCGATGATTTACACCGCACTGCGTAATTGACTGCCGGCCTCTGTTCCTGGGAGCCGCACTCTCCGACATAACACTCATTGACGTTATCCAGAACTACGAAATGTGCAAGAATATATTGAGAAGCTTCATTGCATGGGCCAGATGATGAGTCTCTGTGCGGTAGGAAGTTATTCTTATCTGCATGACAAGAGCCACATGTATGATAAATTGCATGTTGCTGGTGGGAAGATGTCAAGATCATTAGCGCTGTGGGGTGCAACGGGTCAGCGATGATATGCAAGTTTATAGTGTCACAATTTAAATTGCAACTGTTTGACTTGACTTGATTATCTCTTCGGTGGTTCACAGGTGTAATCACGATATCAGGCATGATACAAGCTCAGAAGGTCTGTAATAACATCATGAATATCCAATGAATGGAAGGTTGTTCTGCAGCGGGCTCCAGTGCCCAGCGCCCGGCGAGGCGTCCTACGGCGAGCCCTCGCCTTACATAATACATTCGACTTTCCCAAAACAATTTCCCGCGCTTCCGTTACAGAAGTCGTTTCGGCTAAATTAAAAATGTTGATCCGCGTCTATCCTTTAATTAACTACGGCGCCGGTGCAATCTGAACTCTGTGCCTTGGGGAAACAGTCGGCATACTGCGTCGATAGAACAATGTGTTTTGTGCGTGATTCCATGCAAACTGTGAGAAGTCACGGAAGGAGGTCCGGGGAGGGGCGCGCGGGGGGGGGGGGGGGCACGCTCCAACATGTACAACTACGTAATGTATATACGTAGACCATTCTCTCCTACAACTCGCATACAATTCATACAAAGGTCCCGGGTTCGACTCTCAGTGGGGGTGCCTATCGGTACTCGGTTTTGAAGACGGTAGAAAATGTCCCAAGGGCAAGTGCAAACTCATAATAATAAAAAATTCAATCTGATTGCATCATTCATCTGATTTTTGTGTGTAGGGATAGTGGAAGGGCCAGTAAAGGACTCATGCTTCTGTGTATTCTGATCGAACCAGGAGATCCCGAGGGTCATTACTGAAGTCCACGCGAACGAAGTCGTGATGTTAGTGAAGCTGGAACCAACGTATAAGGTTCAGCACAGAGGAAAGAGACGATTAATTGATTAATTTGACAGTGACAGTAGCAGCGCGCGGGACGTGACATCAATGACAGCTCGCGTTGATGGCTTCCGACTGTTCTTGGACACACTGTTGTTACGTAGGCACGTCACAAAGTGACAAAATTAAATACCGTTTTATATGGTGAGAGTATACATGTACTGTACGTTACAATTGACATATCTTGTCGATGTGCACGGTCCTGTCACATCGGGGTCACTTCAGAAATGTAACGAGGATATTGTGTTGACAGCGGGACCCCCGTCACGTCGGAGGATCCGAGCCGTGTTCAATTGTCCATGTCTCCACCAGACGCATGCTTATAAACGTAAGCTTCGTGTTGTTCGACCAATTCACAACCTGGGAGTTGTTTACCACCATTGAATATAGAACGGAATCTGCAGTGGCCTGTCATTCACATATCTAACAAACAGAAAAACATACGTTTTCTTGAAAAATATTTCTCTTCATCTCGAGTGCAGTCGTTACGCGACCTGCTCTGTCGCTGTTATTCAGGTCAAATTCATAATACTGACGAGTAGTAGTGCAGGGGCGTGTTGTTGGAGATCACATAAACAAGCTGCGTGGAAACAAATGTTATGAACAAGCCACCCGCTCGAGCTGCGGGCCCCTCACGCAAACATCTTTTACCATCTCGTTAAGCAAACTGCACAGTTCTATACCATTTGAGACAACCCGGTCCTCACGTAGATGGATCATTTAATAGTTATCGTCCTACATGGTAAATGCATCCGCCATTTAAAATATATAAGTCCATGTGCCAACTAGTCTTTCATTGGAGCGACCGAGTACAGCTAAACAACCTAGAAAATAGAAACGATTCTATGAACCTCCGCTCCACCGCTCCATCTGTCGCCAAACATGCAACTACAGCTTTGTTACTTATCCAATGCCTTTTAGCGTAGCCCCTGGTCGAGCTCTGGTCGCGCGGAGCTGTCGATGGTCTCGAAATGAGCGGTAGAGTCATGCGGTTTGAATTAGAACGTCGGCGGGTGGTAGGGGGCAGTGGAGAGTTGATCTAACTGCCTTCACTTCTGTTGCCAGGCGAGAGGCGCCTCTGTGTGCGAGAGTGCAGTGCCCGAGGTCCTAGGGCTGTACCCACATCCATCGTTGACAAATATCGACTGAGACACACTGAGCTGAGCTGGGGACAGGCTACTGAGGGCTAGGTAGCGGCCCTAGAGGCTGAGATCAGGCAGGCTGTAATAGGTACACTGTCACGGGTTTGAAAACAATATACTGCATGAATCAATGACATGTCTGTGTGTGCATGTCACCTTAACTCTCATGCATAGCTCTATATGTCACTGAGACGTACATTGTTGTTAACTATATGTATATAATTGAAACTAGACATATATTTATTGCCATCACTTTACCAGTTAACTTCTGATCTGACCCACCAAGCAAATAATTGGATTCACTTTAATGTGAGCATACAGTCCACAAACACAATGACGTTACTGATTAGTAGTATCTTGTATTATACACCGTCAGTATTACACTGAACCAGTGATACGTTCGTTCAACCCCGGTTGCAGCAACAATGACCTTTCTCGGCGCAGCACAATCGCTAAACAAATTACACTATTACATCGATCAGATCTAATGCTGCGGTTATTGTCGACAATAACTTCGGGCACGTTGCACAACACTAGCATTATCTCCCACACTCACACAGACACACGTTACATCCGATAACAAACTGCTGCCAACTTGCACGTGCGGCCCGCGCAGACAACTATTAACGTTATTCCGTTGTGGCATCGGTTCTAAAACTGAATAGGCCAAGTATATCTAGGTTTTGTAAGCGTAGGTCCTGCGCTAAGCCATCGACCTGTACCTAACTAGAGAGAACCTACCCCAACGTGAAAAATGTAATTTAGAAGCGATCGAGCGCGGTAATTTCGTCCGCCATTTTATTTGCTTTTTCTGTTTAATTTGGCAACTGTCATCGCGGGTGACGCAAGCGTTTGCCAGCGGGCAGCCCCCTGCTACACGTGCTGTTCGCTGTGTGCTGTGTACATGTATGTATGTATAAGAGACATTTGTTATTGCCATTATGTTTTATGTCGTGGTATAATTGAGAGCGTTGTGAAAGCTATTTCTGTGTGAAGGGCCGTGATCCAAGACGGTTCTGTTGTTGCGAGTGCCTCGTCGATCTGCAGTCGCCTCTCTCACTGCTGGCGAGGAGCCTGTGCTCGAGTTCAACCAATTCATGACAATCATCATTATCAATATAGCATTACAATGGACTGCCATAACAAATACAGTTTTAGTTTTAGAACAGGATTACATGTTTATAGCATCATGAAATAATATGTTTATAACTACTCTTTGTGAAATAGGAGAGGCACATGTGCAGTTGAGTTTTACAGCCAACAATGAATTTGACAATCTCCGCTTATCTTGTGGCCCATTTTTTATTTCGTGTCTTTGACTGATAAAGTGTACTGCCATTGACTTGTCTGTTGACATATGTAGGTACATACATATCTCTTCTTGGTCCTTTTGCTGACATCTCTTGCACTGAAGTCACTAGCTGCCAAACCGCCAACTTGACAACCGTAGAAGAGATACTGTAATCAGAGAGATTTAAATATAGTAATAGGTTATAGAGCGGTCATTGGGAAACGTTTCATATAAACATTTTGATCTCAAATGTCTTTCACGGTCGCGTGACGTGATGTGACACTAGATTGAGTAACTTATTACCAATTGGTAATAAGTTTAGGATCAAAATGTTTGTTTGCTTTGTCCGGTCTATTAATATTAAATGTCTTTGCATGAAATGTATTTCCTACACCAAGCATTTTCAAAAACCTCAATCTCTTATTTTTTAAGGCAAAATGTGTTTGCGCGCATGGCTTTTGTTCCACCAAGGCAAGCGAGGTACGAGAGTAGCGAGTGTAGTCCTCGACATCGCAAATGGTGTTGATTTCACGATACGTTTTCCTTTGCGAATGAATTAATAACAATTTATATTTGTTATTATATATCGCACCTTCCTCCGCAGTGCAATGACATTCATCTATCTATGACTCTATGTATTGCTTGCAGGTTAACTTGCACCCGCGTCTAGAAGCGCTCGCCCCGAAGAGAACATATCGGTGTCTTCATCGTTCCCAAGCATGGACCGCGTGCTACGGCTCCTGCAGGCTGCTCATGGTAGTACCAGTACCTCTGTACGCTAGGGACCGGCGCCAGCATCGCCCGGGGCTGTGGCCCGGCCCGGCACCGGCGACACCGGCACCGCTGAGCTCGCAAACCTGTTGCTAGGCGCGCCCGCGGCCCCGCTACGCTCGTACAGTGACGCGCACAAGTGACTAAATATCTCACTTTGATCATTAACGTTTTTCGTCTGAAGATAAAGTTTTGAACTTACCTTGCAAGTATTTCAAGCAGTATGCAAATTTTACACTAATGATGCCAACAAGATAATGGGTTTGGGTCTTCATCTCACCATAAGATGACGATAAGAAGCGTGCCTACACGCCTCAACCTGATGCTATCTTTCATACGGAACACAACAGTGTTCAGGTAACATGGTGACAAGTAGACAGGCCGACATAGATAGCCCTACCACCAAACAAACCGATTATCGAGGCAAAATATCGGAAACTACGAGAGCTTCTCGTGTACGAAACACATCACTTTCCCATTGTTTTATGTTAAAGATAATAACTTACTTTTGAGTCGCTTCTACCCTCGATACTGTCGCTTTTAATTGATCGCATCTGCCAAGCGATTATTAAGCAATAACTTCTTTGCGTAGCTCTATTTCATTTATTAGTTTACTCTCTGTATCTGTACTGTAATTCTACCATTCTTATTCTAAAACTTCTGTACTACTTTATTTTTTGTGCTGAACCTGATATTCTTACTATTTAATTTGTATCTATCTGTGGAGATCTCTTATTGGCTTTCTGTTTCTTATGATTTATTTATACTCTGTATTACTAGCTGTTGATCTTCCTTAAATAAAATAAATAAATAAATAAATAAAAATAAATAAATAAATAAATATGTCTACACAGAATCGGTGCCGTTGCAGATGACAAAGGGCTGTACGATTTAATTATATATTAGTATATTTTACTATGATGTAGTTGTTGTAAGAGTTTCGCGCGCGAGCGTGCTCTCGTAGTGACATTAGAAAGCCCGCGGGGGCGGGGGTCGCGCGGGGAGGGGTCGCAGGCGCCGGCGCAGCGCCGTCGACGCTTCCACTTCTCGAGTTTAATTGCCCGCCTTCGATCACACCACAATGCGACATGAAAGTCGACTGTCCCCACGACTACACACGCCACGTGTATTGAGCGGCTGCGCACGCGCCACCTCGACGCAGTTTACATAAATTAATACAAATGTTTACGAACAAATCAGCTTTAGATTTGACCCCACCGCCGAATATGTTATCCTACTATCTACCACCTCCCAAAAATACCACGGCTAGCATCTGTAATTGCAAAATGTCCATTTAAAGACTGTTGAGACAGTTGGGTCTGTGGCCTACATTAACAGCCAGTGTATGTAGCCAGGCGGAAATACTAAATGGGATGATACAGAGGTCCCTTCTGCGGGTCCTTTGTATATAGAGCTCATTGCAGCAGTCTGAGGAGGACTTATAAGAACGTAAAGACACTAAGTTTGTTGCAACGGTGTACGACTGATACTTACACACGAAACGCATTGTGATTAACAAACTTGACGACGCAAAGACATTGCAGTTGATTAGCTGTAGTCTCGAACGTGTGTATCTGTAGATGATTCCAGATGAATGAACACTAGAGATACAACATCACGAATACGTCAATATCTATCGAGTGATTTGTTTCTGAACGCACCAGTTACATGCACACGTCGCAAGCTCGTCTGCGTAGCAACCATCGCCGCGGCGACACGAGCGTAGAACAACGAGCGTGCCCCGAACATAAAACCCGCATTAAGGCAACAGTCACGATCCACGCAACGGCCGCGAAACGAGGCGAAAAACAAAAGTCGCTCTTATCTAACAGCTGTAGAAGTAGACGCTGTAGCGTGGCAACCGGCGCCCGCGCAGAAACTAGCGCGGCCGATGACCCGCCCTCCCTGACGCGAGCTGCGGGCGGGATCACTCGAATAACCGACGCACAGATAAATGTCAATACTGTGCTTCTCTCAAAACTGCTCACTCCAAACTCATATTACATTACATATACAGATATATAAAGATGTACACATAAAACAATTTCAGTAGAAATAATTTTATAAGTATAATCGTTAGACGGGAGTGTGCTCTCAGAAGAAACCTCAATGAATCCCTGACTATGGTAACATAGTACGATAAATAGAAATGAATGAAGGGAAAACAAAAACGATTTGACGTCAGGGAACGTTGCTAGATCGACGAAGTTCAGTAGCGACTCGTTCAACAACTGAAGACGAATGACATATTCTTCCAATGTATTCTTCACTCGAAACTTGTGATCCTGTTTAGGTTAGTGCAACAGACAAGTAGGTACGTAAGTATTAAAGTAGGTATCATTTGATAGGGTGACATGATCGACCAAAACACAACAAGTGACTGGGTCTAAATAAATGTGGTAAATTAAAACAAACATCCTTACGGATATGGTAAAGCAGCCAAATGCCAAGATGGCCTCTTACGACAGCGATATGCCGCCCACGAGTAGAGAGCCGTTAGTATGTGATGTCGGGTCAATATTGTATATTCAACCGTAGCTACACAGCCGATAGGCCTCCAACCAAACATCCCAGCCGTCCGTCCAGCAGCTAGGAGCGCACAAACGAACTCAACTCTTGCTCTGGTTGGCGTATGACCACTACTTCTCTGCTCCCGAAATGATCATGTCTTTATGACGGATTTTGATCAGAAAACGTTATTTACAATCCCTCGTATAAAGAACGCTAGAAACATAGAACAAGTTTAGAGGAAGGTGAATCTAAACATTTTGGAAGATTTAGTTCATAATTATGATTAATTCTTACTGGCTCGACACATCATTGCAATTCAGTAACTTCCTTGCAAGTAAGTTCTTTACAACCTTGCAGCTCAAGGATGTTTTAAGGAGGTCTGTGGCTGGATGTTCGTCCTTAGCGAATTGCACAGCAGATCTAAGAAACGTGATATATAAATGAGTAGATGTAATGTAAATGAAACAAGAAGTATATCTGACTCACATTGTAATAGAAGAATAAACAATTCCCAGTAGAATCACGGTCCAAATGATACAACACGATGTATAAATAAAAAGTTGTTCTCCATTTTGTTGGGCTTTGTAAGTTTACACGTGTTGTGCAGAATGGAGCGTCAGCTGTCAGTGGGTGTAGTCTGAGTGACAGGCAGACGGACGGACAGTCGTCATGTTCCAACACGTCCGATACAACATGCCTTGTTTATCTTCTAGACATGTTTTCCCCATGCTTGATGGACAGGTTCAAGTACAATTTGACGTTCTATCATTTCTATGTCATACTTATTTTTGTAATGGTCGTGTTGTGTGTGAAAGGCTTTGTAGAGCCCAGTTTTTTCCATATATTCCGTAGGACCGGGTCCTGAGCCACAAATCCTGACAGCAAGCTTATCGATCGCGGTGATTGTGTTAAATCCCCGCATGAATATCTCATTGGTCGTGACATGAGTGTCTTTGAGTTTTCTGACTGTCAAAGCCCCCTCCGTAGACTTTTTTTGTTACGGATAGATCTCAAAAACGGTCTGCCAGACGAAGCTGTGATACTTTGTATTCGTAATCGGAATGAAGAAGAACTTAGGTCTGCTAATTGCACATTCAGAAGGTTTATGTTTTGATTGTTTATTATGGTTTATGTTTTATAGGTTTTCTGCTGTATACTAATCCATACCTTAATTATGGACCCCTGATAAACGAGTCCGACTCGCCCGTGGACAATTGTTTATAATGTTATTTCATGTACATCAATCCCTTGGTGGTAGCCAGCCAGACGGACATAGAAAATGCCCTACCACCAACCACCGAGTACTGAAGTGTACGAGTAAACATTTCTTAATTTATTAACGAAATCCATCTAACCTCAAACGCGCTTCGCTTATGCTTCCTGCAATATGAGGTTAGGTGTGTTACATTTCAAGATTCTAACATCATAACATATCTATCAACAGTGTTGTCAATGTCGGCGGAAAATGATCTTTTGGTATAAAATTGAAGTCGATGTATCGTCATGTATCGTTACTGCCATTATTATATAACGTCGTTTCAATCTTATTTTATCCTGAACAATATCACTGCTAAAAGTGAAATATCACGCAACCATGTCAGTTATTTCAGTTAGTATCATAGAAATCAACAACTTTGTTAAGAATTGTCTTCTCATGAGCTACCTACAAACATGTATACTGACCGTATCAATATCCTGCATCTCTATTACTAAAATAAGTATACTGACCGCCTCTAGCAGGCCCACTAATATCAGGCAGATGTTAGTGTTGATTTATAGAACTAAAGATGCCTAATTGGTATCTTCTTCTTGTTCGCTGCCTTCAACCGCACACGGTTAATTGTGAACCAAATAACCAGGGGTACATTAAATAACGGTGTGGGTTCAAACATGTTTGCATTTTGGCTAATGTGTTTATATCATGTTGTGCTCGTGTCAACGGACGGTCCGGGTCCGGTTTAAATATTAATGTCCGAAGCTTTTTAAACATTTCTGGTTCAATTACACACAGCCCCGATTTAAACTGCGATAGGGTTGAAAGGATTGGGATGCGGGTGTTTGATGAAAGGGAAAAAGGCTGGACCCAGCTGTTTACGGGAGGACGGCTGAATAAGATTCTTAATTTATTTAGGTTAGGGAGGATTCGATGCCTGCTTGTGATATGGCTACCCAAACTGTAGGCGGGGAATACAGGCCATTAAATCCATGCAGTCATGGTCTCGCTATTACAGCTGAAAAGTTTGAATTGAAGCTGATTTGTCGCGCTAGTTTGTCTCAAACTCTTCCCTCACATCCCCTTGGCGTCACTGACCTGACGAATGAAATTCAACGACTGACACTCAACTGCGCGAGGGGCACTAATGAAGCATATTGAACTCTAACGAGCTTTAGATAGGTACTAATTATTGTTGACGCAGTGGCTGCGAGCTCTGCCAATTTTGAGAATTGTTAATACAATATACTATCGCGGAAACGGGAAGAGAGAGCGAGATTACATTTATTTGTGACCAACTGTCCTTGTGTTGACGCTTCCACGAAGCTAGTCGCTTCCGCGTTCAGAATTTAAAGTTCTACAAATATCTTGACATTGGCGAATATCAAATATTGTAATGGTGCGGTCAATGTTTTAGATAGTAAAATTGTAGCACCTGTAGTGAGTGTGACACACACACACACACACACACACACACACGACCAGCCAGCGTGCAGTGCAGTGTAGTGTATGACCTGGATGGTTCACCCACAGTAACATTTCCGTTAGTGCAGTGTTCACTGCTACGTTGACAATGCAATGATAATTACACACATATCTATACTCCATGAATTTTTGACAAATACGAATTACTAAATGTTAGTTATTACAGCTTCAATTCATATTTTAATGATACAGAATTTTAATTGCATAATTTTATGATAATGTCTACTGTTATAATTTATTTGTACATCTTTTGTAATGTTGAGACTTGAACATTTAATTTTATAAGATGTGTGTATTATACATGATTTACAAACAAACGGTTAATGATAATTAACAATTGAAATTTCAGTATGTTAACCATCGTCTGCGCGGGACCAGTGCGCACTGGTGGACTTCACACACACCTTTGAATTTCTTCTCAGGAGTGTGCAGGTTTCACGATGTTTTCCTTCACCGAAAAGCCAATGATAACGATTTTTATCATCTGTACATAAATAACAAATTGGAACTCATTTGGTACGAGCCAGGATCGAACTCACACCTCGATTGTTCAAGGACTCACGCTCTACACAACTGAGCTACCACGGCTTCTTTACGTGGACTATAATCCATACGCTCCCTGTAGGAGAGTAGGCCTGAGCCCCTGCAGTGAGGACATATTTAGGCTGGTGATGATGATGATGAACCATCGCACTGTTTGTTTTTTCTGTGTTTTCTTTTTCAAATCTTGTCCTAAATATTGACGATGACGACTACTCAGAACTGACGGCAAGCGACGATGCAGCTGAATGGTGCAGGCGTTCTCACTTCTCTCACATTTTATTACTGGAGACGGCAGGCTGTCAGCAACGCTGTTGGAATCAGTTCTAATAGAAAACAACAACAAACCTAAAAATATGTACGCACCACGATAACAAAGTATCGTGGTCGGGCATAGTTGGCAAGCGCTCGACAGCTCCACAACCGGTGCGAGCCGGTTCAACGAGATCCTACTACACTCCGCTGCGGCCGACTTACCACTCTGTCGTGTAACGGATACGGTTCACAATAGTGCGCGTGAAGGGAATACATATATAATTAGAGAAATCGTTTGTAAGTCCGTACCGTACGTATTATCCTAGCTAGTACGAACATACATTGTTTTGTTCTGAACAATGAAATTATCCATAGTACAGTGCTGCGCGTGCGTCGGCCGGCGTGCCCGTATGAAAGGAAAAAAAGTGTAACATATTTTTGTATCCATCAGTGTACATCATCAGATTTGCCATCACGCACGACAAGCCAGGCTATTCTATGCCAGGTGGACTTTATCAGCTAACGAGGAACAGGATTTTTGATTCACTCTGCGCGATTTTTTACTGATTTTCGTTAGACTTCTGTAATTTGATATTTTTGATCTCAACCTCAGCAACGAGTGATCTCAACCACTCGTTGCTGGCGGCGAGCGATACAATAACCGTCAACGTCCTGCTGTTCTCAGAACTTTGCGTTCCGTTTTCGTTGCGCTAATTACCGGTTTTATCAATTCAAGCGAATGATTGAAATATACTTGATTTCAATTTATAGTTTAAATATTTTTTCAATTATTAATAATATAGTTATTGTTAAAATTCGAAGCTACATTTTCGTTGCGATAGTTACCGGTTTCATTGTTTCTGTGTGAAACGGATAAATCAAACGTTCCAAGCTATATTGGCTGTAGTGTATGCGGTATAGCATGCACACATCTGTCTCGTGTGTCTACGTGTCAACAAGTGACACTTCACGAGAGCGGTGAGTGCGGACGTGAAGTAGTACCGAACACGTGGAGAGCTGAGCCAGTGATGTGATAGACAACGTCATACGGACCAAGTCCTACATTGGCAACACCGGAGGCGAATGATTCAAAAATACGGTAAAACCAGTTTCATATGACTTATAGTCGAATGTCACACGAGCGAATCAAAAACAGTACACCAGGGGCCTGTTTTATAAAACTACAATACTTAATTGGTCAAAAGTCAAAAATAGTTGACATTTGTCAGTTTATTATGAATTGTAGTTTTATAAAACAGGCCCCAGGTGATTGTTTTAAGCGCTGTTTTCAACGAGGGAGCGAGCGAGTCCGCGAGCCAGACTTGTATAACAGCGCGGGCGGGTGCGGATTGCGGGTTTAAGGAACCGTATGAAATATATTTATTTACATGAACCGCATGTGTGCTGGCTAGCTATCGACGCTGCGCCGGCGCACGTGTTCCTACGACTACGATATACATCGACTGTTTGTTGGATGAGAGCTCGGGGACCATCGGTGGTTCATCATAAAATCTGTGATAAAAGTGAAGTAGTCTTTTGGAGCTGAAATAATACAATAGGTCTTTGTGTGCTTACCTACTTGAAGCCTACTTAGGGCTGCCTTACGACGGTTCCATGACTCAAAAGTCGTAGTTTTGTTTGTGTGATTGTGTGTAATATATCGTTGAAAAAGAATATTTAGAATAAGAAAAGTAATTGTGCTCATGTTCGCCGGCAGACGATTCGCGTTTTATCGCATGACCTAATCTATCTAATGACTTCTAGACCTTGCGTAAACAACGTCAATGTTTATTTTAAAACTCACTTATCAATTCTAGCTGTGTAAATTATTGTGCTTATTTTTAGTTAAATAAGTATATGTTATCAGTATCAACATAATACAGAAACAAGCTATGCTTTATGCTCAGTAACAAAAATTAGTTATGAAATAACTAATACAGTATCTTTATACTGATTATGTTTAGTCTGCAGCTAGACCGTGTTTTAGTTTTCGATAATATAATAATTATATGAGGATTTATTAGAGTTACTTTTTCATCAAAGGACCTCCGCGAGACCGTGAGCGAGGAAGAAATGGACTATCACCTGGCCGAACCTGCACCAGACCCAAACTGCGGATGACACAACCGCCAGGTCTCCCAGCCCAACACCCGCGAGAACTGAAGACAACTACGCTCACCTTAACGAGTACACCTTTCTTCCAACAGTCCAATATTGCCTAAAAGCTGCATAGCTGGGTTATTTATAACCTAGCTGCCGTGGTGGCTAGGTCTTCCTCTCCACATCCAAGAGCGTGACATATCCTGTAAATAATTCGCGCGCCCGGTAACTCCGCCAATAGTGAACCAATTTTGATAATTCTTTTTTTGTTTGGTAGAGCATACTTCAGAGGTGGTCCCATATAAATTTTATCGAAGTTGTTTGATCGCTTTTTGAGAAATTCAACAAAAACCAAATCTTAAGGCAATTGATGTCGGTTTTTAGTTCTTTTGGATCGCGTTAATTATTTTGTAAAAAACTCATCACAATGCATGTTACACGTGAAAGGCTGTAGCTACTCTGAAGCAACGAAATAACATATTATTTCTCTTGTTCCTCTGTCCGCAGACAGTGTGTATCGCAGCATCCGCGACATCAAGAATACATTATTTGAAACAAATTTTCTTTAAAAAAATCTATTTGTAATGTAAACAACGGGCGATGTGGTCGACGAGGGCGGCGCGTGCGCGTGCGCCGGTGACGTCACGCACGAGATACACACAGTATCTCGGGGACGTTGACACCGAGAGAGATAAGGAATGTGTAGGACGGAGGGCTAGCTTCTGTTCAATCCGTCAACATTATCGCCTGCACGAGTCCACCGCTGAGCCACACCGCATGGCTCTCCCGCTTACATCGACACGTCTCTGTCTATTACAAAACTGAGTTCACATGGATTCATGTACAGGTAGCACAACCTACCTTACCAAAGCAGAGCAGCGCTGTGTCTGGTCATACATAATATCTATATGTTAATGCGACCATATACACATACATACGGTGCTTTTATATTTAGATACCTACCTACTGCCCCGAGGGCTTATCTGCAAACCAGCGCGATGTCTACCTCCACAGCAGACGCTGAAGTGCTGTTTGACGACACTTTACAACGCAATGCCTTTAATATGCACATTAATAATGTCCTATTTCCGAGTAACTTATGTGTACATTTTATCATGCTTCTGTATTGTGTTGCAAAGAGACATATTTTTCAAAATGTCTTTCTGTGCCGATCACTTTCCAACTTGATAATAATGTTATCAATCGGCAGACGTTGGATATTCTTTCACTTTATTGAAGTATTAGGTATAGGCAATAGCCCTTCATCTCACCTGTGGTATGTGAGGATTAATTATCATGGTGGTAGGGCTTTTATATTAACTGTATAAATAAGGATACGGAAGCAGCATTAGAGCCCGATACGCCGTGCATACATATGAAACGTCCACAGCTGGACATAGTCCTCCACGACCGGTCCCGAGCCACTGGCATCCAGCGGGTAGTCGCTGAATTTACCAAATCATATAATACATACAATATTCTACTGTTTGACGATGATGTTTCCCAACAGGTAGGTTTAAAAATGAACATGGACAAGACGAAAATGATGTCAAATGTCCATGTTGCACCTATGCCGGTAGTGGTTGGGAACACTACAATCGAAGTTGTGGACGAATATGTATACCTGGGACAGATCGTTCAACTAGGTAGGTCCAACTTCGACAAAGAAGTCAACTCGGCTGGGCAGCGTACGGGAAGTTACGGCATATCTTCTCGTCCAAGACAACTCAGTGTCTAAAGACAAAAGTCTGTAATCACTGCGTGTTGCCAGTGATGACATATGGAACCGAAACGTGGTTCTTTACTGTGGGCCGAATAAACAAGCTTAAAGCTATTTAGCTAGTTAGCAAAGCTAAGGAACAAGCCGGAATTTCTCTACGTGATAAAATCCGGAATGAGGAAATCCGTAGACGACGCTCGAAGAACGGACAACCGATGGGGAGTAGGAGTTCTTGCATGTGGACCACGTGCCGGGGAACGATGCAAGTGTCGCTATGGAGGAGGCCTGTGTCCAGCTGTGGACGTTTCTCGACTGCTGCTGATGTTTCCTTTATAGATCTACTTCGGTATCTGCTAACTATGGTAATTATATACTACTTTCAAGCAAAACTAAATGTTTTCAGCGTCACAAATAACTCGAATGTTAGAAAATATTGAAGACGCACGTAAACAGGTTTGTTGATGGGACCAGATGCTGGCGGATCAAAACAAGCGCGTAAATCTCTCCGCGGGATGACGGTTGTATCTATCGGTCTGTTAACCTCACACTACACAGCTATGAACACATTCCGCAACAAGTGGTGAGTGCTCGTCCTTCCCGGACTACCGCTACAGTCAAGAGGAGCACGTCCTCCCTCCCTACCACTCCCGCGAGCTACCGGTGATAGCTGCCGGAACATATTCAAATGAGTAATTGTTTTTTTAATACAGAAATTACGCAACACTAACGTCGGGGTATTTGGCACGAGTCGTTGTAGAACTTCCTCATGCTATAAAGATGAACATTTTAAAAGCAGAACGCCCTTAAATTATAAAAGAAGAAAAACTCGTGTACGCTGCACTTGTCCCTCATATCACCGACGTTACATCATATCCAGCTCCTACAGCAGCTTCAAGCTGCTGTGGCGCTGGTCTCGCTGGCAACCATTGCCGCTGCACAACAGTGTGTCGCTGTCCAGGCTTAGACAACACGTTTCTTTGCAATGCGATATACCAGTACCACCAACGGACAAAAGACACAAACTATTATTTGTTTTTTAAGGAGCATCAATTGCTTTTAAAAATGGCTGTTCGGATTTTTAAAAGGTAGCGAAACTCTAGTAAAGGGAAGACATAATGTTGTCAAACAATATCCACACTCTATTCTCAAATCTCTTATCCTATTTAATTGGATTTGAAACTTCACAACTCCGAGTGATGAGATAAATCAACCAGAGTGGCCACATTAAAAATAATCGGTACGTATTTCATGCCTACACTCACAACAACTGGGCAATCGAAAATATCTGGTTATTTTTATATTTCCTTTCGGCAACAACATATTTTAAAAGCTTTTATTTAACTTGCAATGTTTGTATGTATGTATGTATGTATGTATGTAAGTATGTATGTATGTATGTATGTATGTATGTTCGGGTCAAATCTTGCAAGCTGAATTAGAAGCACTTCCTCTTATCCTAGGGAGTTGAAATTTTGCACGTTGGTTCAGTTCCGATGACAATGCGTTTTTCTGGTACCAGCGAGCTGGTCTGATGCTGGAGTCAGGAGGAATAAAGAGAAACTCTTCAATAGGCCCCTCGAATTCGGGCTCATCTCAAAATCAGAATACCAGGCTGACATAAGTGCAAGGGAGCGTGCTATATCGTTTCTATATATCGTATCGTAGCGCAGGTTAATTCCTAACAAACTACTTAAAATCATTTGAAGTACCAGGTTAGCAGAAACAGAAGTAGTTTTGATTTAGCTCACATGACATATTACGCGCGGTTTATTCTACTAAAGAGAACGCGTAGCTTCTGTCACTTCTTTTTTTTAAATCTAAATAGATTCATTAACTTTAGACTTTAGTTGAAGTGTTTTAGATTCAAAATGCTATTTGTCTCTTTTTGGCCCAAGGGAATGAAAGAGTAACCACATAATCAAAACAAGTCGTGATTGTGCATTATATCAGTACCTAGTCTGTGCAAAGTCTGTGATTATATCCTCTGTGTAAATGCTGAATGTCATGCATAAATGCCAAAAATACAGCTAAAAAGCGTGTGTTTATGTTAGTTTGGCAATGGTTTTCTAAATAAATTTAAGACAAGATAGTGTCACTCAATTGAGGCTGGACAAGGCAGCGTATGCAATAATCATCGGCTGCAGAAGTCCACTGTTGGACATGAGTCTCCCTGTTATGGCGCGCCCACACATGCACGGTGATAGGGCCGAGCCACTTGCATCCAGTGACTACTCGCGAGCTTAACTAGGTCATCGGTCCTGGTCTGATGCTGGAGCCAGGAGAAATAAAGAAGAACTTTTCAATGGTCCCTCAAATACGGGCTCATCTTAATACCACGTTGACATAAGTGCACCGGAGCGTGCAATATCGTTTTTGTAGCGCAGGTTAATTTCCTACCAAACTATTAAAAATCATTTGAACTACCAGGTTATCAGAACCAGAAGAAGTTAATGACATATTCCGCGCGGGTTTGAGTAAAACTTATATTTTGAAATGAGAACGCTCAACTTCTGTCACTTCTGTTTTTAGGGTTCCGCAGTAAAACTACGAACCCTTTTAATTTCGCTCTGTTAGTCGGTCCGTCTGTCAGTCCGCGGCTTTGCTTAGAGACCCTTACTACTAGAAAGGTGTAATTTAGTACGGGTATACATATTAATCACGCCGACAAAGTAGTAGAATAAAATCTTGCAAAACATATTTTAAGGGTGGCTCCCATACACGTAACTTGGGAATAATATATATAGTTTTTCTAATACTTGTGCTCAGAAAGTGATACGTTTTGTAGCTGTTTGGCGTGCTAAAAGTTCGTGATTTCAGAAGCTTGTCTTAAAAACGCAAGGCAAACGTGCGTTTTTCTTATTAACTAGTTATAAAGCCAAAGCACTAGTACTTTTTTTTCTTATTAACTGAAGGAATGTTTTTCATTCAAAAATCAATACTAGTATTTTTGCCGAGTCACTGGGCAGTATTTGCAACACACTCTTGGCCACAATCTCAATAATAGACTACCAGGTTGACATAAGTGTCAGAGAGCGTGTAAGACAACTGTTCCGCACTAACCTCCGAAAAAAGATCGGGGTCTGTTTAATTAGATACTTTTTGCTGCATTCACATGCTCCAAGAGGATTGGCTTCAGTTCGAGTGTTTTTGAAAAAAGAACGCGGGCCTTCGCTTTTTAAATATACATATTTAAATTCGAATGTTGATAATGATTTCATTTAATTTTATGGGGATGACAGAGACCTTATGCCAAGGTATTATATATCTCTTTTTCTCTCTTTGAAGTTGTAGTTAGACTCCATCTTAGGTATGAGGTCCTGGTACTTTCGTCTTCATATCAACCGATGTTAAGTGATTAAAGTCAACAAATGGAAGCGTTCTCACCTAGAAACGTTACTTAGGTATGCTTTCTGTGCTAACCGGAACACAATCATCTTCATCATAATTTTACTATTGTTATATTTTTTCGCAAATGTATTATTAAAAAATGACGTTCGAAACTAGTTTCGCGTTTCCCCCCGTATATCTTTTAAACTATTGCTTTTAAAAATCTGAATACTTCACAATAGTATGTACACTGAACTTATAAGAAAAACTATCAAGACTAAGCTGGCTTTGCAGGTGAATGGGTAATAGTCGACTAAATTATAAAATAGACTTCGAGGTGCCATAATGAAAGTTCCGTACAAATTCCAATCAAAATTACTTTACATCGTCCTGGGTGGGCCTAACTTGCACTTCAATGCTTTTTAAAATTGAAATAGATTCAGTAACTTAACTAGACTTTTTTAGTCTTAAGAAACACGTCGATAACTAAAAAATAAAAAATAAATTAATATAAAAAAAATTTCATAAAGAAGCTTTTATTTAAATGCTCTAAAAAGAAGAAAATAAACTTTAAATTAAATCAAACCCATCAATTGATTACATTGAACAATTTATATGCTATAAAAGCTTGTCGCGTGATTTACTAGTGTAGATGTATGTAGATTTATCTATTTTATACAATACATACTTTTTCTCTAGATCAGTTTACATAATTCTTGTATTCTAGTTCATCGACACATAGGCCTCCTTCATGGTACGCCACATCGACATCAATACAATTAAAATCACGCGACAAGCTTTTATAGCATATAAATTGTTCAATGTAATCAATTGATGGGTTTGATTTAATTTAAAGTTTATTTTCTTCTTTTTAGAGCATTTAAATAAAAGCTTCTTTATGAAATTTTTTTTATATTAATTTATTTAAATTCTAACCTACAACTGAACATATTACATGGTCTTTGAATGAATTCAAATTAGATGATGATGATGAAATAAAACCACGACCGGACACACTACTGCTGTCTCATATTGAGACAGCAGCATATTGCACTTCGTTACAAATGCTATTTGAACAGCAGGCATGAGTTCTGCCGGAAGGATACAACTCGACTGGCTTGCTCCTATAAACACAGAGTACTCGTACCAAACACCCCACCGCTGGTCAACACTTGCGGGTGAAAACAACGGCGGGTGACGTCTCATTGCATCAGATGCATTATTTTCGATAAATGAGGTCTAGATGCGTTTCTGTGTCATAATAGTAGGATGACCTAATGCAACACAACCGATGCTGTACCTACCCCATTCGTATCTACTAACGCAAAAACTTTTCCTGCTTAGTGTCGGTGTATCACTATTTTGAAATAACATACTCTTAGTCGTAAAACTTCTCATTTTCGTGGTCTATTTTTTTAAATAACCTGATATATCGTGAAGTGTGCAATAACAATATATAATCGAGATTCCCTGTTGAAAAACAGAACTATTTCTTCCTGAGTGTCGGTCCAAGTGGGGCGGCGCGGAGCGGGGCGCGCGGTTGAGGGGGATACTGCGGTAATTTATCTGCGCGGGCGCCGCGCGACCTACTGCCGCGCAACTCTGCACTTCATCAACGTAGATTACCGCAGCACGCAGAGGTGCCCCCATTATAATTCGTTTATTATCACTATCATGTAGCAAGATTGTGGTGGCCGCAATAACAACAAATAACAACCAGAATAAAATAAATACTTAAGGGGGCTCCCACACAACAAACGTGTTTTTAGACGTGTGATGTAACATACTACTAGCATCATCTAGTGTCGCAGTCATCTACTACTGCAAAACTAAATTGATAACATAAATCGAGGCGCATTCGTTAGAGGATTGTTCGGTGCATATTATGATTTATGGTTTTCCGTATTTTAAATTTCCATATTCTGGGTGGCACCCTTCGTGCGCGAGCACGACTCGCACTCGGCCAATTGTATTATTGTTACAAGCTTTTGACCACGACTATGTCTTCGAAGACTTCTTAAACACGGGGAGACTCTATCAGCACAAGTATCTTTATCTTTACGTGCATAACAAACATTAACATCATAGAAACTACATACCAAGTTAGGTTATACTGACTTCCCCATTCTGACCACAGTGCCACTTCATGGTATGTGATGACGTCACCGGAGCTACAACAGAAAGAGCCTTTAATTAATTACTACCTTGAAAAGAAAAGAAAGAAGCTTTTTTTTTCATGAGTTATGGGAACTGACAGTGTTCAAAATTTTAGGCGTCAGCAAGATAAAAATGCTACAGTAAAAGCATATCGCCTATATGTTCTTACTGTAGCTTTGAAACTTCTTAACAAATATTGATTTTTGTCCATAAGTGTAATTCAGATCTTAAATAGACGTGCAGACTCCAAATTCTAGTAAGAGTAGTTTGATCTCGGAAACATGACTTGCTCTCCAGCATCGAGATCGGAGATGGAAGGCGCGGCGGGTGCGGCAACGGCATGCTCCACCAGTATGGGGGAATCTCGTGAGTTACAGCATCTGTTTGTTGTTTGTTTATTTCATGTAGCGAGATTGAACGGAAATTAAATAAAATTGCTTTTATATCGGAGAGACGATCTAATATTGAGGCAGAAGTACTTGAGCAATGTTTGTATTTAGGAATGAAAGAGAGTAACTCGTTCATTGCGCGTGCGTCGCATAAAAATTCTACTATCATAGGCAGTGGCTGTAAATTAAACTACTATATACGTTAAAGTTGCAGAACTACTTCATCGCATGGCACAATACATATTTACGTTACGTCTTTATAAATGAATCCACGTCAACCCACAAATTATATTTGACATAATTGTTTTTAACCTTTTATCGATGGAAAAAGTTTCATTGGATACATCAATGGAGCCGTCCAGATATCTGAGTGGATGGAGGTTACATTTTTGGGTTCAAATAGAATATTAAAAAGCTTTTTCAAACGTCATTCATGGAGGCCGAGGGTCCTCTCGGACACTGCTCCGCCTGGCCCTACGGTAGACACGTCACTGATAGTAGGACCCCGAGCCTTCGCGTAGGTGTCGCAAAAGAACACCGGAGATGGTACAGCTTCCACTTGAGTACCAGCCAGCCTGAGAAGTACCAAGCCCAGTGATTATGGAGAATCTCCGCGTAGTACAATCATTATCCTGTAACGAGAGGAGGCTCACATTCTGCCGGTAACTTTCCAATTAAATAATAAGTGCTTACTCTTTTTAATTACATCAAAATGGTTCTATTTGTACTCAATGCCAGCTACAAACAAGCAGTGAAAAACACTCGAATATCCTGTGACAAAGTGCGAGAGAAGAATTAACATGAGATAACTCAAGTAATGTTAAACCTCGATGATATGTTATGAAGCTGCTCAATTGTGGTCTTGCAATAAGAAACGTACACCAATGCGAGATATGGTATCAGCCTCTGAGATGCACACTACGATTAGGCAGAAAACACTGCCCGTTCGCATCTTTTGTTACCGTCACATCAGCTAGAAACTGAAGCGTAATAAATACAATTATTTTGGTAAAGCAGCGCCCAATAACTGGTGTTCTAGAATTTGTATTTGCGGAAGGAACCTAATGGCTTACTAAATTACACATTACATCCCACTTCTAGATATTAACCCACGATTTAAAAGAAAATGTTACATTCTCAAAAATTTCCGTAATTTCCATTGTAGTTTTCAATAGTAGAGTATCGCTAGGGGCAGGGGAGTCAGCGAACCTGCATGTAGATACACCCCGTGACGGTGTAATTTCTTTGTTTTGTTTTTGTTTTTTATTCTTCATAAGTGAGTAGGTCTCCAGAGATTAAATCTAAGAGCGAGGAAGTGCCTCCCCCCTACTACTTAGCATATTTCACTAATTAAAGACACGGACGGACCCCCCGCCCCCGCCCCCGCCCCCTGAGTGACGAGGTCACCTCCTTGTGCTAAGGCGGAGCTCAGCGAGAGAGATAAGATAAAAATAATGAATAATAAAGTCATTAAACTTAAACCTTTTTTTTTCAGGAAAGAGAACAACACATTTTCAATATTGATCCTCGGGGTATATTTGATTTATAATCAGAAAGGACGAAGGAAAATTATTAAACCCATGTGACTGGAGATACTCATCACCCCATGTCTCGGGCGCTCCCGACGTGCTCCCAGGAGCAGGGCCTCGCACCCCGCGTCTCCCGATCCCGAAGACGTCTCTGCTCAAGTTCAGCTTATCCTCGAAAGCCTGAAGTTACGGATTTCGTAAGAATGTGTGGATTGCACCTCGTCTAATAAATGCGTGAGGTAACAAATATACACACACACTCAGTTAATGATATATTGATGCATATTGATGGTGTACGTTTGTTGTGTGTACCTTGTGTATAACAAAGGAAAGTGTCTGACTTAGTTTCTTTATTCGTATTCAGTGTGACACGGTCTCTAGATGTTCAGCTAGTAACTAGGAGATATCACGTAGCTGCTACTGGACGACAGTCTTGCGTAAACGTTTGAGTGTTGACGCCTCTAATGCCGTTTAAAACCAAGATTAAATGTATAAGGGCCGAGCGACGCTCACGAAATGCCCTCCATTTTTGTTCAACTCTCCGAGGGGACGAACAAATTACAAGAGAATACGTAAATACCCATTCGAGTGCGAAATTTATAACCGAACCCATGGAAAGTACCGTCATTAAATCCTCCAAGCCTTGTTTATACTTTTTACGTTAACGACAGAGAATTTATTCAAACAAAACTCTCTCGCAAACGGGTCAAGGCGATTTAATTATCATAGGATTTGTAACTTAATTTTAACGAGGAAACGGAAGTACGTGCGTCGCTGTAGAGCCCTTTATAATGTAATGTAATGGTAATTTTTTACGAGGTTATTAAAAAACGAGCCGCGTGAGGTCAGTCGGGATCGCAGGGCCTTGTTAGTGAGACCCGAGACCTCTACGCGCGCTCAATCACTGGCTTGAAGGTCTGGTGCAAGTCAATGGAGACCAGGTCTGCAGCACATCAACATCAAAGAACAATCTTGAAGCGTGTCAGTGTTTTGGACGGAGTCGATATCTCCGTCTGTCATTCAGAGAATATTACTGTAGGTAAATATAACACAGATGTGATCTCGTCTATTTACATTCCCGGCCATGATTGATTATGAATTTATGATTACCTACTTGAATACTTGACAAAGGGAAAACTTTATTTATTTTCACAAAAGGAAAACGAAAGTAGATCAAAGCGACTTATTCAAAAGCTAAGAGCATCAACGCAATGAATTAAAGTTGATGATATGATTTGCATTCATATTGTCAGCGGGGCTCTGATCAACTTGTATCGCGCACACCGCCCGCCTGCCCGCCGCGATCGTCTGCCTTGCGCCCGCGCAGGTTTTGTCAGAGCCCTTCTATTGCAGCCTCACCTGAGGGCACGCACTTGTATGTTTGACGTCTGTATGGACGTGTCTACTGCCCTACAACGGGAAAAAACATTGCGCTCGTAAGTCTAACTGGATCCAGATATAGTTTCATCATCAACAGCCTATATATGTCCCCACTGGAGGGGCTCAGGTTTACTCTCCTACGCCTTTGAATTTCTTCTCAGGGTGTGCAAGTTTGCTCACGATGTTTTCCTTCACCGAAAAGCCAATGGCAATTATTTTTATCATTCGTACATAAATCTCAAATAATAAATTGGAACTCATTGTGGTACGAGCCAGGATTGGACCCAAACCTCGCTAGTTCAGGGACTGACGCTCTAACCAACTGAGCTATAGTTTATGGCCGTACATAATAGCTTAATTAATAAAGAGTTAATTATTTTTAAAACACGACCGAGCAGTAATGTGTTGCATCAATATTGACTTGACAAAGGATAAACGGTTTATTGAAATGTCATGATGTGACGTGTGAATGAACCGTCAATCAATCGATAACTTTAGATGTAATTAATACATTGTGTGCTCAATTATTTTGTATGGAAAAAATACCTCTATAGACACAATAAACTAACAAAATTTATGTAAATTTGTTTAGGACCAACACTAATTGACATCAAAATATACGCCCGCATGAAATATACACGCTGTGTGTCTCAATGTGTGAAATGGAACGACTTTTGCTAATTACCTCGGCAAGCAAAAATAACCATTCTTTGCAAAAGGTGTTTTCAAATTGAATTCTTACCGCAGTAAATTAGTATTCGGTAATAAATAGGTACATAACATTAATTTGAACAATTTCTATGCTGGCACGCATGCCATGCTCTATAGTTGATGATTATTTGACTTGATGATTAATTCATGTGAACAGATCGTTGAGAGCATCATGGAGCACATCACCAGACTTAATTGATTCAAAAATGTTTTTCCTTAGGACAACAAGTTTGATTTTTTAATTTTGATAATTGAAAAGACTAATGGCGTAATTATGTGCTCTCAAACAACAATTTATCGTTTCATAACAACTCTGTATACATCTAAGTAGTGTATAATGAGATCGTAAGTACATATTATCTCACAACAGTGTTTAGGAATATTAGATTTTGAAAACCAACTCCGCATTGCCCCACTGGGCGAGGCGCTCCCAGCATGGTCAAAACACATTCCAAAATGTCAGAAACGATACACCTTGGCATACTTTTAGGTACAAAATAATAATACAATAAATAATCTGGCAGATATACAAAAGGGCCATTACTTCACGGCTTGTATAATTCGACCATAACTCGTATCGCGAGGCGCTGCGCGCGCGCACAGGTTGTGCTTTCGTCATTTTACAGACAAAAATATAGCTAGTTTACTGTTAATCTACTAAATATATCACTGTTATCCCATGTCATCCCGTGGGCGTCGTAAAAGGCGACTAAAGGTAAAATATTCAGGAAATGATCAACAGCATCTAAATAAACAGTACGTCCGCGGTAGCGCAGTACACAGTACTACCTGAGCACATGTTCACACATAAACGTTATCTAGATATTGTGACTGTCGCGCGGTCTCCGTGTGTGTGTTTAACAAATTAGGATGAAACGCATACTTCATGCAAGTTGGCACCCACGGAGCTAACATAAGACGACACTAAATTGTTCTCAGCAAGTGGAATAAGTCTGATGAGAATACCTTCACATCATTCAGCAGGAGCGGTGGTGCAGCGACCGACAACGGCAGAACAATATTGACCTCGTAAGAATGACCCTCCATTGCTCTTCAACACATACACTCTCACCCTCACACCACACACCACACACTCATTACACAACCCACACACATGTACACAATATACTCATCGACACTCGTGCATCTTTCAAAACTGTTAATTCCTTTTCTGTGTCTATAAATATATTTTTGCATAACAATAAGAATTTATTTATGAAGCTTTATATCATTTTTGTCTTCTTTTTCTGAGATGGGATGGATCCTTACCTGAGACACAGATCCTTGATCCAGTTGAGGCTCGAGTCTCACACATGTTTTTCTATAATATAATTTGTTGCTTTAGTTAAATATAAGTCTTCTATTTGAAAATTTTTTTTAGGAAAAAATAACTTATTCGTGTTATCATATCGACAGCAAATGTAATCAGCATCTCCTCACTGGCCAGTCTTGCTTCTGACCTGACCTCATCGGGGAGGTGTGCAGTGTACTCGATGCATGGACCATTGCAATAACAAAATAACGTCAAGTCATCAAGAACAAAGAACTGCAACAACTGTAACTGCTCTTCAGTTATTTTTAACTTTAATTTGTTTCAGTGAATGTCGCAAACAACATTAAAATATCAAAACTTATAACTCGCATCGTGAGCCGCTCCGCTTCTTGCGGCGCTACGGCTGTCACGAGCGCGAAAATCAACAATTAAGAAAGCATTTATCAAAGTTGGTAACAAGTCAAATAAAAGTGCGAGAAAGGGTGGAGTCTTAAGACAGCTTTAACTTTCTGCGAGGTTTTTCCATTATTTTAATGTTCCAGCTATAAATGATGTCGCGTGGTTCCCGCGGGCAGGCTGGCCCCGCCCGGCCGCACCGCCGCTGTGCGGAGCCACGGACCCAGTGTGCACAGTATTTGTGAGAACATGGTTCTCTTCATCGCTCTGTTAGCGAGTGAAATTTTGGTTTTATGAATTTGAGATTGTTATTTGAGACAATTCCTTTAGGTCGTATTTATAATGAACCAGCGTCAACTGCCGCTTCTCGACGTGTTTGCGTTATTGAATAGTTTTCAATCAGGAATTAAGTCTCTGTGTGCATATAGTGACCCTCACTGACTGAGTGACAACAGTTTCAAGCTCGATACAGCTTGAAATTGTAGCATGGGCATTTAATGATGATATGGAAAGCACTTAAAAACGTATGTATCCCTAAGGGGTTAAAATATGGTGAACAGTTTTTACTGTACTTGAGTTTAAACTTAAGCTAGAAGCTTCAAATAACAAGTATAAACTTTAAAATTAAAAAAAACCCTACGCAATAATCATAAGAAAATATATCAAAATCTATTTTATGCCGACAATGCCTAACATCAGCTGATACTCTTCACACTGCTGAATCGATTGTTACCAAATGTAGCTAAGATGGACCGCAAACAAACTTGCTTTCACGTAAAAAAACCCGCATCAAAACCGGTGCATCCGTTCGAGAGCTACGATGCCACAGATATACACACAGACATTGGCGTCAAACTAATAACATCCCTATTTTTGTGTCGGGGATTAAAAATAATTTGGGTGCAGGCAAAGCAACATCGGTAGGAAATAGATGCTGATGTTACAATAAGATCGCCCAATGTGTTACAGTGGCCAGGCCAGGGTGAATAGGCTATTCCTATACAAGCGTGCACCATGCTGGACTTGACCACATCGTCACTTAACATATGGATGTGGTCGCACGTGAGCTTTTCAAGAATAAAAAGTGGTATTTACTGTTTCGTTGTATTGTTTTGTTAAGATATTTCTGTCTGTCCGTCTGTATGAAGTGGTGAGCTCGTCCAAGCAGGTGGCACCCCTACCGCCCCCCGCCCACCGTTCTATCGGCTCTCCGCATCTATTTTTATATTCAATCTATAGTGACCTGGATCCACGGCCGGCTCCGGCACCGGCTCCGGCACCGGCACCCCCCAGTTCTGTTGAACCTCGTATTAAACTTAATTTTCTATCGACGAAACACAAACTCTTTTACTATGAACCTTGTTCTGATGGTTATAGAAGCCAAGGCATACCTTTGCTAGCTCTCTGGTATGTAAACAAAGTAATTTCCTCGGGGTAAACGTATCCGCCGTGTTCATTTCTCTGTATAATGTTAACAAGTGAATTTTTCACGTTTTGACAGAGTTTGTGAAGGGCTCGGCACCAACTTCAGAGATAGGTACGTTCCGACAGGGCCCCGGGGTGCTCTCAGGACTGACAACTTTCATATCTCAATGAATTTTTTGTGTTTTGGTTTTTAGTGAAGTCATACTACAAGAGTAGGCAAGATGTTAGAACTGGTTTCCGGCGGCAGTACCGTGGCCTCCGCGTACTTATGGCACGACAATAGTTTTATCGCACTCTCTTGTGTGCTTTTCCGAAACGATTTGTAAATCAAAACAAATTTAAAAATAATAATAAAATAGATTTTTTAAATGAAACAATTTTATACCTTGGGGGATGGACACCAAAATTTGAATTTAAAGTTTTAATTTTATGAAAGATAGGTCAACGCTCGACCTCAATCTCAAGAAGGTGCCTGTTTACTCTTCCTTTGAAGATCCCCAAGTTGTAGTTATAGTAGTATTTATCACCTTGTCACATCACAACAACACATTTCTAAAACACATGTGTGTGTCTCTCTTTTCTAAAAAAACTGTTCTTTATGTAGTTGTCCTGGCAGGCGCGTCGCCGTCCCAGGGCCCGACTGTCCACCAGCGCTCGCTGCGGTCCCTGCTGCCGCACACGCTGAGTTCAGTTCCCAGTTGACACCCACAATACAACAGAACATATTTTTTGTTCGTGTAGAAATGTAACATTTGTATGTACTTATTTTGTATATCTTTATGTATAAATATTGTGTTTGTTGATAAAAACTATATATATATATGTCTGTTACTAGACTTATCTACTTGTATGTTTTGTAGAAGCCAATAGTAGACGTCGGGTGCCCCAGCGCGACACAGCACGACGCAGCACGCGGCTGGCTGGCGATGTCGTGCCCGATTGAAACGTTAAACGTGTGATTTATGTTCACTGCAACGTCGCGTCGGTAAGTGGGTGCGCGCCCTTATCGCCGCCCGCCCGCCCGAGCCGAGTGGTGCGGCGCGCCCTAATGCAAGCTTCCTGCCGCTGGCATGATGGCTGCCGAGTGCTAATTGCCGATTGTAATGGATTTGTACTTGGCCTTCATCTCACTTGACGGTGAGGGCTGCAGTACGGACAGCGTGCTCACCACAAAACTGCAAACCAGTGATGTGTGGCGCTGATTCTACTACCGTTCACAACACTGCTGTTTGACGGCAGACTTAGGTAACATGGTGGTAGCTACACAGGGAGACATAGAAAATGCCCTACCTCCAACCACATTCGAACCCGCACCTGCCGCCATGCAGGCGGTTTATATAATACATATGTAAAAACTGCAGGAAATTACATTTTTCATTACTATAGGGTCGCGGGATGCAAGTAGCTCAGGGCGGTCAATGTGGCACACCGACGTTTCCCGGGTGATGATGACGATGATGAAGTTTTGAAGTCAAGCGAAGAACTTTTGCAGTCCCTGCTACAGTAAGCGAGACAGATGTCACTGACAAGCGCAGCTTGTGCAACAGTATAGTATACTAAGTAAGATGCGATGATCCAGCCAAGCACCAGCCTGTAGTCATGTGCTCGGCCCAGCGCGCCGACGTACCCTGGGCGGGCGGGCGGCCGGGCTGAGTGAGAGCTGGCCACCCACTCCCCGCCCGCCTTCCCTTATCTGCCGACCAGGGACTGTACATATATGTACATTGTACACTATTGTGAAATTCATATTTATTTGATCACCACAAAGTACATTGTGTGTGAAATACAACCGTGGTCGTACAATCACTGGTCGAGTCCGTAGATATTGAAGCGCGGCGACGATGGAAGACCCGCTTACAGTTTATTCGATTTAAAAAACCAAGGGTGCAATCGAATAATGACAAATATTTGTATAAACTCTCGTCTCACTGCTGTCTTTGCTGTCATCATTCGAAACGAGAGAATCGTCATCAAAGAACTGTGAACCGCGGAGTTGTGTCAATAGGTTTGTTTATAATGAATTGTTTGCTTCCGGTTAAACGTAAACAGCGTAGCTAGTGGATCATTGCTCCGGAAACAGATCGCCGGGAAACATGAAAATATATATTCCAGAAAAAACTACAATGACAGTAATGTGACAGGTGACGATTTGGACGCCATGGGGGTGTCGCTTGTTGATGCAGTCGTCGATGAACGTCCGTTGATAACTGTCAATATCTTGTCTGGACCGTGGGAAATCATATACCTTCTACTAAACTCGCAAGTTGTACAAGAGCGGCGCACGCGCCGGCCGCGGCCCGGGCGCCGGCGCCGGCGTCCGCTCCACTGGCGCACGCGTAACGGATCGTTATGCAAATGTTTCTTTTCGAATCCCATCCACAACGTTTAAGTAATGGGAGACAATTAAATTTTACGATCGATTTCTAAAGCGTCCCTGCATCGCTTTCTGACTCCATTATACAAACGTGGCGTCTGTGTCCAAAGTCGTGTCGGAGCAGTTTTGAAAACAATCAAGAACAAGAAATAAACGATATGCACATATTAAGAAGCCTTATTAAACTGGTGTCCATGTGTTCCGGCTTTAAAATAAGAACACTTAACACACACATGCGCGCGTCGATCCGACGTCGGGTTAAAAGGCAAGTAAAGCAAACGGTCGTGAACAGTAAGCAACATCTTACAGTGATCCCCGGCCTGGCTGGCAGTGAGTGGATCACACAGTTTTGCATATCATAGCGATTCGCTTGTATAGGCTCCATTGAAAGTATTCGCTAGTCGAGTCGAACTGCCGATGAGGGAAGTTCTAGACAGAAAAATGAACTCTCGCTGCGAAGCGCATTTCAAACTAGCGCTTGTTCCGCACCAGGAAGGTTGCAGTCCCAACAATGTCGTCACATTGTCATCGCTTTATGACGTCATTGGAACCAAGTCGTTAATTTTATTTCAAAACATTACAGCCCGCCTCATTTCCTGCGACAGCACTGACCCGTAGACACTCGCTTCATCAGCGCGGCGCCGGTCAAACACACATTTATATTCAAGTCTATGGACTGTCCCGCCCAGTGTCGTAACTAACTGATATTGTCGCTCGTTATGCGGCTCTCCGACAGGAAACTTGATATCAACATCTCGAGTAGCCGGGGTGTCAGCGGGCGTTGGCAGTGCCCACACGTGAGCACGAGGTTTCGGCCGTCGCATCGAAGAGACTGGTGGTAATGTCAAATACTCTCTTGTATTTCTCTTCTTGTTGTGGTGTTCGACAGCTGTTTGACAGTGAGCTGTTACTTAGAGTATATGATAGTTTAGTAAAGTTACGTAAGGTAAGTTGATAGTAAGGTTGAATGACAGTGTGTAAGGCAGTAATAAGGAACTAATTGCAAAAAAATTATAAGTGTACTCTCCGGTATTTTACAGGATACATTTTGGAGAGTGTGCGCAGGAGCTACTTTTGTTGATTCCGCCTTCGACAGTCAAGTACCGGCCAAACAGCCCGAGCCACCTGCACTATGGATTTGGTCGTCACCAACAAAAAATTCTAAAATAGAACATAAGGCTACGGATCAAGGGATTCACGGTTGCACTTGTTGATCGCAGTAAGATGCGGCACACAGGTGCACACACACACACACACACACACACAAACCTTCCCTTGACGCGAGAAGACAAGTGAATTTTAATATCGATAGCTCATGCCAACACTAATCATAATAATATATTTGAATAGTTATTGTTGCTCGGAGGACGCCCGGTCATTAGTTTATATATATCGCCATATGCAAAGCTATATTTTTATGAAGTCGTCATAATGAGACAGATTCGTATGTTGAATAACAGTTTACTATGTAAATGGTATCCGTTAACATTATATATGCCTTGCATGTGGGTCACGCAGCCGAGCCGCAATCAATCCGGTGTTGTTATAATTTTGAACTCAGTTCTTAAAATACATGTAATGGGAATTACATCAATAACGTAGCTATTATTTATGTAACGGCCTCCGTGGCACAGTTGTCTGAGCAACACGCGCCCAGGTCCCGGGTTCGATTACCGCCGGGGACATTATCAAACATCACTTTGTGGAACTTCCGTTTGTTCAGGACACTGCAGGCTGAATCACCTGATTGTCTCAAAAGAATGTTGGCTCCGTGCTTCGTTAGTCACGTCAATCCGTTGTCACCGGTTACTATCTACGACAGGTGGTAGCTACATGTGAAAGGAAAAGAAACTTCATCTTGTATTTTAGGCATGATTTATTGCAAGTCTAAAATACAGAAAATACACTTTGAAACACACATTCACTTAGATTGATAAATGTACGTATTACCTTGAGAATTTTAGCAGAGTGACAGACTGAAGTGTTTGAACGACTTATCCTCACGGCTCGCCTGAGCAGAATGGCCTTTCCTCGAGCCGCGCGCCACGAGCTCGTATCTTGTATTGCTTTACGTGCCTGTTTCTGATTGGGTGTTTGGAATACTGCGTCTTGGCTTCTGATTGGTTGTTCAATCAGGAGACAAGTCACGCCACCCGGATAGTGTTGCCACCTCTTAATTTAATTCTGCCGATAAAATGTAAAGAACGCTAACAGCTCGGCCATCCTGCTTTTAGCGAGTCCCTTCGCGACACAGTTACTATTAAATATTATTTTACAAGACGCATAGTTTTAATATAATAATATGTCACCGGAAGTTTGTATATCGTTATTAATTTTAAATTATTACAATATAAATCGACATCGCAAATTCTTCTGAAAACTCTACAAGTAGCAATAACAGTATGTATGAAATTGTTTGTTATATTTGATCGTTACAATTATACAATATTAATCGACATCACAACTTGTTCTAAAAACTCTGCAAGTATCAATAACAGTCTGTATGAAAGTGTTTGTTATATTTGATCGTTATAATTATACAATATTAATCGACATCACAACTTGCTCTAAAAACCCTGCAAGTATCAGTAACAGTCTGTATGACAGTGTTTGTTATATTTGATCGCTACAATTATACAATATTAATCGACGTCACAACTTGTCCTGAAAACTCTGCAAGTATCAATAACAGTCTGTATGAAAGTGTTTGTTATATTTGATCGTTATAATTATACAATATTAATCGACATCACAACTTGCTCTAAAAACTCTGCAAGTATCAGTAACAGTCTGTATGACAGTGTTTGTTATATTTGATCGCTACAATTATACAATATTAATCGACGTCACAACTTGTCCTGAAAACTCTGCAAGTAGCAATAACAGTCTGTATGAAAGTGTTTCATATATTTGATCGTTACAATTATATAATACTAATCGACGTCACAACTTGTTCAAAAAACTCCTTAGAGCTACGTGTCGTTTCTAGAGCTTTAATATTATTAATATTTAACTAATTAAGCTAATTTAAATCCATTGAAAATAACGAAGATATAACATGGTAGTGTTTAGTGAACTATATCTTACTAATACACCGATGTCATTGTGTATTCATTTGATACATGGGTCATCATTAATAAGTCTATTTTATATAAATGAAACAATAATTTTAAAGGTTTGGACGAATCTTACATACACAGAAATCAGCAACCTTATTCCGCAGTACAGCTAATTAAACAGTGAACAGTACCAGTGGTAATAATTAAGTGACAATTATTCTTGTAACATTTCACTAATAGTGTTAATATACAAACGAATTAAATTTAGGTATTTGTAGGCAGCAAAGTCACCCACTGTGTCGTAGCATTTATTGAATGCGAGCCACAGTTTGATTGTATCGACTGAAACAATACTTTCATAACGTCATCGTTGTCCGCGGCTATACGGAATTAATGGCGTACCTTATATTAAGTAGCTATTGGGGTAATATTTAGGAATTCGGTATGTAATGGGTCCTACACGCAGTAGCTAGTTTTTTCCAAAATTCCCAGTGCTGGAAACTTCACTTTTAACACTTATTAAGCCATCGTTATAAAGGTGAGGTATGGCATTGTATCGGGCTTTATCTTCGGTTTGTTATACCGTGATAGGCCTTGCTGCTTCCTCTTCAATTTCTTATAATTGTATCTGCACATGAGAGCGTCTATGGTCTCACTCAGAGCTTTTCAGAGCAGCCGTTTATATTGAACCTAAAGATCTATACTGATGGTTTATTTCCAGTTATCTTGTGAATCCCAGTTTTAATGTCTATTTGTATCTCTTAGATATACTAATCCTTAAATTTTTATCGTCTTCATACTCAATTTTGTAAGATAGTGCGATGAGAATAGTTGTATTAAATCTTTTACATAGTCTGTTGGCCATAGCGCGCGACATCATTCAAAATGTATGCCCATGCAAATGCCCATTAATTATACTCGTAAACAATGTCCCTCTATCAGTCACTAGCCTGGACGGCGCTCTAAAGTAACTCACGTGTTGTTTAAACGTGCTAATGTATGGTGTGTAATTCCTTACGGGTTTGATGTTGACAAACATCGTGAAGCCATCTACTACTATAATTAGAATATAACAATTACCTGTCCTATTGTATGTATGAAAAGGTAAGTCTGATTTTGGAATAAGATTCACTTCGCCAGGTGGCTACCAGCCACATCCTCATTGCGTGTGAACTTCTAACAAGATCTTTTGTACTTCTTAATGAATTTACTCATTTTAGGAAACCCATATACATATGCTTGTTCTAGGGTTTTATCGAACCCGGAATGTCCCAAACCACCACGATTTGTTTTAGGAATCTTCTAACTTTTTTTTTCCTTCTTCAAAACTATTCACCGAATAATAACTGTTTTTTTTTTCATATCTGCGACCAGTTCCAGTTTATGGTCACTCAGAATTTCTATAACGCACAATATCATAACTATTTTGAATTTTTATTCTATTTCACAACTTAAATTATTTTTTATGTTGTACCCACCAATGTGTTTTTAACACACGCTATACGGGGTATCGGATCTCTTGTTGACAGTTGTTTTGAGACCATTCCATTTTAATCGTGACACCTATAAGTAAACTTCGAATCTGCTTAAAAGGATACCACTGCAAGGGTCTTCAGTTTAAATGAGTGGTCTAAATTAACCCGGAGTATTCGTAACAAAATCCCACCTATGCCATGTCTACTGGCGCTGTGCTGTGAAGCTGAGTTTCTCTTTTGGGATCGAATAAGGCGAATAATACTCGCGAGTAATGCATGCATCGAGCATCTCCTGAATCTTACCTTATGTGCACTGTGAAATATCAAATGTTATATCTATCTACTATCAGATAAGCTCTATCGACATTTTCTCGCTATGGCGTAGCTAATGTCTTTCAATACAGATGAAAATGATTGTTGTAGTTTTCATTAAACAGAGATTTGGCTACTAGTGTTATTTAAGCAGTTATCATTGAACGACGCCGAACATGTGTTAAGACATTGAACATCTTGACTGCAATAGTGCATGTGAAAAACGAACCACAACGAATGAACATGTTAGACATTTCGTACTAGTAAATGCCCCAATCTATGAAATAATATTCCTTCGGGACTAAATGCAGACAGACTAAATGCATGGCAGATATAAGATATCTGTTAAATCAGCGAGCTTTTCTACTGTAACAGTTGCGAATTGTTCTGGCGCAGTAGTCACGTTGTTCGTTCTTTTATTTTCTTGACGATCGTTAAGCTTATCACGCTTTCATATATACATATGTTTGTATACCCTAATATGGCTGTTAAAGCGTAGTTATGGAAAATTAGAATTAGAACTTTAATATAATTTATATCTTGAACAATCACACCAACGTTGCATTTACCATGGGGTTTCGTTGATGACCTATCAGCTAAGCATCAGTCTCCCTTATTACAGTGCACTAGTCTCCTATACATTTATTAGGTACGTAAGTAATTGCATTGCTGTTCACTGCTATTCAAGTTAAATATTTCCGATTTGATATCCAACAATGTCGCTTTACTTTAGACTTATGTAACTTGTTCGTATAAGTTTGAGCACTATTAGAACGCTTTGACCTATGATGCAGCTCCAAATGAGCGGTCTCTTACAATAATTACAGTAAGTTCGTGGTTAGGTTAGGTTGTAACGAGCAGTAACATTACATTCGTGTCCATTGTAGTTACAATTGACGGATTAAATATCTGTTTATATATTCTTGATATGATTTGTCTTGTATTTGCGGCATAGTGAGAGTGCCTTAATGGTCATTTGTCGTTAATAGCTATGTCATTCATATCTCTATTAGTCCCAAGTTCCACAATTTTAAAATATTTTGATATACATTAAGGTTCATGAAACAGGCAGTTTTTGCTCAAACCGCAACGCACGATCTTTACCCCAAGTAACAAGCAGTTACTGTTTTTCGCACTTTATTACACATGTTAATAAATCTATTTTGGCATGAAAGTATTGTTCCAATGATTCACTAGCGTACAAGTTTTGATAGCATTTCAGTTAACAATTCACCGAAATTTGTGCAAAGAAAGGACTCAATGATCTTCCTTTTCCGTATGTAAAGCTCGGAGCTCAAACCATGAGACCACCGTTTAGCAATACCGTTTAACTTGGGAAGAGAGAAATGAATAGTGACTCGTTAATTCTATCCATAAATCTCCGCGTATTCCTGAACTTTAGTTGCAACTATTTATGTTTGTTAAAAAAAGCTTAGAAGTCAATTGTCACTTTACATTACTTAATATATCTTAAAACGTATTATGTCAATTATTATTAAATAATTAATAACCCATAAAATTACAACAGGTTAGACGCTAGAGGCACTAGTTCACCTCCGTTTTAATGGACGCCTTGTAGGCGAATCTTAATCATCACTGCCATCACTACGCCGCCAGCGAGGCGACAGTGGCATCCCTCTGATCCAAATTAATGAGGTGACTCTCTCTGAGGACAGTGTGGCTGCGAGTGTGATGCACGCTGTCCTTTGGAGGACGTCTGACGTCATGCTGATGACGGTTCGGTAGGATGTAGAAGACTGGTTATAGCATTATTATGTAGCCCCTTTGCTAGTATTAGCTTTCTAGGCGGATTTTCAGCACAACATGAAAAAATCGAGTGTTTGCGGACTTGCCTGTCATTACCGGCGTACGTATTCGTCCACTCCCTCGCTCTTATTAATCGCACGTTGTGGCCGTGGAGTCTACCATTCGGGGTCGCCTACGGCTCGACCCGCTCTCACTGGCTCACCCTCCACGACGACATTAATATGGTCGGGGTCAGCATCCCCCGGCGAGTTCATCATCATCTGTTAAAAAGATTAAATCAATCACTGTTTGTTATTAAAATGCTGTTGAGCAGCACACCATCATGATGGTGGCATATGTTAACTTCCTATATCAAATTATGCAGCAGTCAAATCAATAAGTATCATGGCATAATTATAATTAGTGTTTGAATTGTATATTGCTGTACAAGACAAGTCAAAGGCTCGAACAAGACTAATAATGTGTTTGAACCCGGTTTCATTCCAACCAGTTCCAGAATGAAGACACAACTATAAAATGAAAGAATGCTCTACATTCCTAATGCTGCTGATGCATGGTGCGGGATTTAGAATTTATGATTTCAATTATTAAATTTTTACAAAATTCTGGCTGTCTTCATTCAACTATAATATTGAACTAAGTTATTTTCATATATATTATTATTATAGTATATTATATCGTGGTTTTAATAATTTAAGGTAATTATTTAACTTTACTAGACATCTTAAGCATGAGTACATTTATGTCTATCATGATTATTTTTTAATTATAGCTGAAAATCTTGTAAGCTATTTAACGTATTGAAAAGTTTAATTAATATTATTATGTATTGAATAAATATTTATTCATTTGTACTCGTAATCTGCATACACTTGAGGCGAGATTCGAACCATCATCCCTCGTCCAAGGCAACTCATATGCATATATACCACTGCGCCAACATTCAACGCTACCGGATACGCTAGATACCCTGATAATGTACGAATATTATTTCGAACACCAAATTTTAACAGTTTTTGATAATAAATGTTTGGTTGATCGATTGATTCCACAGTAAGAAGGCCTGTGTCTAAGTTGAATTATACCCTAATATATTTAACTCAAATGTTTTACTAGTAAAAAGGCTCTAAATCGTTCATATATATAATATAGGAAACAAAGTCGGGTTAGTTACACCATTTATTCGTCTATAACTCAAGAATGTCTGACCCGATTTTATGTGATCTAAGATTTTTTGAATTTGTCTTCGCCCTTAGCGGCACAATGACCACTAAGACATGGAATAAATTCACTAAACCAATATTCATTTTCTTATACATTGCAGACCCTACAGATGGCCAGAACGACTCGATCCTCTGTAGAAGGATACATTTTATCCAGATCAAACGAGTAGTTTCCGTTTGTTAAACCTCAAAGGCCACGCAGGCGAAGCCACGGGCAGAAATTTAGTTAATTAAGATAAGGATACACTATTCACAGTAAGATATGGCGACCGCTGAATTTATTTATCCAGTCAATGCACATGAACAATTGTAACAATTGTATTATTAAAGTAAATAATCGTCACAGTAGGTTATACGGATTTTCAAAATAAATTGCTAATAAAAATATATTATGTTATATAGCTGTGGTAAACACATGAAGTCGCATAGTTACAGTTAATATGATTTACTAAACATATACACGAGTACGCAGCACGTCATGTATTATGTACATGCACACACAGTGTAAATGTTACGTTTTCGGTATCGGCTATAAGATTACGAACACTTTCTGACGATTTGAAAAATAAAGTACATTGACTTCAATAAACAAAAGACCAAAAATTCAATAAATAAACCTGGAATCAGAGTAGTATTTAACAATAAATACATAGAACTGAAAAACTTTATCTCCTTGCAATAATCTAGGCGACACCGAATCAGGCTGAGGTTAAGTTGTATTTAAAACTATAAATGGCATAACGTATAAAATTATAAATATATAATATCATTAAATTTTATTTAATTTTTACTGGACTTGTACAGCATAGCCCGCAAAATTCGTATCCCCAACTGGTTCGAATTAATTTTTTATATATTAGATTCTGTTTTATCAGTACACTGTGAATTTTTTATTTTACTTTATATGGGCATATAAACAAAAACATTATTTTACGAGATAACTCAAGTATTGTTAAAAGTTTCGCCTATACATATATCGATTTGTATGGGGCTTTTTGCATTACGTGACAAGGACCACTTTTCGACGGGTTATACTAGGAAAACTATATATCAATAAGTATTATCGAAAAATCTTTGTCAAGGCCATTTATCTGTTCACACAGTCTCTCGAATGACAGCATAATATTTTCCAGTGAACTGAAAAGCACGGAAATCTGCAACATTTATCTTAATGCTTATCTTTATGCTTATTGTTATTTATGTCTGATTTATCTTATATAGTTTAATATCTATTTACAACGTATTATATATGTGGAAGCTTTTAATTGGCTAATATTAGTGTATAAGATCAGTCATTTTGTAAAAATAGCTGTAAGCTTTCCGGAGGAAATAAAATTAATAATTTAAATTTCAGAATAGTTAGTGTATGTTCTCAGACAGTGAACTTCCATAACTTTACATCGCAGTAGGATATCGGCGGTACATTAACCGCGGAGCACTGGTATCTACGTATAGACATGAATACGTTTTATCATTGTATCCGATGGACATAACTATTAGAGAATTCATGTTAAAACACTTCATCAAAAAATAAGTAGCAAAGCGAACTTAGTAAATCAGCTTTCAACTTTATCAATATTTGTAATTAACAGCGACTCGTTCGGCTACAGTAAGTTACCCGCGCACATAACGCGGAGAGTCACCAATAAAACCCACATTAACTTTCAGTCTTAGCTTCAATATAAGGCAGTATGTCAGAGCTACGAATACATACCACAATTATCACTCAGCGCGCAATAAATTCCGACGAACGCACAACCGCCGTGAAGTGCCCAAGCAGCAGCTTGCACTCACTACGTATACATTTAATAAAGGATTTTTGTTGGTCCTTTAATGTTTCATTTCATATTAAGGACGTTCATCTATAGAGAATTCGTCGCTAAAATTTATTGCGCATAGATTCGTTTTAAAAGCAAATGAACTACTATTTCTCTTTATCTACTGGTGATAATTTTCATATAAAAGTAACTGTCAGGTAATTTAATTTAAAATTCAATATTTTTATTTTATTGTTTCGAACGCACAGGTTATTTGAATGCAATAAATTCCACAGTGTAGCACTCACTAAATGAATCACTTTCATAATAAAGCTTATCCTTCCGCTTGAACATTTTAAGATTTAAATATCTGGTTTAAAACAGATAAACAGCACATTCCAGAGAGTAGCCCTGGCAAATAAACTGTTTCTCTTGTCAAGTCATTACAAATCCAGGGAGTGCCCTGGCAAGATGTAATCACCTTAAATAAACCAAATATAAATTTTAATACGTACTAAATATTTTCACTCATTTATATTATTATGCAAGCACTTTTATCACCAGCAAGATAAAGACATCTTGAACCGTGGCCGTAATAACGAGTTAACACTTTTATAAGTATGTCATTTGATGAAGTTATTTTTCCTTTCGAATTATGTTACGAATTTAAATATTGAATGGAAAAAAAGATCACGTTTAAGTGGGCCGAAGGTAACGGATGATAATTAGATTTCATCCGCAATCCCACTTCTGAGATGAAAGGAAAAGAAACTTCATCTTGTATTTTAGGCATGATTTATTGCAAGTCTAAAATACAGAAAATACACTTTGAAACACACATTCACTTAGATTGATAAATGTACGTATTACCTTGAGAATTTTAGCAGAGTGACAGACTGAAGTGTTTGAACGACTTATCCTCACGGCTCGCCTGAGCAGAATGGCCTTTCCTCGAGCCGCGCGCCACGAGCTCGTATCTTGTATTGCTTTACGTGCCTGTTTCTGATTGGGTGTTTGGAATACTGCGTCTTGGCTTCTGATTGGTTGTTCAATCAGGAGACAAGTCACGCCACCCGGATAGTGTTGCCACCTCTTAATTTAATTCTGCCGATAAAATGTAAAGAACGCTAACACATGAGACATGTCAGAGAGCGGCTCAACAACTCTGACAACTAGGGTGTGTGAGGGTGGTGATAGACCTTACAACCTACACGAAAGAAGGAAGAGATGTAAGGGTTAATTAGAGCACCTGCTGTCAGACCCCATCGGCCACTGCGGGCAAGAGCCAGGGGCCCGAGGTCCATGAGGCTCCAGACACAGTGAGATCACCAACAAATAACTGATATTGCCCATAAAATATATGTCTAATGGAAATCAAGAAAATTATAGTTTATCGAGAACATCAGATTTTATAAAGAAAAAACTGAATTGAAGATACGTTTAAAAACGTATAGAAATTGTAACAAAATAAAGTGGAAAAAAATTTCTTTTCCAATTTGAATCCAGATCGCTGGTATATCTAAATCAATATACAAAAATTGCTTATTTGCTGTAACGGCGGCCATTGTAATACACACTCTGTGAAAGATTTCAAGCGGTTCTAAAGATACCAGCCCTGTACCTGTACCTGCACCATCGTACAGCCGATTAGGCACGGAAACCTAAAAGCAACCGTCGCGCGCGTGCGTGCAGGCGCGGTACAATATTTTGCAGTCTGTTTATTGACTTCATTTCAGTTAGAAACATCGACTTTCGTGTGTAGAAGTTGCATGGGAAACCAATCTGTATTCCACACGGAAAACACATAAAAACGCAAACACCGTGTGCGTCGTGGTGCCGGCCCGAGCGCCAGCACGAGCACCAGCGCCGCCCGCACCGCTGCCGCGTCAACCGCCGGATATAAAAGTTGCTGTAACGGCAGTTTAGCATTGTTGGGCAATAAAGGGGTGTATTTTATTGTCATTATTGCCCAATATTGGTTGTTATTGGATATTATTCGTTATTGGCGGCCGTAATGGCTTCCTAACGGCTCGAATGGATGCCGCTTGATGGGGCGACATGAAAAACTGCGGGACGCACGTTGTTTGCGGAGTTGATCATCGACGCTGGAGTCGTTGGTGGATATTTGCTGGTCTTGGGTTTAGGAGTCAGAAAAATCCGCACCAGAATTTGTCTTTACTAGAATTCAAATAGATTTAAACGTAGAACTAGGTTCTAGAGCGGCCATTGTGGAAATCTTTAAGCTCGAGACGAGATGTGTAACCAGACTGAGTTACTTAATTGATAACGACCAAAATTATGTTTGCTTTATCAGGTCTATCGCTAGTAATGTTAAATCAAGAGCGAAGTCGCTAGGGGTGGAGGTGGTGGTGGTGCTGGTGGCGAAGGGTGAAAGCTAGTTTGCTGTAATTCCAGGCTGCAGTAAAACGTATATATTTTAAAGATACAAATCTTTTTTATGTCAATGTATCTATGAACGCTATGCAGAGTAGAAAGGGCGAAAGAAACTGTCTATCGCTTGTTTTCGTAATAGAAGTAATAACATACTGCGATCACTAACCTCATGAAAGGCTCAGTTGTCGTGGTGTTCGAGAGAGGCTCATTTATATCAACAATAGTATATTGGCTATGTCACCTGATGCTAAGGTCGTATGATAGAATCTTGCACACGCCGAATCCTGAAGTAAATCGTTACTGGAACACAATAGTGCTATTAACACTGCTGTTTGGCGGCAGAACTTGATAACATGAAGGTATCTAGCAAGAACAAGTATCATACTATTAAACCATATCGAGTACCGATACACCGGCGGGGAATCGAACTTGGAACTGGGATATGTTGGCTAACGTTCACCCTGTGGACTATTTCAGGTCACAAAGATGTGGTGTCCAGTCACTAAATAGCGTAATGAATGAATAACACAATACATACCGTTGCATGAACTCACTAATAAAATAAAACAAAAACAAGCAAGGGTGCGTGTGACATGGTGCAAAAATGAATACATATTTTCGTACTCTAGTGTACTGTAGTAGCGGCAGCGTGCGCACCCGCATCATATCCATCACCAGTTTTACGTTACAACAGTGGTGGACCATGTAGTGGTACACGCGGCTTCACATCAAGCTGTACACTTCCAGTATACGCTGACCTCGCATTGAATGTACTGCCGCACGATGCTGGTTCAGCTTATACTGGAAAAGTATAGCTTGATGTGAAGTCGTATGTGGCAGTCCCTCGACAGTACCGCTTACATATTGGTACTAATGGATCGTGAACGGAGACGAACGTGGCCGGACTAACCAATCAGCATGTGTGTGCCGGCAGGAGAAACCAGGATAACTTGGTATAGAACGCACCTTCCGTTTTATCCCATGGGCCCCCCGTATATATACTTACATGGTTCTGTCTCCATTTGCAAACAAATCAAATAAAAAATGTTTATATCCTTCAAAAACCTTTAATACTGAGCGATCTCCTTTTAAGCATGGATATTGGATAACGCTTGTATTAACGGCTTACTCTTCCCCATTGTAGATAGCTGCAGAATAAAGATGATTAATTAATTAAACAAACTTTAAACTAATTAAACAAAAACCTTTCAAAAGTCCGGGTACTTCTTGATGAAAATAGAAGGCGAAAAAGTTTTCAGTTTTTAAAGGTATCTATTCTAAATCAGCACTCACTGAAAACAATGAAAACCCAGTTGCTTTAATGTATGAAGAAATCCACATGTATTGATCTGACCGACGACGTTAATATGATCCAATATCGGCACTCCTCTACAGTAGAACGAGATAATACTTAATTTTTTCTGATTTGACCCAACCTTACCGACCGACGAACTCTCCAATCATCTCCAAAACCATGGAGCGGTTGTGCTGAGAGAGACCACAACTCAGCTCGTAAACAACAATAACCTGTTTGTTGGAACGGAGAGCCTTGACTGGAATCGAAGCGGCGGCCGAGAGTTGCGCAACCTCCGCCCGACGGCTCCCGAACTACTCGCGCACTGTTGCTACGCGACACAGAACATTCGACACAGAACCGACATTCATGGCGGACATTAATATGCCTACATGCATTTCTATCAGTTCTAATTTCCACATGTCTTGTATTATCATTATTTCGTATAGTGTTACCACAGACATTAAACTACTCGTGTAGAAGTCGGCAGCTCACAATTCTGTTGATGTGAATCGATAGACTATTGTATGAACAAAATATGTAATGAAGCATAGTGTCCTACAAAGATACTACAAAGTAAAGTTGGACATAATAAGTACGACAAACATGATTAAAAATGTACTTCGCGTGTTTTTTTCGCATCGATTTATTTTTTATCTCATTTTTTTTAGTAATTAATCATACTTAAGTGTATTTTGAAAGCAAACAGTGTGACTTATTGTAGTATAGTAGAGTATATGATATAAGTTATCATCACGTTTCCTGCTTGACTCGTGCTTGCGTAAGTTAGATAACCCGCGGAGACCTAGACCACGGCTCTGTTCAGATATAAGCGCTAAATGATAACATAATCACAACAATTGTGTGCAGATAAAAAGTATATTGCGTGCGGACTGTGTAAGTTTTTGGCAATCTGCGTCTTAAATTACGTCGCAAATGCTTGGGTTTATTTTTAGGTGATTTGGATAAAACTTTCTATTCTAAACATAATTTCTATTAAATATCTACTTACTAAATACTTTTTAGACTAGCTAGCTAGGTGGCTAGGCTTATTAAAGCTCCACAGTCTGTCCTTACGCCTGTCTGTCTGTCCGTTTGTATATCTATTCTGCCGTATTAGGTAGACATTTGAAATTTTCACTGCATGTATTTATTTATTGCAATGGCTGCTATAAAGTACTGCATTACAGACACTGACAGAGGAAGCCTGGTGGCAGAGCTCCGTTGCCCACGTTCATGCACGGCAACCTAAAAAGGAAAATATTAAAGAAAGCCGATTTAGTTTTTCATATCGTACGGTGTTACTGAATTCTTCATTAAAATTGTTGTATGAAATGCATGTTCTATAAATCCTACTTGAAAGTGGCAATAAATTCAGGCTTGACTACGTTATGTAACTGGTAAATGACAATGTGGCCGATGGAAACACGCGTTTGTCTTATAGAGAAAGGTTTTTGTGCAACTGCGACAAGAACACCAAGATTAGAATAATTCTGGATAAAGTTTATGAGCAGAAGAAAAGTTTTGATGTGTGCAGATTCCGTCGAAGGATCAAATGAGGCGACCAGCTGCAACCGTATTATTGTATTTCAAGACACGAGTGTATCACCTCACTGTCTGTGTTAACCGTAGCGAGGTACGTAAATGGTTTGAGTACATACCCCTGACAGACACCACGTCGTTCCATGCGTTTGGTTGAAGTGGACAGAGAAAATTCCGCGGCATCTCTAGAAACGTCTACCTCGGTATCACTGATACCATTTGACAGTGACAGCCAATAATTTCCACAAAACCTGTGTTACTTTTTGAAATGAAGTGGATAAATCATCATAACATTATTTGACCAAATAAAAAACTTTCAGTGTTTTACTTTTTTTAAATATACTTGAATATCTAATACAATTCAATAGAATTGTTCAGGAATAAATAACTTAATCGGTCGTGTAGTCTTAGCTTTAGCATACGATTAGCCCTTGTCATTCAGATCTCGTAAAAGGTGACTAAGGGTAGAGTGTCATCATCATATTACCGCGATCACAAAACTACTCTTCAAAGCGTGATGTTTATGTCAAATCTTTTTATGGAAAGTCCAACGTACGAGTCATGATGGGCGACTCACGCTCGAGGAGCACAGTACGTATCGTTACGATAGAATGAAATGTGTTCTGAGAGCATCTCTGCTACTAGTCGGCCGTGTTGTCGCATCTGCGCGCGCGCCGCACCTATGCTCTGTGCCGGGTCGTCGACCCGTCGAGGCCTGCGCCTGCGCTCACGGCACAGCTGAGCAACACGCGGCATAGAGCAGCGAGCGATGGAGGGAAGCTAGCTCATAAACACAACGCACTAGAATTGTTCACTGGCAATACTGAAGTATATCTTTCAGCGCTTTCTTACATCACATAAATAGTATGTCATAGATAGATTATACGAAGCAGGATCCAAATAACTGTATTATATCCTTTCTAACATCATTCAATTCTCATAAGGCAGCATGAGATTGAAATATATTCTCTGTTGCAAATTATTATAACTATCATACATGTCTTTAGTCAAAATCCGAGGCCATTCGTTAGAAAGTCGTGCAAGTGTGGCTATCGTCATCTCTTTTTAATACACAAAATGCCGTCTTTAAAATGACGAGTATCCAGTGTCGTTAGAATTGTTCAGCTTGAAAATAATACTCTGTGCCACAGATTATATTTATATGTTTGTTCCATCCACTAACATCAGCAAAGTTAACCTTATTCCTCAATTAAGGCTGTAATCTTTCTATTCACTCATACTTGTAAAGACATTCTATTTTTAAATTGTTGTATTATTTTCTCGTGTAATTTAATGGCGCGTAATGTTTTCGAGGCAAATCTTAGTCGATACTAAAGAGATTTAAGTATATATAGTAGGTTAATAAATGTCTTTGGTCGATACCTATGAATGTCGTAATAGCTGAGTTTCACAAAGAGATAATGAATTGGTTTCAGTTCGTAATAAAAACAATGAATATACCTGGGTTCTGTACTAGAATTGAACTTGTGTATTTTATATGTTATGGTTGCCAGCCGTACAGTTTTCCCAGGATACGAGTATGTCCTGTTTTCAGGGTATCCTAGGACAGTCTCAAGTAGTGTCCTGGGTTTGGAAAGCGTGCAGGTAAGATCTGCTTGTGTTGTGTGTATTTCTAATATGTTTAAGATACTTACATGAAAATTATAATTGCTGTCAGTTGAGTCTCATTGACCCTGTGCCCAAATGTCCCAGTATATGCAGGTTCAAATCCTGTTTTGTTGCACGGCACTCTCCCGGTTCAATAGCCTATCTATCTGGATGGATAGAAACACCGGTATGGAATAGTTTCGGAGTTTATTGAAAATTTGTTAGTTATTTGAAAATGCAACTGACAAACAGACAGAGAAACATATACTTGTGTGGTGATATATCAGCATTTACATATAACAATCGTGGACACACACTTCATTGTTTTATATAATAAATAATATAGGATTTGTAGGTGCAGCCCTCAAAATATATGAAACTAAACAAGTGGATGAAAAGTAATTTAGAAAAACCCCGACTACTTAACACATTTTAATTTTTTAAGATTTTGATATACCCAGTGTTATTCTCACAGTAAATACGAATCTAACGACACCTCTCAAGCTAAAATTCATCGAGCCGTTGAGGCCGCAGAGCGTGCCAAACAATTATACATACATACTAGCGAAAATAACCCTCCTTCTGGCGCAGTCGGGTAAAAAAATGAACAAGCTTCATTTCACATTTTACATACACAGCATAATATTAGTATGCATGGGTATGCACTTGGCCTTCATCTGACCTGATGGTAAGTGACGATACGGGCGTTGGATGGTCAGCTATATCCTACAGCATTGTTATTATTCTATATAAAAAATTTATTATTAAATAAAATAAAAATATTATATAAAATGGCACTCACAAACAAAACAACTAAAATGGAAATAGAAATAATTTTAGTTTTTTCGTTCCCAAAATAGTGTCACTGTTATTGAGACTTCAACTGATTAAACCTGTTCAAATATTGTTAAAGTATGTAAATGTATTCAAATATATATAAATATTAATCTTTCTATGATTATTGCCATAGCTAGTACGAATCAACCGAAAATCGAACGTAGAAGCAGTAGAAGGCCGACCGTGCATGCTGCGACGTGTGGGCTTACCTTTAGAATGTGACGACCCCAACATGCTACTGTGATCACCAATCCACCGGCCAGGCGTGGAGTTCCTGACAAATACTCTTATGGATCGACGATGGAAAGTCCGACGTGGCGATCTAGAGGGGAGGCCATCTCTAATTATGAAAACAATATGCTCCTAGGGCTGTAATCATGTGTCGTGTTTTCTTGTAGATCTCCAAAGGAACTTGCGAGAAGTCCGACTTCTATCTTCCCTATAAGTGGTAACGGATTAACCTGAAGAGAACTAGAAACCGACTTCAACTGCCCTAAAACCCAACAGAATTCATCCCTTAAAATGTGCACCCTTAAAGGTAGAATTACCTGGGTACATGGGTTTTTGCTGCTTTTCTCAAAAAGCGATCAATCAATTTCGAAAAAAATTATACGAGACCACCTCTGAAATATGCTGCCAAACAAAGAACAGATTCATCAAATTCATAATTGGCGGAGTTATCGCGTGACATACATTAAATAAAAACTGAGTCGAATAGAGAACCTCTGTTTTTGAAGCTGGTTGAAAACTAGATGCTTTCTACATGTGTGTGACAGCGAGTGAACAACGCAACCAACTGTCTCCAGAAAGGCATTCAGCTCCAACGCGACATGTAAAACGATATTTATTCCGTCCTTTATCGGAATCAACCTAAAACGTAATGTGATACTCGTACTAAACAAATAAGGTTTTACGAGGTCGTTATATTACAATACAACGAGCGTAGTATAGCTTAAAACGAGATATATTTGTTGTGAAGATATAAATTACAACAAACCAGTTCAACGCAACCAGTAAACATGATAACAAGGACAATCAGATGCAATGTGATGACAGCTGCCCACTGCCAGGGCTCTGAGTGAAGTAATTACGAGAATGTGTTGACGCCATTGTCCTAGAGCAGATTACACGCGCTAGGACCAGCAGGAAGGGTGTGGAGGGGTGGCATGCCATGTATCCTGAATAGCTTCTCTAAAATCTGGCAAAGGTAATCAGATTATAAAACATTAAACAATTATGCTGTCGAAATAAGCTCCATTGCCCAAGGCAACCGACCAGGCACCTCCTGTACACATTTGAAGATTTAATTATTTGGCACCGTGGAAAAATAATTATTATTTTTACATTTAATGGTTTAATTTATACTTTAAATCAATTAAAAATCTGTTTAATTACTCGTTGTGCGTCAGGTGACGCACAAATCATAGTTTTTCTGTAAATCGTTACACGAGCAGGATTCATAATATGATATTAAGTATGTTACTCGTATGATTATTGATTCATTTCCGGAGAAATAAATATATTTTGTTCGCGTATGTAAAAACAAGAGCAGTTATTGAATAGATTCCAATTATTTGCGATATCTGTGATGCCGTTTACTAAGGATAAACAGTCTTACAACCGCACGTCTCTCGTATGTATTTTTTAATTTTTACTGACGTCATTCTATATTGATCCCTGTTGCCTAGAAAACTAGATATATCGCCAGTGAAGACATACGTGAGCCGAAAGTTTGTAAGGATATTTGTACTTAGTGAACGGCACCCCTGGCTCCCAAACTAAAGTCGACGCAATAATTTCGCGGACTACTTTGACAGTACATCGGACGCGAATGCTGCCACAGTTCACCCAGTGCGGTTCTGACAGATACACAATTTTACTTACTCGTACTAAGCCTACATTAAATGAAATATTGTCATGGGTACCTCAATATTTAAAATTAAACCATTTTGGTCACACTTTTAACACACACTTATGTCAAACTAAACCGTGAAATTCTGGCGTCGGCTCTAGAACACTGAGCTATGGAAATAATTGGTAAGAATACGTTATCGAGAATAACAACGAATTAGTTGATATATATTTAATATATCCAGCCAGTTCAGCTCTATATTATAATGAGACAGACCAGATTTTCTAGTTTTATGTAAAACACCACGGTCCACTCGACGCAAACACGCGACATGTTTATTTGTCTTCAACGATAACCGCGATGATTTCCAGATTGGCTGGTGCGGGTTGTTTATTTGTTGTTGTCAGTCTACGCGCTAATAATAGGTGCAATAATTATCAAATTAATGGCGGATTGCATTCATTTACCGCTAATAATAAATACAATAAGTAACATATAGTAAACCTAGTTGCATTCAGCGTTCGTCTAGTGTTGCGTGGACCCCAGCGCAGTACTGACTATCTTCCTTCAATAGGCACTTCTGTCATTCTGTGTTTATGCACATAAAGCTGGTGTAAAAACTACTTTACAACCAAAAACTTTTACGGTCGAGGCGCTGTGTGTGTGTGTGTGTGTGTGTGTGTGTGTGTGTGTGTGTGTGTGTGTGTGTGTGTGTAAGGCCTGTTAAAGTTCCTGTAGCGTGAGGACATCCCCGGAGACATATTTTATTAGAAAATCACTTCAGTAGTGGAAAAGCTGAAAAAATTACCATAAACTACGGTAGCACATACTAAAGTAGGTAGAAATTGAGAAGATAATCTAAATAATACAAGAATTGTGCATTCATGAAACACAATGTGTGAAAGGGAACCTGTTGTCTTAGAAGTTGTTTCGTTAGAAATACATTTATTAAAAATCTTTAGCACATAACTATACGATGTATAAGTTCGCTTTCCCTTGCATCCCAAGCCAAACAAACACCCATTGTCTAAATGATGTATGAATGAAATAAAATGAAACTATATATTTATGTGTATGCTTGCTGACAAGTCATGAGACAAACCACAGCGCCCTCTATGCACAACTAATTAGACAGCAAGCACCCCCTGAAACAAACCCAACAATGTTCCGTTAGAAGACGCACACGACAGACTGACCAGCAGCGGCCGCAGCGAAATGCAAGAACACCAAGAATAATGCAGGTATATATTTAACACGTTTTGCAACTGTACTTATATAATAAAAAATATCCGGCAAAATACACGCGCCGGTTATTAGTGTGGCTCGCGTCCTACACCACAAACAAAGATGTTAGCACGAGAGCAGCGCACGCGCACGCTGGAGGGAATGTTGGTCTGACTGAACAACAACCTGCGGAATAATAACATGACATGTTACAGCTGCACTAAAGAATATATCATAATATCAAAACACGTTGAAAACTGTTTATCCGTTTGAGGGCAGATGGCAGGAAACATTCAAAACGAGTGTTATAATACTGTATAATATAATATAACTGTAATCATGAATATTACTATCTACACCGGCGTAAAATAGAAACCATATCCTTCTTATCTCTTCTACATTTCGCAGAGTACGCGCTTGACACAATATCTACTCGTAATTCCACTTTCTGTTTTCTACATTCGGGCTACCAGAAGAGCGGCAGGGTTCCACTGTTCCAGCTTTACTTGATTTATATTCCACCATTTGGAAATCAGCGGTTTGTTTCTTCATTCATCATGCACACTGCTTAAGAGTGGAATTCCTGCTCGGAGTGTGTGTTACAATCTGTTTTGACTCCACAGTTATACAGCTTCCAAGAAAGAACCGATGTCATTCAGGGCTGTCTTAATAGCTATTATAAGATTGCACACGTCTAGCAAGATTGTGGTATGCCAGTAGAAGACGAAGATGTTTCATTTCATTTACTAATTCTTAATAATCTTACAGTTTACAGCAAGAGATAGGTAAGGTCTTCGGCAGACAAAAGCCAGTCCTTCAAGATAAAGTCGACTCAATAATTGAGAGTCTCCATCCAGATAGAGTCACCAATGACGATAACCTTTTGTTGTTATGTATAGTGGACCGGACCGGTCGGACTTGTTGACGTGGTCGTTAGCGGGCTGGCGGCAGGCGGGGAGGGAGGGAGAGACAAACAAAGCTGGCACGACTCCGCAGGAGGCTTTAGATCATACATGTTTTCGCTTTGATGATGAACTGCCTTTCACCGTTACTCAAAGATCAGGGGATGTATTACAATAATCAGAACATGAACTTAACAAAACTCTTTCCTGCTGCTGCTTCTCCCTCCGTCCGTCGCCGTGACGAACCGCCTTTCAATACTGGGATAGATACAGTACTCGCACACCAAGTTTGCCCCTCTGAAGTTAGCCACAAAAGACCGCGAAGTATCAAATTATTCACGTATAAATGAGAGAACTTGCCTTAAGTTAGCGGGCGCAAAGAAATGTCCTAGTGTTTTATGTCATCTAGGGATAGTTATTATCGAAAATAATACACACACATTCCGTCTGTACATGTTTGAAATTGCGGAGAGCTAACTTCAGAGGGGCAAACATAGCGTGCGAGTACTGTGATGTCATTGTGGATTGTTAATCTGTAATTTATAATTGATACACAGATGCTGCCTTGCACTACGCAACTCGTGTTTCCTCTTCGTGTGCATTTTGGTCTGTCAATGGTCAACACAGTACAAATAGAACTACACCGCACTGCAGTGCTGCGTCAGTTGTTTTTAGGTTAAGGTTCTTTTTGTTACAAATCGATAAATATATCAATTAAACAACAATATCTTTTAATTGTAATTATCTTCATAATGACTTGTTAGTACGTACTTTGTGTTTATATCAGGCAGAGTCAAACAATAGAGACTATTTTACGTTGAGCTTTCACAGTTTATTTTCAAGTGTCATGTACTGCCTGCGAGTGATTGTGCACGGGATTCTGGCCTTTGTGTACTACAACTGTACATGAGTAGTACGCCGTGTCTTTGTTCATTTCTCCACTGTACTTAAGGGTGCCTGTTTTATATGACCGAGCAACGACGTATTTATACGAGTAATAACTATTCATCTCACTTTTTATTGTGTTATTGTTATGACATAGAAGTTTATAGTTTTATTTTAATCTTAAGCTTATGTTGGATTGTCCTTGTAAACATGTCAGCTCCGTTATGATAAAACTTTTTATCTAAACTATTATATATAACTTATTTATCTCATCATCATCATCATCATCAGCCGGGAAACGTCCACAGCTGGACATAGGCCTCCCTCATGGTACGCCACATCGACCGGTCCCGAGCCACCTGCATCCAGCGACTCCCCGCGACTCTAACCAGGTCGTCGGTCCATCTAGTGGGGGGACGGCCTGGTAGACGTTTCCCGGTACGTGGTCGCCACTCGAGAACCTTTACTCCCCACCGGTTATCGGTTCTTTGTTATTGTTGTTGTTGTTATTTATCTACACTACGCTAAACTTACTGATCTACGTTACGCTATTATGTATTCTATTGTCTAGCATACATGAGAAGCAGCAACCAGCCTGTACATGGACACAGTTACGTAGGTAGTTGGGCTCCAGACTATTGTTATTGTAACAAATTTTACTTTTATCCTTACGAGTATTTGTATAGATTCTAAAAATCTTAAATCAGATCAATATTTTATTAATTAAGAAATGAGGCGTTGCCAAGTCACGTGCATGAAGTAGCCTTAAGCAACACAAAAGAACAAAACCAATTGTATAGTCGACCACAAGAGCAAATTAAAGTGCACCGCTCGCTCGAGCGGGCAGAGGGCGCTTTCACTAGCGAGACTCGAACCCGTGACCTTTCGCTTGTTTGCCGAGCCGGTGGCGCCGCTGCGCCGGGCATGGGACCTAGTTACATGCTGCGAGATCCGGCCCGAGTCATAGCTGACATCAGTGAAGCATCGACTTTAGCACAAGCTTGCTATGTACCACCGACGTCACCGGTGATTACCTGGCTGATTACAAACACTCTACAGCTGTGAGCTCTCCACGAGGCGAATTGCGATATCGGATTAGTACTCGCAGGAAGATGTTTTGATATAAGTAGATTGCTGGGCATCTCCTGTGTTCTGTTAGTTACCGTGTGGTCTCAGCTCTATAACAGGACGACCCCACGTCATAGCGCGGGTGTCGTGAACGGCGACTAAGGGAACAATTCAGGAGATGGTCAGCATCTACGTATATCTGCGTAACAATAACATCTTCTGCGACCACTAAACCGCCTGAAAAGCGTGGTGATTAAATCCTCTCATGGAAAATCAAACCTGGTGAACAATGAAGGAAGCTTATGTCCAGCAGTGGACTTGTGGACCCCCGGGATGACATGAGAACCCGGGCTTTATCAATAAGTAAACTACTAGTACAGTTGTAAGTTAATTTCCCACTGAATATGTAGGTACTGATTCTATACGTATGGCATACACCGTTGTTGCAACTGACACCCACACGGCCTGTGGACATGGACGACACAGCAGCGCCCGCGCACACTGACCAGCGCGCGTGTTGCCGGCGCGCACGACGGAATACAAACTCTGTCGGTGTCGCGGGTTGCGCGGACAGAATATTTAGAAGGAGGCCTCGTTGTCTTTACTAATCAGACGCTAGGATCTATTTATCGGTGAGTTCTTGCGTTTTTCTTTCGTTCATTGTATAAAGTATCAACTTTACATGGAATACGTTAATGACGACGCAGATCATTCTTGGAGCAGGAGACGATAGTTTTTGTGAGGGCAATGTAATACTAAAACTACTTAAAAACAAACAAACACTGCCAATCCTACGTACAGGTTCTGTTAGAGTATATATGTATATAACAGGCTATGTACTCGTAGTTAGGTAGCTACTGGTCGTTCACATGGCCTTGCCATCAGTGAGATCGTGGACAAGCGCTGCTATATTTCGATGAATGGTTCCGCAACGAGGAGTTGAGGACCTACTTGGTCTGTCTACCTCTTGGCTACTTACAGAGAGAGATTACATAAGTTCTGCTACCCTCATATCAGAATTTTTCACATATTCGCTTTTCGACAGCTTCGTGACGACAGATGTGGAGTACGACCTTTCTGCTCTGGTACGGTAGCAGATTCACAAACGTAAATATTGTAACAGGTTCTTGCAATACTGTTATTTGGGACGTGGTACTGGTAAGAGGAAATCCTTAGACGAACCAGGGTCGCTGACATAGAGCAATGGGCAGGCCACAACGCTCGGAGAAAGGATAACCGATGGGGAGTAAAACTGCGAAACGTGTAAACACGACCTAGTTAAAGTCGCGATTAGTCGCTAGACGCAAGTGTCTCAGGCCTGGTCAATGTGGCATACCATGGAGGAGGCCTATGTCCAGCAGTGGACTTTTCCCTGCTGCTGCTGATGAGGACTAGGATCCCCCAAACCAAGGCATGTGATGAGATGACATGCATGTGATAGTCACAAACTGAAGGACACAGCCTACGTACGGTGGTTGAGCAGACGAGGCGGCGGTGCGCCGACAGCATCACACATTTTCATTGACAGTGTCACTCTCATGCATCCATATTTTAACGAAAGAATACACACCGAAGCTCGCAACCATCTAGACCAGCTGCTCCACAGTATTTTGGTTTCGATATTCAGGCACGGTTCTGGTTGGTGGAGTACCTGCGCGCGTATTATTATTGTTACCATCATACCTTTACGATTTACCCGAGCACTGCAGCCAAGCCGGCAGGTGCACCGGGGGACAGTGTGTCAGCCCCGCGCCCCGCGCCGCGCGCCGCGTGGTGCATGTCAATACGGTCGCAGGCGCAGGTACCTCCGCACATGAGTATGCTGCGCGGGCGCAGGTCCCTCGCTGTCCGTGTAGATTGTAGTGTTGCCAGGGTGCTATTGTACAACCTCATTGATATTTAACCGTCGTAGGTGTTGTGGGCGCTGATTAGCAATGGTGAACTTACGCGGCTTGTCATCGACTGTCGCAAATGGACACACACATAACAACCGAACGCTATCCATTGTTTGTTGTTAAACCTGGCACGCAAACTTACTACCCAATACTCATTGCTAGCTGTTATGATGGAGTAATCTAAATATGTATGAAGGATTATTATATTTGGTAGCCATGGTAGCTCAGTCGGGTATAGAGCGGCAATCATTGAACAATCGAGGTCTGGGTTCGATCAGGTGAGTTGCAATTTGTTATTTGGAATTAATGTACGAATGATAACAGTCATTACCATCGGCTTTTCGGTGAAGGAAAACATCGAAAACCTGCGCACTCCTGAGAATAAATGCAAAGGTGTGTGTGAAGTCTTCCAATCCGCACTGTCCTGCGTGGTGGACTATGGCTCATACACTCTCTGGAGAGTAGGCCTGAGCCTCTACAGTGGGGATATAAATAATCAGTATAATTTAAATAGTAAATAGTATAGTTACGTAGCTGGCATCATTATCTTGTGCCGAAGGACACGTAATGCCCAGTTTAAAATGCTCACGAGAGACTCAAACATGAGCTAAGAAACAACAACAAACAATAATTACATTGATACATTTTATCTGTCTCACCTCTAGATATCAATACCATTATAACAATAACCACGATAATTTCAAAACGTAACTATTGTTTAGTTTTCAACTGGAATATACATTCACAGGTGGCGTGTTCATTGTGCAATACCGACCATCTTTCAATTCGAGGACGCATGTACCAACGACATTTTTTACGAGCATCGTTCAATAAAAGCTGCTTCCTAGTTATGCGGGCGCTATGCTCGATATATGCGGGCCCGGGCCCGGCTACAAACATCAGCTGTTTTCTTTTGTTTATCTTTATTTGTTTTAGAAATTAGTTTTTGAAGGAATATCTAATCGCAACGCTGGAATGGAGTATGTATGTATGTGTTGATAGATTTGTTCAACTTCATCATGTGTCGACACTGGACGTTCGTTTATTTTAATGAGAGCATTTTGTGCATTGAAAAGAGATGACAATAGCCACATTTGCACGTCTTGTCATCGTCCCGTTTTTTGATAACTGGAATGAAAAAGCTAGGACAACTGACAAACAGTTGTCCTAGCTTTTTTTCCGAAAATTATTAACCCAAATAGCGCCATTCGCTTAATTATGACACATAATTTGCGACAGAGAATGTATTATTATCCCATTCTGTTTTATGTCAATTGAATTATGTTAGAAAGGCTAGAATATAGTTATTTAGACCCTGCTTCATACTCGTATAATCTATCTATGACAAACTGATTCATGTAATAAATAGACATCAGAGAGGCAGACAAACATTTATAACTTTTCGTGTGTATTGTTCTAAGAAATGCAATAAGTACAGCACCTTCCTCTACTATAAATCAATGTCAGTGAAAGAGACCAGCAGCTAGGCTAGAGTCTGCCTAGTTTAGGTTCTAGTGTTTGGGCAAATTGAATACCTATTTATATTAAGAATAATTTCTCTAGACGGTCCCCTCAAGCTGGACCCCTAGCCCCGCGGGCGGCGCTGCTCGTTTGTATGTTTGTCATATGTTTTAACGTCTTCCATCTCGCTCCCACGTGTCGCCCTCCTGCCTCCCGCCTGCTGCACCTGTACCCTCTTCATTCAACACGCGCCCAACCGACACATACATACAGAGATGATACAGTTGCATTGTTTCCCCCACACCGCACCGCCCCGCCCCGGTCTGTCGTTATACTTTGATAATAGCAAAATATCACTGATGACGTCATACCCTGGCGACACAAACAACCTAATAACTCCTTCCCAATATCCTTTACCAGCTATGGCCACGGCTGTATGCGGGAGCACCACTCAGACAAAAGGATAAACAGGCACAGGCTTCTGTTACGATAGTCAAAACTCAGGACCGAAATTCCGGCTGATGATGATGATGATATTCATCAATCAGGCAAGAAATCATCTCGTTTTGCATCTCCAGGGCGCAAACATAACCTTCGTCATGTCCTAATCACGTCAAAACTCAATGATGATTAACGTCTGTCATTGGGGAGCCTTGATGACTTGATAACAATCTCACCTGATGATTTGACGATGTCGTCGGTAATGACACGCGGTTACAAGGTGCCTCTTCAATATATTTAGAGAACTCACAAATTGTACTTCTCCGGAAACTGGCATGATGTCCCAAACCTAGCTGCGAGCTGTTGGAATATCAAGAGAATGTATGGAGCTAACAAACTGCACGGTGGCGATTTAAAAAAAGAACGTCTTGTTTAATATTCTTATAAGAACATTGTCTGGCTTCCCTTGCCGTCAAGTCTCCCCCGCCCGCCCCGTCTGCCAGTTCCCCTCGTCTTCGCCGCGTTCAAGTGAGATCTCATTTACCGAGTTCCATCTATAGGGGAATTATACAAATTACTGCATAGAATTTTATGTTAGTTGTTATTGCTTCATGAGGGAAATCCTGGAGGCTCGCTCGCTCGGCGACGGCACCCGGCACGCGGCCATTCCTCGGATTGCTCGATTGGGACCGGAATTAAATTGCAGTTTCGGGAAAACGCCTTCTTTCCAAATTAAATAACTCTGTAAGCCCTCGGCTTTAGTACTGTTGTGACGGATCTCGTTATTATACTTCACTGAATCGTATCCTTGTCAATTGGAAAGAAGATTTGGACTATGGTTGGTCTTGGCTGGTGAAGACGGGCCTTAGTGGGATCAACCCATTTCACCTCATGAATGTCTTGAAAGACAACTAATGGATTTTCAAGACCGCTGCTTGGCGGCAAACTGTACCCTATTGTTGTTATAGAGGGTGACTTGTACCAGAATACATGTGTGCCTTACCGATGTACTACCTAAATCTTGCTGCGATCACCAAACGGGAAATGACGGGCGTATTATCGTTCGCTCAACGTTATTAAGACTCGCTCGCCGGGACTCAGTTAATCCTGTTGCTCATTAGGCAGTCTCTTTTGTTTTCCTTGTTACAACTCCCCAGACATATTTCCCCACCGCTGAGCCCTTAAGACCCTGCAACACGGGGCAGGTGGCGCCCACCGCTGGACGTCCACGGTCTTGCCTTTGTTTTTGTTGCAAATAGCATTTAATTAATCCCTCAGAGCCACCCGAGGTGTTATTGGCGTTCGGGTTCATATTAGTTAAGCGGGACTAGTCTTTGTTTTGTTTTTGGACAGTTTTCATGTGAAACTCATTCTAAATTGAAATGGGTTTACTAATTTAAATCATCAACATGGGGGTAAATAAATAAATAAATATTTTTCTTACGCCAAAACTTATGAATTAGAACTACAGCAAGTAGCACGCACACTGATATAATAAATCAAACGGGAATTTGTTTGTCGTATCTTGGCGCCGTAACGACATACGTAATTGTGTTGAAATTTGGCATCTACAAATGCACATAGCCTGTGACATGGAGAAGTAATAATTTATTTATGTTTCAAGTTAACTACGCACGCGGGTCACCCTCACCTCAAAAGTTCCTAAATTAATACGCTTTGAGAAGTTAATAATTTAAAATGTTAAATAATTGTCTGTATTTACTTTATATTGAATTTTTGGTCTGGGTGCTGAAACCGTCATACAAATAAGGTATATAGAATAGAAATTGTTTATTGCAGTAAATGCGGTGGTTTACTGTGGGGAAACATGTTACGTCATTAAGAAGTACAGCACATTTACCCATATTGATGGCGTACAAAATATTTAATTATGTAAGATAGGTGTACACAATTTATTTCTTTAAAATATCTGTTCACAACGCTTTCTCTGAGCCACACGGTTAAATAAATGTGAAATATAGTTTGTTTGTACCGTTTTAGCTCCATACTACTCGTAGGTATTTATCAACCGTTAACAATATCCACTGCGTTGTATATTGTTTTGTTACATACTGAATATACAATTATGAAAGTGCTGATTTTAAATCATCAAATTTAAGTACAAAGTGCTAAGCACTCCGGAATAAAGAGCCAAAGTCGTTCGTCCTTGTCCTAGTTCCCTGCGGGACTGTCCCGGAGGCCGCGGAGAGCTGTTCACCCTAGCGCCCGGGCTCGCTTAGCGGCAAGGGTTGCCAAACAAAATTTAACTTCGTAAATGGGGTAAAGTTTTCCACAAAAAAAGCGAATTTATCATCATTCCTGCCGTACAAAGAAAATGCAAGTTCCTTTGTTGAAGGAAAATTTGGAAAGTGATAAAAGTTGATTGTTTTCTCAAAGTTAACACTGCGTGAGGGATATACTAACGATTGTACAGGGTGTGTAGCTCCAGGACTGGAGTCATCACAGACAGACCGCGGATTGAGGATATACATCAATATAATATTTAGCAAAATAACGCGGTTAAAAATTTTTCGAGGCATCATTTCTATTCCCAAAGGACAGAAATTGGTCATTCCAGGGACAGAATTAGGTAATCAGGTCGTAAGCAGGCCATTCCAGAAGCAGAAGTAGGTAATAGAGGGACTACGGGAGAGGCATCAGCATCACATCGTATCCTGTACTCCATCGACAACTGACAGCGAAAACCAACAAGTAATTATGACACACGTCTGGAAAACTTATCATTCGACGTGGGATGACTCGTTAACTTGCGGAACGTCGACGACAAACGACATGGCCAGTACTATCCGGGAACATCACACAGTGAAATTAACTACATTACATTAGAAGTAATGAAAAGTTTAAAAAAGTAGCGAAAACCATCAACTGTCAAAACGGGAGAGTGACATTAGCGGCGCTGAAAAATTGTGACTATTTCGGGACGACATTCGGACTTCAGCTAAAAGATGGCCTTAGGATGTCGCAGCGTATTTCCTTGACATATTAAGTCTAGTTGAACAGCAAGTGACGTTGTAGATGCTCGTTCATGTACCTACCATGGTAATATTGTGTCGACTGGGATAGCAATACACGCGTTCATGACGAGGTTACAGTGAATTCCAACAAAACAAACAAAAATGGTGAACATTTTCAAATAAGGAATACAATATACATAATGTTACTCATTCGCGCCATGAGCACATTATCTTCACAACGTGTACGTTATGTAATCCTCGGCATGTGCTCGTCTCTCGAGCAGTAATCCAGCGCTGGATATCACGGCGCAAGAAGCTAAGCTCTTCATTTGAACAAGAGCTCACTTGACACGAGCCGGGGCTTCCGAGAATAAAACCTGTAAACAAGAACAATACGAGGCGGTGCGGCCGAGGCGCAGCCGAGACGCGCGGGCGGACAAAGGGATGTAATATTCCAGAGCCTTTCAACAAAGTTCAAGTAGTAATTCTTAATTCCTAGCTCGATGAGTTCTGCACAAAGGCGTGTCGCGTAGCAACGCGGTAACTTTGCACGCTTTTCGCTTTTACGCGTGAATTTCGCGCGCATTCAAACGAAATTATGATGATTTCGGGGAAAGTTGAGCTGCGGCTAGGGCGGGGCCCGCGGCTAGGGCGGCGGCGGACAGCCTGCGGTGCAAACGTTGTCATTTAGGCGTAAAACTCTTTTCATCATCAGAACACAACGAAGAAGCGGTGAATGAATGTTTTATTACTACCGAAGTGCATTGGGAAAACGTTGAGCTTTTGAACATTATTCATGGGCGAAAATGTGTGTGTACTTCTTACTAGGCGTACTCGACGGCGACCGACATCATCGTGGACGCATCCGCGGCTGCACACGCGCTTGCTCACTCGCTGCAATGGTTTCACAGCAAACAACATTACTGACAATAATTTGTAACTCGTATTGTAGGTGAAAGAAAACGTCGCGGGGGAAACTAGCACCTGCACTTGCTCCGGTGCCTGCCCGCACGCTCCTTGTTGTATGAGGTCTACCAAGGACTTAATAGAATCAATGTCGTGGTTTCAATCTTACTCGCCGCTTGTGACGTCGCCGCCAAACAGACTTAGAAAAACAATAAAAATAAGTCATGTGAAACGACAATTATATATACCTTACCCTTCAGCACTCAAATACAAGAGTCCACTGTTGAACAATGCCTGTGTTTGCAATGACGTTTGCCAAGCGGGTAGGTTATGATGTTTACGACGGTGTCTGTCATGTCAAGATTTCACCGCCAGTGTCATGAATAACAAGGCCCCGTGTCCGCTCCGCGCCCGCGGCTCGCACCCCAGCTCCCAGCGAAGTTATCTCGGGCCATTTGCCGCGGTATCGCTGGAGCATGCTCCGCTCACAATGGAGCCGCTGCTGAGCTGAGAGCGACGCGTTACTGTGACGTATAACTCTTCCCGGTACATGATCTGTCACCACCAGGGAAACAGAATAAGACAGGGACAGAAGTGTACTTCTGACCACTGCGGTGCATAGAAGAATAAACATGGTATCTGAAGGAACAGAAAAATACCATTTCAGATAATTATAGATATCATAAAGTAAAATAAATGATTTATAACCATTACAAGACATATATTGGATACACTTCTGCGAGCAACTTCATGCTGCCACCCACATAGAGAAGAGACGCATTACCAGCGACAAACCGATAAATGTTTTACTTAGTAATATATAGCATCTAGAACATCAGACGTGCGTTGAATTTAGTCAACGGCGCATCCGATATAAAATTTCACCGATCAGGAATCCGGATCGATCCATCTGCGGGTTTGTATCGAGTTCTATCATGTATGAACAAATTCACTTCTCATCAATTAAATCCATCCGTAGTGAGCTCATAAGCTCATGTTCTGTGTGGGTATCGAAACTATTGAATCGGATTGACTTTCGTCATGTCTGTCGAGGGGAAGTCGATCTTTATAGCATATCACCGCGCCTCAGCGTTACCCTTCAGAGTGTTCGCGCATTAGCGTCAGTTTAGAGCCACATTCAGCTCGAATAAATATCCCGTTTACGCGCAATATGCCGCATAAAGGGCGCTCGCGCTCGTAAAACTAAAAGTAGGGCCACTCGTGATTTGAATACAGCGCACACAGACCTGCGATGGCTGGAGAGAGGCAGCGCTCAACTGTAGCACCAACCACTTTGTAGTGTTGTCTCAAGTCATCACGTTATTTCGATCTGCGGCGGGTAGGATGAATAAAGAGGTTCGTGGTCGGTTCCGCTGGGTTCATGCCCTTAGCTGTGATCAGCGTTGGAGGCGGATAGCTTGATTCTACGGCTGTCAGTCAACCGAGCACACATTTCCGAATCGCGTGTGTGCCGTGAATGCGGCCGTCCATCGTGAGCTCACCACCGATTGTACACTCGTATGTCGATCAAAGAACAAGGATAAATAAATGTGTGCCAGGGATCTTCCTTCCTCTAGGGTATGTTATCTAGTCGATGCGGCGGTAGTTAACGTGGTCCCGCTAACGGGCGCGGCTAACGTCTCCATTTAGACTCCTCCTCGAGCATTAATCGGGCCACAGCTTTAAACTCCATTTGGTGAGCCGCCCTCGTGGAGCGGGCGCGGGTAACGACATCGACTACCTTTATGTTTTATGTCTATTTAATGTCATGATCTCAGTGAATCCTCAGGGAGACGAGCGTTAATCATTTCGTGCGTTTCAACGGCATCCATTACAGTAACAAAGTCATTTGCGGAAAGCTCTTAGATTCGTTACAAGGTACAGGATCAACAGATGACAAATATAGTTGTGACCTATCTATCTATCATGTTGAGACGCAAGTCCTGTTTGTTAATGTTTATCTTGGATTGGATGTTATTCAATAGTTGGTTTTAGTTTCATGCGTCCTTGAGTTATGTACTGCACTTAGACGAATACTGTTTGATAAATGAGTATCATCTCTCATCACCGGCAAGGCAGGCAGGCGTGCAGTTGATGAAGCAGCGTGCTTCTATTGGCGGGCTCTGCGCGGGATGTCTGCAGGCTCCGTGTTTACACACACTTTAATGCGCACTAAAATTATTTACATCAATCAGTTATCATTGCCATTAACCGAAGCGTTACCATTTGTTAAATATAAATACGAAATGTGTTCCAGAACACGGAAGCGCGACCTCCGTTTTGGTATATATAAAAATACACACGGCTCCGAACGAATTTCCACTTTAGTGGTACACGATTCAGTTTAGAATACGACTCGAGGATAACATGTTTACGTTACAGCCGAGAATAGACATTATTGCGAAGTGTTACGAGTCAAAATTAGATTTTTATAGTGGGCTGCCCCAGTAGTTCCCTTGCACGTGGCCGGTGTTACCAAGTTATGTTTTGCGCCTGGCCGAGCTCGCGTCCGGAGCGCGCTCGCCCGCCGGCCCGCGCGCCCGCCCGCACCGCCGGTGGCAGGCAGGCACACCAAGGCCGGCGTTATCAACTGCCTGTGTTTACTCGGAGCAGATGTCATGGGGACATTACTGTTACAGCATGTGTTTGGTGCTAGCAATATTTCTGGATGTGAACTATATCGAGATATCTAGAGATGTTGTTCAGCTGTACGAGTTAATTAATATTGGTGTTTTGGACATGTTTGTACCCTGGTGTATTCCCAGTCATGATAATATAGTACTTACATACACATTCTCTAAGGCTGTGTCCACACCACATTGAAAATGACAAACAATTAATGCGCACCTCTGTCAACGTTGTAGCGAGTAGGGACCGGTCATCGGTCGCCAGCTGGTCGCAGTGTGGCCACCCTGACGATATACGACTCGACGACAACGACGCTCGACTCTGTAGGTCTGTACGACTTTACGACCAATAAACCTATCGACCGACAAACGGTGCCACCATAAAGCTGGTTTGTCTTCTGTGCGCTGTCATTGTCTGTGGCTTGGAGTGTGCTACACGCGTGACCCGGCTCCAGCGGAGTGGTGTGGTGTGTGCACGCGGCTGCCGTGATCACACAGTTATGGAAGTATATGTAGATGACATAACTTTGCTTCTGTGCTTTTTGCTTAGCTACATGTTTGGACTTACAATTCGGAGTTCCCGGGTTAGATTCCCCGTGGGGGTACATGTCGGTACTCGGTTTGGTTGGTTACTCACAAACTATATAGAGACTTTATTACTGGACTGTTAGTTTTAGATAATTTACTGTACAAAGCAATACACATGTGTCAGTATCTCCGACTAATTCAACATAAAATTTGGAAACGTCTTTCTAAAGCTATTTCTATTCAAGTTGTTCTCGATGAAAGTCTTTTATATGGAATTGTCTGCAAATGCTACGAAAATTCTGAGTCGTAGCTTTTATACATCAAAAATGAACCTTTTTCCCCAACCCAGTCCGTTACGTATCTCTTCCTCGTAATATTTGAGCAACATTCGTGCTTCCACCCTGCATCAGTCCCCCGTCTATACAATAAGTAGTTGTCAGCGACGAAAATATCTGCGAATATTGATTTCGCGTCTGTCTCCATTGTAACTGGCAACGACCCCTGCTGTAGAACATCTACGAGGGTCGGACTCTTTTACAAATAAACCTGCCCTTAACAACGCATGTTAGTGTTGTCACAAAAAGAAGCCAGTACAGCAATACTCGTAAATCGACGTAACTTATCGAGCTACGAATGTTATTTCACCAGCTGTTCATTGCTGGCTGTCAGAAGAAGTAGCTATGTCTCACAGATAATAATAGCTATGATGATAGTATCATTACAACACTATTTCAGGTGTAACTTTCTTTTTGTAACGTTACAGTTAGGTACTAAACAGATTGTATATGGTTCAATTTTAAGGTTTGTCATATATTTAAACGCGGTTGCCATGCGACGGGTCGTTAGGTGTCATTGGTCATAAATGAACTTATAGTAAAAGCATGTATTTTCATTGCTATTTTAAATATCCAATAAGTTTATTTTATGCTATAAAAGTATGAAGGCGCAAGCGGTCCTTCATCAGGGCAATCCATGTTTAGGGCGTCAGTGTAACTTGCAAAATGTATGTTAGTAGACGAATGAAGGTCACCGACATAGCTCGACTAGTCAGTGAGCTGAAATGGCAATGGGCAGGCCACATCGCTCGAAGAACCGATAACCGGTGGGGAGTAAAGGTTCTCGAGTGGCGAACACGTACCGGGAAACGTCTACCAGGCCGTCCCCCTACTAGATGGATCGACGAACTGGTTAGAGTCGCGGGGAGTCGTTGGATGCAGGTGGCTCGGGACCGGTCGATGTGGCATGCCATGAAGGTGGCTTATGTCCAGCAGTGGACGTTACCCGGCTGATGATGAGACAGAAAACTATGACAAATCAAGACACTCATCAGATCACTGTGATATTTAGATCAAACTCTAGCAGTTATCAAGGTCGGAAACCATCAGATGGTGCTGATCGACAGCGATTCGCGCTGTCAGTCGTGATTAAAGGTGACGTAACAATATGGCCGCCACGACACCATCGACAAGACGCTTCGCTTGTGTTCTTTAGTTCGCTCTCAATACAACTTTTTACATAGACACGCAGACACTCTTAGTTTATATTACGACAATCAATAGCTTGAATAATTGATGCGATTTCATGACTAATATTCCTCCCCAAGGAAGCCATGGGTGAAGGGCTAGTCAAGAAATATATCCATCTACTTATTCTACCGGCGGACCGCAGCGGCCGCAGCATCCATCAACCATCTCATCAAGAATTCATCAACTGAAAGCCTTAAACACTTCCATCTTAACTTCAGAGTCGCTTCCTGGATGCTCCCAGGGTGTAGGCACGAGGTACACCTCACGCGATGCGAGCATGAAGCTGTACTATAATTTTGCTTTGGGTTTGATACGCTGTCAAAAAAGGTCAAGTCAAGAAAAAGTCAGTTGACGAATTATCTTTTCAGCTATCATATTTAATCAATGCTACGAGTAGAGAGACAGGCGCTGAATGGAAACAAGTAATCTGCTCAGAACAAACGGTAATGATTTTTGATGGAATGTGTTGTCCCTGTCACGATAATAGGCAAACAGTGCGCGTAACTCCAGCCGCAAAGTATCAAATTCCATGATTTGTGCTCCGTCTCGTGTAATTGTGCGCGAAATATTGAATTTGTGTTGAAAACATGCAGCAGCTAACAGAATACATATAGACCGACGCTATGTCAAGCCTTTTTGGTAAGTTAATTTATTGACAACAATTACAGTGCAGTTTTTGTCTGTATCATTTTCATAGAATTGTGTAACAGAGCGAGCGCTTTGCTTTCATCTGACTGGATATACAATAGCTACGAATATCATCGCTTTCAATCCAGCACCAGCCTTAAACCAGCTTTCAGTAAGTTTGTTGATCAAACTTCCCACTCTAGCAAATGATGTCTTGAATTAATTAGTGGCGCGACAAGGACAGCTGATATCCTCAAACGAGGGCCACTGTGGCGTAAAAAGGATGGAGAATAAATGATGAAACTCGCCTCCCCAAAGGTGCAGTGTGGAGCGGCAGTTGTGTAAAAGTTGTCGTTGACGCGTGTACATATATATTGCTTTATAAATAAATTAATTGTGCCCATTTGCGACGATAACTAAAGGGTCGCCCATCCTGCGCCTCCGCAGCACTATAGACTGTCGTAGTCACCACGACTGCATCTAAATAAAATAACGACGACTGCATTTGAACTGCAACTGACGTGCAGTAAAAAAACAAATGCAGATCATATGTGTAATTAGCCAGAATGGTAACAAGGTTTGGTTGGCGGTAGGAAATTTTTGTGTACGCCTGGCTAGCTGCCACCAAGTTACCTAAGTTTGCTGAAAAACAGCAGTGTTAATAGCACTGGTGAGCTCCGGTATGAAAGAGCAGAGACCATCCAACGCCCTTATTGTCACTTACGATCGCGTGAGTTGAAGGCCAAGTCATACATTAAAAAAACTCACTTCCGCATGAATTGGTATATTAGCATTCATGCCCGCGACTTTGCGTGGACTTCTGGAAATACGACTTGTTCGACCGCTATAAACAGTAGCAAACTGTTCAACTATCCAGATACAAAAAATCAAGTCATTCTGATTATCAGTTAAGACGTGAAAGAAGACTAAACTAACAAGCTCATTCTCACGTTTATTAATATTAGTCTGGATAGTGTGAAGTGTGCAGCACCTAGTGGTGACACTGTCCAGCAAGCTCGCTGGAGGTAGAATACTCATACCGTCATCGGTGGCCAAAGATCCCGCAAAGTTTGTGGATACAGGAAAGCAGACATAACAAACCCTGAACTTTGTACCACCAGTTCCACTGTATACCCACTCGGCTACTAAGCAAAGGAGGCGAGTGAGTATTGTGTAAACTCAAACAATATTATTTGGAACAAGAACAGTCACGGCTTATTTCGAAGTTCCATAAACATGGCGCCGACAAATATTTACAGATCATAGAGACAACACCATTAACTCAATAAACATTGCCGCGGACAACTTGTGCGACCAATAAATTAAACGTAAACTAACCGATGACGGTTTACTGACAAAATATATTCAAATATGAGCTCTAATCTTATCAACATCATCATCAACAGCCTATATACGCTCCCACTGGAGGGGCTCAGGCCTACTCTCCTACAGAGAGTGTATGGGACATAGTCCACCACGCGGGACCACTGCGCATTGGTGGACTTCACACACACCTTTGAATTTCTTCTCAGGAGTGTGCAGGTTTTCTCACGATGTTTTCCTTCACCGAAGCTGATGGTAATAATTTTTATCATTCGTACATAAATTCCAAATAACAAATTGGAACTCATTGGTACGAGCCAGGATCGAACCCAGACCTCGATTGTTCAAGGTCTGAAGCTCTGCCCAACTGAATTACCACGGCCTTTTTTCTTCTAATCTTATACTCTTGCGCGATATGACTGTACACTATTACTGCCGCGCTATGGACAGTGTTACATTTGATAGTGCCACTGTTTAGAGTCAAACGGTATCCATTTATAATAAGTACAGCGTAACTTTTTGAGATTGATATTTTAGGACACATACTCTGAGTAGTATATTAGTAGTATTCATTTCATAAACTTACAGATACTCGATTGTTCGATTTCGAATCTTAAAAAAACTCATCAAAATCGGTCCATCGGTTTGAGAGCTACGATGCCACTGACACACCGACATACACACACACGAACAGACTTTGGCATCAAACCTCTCTTTTTGTGTCGCGGGTTCAAAACAACATCGAGAACCACTGTCCAGAAGTAAAACATAATATCTACATAGTTCCAAATTCAAACTGCGAATACCCGATGACGTAATAAGGGCAAAAGTTTCCACTCCCGATCAAAAAGCACCTGTAATACTGTGGGGTAACATTTCTTTTGCAAAGAAAACCTTCGCACCTTTGTTGTTGCTACGTTAACTGTAGATGTACGTATGTGTGCGTGGGGACACTCGCACACAACCGTATGTTATCATGTCCCACTCACGGCTGAGGGAGATGATGCTTTATGTTGTACCAGTAGAGTACGTTTCAGAATGTCATTTATATGTAAGGGAAGCTTGTGCAAGTTTGTTCCGCTGACTTACACCATGATGGATCTAACAAATACCCGAGCCGGCAAACAGCACGTGTAACATACATGTGTATTGTGTATGTATATTATGTCGTAGAACGTTCATAAGAATCAGGTACTTTGCTGGGAACCTGGGACAACTGGGAAGATTGCAAACAATCTCAATGATTTGAATGTAGGCGAGCTATTTCTCTGGATCATTGTAAAAAAAACATGCTTGTTTTAAGGAAGCGCGAATAGCCGATCATGTTTCGTAAACACACAACAGAACAAATACGTTAAATCCACGCATACACTACCAACCCTCCAAACAAACTGGGACTCTCGCGATGGTCCTAGGAGATCGCTCAAGGATTGGAATTTCAATGTCCTTCATCGTAAGTGACGATAGGCCCGTTGGATGGTGTGCGTGCGCACCCAGGAGCCTCAACCTAATGAGGCGCTGTCTCTGCTCCCTTCACACTGCTGTTTGGCGGCAGACTTAGGCATCATGGTAGTACTGGCAGCTAGCCGGCAGACATAGAAAATGCAACTGTGATTCGAACATGGAACTCCAAATTGTGATCAAGCGTGTAGCCACTGGGCCATCTTTCAAATATTCAAGTTATTCGGTACATTATAATTTTCCTAGGATTATCGCAAAGCTCGTCTCGTCTCGACAGCCGTCGTATAATTATCTGTGGCAATGTGATAAACATTATTCACGTCATTGCTGGCGGTCGACCGGCACCACGCGCGGCCCCTGGTTCCAACCAGACCTGCATTGTGTGATAGCGGCGGTCTCACCTGCATTATACCTCTCCAACACTGATATCACAATCGCTTAGGATGCAACGAGACATGAATCGTGACGTCACAAAGAAATACTTCAATTAGACGCACTGACAACAGATGATACAGTTACAGATTTATACAATAACATCAGAGAGGACACAAGCCTTGGGTAATGGCAAGTTCATACCTGTGTAGAGAGTGCTGGTACATGTAGATACTTTAACAATAAATTTACATTTGTAAGTATGGATCCGAGGCTTGACACAGCTGGCGCCATCTATGAAGTGTTGTAGGTTAATGTAAAGATAAAACAATGAAAGCCAATAAGGCCATTATCAAATAAAAGTGATTTAGTGACAATTTTTGTATATTTTGGTTTAGTTTGTTTGTACAAACAAACTAAAAACACACAAAACACGCACGAAACAGGTAAGACTTAAAATTGAAAACAAAGATGGCGTCAATAAAATGACATTTGACGCTGTCACTCAGTAGAAACATAATGATTTTGTACCATTAAAATAAATGCAAAAATGTATTTCTACTATTTTCCTATACATACTTTGATTATTACTTGATTATTTAATAGTGTACCAGTTCAGGTCGAATTTAAAACATGACTTTTTGAACGGTCTATCGGTGAAGGGATCATAATCGGCACAATTGGCAGGCGGAGGCGACTTAGCGAATAAACCAAGTAACAAGCACCTATGAGAGTTTAGAGCACCCGGTGCTGCCCTCATCCATTTGTGACTCTTTGAAAAAATACAAAACTGCACACATGTGCAATTGTAAAACAGATGCCAAATATTTACTCTATCCGCAGTATTTATTCATGTCTTGGTCATATGCATTCCTTTGTTTAGATGATACGTAAATATACCAACAAAAACCAGCCAGCCAGCCAGTATCAACTTATCACACCTCGTCAGCAAGGAGTCTGAAGGCCACACGTGTCCGCTGCAGCACTATACATCTACGAGAGAGAGTATAACCACTGCAAGTATTTATCTACGTATCAACTGCACGCCTCGTCAGCAAGGAGTCTGAAGGCCACACGTGTCCGCTGCAGCACTGTACATCTACGAGAGAGAGTATAACCACTGCAAGTATTTATCTACGTATCAACTGCACGCCTCGTCAGCAAGGAGTCTGAAGGCCACACGTGTCCGCTGCAGCACTGTACATCTACGAGAGAGAGTACAACCACTGCAAGTATTTATCTACGTATCAACTGCACGCCTCGTCAGCAAGGAGTCTGAAGACCACACGTGTCCGCTGCAGCACTGTACATCTACGAGAGAGAGTATATCCACCGCAAGTATTTATCTACGTATCAACTGCACGCCTCATCAGCAAGGAGTCTGAAGGCCACACGTGTCCGCTGCAGCACTGTACATCTACGAGAGAGAGTATATCCACTGCAAGTATTTATCTACGTATCAACTGCACGCCTCGTCAGCAAGGAGTCTGAAGGCCACACGTGTCCGCTGCAGCACTGTACATCTACGAGAGAGAGTATAACCACTGCAAGTATTTATCTACGTATCAACTGCACGCCTCGTCAGCAAGGAGTCTGAAGGCCACACGTGTCCGCTGCAGCACTGTACATCTACGAGAGAGAGTATAACCACTGCAAGTATTTATCTACGTATCAACTGCACGCATCGTCAGCAAGGAGTCTGAAGGCCACACGTGTCCGCTGCAGCACTGTACATCTACGAGAGAGAGTATAACCACTGCAAGTATTTATCTACGTATCAACTGCACGCCTCGTCAGCAAGGAGTCTGAAGGCCACACGTGTCCGCTGCAGCACTGTACATCTACGAGAGAGAGTATAACCACTGCAAGTATTTATCTACGTATCAACTGCACGCCTCGTCAGCAAGGAGTCTGAAGGCCACACGTGTCCGCTGCAGCACTGTACATCTACGAGAGAGAGTATAACCACTGCAAGTATTTATCTACGTATCAACTGCACGCCTCGTCAGCAAGGAGTCTGAAGGCCACACGTGTCCGCTGCAGCACTGTACATCTACGAGAGAGAGTATAACCACTGCAAGTATTTATCTACGTATCAACTGCACGCCTCGTCAGCAAGGAGTCTGAAGGCCACACGTGTCCGCTGCAGCACTGTACATCTACGAGAGAGAGTATAACCACTGCAAGTATTTATCTACGTATCAACTGCACGCCTCGACAGCAAGGAGTCTGAAGGCCACACGTGTCCGCTGCAGCACTATACATCTACGAGAGAGAGTATAACCACTGCAAGTATTTATCTACGTATCAACTGCACGCCTCGTCAGCAAGGAGTCTGAAGGCCACACGTGTCCGCTGCAGCACTTTACATCTACGAGAGAGAGTATATCCACTGCAAGTATTTATCTACGTATCAACTGCACGCCTCGTCAGCAAGGAGTCTGAAGACCACACGTGTCCGCTGCAGCACTGTACATCTACGAGAGAGAGTATATCCACCGCAAGTATTTATCTACGTATCAACTGCACGCCTCATCAGCAAGGAGTCTGAAGGCCACACGTGTCCGCTGCAGCACTGTACATCTACGAGAGAGAGTATATCCACTGCAAGTATTTATCTACGTATCAACTGCACGCCTCGTCAGCAAGGAGTCTGAAGGCCACACGTGTCCGCTGCAGCACTGTACATCTACGAGAGAGAGTATAACCACTGCAAGTATTTATCTACGTATCAACTGCACGCCTCGTCAGCAAGGAGTCTGAAGGCCACACGTGTCCGCTGCAGCACTGTACATCTACGAGAGAGAGTATAACCACTGCAAGTATTTATCTACGTATCAACTGCACGCCTCGTCAGCAAGGAGTCTGAAGGCCACACGTGTCCGCTGCAGCACTGTACATCTACGAGAGAGAGTATAACCACTGCAAGTATTTATCTACGTATCAACTGCACGCCTCGTCAGCAAGGAGTCTGAAGACCACACGTGTCCGCTGCAGCACTGTACATCTACGAGAGAGAGTATATCCACCGCAAGTATTTATCTACGTATCAACTGCACGCCTCATCAGCAAGGAGTCTGAAGGCCACACGTGTCCGCTGCAGCACTGTACATCTACGAGAGAGAGTATATCCACTGCAAGTATTTATCTACGTATCAACTGCACGCCTCGTCAGCAAGGAGTCTGAAGGCCACACGTGTCCGCTGCAGCACTGTACATCTACGAGAGAGAGTATAACCACTGCAAGTATTTATCTACGTATCAACTGCACGCCTCGTCAGCAAGGAGTCTGAAGGCCACACGTGTCCGCTGCAGCACTGTACATCTACGAGAGAGAGTATAACCACTGCAAGTATTTATCTACGTATCAACTGCACGCCTCGTCAGCAAGGAGTCTGAAGGCCACACGTGTCCGCTGCAGCACTGTACATCTACGAGAGAGAGTATAACCACTGCAAGTATTTATCTACGTATCAACTGCACGCCTCGTCAGCAAGGAGTCTGAAGGCCACACGTGTCCGCTGCAGCACTGTACATCTACGAGAGAGAGTATAACCACTGCAAGTATTTATCTACGTATCAACTGCACGCCTCGTCAGCAAGGAGTCTGAAGGCCACACGTGTCCGCTGCAGCACTGTACATCTACGAGAGAGAGTATAACCACTGCAAGTATTTATCTACGTATCAACTGCACGCCTCGTCAGCAAGGAGTCTGAAGGCCACACGTGTCCGCTGCAGCACTGTACATCTACGAGAGAGAGTATAACCACTGCAAGTATTTATCTACGTATCAACTGCACGCCTCGTCAGCAAGGAGTCTGAAGGCCACACGTGTCCGCTGCAGCACTATACATCTACGAGAGAGAGTATAACCACTGCAAGTATTTATCTACGTATCAACTGCACGCCTCGTCAGCAAGGAGTCTGAAGGCCACACGTGTCCGCTGCAGCACTGTACATCTACGAGAGACAGTATAACCACTGCAAGTATTTATCTACGTATCAACTGCACGCCTCGTCAGCAAGGAGTCTGAAGGCCACACGTGTCCGCTGCAGCACTATACATCTACGAGAGAGAGTATATCCACTGCAAGTAAGTAGATGCGTCCTCAATGGACACGCGCATCGTATTTACGTCGCCGCCGTCCACAGACAGCTGACGTACTAATTGCGTTTATAAATATGCATTAATTCAACACCTGCTCTACACGAGGAACTGTTGCACGACATCGATTAGATGCAGATATAGATACTCGTGCGTTAGGTAACTCAAACTATACTATTCATAATGAATATGTGACATAAAGTCAATAATTTGATGTCAGTAATGCACTAGAACTTTATTTCCAACCTAATGCAATAAATTCTACAGTACACTGTATCAAATTGAAAACAAAACAAGAAGCAAATTTTAAAAGTAATCACAAAACGTCTTAAGGAAAAAAAAATATCCACAGTAATATCATAATTATCATCGTCATCAATTGTATTGATAATGGTTGCTGTATTACATCATCATCATACAATTGCTGGCAGCATCCAGACGTTCTCGCAATGGAGTAAGAGGGCGCGGACTGTGACCAACACGTTACTACAAATTCGGCTTCGCAAGTGACTGCCGCGCACATGCCAGGAGGTAGCGTCAGGGTGTCGCCGTCGACGGATACGTCGTGGAGGACATCATCATCATCACTACATGGTGGAGTGAGGGTGGAATCAAACGAAACACTACCAATTGATCGTCCAATATCAGGTACCAAAGCTGAAGGAGGGCAAGCAAGAAACTAATATGAAGCTGATTCGTTAGAGGTACATATATATTATATTTCCTAGCCTGAACACTTAGTTGGTGGTAGGTTGAGAAAACATGTTGTTAGCCAGAGGTCCAGAGCAGGGGTTTACCCCTGTCAAAGACGTTCGCTGGAACAGAGAGCGCGTCTTGGACTAGGGGACGCAAGATAAGGGGACTTAAGCAGTGGCCTGGAAGTATGAAGAAACAAGATAAACACTGCATCATGTAAACTCATGAATGTACCAGTACCTACACGGAGCACGGAGCTATGTATGTACTGAGATTATGCAGCACGCTTGATCCGGCGGCGCACGAGCTGCGCCCGCGCACACGTGGCCCGCTGTTGATAAACATTCGGACAGCGGTGTTTATTGTATTGTTTATCTTGCAAGCGTGGATGTCTACCTGCATATACCAACATTATTAACTGGATCAGTCCACAGCTGGACTTAAACGTTCTTTATTTACAAATTTTCTCAGACCATACAAAATATTGGAATAAATATAGAACAGAAGGTCGAGAGTGATCGTATTCCGAAATATATACCACAATACTCGATGGCCTTGCTCAGCTCAGACACTACATTACCTATGTTCTAATTTCTAGTTATTTACAATAATTACTGTTAATTAAAGCTAAACAATAGTCATCTTGGGCTACTGCAATGGACACTGACAAAGGAGACGCAGTTCCTCGGCACCCCGAGAGTAACCCCTAACTGTGAGCCAAAGCATAGAATAAATACCCTACTCTCTCACTCAAATAACCGTTCCGACATATGTAAAATATTCATAACGATGTCGCCCTCAAACAGCTTAATTATTCCAGCGGACATACTGTATTGTATGATAATAGAATACATGGCACCACACGACGACATTTAACAGTGACTGACTCATTAAGGTACATAGAACACACGCCTGTTGTTATTGCAATCAACCTAATGTGTTATTCATTTAATGGTGCCAGGTGATAGGGTTACCATCCCTCAATTTTGAAAGCCAAGATTTAAAAAATGGAAACACTAGCACACCTCGGCAATGTAATGGGCGAATGTAGCAGTGAGGAAGAGATAAACGACATTCAAAATGCGCGTTGTTTTTTGTCATAAGCGAAGCACACAGACGATACAAATAAAAGCTAAGATTAATGCCAGGATAGTACTAAACACTGTCTAGGACATCCCCAGACACCATAAAGAGCAGTAGACAGTCGACATGTCCACATGGACGGGTGGTAGCCCTGACATGGATGTATGTCAAAATAAGGTGCTATTAATATTGTGCAGCTTCACACGTGTAAGGAATATATAGTTCATAGTATACGAGTATGTCATAAATATTTAAGTCATTGTTAGGGTACCGCACCTCAAAAGGGAAAAATGAGCCTTTGTTGTCGAATCAAGTTGAAATTAATATCGAATACTCAAATCTGCCGTCCCTTGGATCTGTGAAAAAATCAAAGTTATAGGCCAACACAATAAAAAGATATAGCTGTGTTTTATACCATTTCCATTAAAATAAATTATATTCAAATCATCAATCAATCAACACAAAGCCTATCATTGAACTAAGTATATATGTAAGTGAAATTAAAGACACGACACAGGATTTGGGAAATTTTTATGAGGGGCGCTCTTCATGCTTTAAAAGAAGCCTATTTCCTCCTCCATACGCCGAATGGAAAAGCCAAGAAGTAATAAAGAAACTTAATTACATTCTAATTTATAATATATTATAATATTAGTATTATAGATAAATATAAATGATAGTAAATATACCAAAAGCCAATGTTCTCACGAACTATTCACATTTGTTATGTAAGCGAAGTCTGTAGACAACGTGTCTGTTGAAGCAGTCGTACAGACGCCGCGCCTGCGCATGCGCATGCGACGACTATACCTAACTACTTACAGAGACAGGCTATTTCCAGATCTACCTACTACTGGGTACTTGAGATTACTATGCAGTGTAATAGCAATTACACGCGCGGGTATATCGCGATACAACAATTTGCAGTGTTCGACACCTATAATTCCATAATGGATTCCATCCGTCTAACCAATTCTATGTTTTTGCTGTTATTTGGCAAATAGTGATAGATAATAACGAAGTCCGTTCAGATCAATGATACGTATCAACGATACGTTAGCGTGTTTTTTGATTGAAGTAATTATGTTGTTATTATGTAAGTAATTATGATGTGCTTATTTTTGTTTTCAACCGACTTCAAAAGGAGGAGGTGCTCCATTCTACTTTATGTTTTTTGTATGTATGTCACGCGGTAGCTACGCCAATTTTGAATCCATTTTGATAATTTGTTTGGCATACCTCAGAATTGGTCCCATATAAGTTTTATAGAAATTGATTTAGCGCTTTTTGAGAAAATCAACAAAACACAAATAATTCTCTGTAAGGGAACATTTACGGAAATAGCACGGTGAAGACTTTTAGGGCAGTTGAAGTTGGTTATCTAGTTCTTTTTAAACGCGTTAATTATTGAATAAAGCCGTCCCATGTCACTCGAGAGCTGAGTACCGCCGGAGGTGATTGAGGTTCCCTATGTCCTGTCAGGGACGGCACTGATGCCCCTCACACAGAACTGTGCTAACAAGTTCCTACAAAATATGCCTAAAGATTCTGTCCAGATAACCGATCGAGAGAACGAGTAAAATTTCTGGAATGTTGCAAACCACGCATGTACCCGGAAATGACCGACGACCTGGTGAAGGTTGTGGGGAACGAAGGCCGGGAACGGTAGGGAATGCCACTCCTGCAGAGCACATAACGATAGTGATGTGAAACCCTTCGCACGGAATGGTGAAATCTCAAGCAGGGTCGACTTGCTTTAACAGTTCCTTGTATAGTTGGTTCAATTTCAATGTTCACAGGAGCACAAACACAATGTCACCTAGCATCAAGAGCTCTGCATAATACAACAATATAATGTTAAAACAAATCATAGCAAGCACCGTGCAATTATAGCACGACAATTGTGTTTGAACAATTGCCTCTAGTTGCCCTCACAAAGCACTGCTCTTGCATGACGCAGCTCGTGACAACAGACACTTCATCAGCTACGTTACATTAGCACTTGTTAGCGGCCAGGGTGCAATTAACTAAGTAATTCTTTACAAAGCTATTCGATTTTATGTTTTTGTTGAACGGAATAATTGTGGTGGGATTGTAAAATATTTATATTGGTATTTAAATGATTACAAAAACTAAACAAATACATTGATCGCAGACTGACGTGGAGCCTTGAGATTAGAAGGAGATCCAATGACGTAGCAACGAAATGCAATAAGTAAAAAATAACAGGAGATAGAATAAGTTTCGTCTCAACCAAATCTGACAAAAGTGAAACGTGTTTTTCCCCGTTATATTTTGACCTATTTTTTGAAGGAACCTTCATTAGGCCTTATCGTCACTTACCATTAGGTGAGATGAAGGCCAAGTGGGTGTAGCCGATCTCCTGTAATTTTCAATCTCACTAAACACATACGTGAAGACATGGGGGCTTTCTTATTATAAAGCCGATACCATTCTAATTTATGCTTACCCTGTTAAATAAATTAAAATGCAATAAAACTCAAGAAAAGAATTTTAGACCCAAGAGTTTTGCGACCTCACTTACCATCAGATAAAATGAAGCTTAAGGACGAGTGTATTGTGTGTGTGAGGGTGTGTGTGTAAAATAATAAAAAAACACTATTTTATCACAAACGCACTAAAAAGAAAACAAGACTAGGGGTTTACTAGTCGCCACTGAAGAGTTCCACTAACCACCTCCCGACTCCATCGTGAGATCAGCTCGATGGTACCAAATTATTGCACTCGTATCGTCATCCGAATTACATACTCAAAACACATACACAAATGAATATACATCATCACCAGCCTATATATGTCCCCACTGCAGGGGTTCAGGCCTACTCTCCTACAAAGAGTGTATGGGACATAGTCCACCACGCGGGCCCAGTGCGGATCGGCGGACTTCACATGCCTGTTCAAGACATGCAGGTTTCCTCACGATGTTTTCCTTCACCGTTAAGCAATCGGATAATGTACTTGAATTGAAAAACAACTCATAGGTCCACGGCTGGATTCCGCGCCTTGTCCACTGCGCCACCGACGGTTCATCAATTAACACAGTTAAATAAAATTACTGTAAACAATATATTTTTACAAAACTATTTACTAATATTGTAAATATTAACGTACATATTTCAAATATTAATTCAAATGAGTGTAACATTGTTCATTTAAAATGTATATCAACTATAACCATCAGCTGGTTGAATCGACTAATGTTAGGTTAGCGTACGGACAAAAAAACATATTCTTTTACAATTTTGTTCTACCACTTCTACATCTTCTATTTATATCATTCCGCGACTGGGTTCCATGATTCTATTTCTACTTCAATTTTCTCTGTTTTCACTATTGTCTCATATTCTAGTCCTAAACTTGTATTTAGTTGTTCATCCTCAATTTTATGTTCTTGTGTGAGTTCTTGTGACTTCGATGTGTCCTGGGGCTGAGTTGTCTTCATCTGCGATCCACAAAGCTCTGTCTGTGTCTCAACACTGACAGCGGGTGCTTTCTTCTTATCTTCAGGTTTCTTGGTACTGGGAGCGTGCATTTGACATTTCTGTTTATCAGGGACTGCATCGTGCACCAGTGTTCGGACCACGCGCACTTTGAACGCGGAGTCTGGAAAGTGCTCCGAGCAAACGTTGTAGCTGGAACTTTTTAAATTTTGTTTTTTTAGTAAGTCTTGTCTGTCGATAAGTTTCAACCATTTTTCGCGCCTGCAAATATAAAAGTATACAATCTGTGAACAGAAGATAAGGAGTAAGAGAAATCATGTTGCGATGTATGTAACATCGATAAACAAATACAAACTGAATCGAACCCTCCGCGTGTGACTCCTCACACAACTGCGTCGCGGAGGGCGTTGCATCAATGCAGGTATGTGTCCGCCATTTTGTTCTTACCTCTTAACGTCCCTTGGTAGTTTGAATAGGTTTACGTTGGGGACCCTGTCGTTGTTGAGGCAATCGAACGCCGCACAGTACTTCTTAGTGCGTACAGGATTCCTCTTTTTTTCCATATTTTTCAATCCAGCGTCGATCGCAGTGCTCAACACGTGGTTCAAATGACGACACGTGCGTTGAGATGAGCTCGCGGCGACCTACTGGCTCGACACAGCACAGCAGCGCGCCGCCCCCCCGGGTGGCACCCCGCCACGCGTCGCTAGGCGCAGCGAGCAGGGAACCGGGGCACCGCTCCGACACAGAATTATTGTATAGCTCCGAGCTGTCATCTCACCCTCGCCTCCCCAACCCATCGCATTCGGTATAGCGGTTAAATAGCAAACAATTACTTCAGTGGACATAAAGTTTTTTGATGCAAAGTACAGCATGAATGAGTCTGATATATAGGAAAAAACTTCTACCAATTCTAATTCATTTGAAGACCTGGTTGAGTGTAGCTGTAGCTGCCACCACCAGGATGCCTAAGTCTGACGACAATGACAGGTAGCAGAGTGGGTGGTCACGCTTTCCATCCAACGCTACTTTTACCACCATCAAGTAAGATGAAGGCCAAGAGCTAATAAAAAAGGGTTTTCACTTTGCAATCTTTAGAGAAGTAAGTAATGTCAAAAACCCTGGTAGAGAGAGAAAGTATCCGTATTTTTTGGAACTCCATTAGAGACATCATTTTTTGTGGTCTTCATGAGGGTTTGATTTGCCTTGGAAGCTCCGATTCGGAACCCTGAAGTCAGCCCAAAGCCCTTACATACACCTGCGGTACGCACTCGATCTGCGCCGGCGCCGCAGACGCACATTTGCATAATTTGATGGGTGCAATCATCGTTAAAAACCGTTTTACGGCTTGTCTCATGTCGCCAGCAGAAATGCACACAAAATGACCATATTTTGTAAAACGAGGAAGTCTTTTCATTTGACATGTTACAATGGCATTTAATTTTAATTAATAATTTAAAAACAAAAGAATCATACTGTCTTATCATAAATGGCGACTCTTTGTTTTTTATTAAAATTAATGTACACTTACACTTTATAAAAGCTGTTTTGCAGAGCCCTCTCTCCGGATCTATATATCCCAACAAACAATATATATAATATAAAAAATTGGTTGTCAGTATAGTCGGATAATTTTACGTGATAATGTCATAAGAAAAGATGCGTCACAAGCCGAACGCTTAGGCTGATCTTGCCTCTCTATCGCTTGTACCGCGCTCTCGCTAGCACGCTCGGCTCAGGAGGAACGTGACACTTTATCGTGCGTGCAGCCAAAACGTCACGCACTGCACTAGTATTCAATGGCATGTTTTTTCTATCTTCCAAAATAAGTCATGAAATAAAATGCGCAAAAATAAAATTATCAACCAGTCCTCTAACTTATTCTCTGAGGAAACCCTCCCTTCGATCGTGTTTCTATTGAATCCATAGAAATGACCTTACGAACGTTTCTCCATCTTGAATAAGCTGTTACAAAGGGAATTCCTATATCTTTAAATTTTGTTTATGTCCGAGTCCGCGATAATCCCCTGTGTAATTTATCAACTAGGAAATTGTTAATTGTTAACAAGCCAGACAATAAAGATTACATTTTCGTATGTTTCAGCGTCAACTGAAAACAAGTAGAGAGCCTTGATGAGATTCACGTTGTGTAAGTTGAGGCTGGAGCAGTCGACGTTTGTAATAACATCTCCTTTGAACATCCCCCCCCCCCCCCCCCCCCCCCCCACACACACACACACACACAAGTCCCCAGTAACGGCGTTGTTTATTCTCCCGATCGAAGTATGACTCCGTTCGCAGGAAATTCGCTCAGGTGAAACTGGCTCAAGGTAGGCTTGCTCCGGAATAGCCCGCGACTGTACAGTGCGGTACACTTCGCATCACATTAGACGGACGTTCAAACACAACTGAACAAGAGGTAAATGTTCACCAGGAACAGATCGCATTGTGACGGCGATGAACTTTAGCAGGGCAGGCTTCTTTTGGAGTACGATATGGTATGACACATGGTCCCGAGACCCTTGTCGGTGGTCCATCTACCAGGAGTACAGCCTAGTAAACGTTTCCCTGTTTGGTCGCCACTCGAGAACTTGTACTCCCTGGAGCGACGTGGCCTGCTCGTTGCCACTTCAGCTCACTGACTGATCAAGCTACGTACTTCCAGTGTTATAGTACCTGTGTTGACCCCGGCACTCCGGCTAGAACACAACATAATAGTATGGAATATGTGCTTCGTCGACCAAGTAGGTTCTCGGTTTCATGATAAAATTCCAGCATGTGTCCTAATAAAGTATCTCTAAACGTAGTTTCAAAACTGCCGATGTTTCATTAATACTGGCGGTGAGTGACGATATCGATTGAGTTTATATTAGTTACGTGATGATTTATATGGAAGTTATTTTGTAAAGAATGCGCTGCAATGATTCCCTTCCGTTAATTCTCCACATTTGTATCGCATACTTCCTCCGAGACTATCTGCTACCACTGAAACAACAATAAAACACCACTGTTTACGATATTAGAGAAGTTTTCGAATTATCGTGACCCCGCCCCCGCCCCCGCCCCCGCCCCCGCCCCCGCCCCCGCCGCCGGTCGCAGCCACACGACACGACATAACAGTGAACATTCCGATGATACTGTACAAAATTACATGTAACTATAATTTGTTCTCAAATTAAACTGCTACACATTTTTTGCGTTAATAAATTCATCGAATACTTAAGAAAGCATGACAATACCTTAAAATCCCACATGTTATGATAACACAGCACTATCATGCCGGTTGTTTTGGCTTCTGTTGATGACGTCACACTATGATGGCGATAGTTTTTGTGCAGATTGTGTATCGTTATCTCGTCGTGGACTGTACCGCGCCCGCGCCCGCGCCCGCGCCCGCGCCCGCGCCCGCGCCCGCGCCCGCGCCCGCGCCCGCGCCCGCGCCCGCGCCGCCCGCCGGTAAGTAATGAGCGGGAATAAGGCAGGGAACAACGATCGACGAACTTTCCCTTCGGCGGAGGAAAACAAACGCTTTCTTTGTTATTTATTGCCGGCTTGTTTGTTTCCCTGTATAATTCAACTCCGATGCTCCTCCTACATGCATATGTATAGAAATACATAAATTGAACATGTTGGGACACGTTGCGGCGAAGGCCAAGGCAGTGCCAGTGTTGATTGTAGCGGCTGTCAAAACGTCTGTGGTGTTTTTAAACAACACGCAGCACCCAATACAGAAAGAAAAAAAACCTTCAGAAAGTCAGAGCTGAAGTGACCGACATAGCTCATCGGATCAGCAAGCTAAAGTACAGTCTGGCTGGCTACGACTGACTGGAGCAGTCCTACTGGCACCACATCTGGACGAACGCAGTGGAAGCCACTGACCATGTGATGAGGAGATCAGAGGACATCAGCCACCCTGGTTGAGGACTGTTCAGCAGTGGAGTGTCGCATGGTGTACAAGATCAGTGCATTACAACCTCACGGCTCTCGAATGTTTTACGCTGACGTACAACGATATTGATCCTTGTTGACCAGGACACTACGTTGTAATCATGTTAGTTTAGTACTTAATGAATTGCACCTCCGAACTTGAGCCTCATCAGAACCGAAAATAAAAATCTGCCTTATTGTGAATCAGAAAAACTTAATTTACATTTAGGATAAATTAGGATATCGGAGGGTATCAAGGTTACGTGATTCATTATATGTAGATATCGTTTGTTTAGTTACGCGTGACTTTTTCACATAAATAAAACAATTATTGAGGCTTTGAGTTCAATTTTAAACGGGAGTGGGAAATGCTGATCTGACGAAATACAACAAGTATTAAGCAACTGACTGGGTTGTGGGGTCAAACGTTTAGAAACTGTAACTCGTCACGACAGTAATGCTGCGCAAGGGCAGGCGAGGGGCTTTAACGTACAAAACGCATAGTCCAATCCGTTCCATGCCACCGACACACACACATTGGCGTCAAACTTATAACATCCCCCTTTTTACGTCGGGGGTTAAAAATACGATGCAACGACCATGCATATGATTTTTGCACATAGATTAGATTAGATTATTTATTTCATTGTACCAATGTCAAGATTACAAAAAAAATATATAAAAATGTCAGAGTGTACAATGATCGTCAAAAATATTTAAAATGTCAAAATGTCATATTTCTCACGCCCCATTCAAATCGGTTGGTCCGTTTAAGAACAACCACATCACGAGACAGACACACAGGGAAATTACATTTCTTGCATCGGAGGTTAAAAGGTCTTGTTCAATAAATAATACATTGTATATTAAAAAGAAGTATAAAGCATATACTCGTAGCTGCCTGTTAGAGCGGCGGCCGCACTTTCTTCACGGCGCCGGCGCCAGCGCAGCATTAGAAAGGTGCGCGTGCGCCGTGCCCCGAGCGACGACCGATCGTCCGACCGGTCCGCGCAGCACACCCAATATCAAAACTCCGAGCCTTGGGACACAGACACATTGTGCCACACTAATTATCATATGATATGACACTTGGATTTCAAAATTGGTAATTATAGTTATAAGTTTATAAGTCCCCAGTACTTGTGCTATAAGCGCTATTTGCTCACGGCTTTATAATTATTTCATTCATTCCGGAGAGGGTTTAGCGGTTGATGTGATTGTATTGACTGAATGAAATGAAATCATATTTATTGTGGTAAATGCGTTCACTTTTAGGTGACAATTAAATGATACTCCCGGCTCATTTACTCATATTATTGGTTAAAGCACTAAATAACTTAAACAATGGATAATGTTAACATTAACTCGTCAAATTAATTTACACATAAAATTGGCACTACCATACACTACATAAAGAACCAAAAGAATAATTTGAATCCTAAACACTCGATCTAGTATCACGTATCGTAAAAAATTGTCGTGCCATGTTACTTTCGAGTTTATTTTTAATAAACTTACTTTCGAGTTCAAGGTTTTTCTAGTAGAATTTTCCTGATCCCGCTCTATAACCAATTGCTATTTGTCTCTGTGTGTGTGCTATGAGTACAACAATTACTCAATCGACAACGACGATCGAAGCCATCGCTGTCTGATCGATCAATTGACAATCGACAACGTTGTAGAGGTACACTATGAACAAGTACCCACGTACGTAAGAGTACTGTACCTGCGGCTACGCCATGTTTTTATCGATAAAATAACAACATCTGTAGTGTATGTATGTGTACCGCAGCTGGGATCGGAAAAGGAAGTCGTGAATAGTACATTGTCGGTCGACGCAGGTTACCACGGGCGCCTGTCACACCGCAACGACTGTCTAGTTGGAGTAGTCGAGTATAGCAGTCCTTCTATAGTATAAAAGGGACTGGGTGGTAAATATGGCTGCACGAATTTGGAACCGAAGAAATAGTAATTAACATCATCATCAGGCTAGCAACCTCCGCTGCTCATCATATAAAATATCCACGTGCATCCCACCTGTGCAGTGGCACCTCACGGCCTTTGTCTGGTCAATATATTTCATAACTTTCGTTATATGTCAACATTCATAGTCAGGTACACTAAGGTGATTCATACATTATCAATTAATTCACTCTTAATTCTAAAAAATCATGAATCATGTATATTGGATACACCAAAAGATCGGGCAGTTGCTCTTAGGAAGTACTAAATGTGTAAGGTTCTTTTTTTAAATGACGCGTCGGTGTGACAGGCGTCCGCGACGGTGTCTGTAGAAGCCCGCAATCATAAACATGGCTGAACCTGATCCCTGCATCATGCAGCGACATGTTTATTCTACCGGCGCTTGGGGCTCGCGGCTCGCAGCGCAGCTCGCAGCGGATGAGCGTAACTTTATTTTTTTAGGACCATCCGTGCTTCCTGGAACTTTTTTCCCATCACATATTGTACCTTGCTTGAGAAGGACGACATGCTCCTAGCTAATGGAATGGGGTCGAGTCGAACATTTTGTGGGAGATAAATACTTATGCATGTACATATATGAGAAGTAGAAATTTATCTTCCCTTCTCCGGTGGTTTATGAAGAAAGCTTTCATTAATTTAAACCATGATTAGGTAGGAAAACTGTTTCAGCAAAACTGTTTCCGCCTTTAAGAAAAACGTCAAGGAACATTTTCTATCACTATAAGATTATATATATTTATAGTATGTAAAGTATGTATGTATTATTATTGATATATATTAGTTTGTTTTGTATATCGTATTTATGTAATCGTTTATTATATTTATTATATCGTACACGCCTAACTGCCCTCCTTTCTTCAATATTTCTCCTTAACCCAGGACTGCTGTAAGAAATTTCTTTTAGAAATAAGCTGTTCCTTTTGTATATATTTTTCTGTTTTGTGTTATGTAAATATTTTCTGTGTACAATAAACTGTTTAAATAAAATAAAAATAAATAGGATGTTGAGTGCACGAGCAGCCACGAGGCCGCGGTACCAGTAGTTTTACAACACGTCGTCTTTGAAGCGATTGTAATTTTAAGTGATTTAGTTGTAAAGGAACTTCTTGCATGTTATTAGTTATGTGTAACATAAATGTAACTACGATAATTATTACCACTCCAGCAAACCAGGCGCGATTAACTGCTATTGGATCGCGCCCGCCGCCAGCGAGCGGCTATGTTAGTAAAAGGCGCGGCCCGAGACCGTTTTAAATTATGTTATAAACATTATAGCAGTGATTCTCAAACTGCTCTGCTAACAGAACCCTTTGGAAACATTGATACAATCGCTTAGGTGTATCGACGTTGTTCAACTCCTTGTAATGGAGCAGTGGTCTCCTTCTGTGAAACGGTAATGGTGCAGAAGGAGACCGCAGAGCGGGAGCTGGAAAGAGCCGGCTCCGCTTGGAGGAGGAGGCGAAGGGGCAACGGAAACGTTGGCCCTGCAGTCCCACCACCATAGCCCCGGCTGTAAAGGGCTGGGGACCGGAGACATACAGAGTTGGGGCTCTGGATGTCTTTTCTCGGTCCCGAGATGGCAGCGGAAACGGTGTAGCTCCCTTTCCGTTGCTAAATTATGAGAGTTTAAGGGCTGGCACGTCAGCTCAGGAAGTGCGATATGCATATCGCGAGGGGAACACTGGAGGCGTTCCTTTGGAGGACCCAGAGCTCTGCGACATGCGCAGCGGATGGCCATCGGAGGGATTGAGTAGGTAAGAATCCTACATAGCCCGTCTTTTATCCGAAAGAGTCGAGTACCTTTTACAAATTCGCCTCCGTAAAAAAAGATCTTCACATTCAACTTTCCAGACACGAGTAAGATGTTGTAGTCCCACAGGAGACTGCGGGATAACTTTTCTAAATTTCAGACCACACAACTCCTCATCGACATGACATTGTATTAAATTATATTATAAAAATATTTTTTGTATGCCGCTAGCGAGACCATAGAGTACTCTAACATCAGATAATTTCTATCTACTGTAGTAACAATAGCAATAGCGAGTTTGAGCTTTAAGCACCGCGTGTATTTGATTCGGTTGAGTATCACAGCGATAAACAGGGAACTTTATAAGCTCGTTTCTGGCTATTACGAGTCGTGCTTGATATGTAGGCTCTCACATGCAGGTTATTATTAGCCCCTGGGCTCCGCGGGGCACAGTTTGGGAACTTGTTGCAAGTGTCAGTCCAACAGGGGCTCGCCGGCTGTATGTGGTATTGGCGGTACTTGCTCAACATTAGCGGCAACTTGCTCTGTTAACGCGGTGAAAGAAAATTGGAAAATTATAGCCAAGTCATAGATTTAGTCCGCGAACTAGAGGGAAGGTTTAGAACACAATTTGACGTACGTCACAATGTGTCACATTATGTCATACATTATATTAATCAGTATCCAAATATTCTAGCCTTATAACATCATAGAATTGACATAAGACAAAATGAGATAAATATATATGTGACCCGATGTTAGGACAAACTAGTTTAGCCTAGGCCAAACCAGTTCCTCCTTTATGCGATTGGATAAACCGGTACAGATTAGGCTAAACTGGTCCGTCCTATGGCCGGTAGGAGAAACTAGTTTAACCTAGGATAAACTGGTTGTGTCTAATATGAATAAGTACACATCAGAATAAACTGGTTTGTCCAGAAGTGGCACTCATGTGGCACCCAAATAATTTGCGATTTCCGTCAGACCTGTGTCAGAGTGACCCCGGGGCGGGGGGCGGGGTGGGGGGATATTACAGATGAAACTTTTTCACTTTCTCAGCATGCACCCCTCGGGCCCCCTCTCCCTGCCCCCTGCCTCCCGCGCTCTGGGAATTCTTTGTTTTTATACAAGTTAAGTGCTTACTTAGAATATCCTTCCGTGTCGTAACGGAATCGTGCAGGAAGCCAAGTGATAAACAGGGGACATTTGCTGAAATATAAAAATGTATACTCTCATTTTAAAAGTCCAAAATAAGAGGAGTCCGGCAAAAGTGACGTTACGTAAATAGGTTTGGCGTCGACAACCAGTGTTATTGAGACCATTAAACTTGCCGAGTTGTGTGCTGCCGCGGTCTCACAAACAATCCTGTTTACCTTTCATTGTCCTTGTCCGACATCTTCCTGTAATTATTCACAAACGAAAAGAAAAATAACCTTCAAGGCAACAGGAACTCTCTCCGGCCTTCCGCGCCGGAACTCAACAATTTCAACTTCCTTGAAACATTAATTTTGATCGAAAAGTTAATTATAGAGTTCTAATTTAATTTACTTTAATTTCTCTTCAATTTAATTTCCGTCTTTCGGATCTGGATTTGTTAAAAGTTTGAAACTGGACCTGCTACGTGTAGCTAAGCAGATGTTCGTAGTAAAAAAACACTACCCAAGTAACAGACGTGGTGTATAGAGTGGGCGGATCGAAAAAAGCAAGCAAGCAAGCTGCGCAGTTCTAAGAGTAATTGAGCTTAGTTAACATACGAATAAATGCAAATAACTGAGATCCGCTTACCAAGTGGTCTTAATCCTGAAATCAAGCACAGCTTTCCTGAAGCGATGACACTCCGATGCCAAGTGAGGAAGTCTCAAATCCACAAGACTACATGGGGTACGATTGCAGTTCAAGGATCAAAAGTGTTATTTATCGTCATCAGTCATGACGTTCACCAGATTTGGACATGGCATCATGGAGAACGCTCAGACCCAGACGACTACTCAGGGGGTGGTTTTGTTTCGCTTGGCAGGTCGGCACGGCACGGCACGGCACGGCACAGTCACGTAACGTATTGTGTACGTGCCTTGTGTCAGCTACATGTCACTCGAAGAGAAACATGGGGACCCGGCACATATCCGCAGCGGGTGAGGGGTACAGTCGTGTCATTTCACTTACAGGCTTTCTAGAAAGTGGGAATAGATAAGCTATAGTAAGATTATAAAGCGTATCGATGTCAATTTGTGGAAAGTGTATGAAATTGACGAAAAAACTGAAATTTAGAAAAGTAAAGCAATAGTAAAGATAAAGTAAAGATGTCATACATTTAATCTGGTTGCTATGTGTAATAAACGCTTTTTTATAATTTAAAAATTATTTCCAAAGCAACTATCGTGATTATTGGAACATTTGTCTCGAGTGTTCGAGATACTTGAAAAATTAGCACCACCCGCCTGTGTAAATACATTTGTTATTTTTATCGGAACAAAGATAATCCGTGGCTATAGTAGAACTTCTCCTCGAGGAACTGACAAAATTAGCCGTTGTGAGTCTTGAAAGATTTTTAGGCAGAAATCTATCTAAGATTGAATGAGATAAAACTCAAACAGATGTAAGTACCTGATCGTAATACGGACTTCTATACTCACATCTCACGAACAAAGCCCGACAAAAGTTCTACATAACAAGCTTTACATAGCAAACATTCATACAACAAGCGTCATGTAGGATATCATATCAACGTTTGCTAACAAGCTATCGCGGCGCCTGCGGCTGGCTAGAGAAGATTGCACGCTACTTGCAATTAGCTAGACGTAATTAAAAAGTGCTCCCGCTCAGCTGGCAGCTCCGAGCTGTACAAGAAGCTGTCACGGCAACAGCCACCGTCTGCTGCTAGTGCACGTATGCCACAAGCATAAATGCACAATCTGAATAACTTTCAACTTTACATAAATTCGATCAACAGCTACAGGTAATAGTTTAAAAAGCAACGTTAGATGTTCGACGCTGTCACCATCCAAATATAATGAGCCTAAATAAATGAAGACGACACTTGGATCCACTCCTTCCTGATATCTGGCGTGTAGTCTTTACATATATCATTAAATTTAAACGGGCGTGTTGTTTGGAATACAACAACAACTGTGTGTCGTTTACCTCTACCGAATGACAAGTTCCATGGCAACTGACTCGTAGCTCGCACTGCACGTAACGTTACGTAAGCCAAGTGATACGTTATACTAAGTTGATATACCTAGCTCAACAAACAAACATCAAGTATATGTAGACTGTTATCGATTGAACCGCGAGACAGACAGGAGCTTCAATAGCAAATATTCAATATTCAACGTCCAAGCACTTCCACTCTCTTGTACTTTAGTACTGTATGCGAGTAGTGAGTAGGAGTTATATTCTTTAAAAACTAATTCCTTTGTAATATTCATCAACTTGCCAAATGACAGCCTCAGCAAGATTTCTGAAACGTATCCCTGCGCGGGATATCATTTGTTTTCAAAATATTAATGAGTCCAAGTGTTTCCGCAGCTGAGCTTGCGGGGCTGTCCTTCAACCACTTATCGACCAAATCTAAATTAGCACCACCTAACAATTTGTCCGAAAAAACAACATCTGAGTACACACGATCGAGTACTACTTTATTGGCTGCGTACGCGCCTCGCGCCGCGCTGTTTTTCGGCCTTGACTCTCGAACAATAGCTCCGATAGCCGATATAGTAAATCAAATTGTTTGTTGTGTTATTTCTATACACAGACAGAAATACCTACGAGACACTCATGCTTATATTATGTTTGTGGGGAAACATTTGATGGATGAGACTGGGGAGTATCTCAGCGTCGCGCCGGACCTGGCCCCTGCTCGTCCAGGGGACAGAGAAATTGTCTTTCAGCGCCTTCTGGTCGAAGCTTTCACATCACACAAATTGTATTTCAGTTTATGTTCTCTTCTAAATTTTGTGTATCCCTTGAAGTCATTTTGGCGCCCCTTGCCACCTGGCGCCTGCCTATATAATGATCAACCGCTCTTCTCACTAACGATAGTGCATAGGGGCAAGTCCTCCCTCATGAAGATCTCCAGTTTGCAGATCGGGACTCACACCACGAACGACTTAAATGATGTTTCGTGGCGTGACACCAGCTGCTCCACCCTCACGAGGTTATTGGATTTCCGCTTTATATATGATGTGAGGTTTGTGTGTGTGTGTGTTTCGATGTATTATTTTGTAAAAAATTGACATTAATAATTAATCTTATTTTATTTTAAGTTAGATATAGGAATGTCACATACATTTTTGTTATAGACGAAATAAACTATGAAACTATGATACTGCATGGTGGTGGTGATATGCTGACGTGCAAACAAACATGAGTGACTCGACATCTTCAACTGATCGTCTTCATTGAGAGTCTTAGATGATCGGATGAAAATTTACTGTAACTGACAGAACACACAGTAGTTCACATCCAGCTTCCTGTTTCCACAGCGCAGTAGGGTAAGGTTTACTATGATACTGCATGGTGGTGGTGATATGCTGACGTGCAAACAAACATGAGTGACTCGACATCTTCAACTGATCGTCTTCATTGAGAGTCTTAGATGATCGGATGAAAATTTACTGTAACTGACAGAACACACAGTAGTTCACATCCAGCTTCCTGTTTCCACAGCGCAGTAGGGTAAGGTTTACTATGATACTGCATGGTGGTGGTGATATGCTGACGTGCAAACAAACATGAGTGACTCGACATCTTCAACTGATCGTCTTCATTGAGAGTCTTAGATGATCGGATGAAAATTTACTGTAACTGACAGAACACACAGTAGTTCACATCCAGCTTCCTGTTTCCACAGCGCAGTAGGGTAAGGTTTACTATGATACTGCAGGGTGGTGGTGATATGCTGACGTGCAAACAAACATGAGTGACTCGACATCTTCAACTGATCGTCTTCATTGAGAGTCTTAGATGATCGGATGAAAATTTACTGTAACTGACAGAACACACAGTAGTTCACATCCAGCTTCCTGTTTCCACAGCGCAGTAGGGTAAGGTTTACTATGATACTGCATGGTGGTGGTGATATGCTGACGTGCAAACAAACATGAGTGACTCGACATCTTCAACTGATCGTCTTCATTGAGAGTCTTAGATGATCGGATGAAAATTTACTGTAACTGACAGAACACACAGTAGTTCACATCCAGCTTCCTGTTTCCACAGCGCAGTAGGGTAAGGTTTACTATGATACTGCATGGTGGTGGTGATATGCTGACGTGCAAACAAACATGAGTGACTCGACATCTTCAACTGATCGTCTTCCTTGAGAGTCTTAGATGATCGGATGAAAATTTACTGTAACTGACAGAACACACAGTAGTTCACATCCAGCTTCCTGTTTCCACAGCGCAGTAGGGTAAGGTTTACTATGATACTGCAGGGTGGTGGTGATATGCTGACGTGCAAACAAACATGAGTGACTCGACATCTTCAACTGATCGTCTTCCTTGAGAGTCTTAGATGATCGGATGAAAATTTACTGTAACTGACAGAACACACAGTAGTTCACATCCAGCTTCCTGTTTCCACAGCGCAGTAGGGTAAGGTTTACTATGATACTGCATGGTGGTGGTGATATGCTGACGTGCAAACAAACATGAGTGACTCGACATCTTCAACTGATCGTCTTCCTTGAGAGTCTTAGATGATCGGATGAAAATTTACTGTAACTGACAGAACACACAGTAGTTCACATCCAGCTTCCTGTTTCCACAGCGCAGTAGGGTAAGGTTTACTATGATACTGCATGGTGGTGGTGATATGCTGACGTGCAAACAAACATGAGTGACTCGACATCTTCAACTGATCGTCTTCATTGAGAGTCTTAGATGATCGGATGAAAATTTACTGTAACTGACAGAACACACAGTAGTTCACATCCAGCTTCCTGTTTCCACAGCGCAGTAGGGTAAGGTTTACTATGATACTGCATGGTGGTGGTGATATGCTGACGTGCAAACAAACATGAGTGACTCGACATCTTCAACTGATCGTCTTCATTGAGAGTCTTAGATGATCGGATGAAAATTTACTGTAACTGACAGAACACACAGTAGTTCACATCCAGCTTCCTGTTTCCACAGCGCAGTAGGGTAAGGTTTACTATGATACTGCAGGGTGGTGGTGATATGCTGACGTGCAAACAAACATGAGTGACTCGACATCTTCAACTGATCGTCTTCATTGAGAGTCTTAGATGATCGGATGAAAATTTACTGTAACTGACAGAACACACAGTAGTTCACATCCAGCTTCCTGTTTCCACAGCGCAGTAGGGTAAGGTTTACTATGATACTGCAGGGTGGTGGTGATATGCTGACGTGCAAACAAACATGAGTGACTCGACATCTTCAACTGATCGTCTTCATTGAGAGTCTTAGATGATCGGATGAAAATTTACTGTAACTGACAGAACACACAGTAGTTCACATCCAGCTTCCTGTTTCCACAGCGCAGTAGGGTAAGGTTTACTATGATACTGCATGGTGGTGGTGATATGCTGACGTGCAAACAAACATGAGTGACTCGACATCTTCAACTGATCGTCTTCATTGAGAGTCTTAGATGATCGGATGAAAATTTACTGTAACTGACAGAACACACAGTAGTTCACATCCAGCTTCCTGTTTCCACAGCGCAGTAGGGTAAGGTTTACTATGATACTGCAGGGTGGTGGTGATATGCTGACGTGCAAACAAACATGAGTGACTCGACATCTTCAACTGATCGTCTTCATTGAGAGTCTTAGATGATCGGATGAAAATTTACTGTAACTGACAGAACACACAGTAGTTCACATCCAGCTTCCTGTTTCCACAGCGCAGTAGGGTAAGGTTTACTATGATACTGCAGGGTGGTGGTGATATGCTGACGTGCAAACAAACATGAGTGACTCGACATCTTCAACTGATCGTCTTCATTGAGAGTCTTAGATGATCGGATGAAAATTTACTGTAACTGACAGAACACACAGTAGTTCACATCCAGCTTCCTGTTTCCACAGCGCAGTAGGGTAAGGTTTACTATGATACTGCATGGTGGTGGTGATATGCTGACGTGCAAACAAACATGAGTGACTCGACATCTTCAACTGATCGTCTTCATTGAGAGTCTTAGATGATCGGATGAAAATTTACTGTAACTGACAGAACACACAGTAGTTCACATCCAGCTTCCTGTTTCCACAGCGCAGTAGGGTAAGGTTTACTATGATACTGCATGGTGGTGGTGATATGCTGACGTGCAAACAAACATGAGTGACTCGACATCTTCAACTGATCGTCTTCATTGAGAGTCTTAGATGATCGGATGAAAATTTACTGTAACTGACAGAACACACAGTAGTTCACATCCAGCTTCCTGTTTCCACAGCGCAGTAGGGTAAGGTTTACTATGATACTGCATGGTGGTGGTGATATGCTGACGTGCAAACAAACATGAGTGACTCGACATCTTCAACTGATCGTCTTCATTGAGAGTCTTAGATGATCGGATGAAAATTTACTGTAACTGACAGAACACACAGTAGTTCACATCCAGCTTCCTGTTTCCACAGCGCAGTAGGGTAAGGTTTACTATGATACTGCATGGTGGTGGTGATATGCTGACGTGCAAACAAACATGAGTGACTCGACATCTTCAACTGATCGTCTTCATTGAGAGTCTTAGATGATCGGATGAAAATTTACTGTAACTGACAGAACACACAGTAGTTCACATCCAGCTTCCTGTTTCCACAGCGCAGTAGGGTAAGGTTTACTATGATACTGCATGGTGGTGGTGATATGCTGACGTGCAAACAAACATGAGTGACTCGACATCTTCAACTGATCGTCTTCATTGAGAGTCTTAGATGATCGGATGAAAATTTACTGTAACTGACAGAACACACAGTAGTTCACATCCAGCTTCCTGTTTCCACAGCGCAGTAGGGTAAGGTTTACTATGATACTGCATGGTGGTGGTGATATGCTGACATGCAAACAAACATGAGTGACTCGACATCTTCAACTGATCGTCTTCATTGAGAGTCTTAGATGATCGGATGAAAATTTACTGTAACTGACAGAACACACAGTAGTTCACATCCAGCTTCCTGTTTCCACAGCGCAGTAGGGTAAGGTTTACTATGATACTGCATGGTGGTGGTGATATGCTGACGTGCAAACAAACATGAGTGACTCGACATCTTCAACTGATCGTCTTCATTGAGAGTCTTAGATGATCGGATGAAAATTTACTGTAACTGACAGAACACACAGTAGTTCACATCCAGCTTCCTGTTTCCACAGCGCAGTAGGGTAAGGTTTACTATGATACTGCATGGTGGTGGTGATATGCTGACGTGCAAACAAACATGAGTGACTCGACATCTTCAACTGATCGTCTTCATTGAGAGTCTTAGATGATCGGATGAAAATTTACTGTAACTGACAGAACACACAGTAGTTCACATCCAGCTTCCTGTTTCCACAGCGCAGTAGGGTAAGGTTTACTATGATACTGCATGGTGGTGGTGATATGCTGACATGCAAACAAACATGAGTGACTCGACATCTTCAACTGATCGTCTTCATTGAGAGTCTTAGATGATCGGATGAAAATTTACTGTAACTGACAGAACACACAGTAGTTCACATCCAGCTTCCTGTTTCCACAGCGCAGTAGGGTAAGGTTTACTATGATACTGCATGGTGGTGGTGATATGCTGACGTGCAAACAAACATGAGTGACTCGACATCTTCAACTGATCGTCTTCATTGAGAGTCTTAGATGATCGGATGAAAATTTACTGTAACTGACAGAACACACAGTAGTTCACATCCAGCTTCCTGTTTCCACAGCGCAGTAGGGTAAGGTTTACTATGATACTGCATGGTGGTGGTGATATGCTGACGTGCAAACAAACATGAGTGACTCGACATCTTCAACTGATCGTCTTCATTGAGAGTCTTAGATGATCGGATGAAAATTTACTGTAACTGACAGAACACACAGTAGTTCACATCCAGCTTCCTGTTTCCACAGCGCAGTAGGGTAAGGTTTACTATGATACTGCATGGTGGTGGTGATATGCTGACGTGCAAACAAACATGAGTGACTCGACATCTTCAACTGATCGTCTTCATTGAGAGTCTTAGATGATCGGATGAAAATTTACTGTAACTGACAGAACACACAGTAGTTCACATCCAGCTTCCTGTTTCCACAGCGCAGTAGGGTAAGGTTTACTATGATACTGCAGGGTGGTGGTGATATGCTGACGTGCAAACAAACATGAGTGACTCGACATCTTCAACTGATCGTCTTCATTGAGAGTCTTAGATGATCGGATGAAAATTTACTGTAACTGACAGAACACACAGTAGTTCACATCCAGCTTCCTGTTTCCACAGCGCAGTAGGGTAAGGTTTACTATGATACTGCATGGTGGTGGTGATATGCTGACGTGCAAACAAACATGAGTGACTCGACATCTTCAACTGATCGTCTTCATTGAGAGTCTTAGATGATCGGATGAAAATTTACTGTAACTGACAGAACACACAGTAGTTCACATCCAGCTTCCTGTTTCCACAGCGCAGTAGGGTAAGGTTTACTATGATACTGCATGGTGGTGGTGATATGCTGACGTGCAAACAAACATGAGTGACTCGACATCTTCAACTGATCGTCTTCATTGAGAGTCTTAGATGATCGGATGAAAATTTACTGTAACTGACAGAACACACAGTAGTTCACATCCAGCTTCCTGTTTCCACAGCGCAGTAGGGTAAGGTTTACTATGATACTGCATGGTGGTGGTGATATGCTGACGTGCAAACAAACATGAGTGACTCGACATCTTCAACTGATCGTCTTCATTGAGAGTCTTAGATGATCGGATGAAAATTTACTGTAACTGACAGAACACACAGTAGTTCACATCCAGCTTCCTGTTTCCACAGCGCAGTAGGGTAAGGTTTACTATGATACTGCATGGTGGTGGTGATATGCTGACGTGCAAACAAACATGAGTGACTCGACATCTTCAACTGATCGTCTTCATTGAGAGTCTTAGATGATCGGATGAAAATTTACTGTAACTGACAGAACACACAGTAGTTCACATCCAGCTTCCTGTTTCCACAGCGCAGTAGGGTAAGGTTTACTATGATACTGCATGGTGGTGGTGATATGCTGACGTGCAAACAAACATGAGTGACTCGACATCTTCAACTGGTCGTCTTCATTGAGAGTCTTAGATGATCGGATGAAAATTTACTGTAACTGACAGAACACACAGTAGTTCACATCCAGCTTCCTGTTTCCACAGCGCAGTAGGGTAAGGTTTACTATGATACTGCATGGTGGTGGTGATATGCTGACGTGCAAACAAACATGAGTGACTCGACATCTTCAACTGATCGTCTTCATTGAGAGTCTTAGATGATCGGATGAAAATTTACTGTAACTGACAGAACACACAGTAGTTCACATCCAGCTTCCTGTTTCCACAGCGCAGTAGGGTAAGGTTTACTATGATACTGCAGGGTGGTGGTGATATGCTGACGTGCAAACAAACATGAGTGACTCGACATCTTCAACTGATCGTCTTCATTGAGAGTCTTAGATGATCGGATGAAAATTTACTGTAACTGACAGAACACACAGTAGTTCACATCCAGCTTCCTGTTTCCACAGCGCAGTAGGGTAAGGTTTACTATGATACTGCATGGTGGTGGTGATATGCTGACGTGCAAACAAACATGAGTGACTCGACATCTTCAACTGATCGTCTTCATTGAGAGTCTTAGATGATCGGATGAAAATTTACTGTAACTGACAGAACACACAGTAGTTCACATCCAGCTTCCTGTTTCCACAGCGCAGTAGGGTAAGGTTTACTATGATACTGCAGGGTGGTGGTGATATGCTGACGTGCAAACAAACATGAGTGACTCGACATCTTCAACTGATCGTCTTCATTGAGAGTCTTAGATGATCGGATGAAAATTTACTGTAACTGACAGAACACACAGTAGTTCACATCCAGCTTCCTGTTTCCACAGCGCAGTAGGGTAAGGTTTACTATGATACTGCATGGTGGTGGTGATATGCTGACGTGCAAACAAACATGAGTGACTCGACATCTTCAACTGATCGTCTTCATTGAGAGTCTTAGATGATCGGATGAAAATTTACTGTAACTGACAGAACACACAGTAGTTCACATCCAGCTTCCTGTTTCCACAGCGCAGTAGGGTAAGGTTTACTATGATACTGCATGGTGGTGGTGATATGCTGACGTGCAAACAAACATGAGTGACTCGACATCTTCAACTGATCGTCTTCATTGAGAGTCTTAGATGATCGGATGAAAATTTACTGTAACTGACAGAACACACAGTAGTTCACATCCAGCTTCCTGTTTCCACAGCGCAGTAGGGTAAGGTTTACTATGATACTGCAGGGTGGTGGTGATATGCTGACGTGCAAACAAACATGAGTGACTCGACATCTTCAACTGATCGTCTTCATTGAGAGTCTTAGATGATCGGATGAAAATTTACTGTAACTGACAGAACACACAGTAGTTCACATCCAGCTTCCTGTTTCCACAGCGCAGTAGGGTAAGGTTTACTATGATACTGCATGGTGGTGGTGATATGCTGACGTGCAAACAAACATGAGTGACTCGACATCTTCAACTGATCGTCTTCATTGAGAGTCTTAGATGATCGGATGAAAATTTACTGTAACTGACAGAACACACAGTAGTTCACATCCAGCTTCCTGTTTCCACAGCGCAGTAGGGTAAGGTTTACTATGATACTGCAGGGTGGTGGTGATATGCTGACGTGCAAACAAACATGAGTGACTCGACATCTTCAACTGATCGTCTTCATTGAGAGTCTTAGATGATCGGATGAAAATTTACTGTAACTGACAGAACACACAGTAGTTCACATCCAGCTTCCTGTTTCCACAGCGCAGTAGGGTAAGGTTTACTATGATACTGCATGGTGGTGGTGATATGCTGACGTGCAAACAAACATGAGTGACTCGACATCTTCAACTGATCGTCTTCATTGAGAGTCTTAGATGATCGGATGAAAATTTACTGTAACTGACAGAACACACAGTAGTTCACATCCAGCTTCCTGTTTCCACAGCGCAGTAGGGTAAGGTTTACTATGATACTGCATGGTGGTGGTGATATGCTGACGTGCAAACAAACATGAGTGACTCGACATCTTCAACTGATCGTCTTCATTGAGAGTCTTAGATGATCGGATGAAAATTTACTGTAACTGACAGAACACACAGTAGTTCACATCCAGCTTCCTGTTTCCACAGCGCAGTAGGGTAAGGTTTACTATGATACTGCATGGTGGTGGTGATATGCTGACGTGCAAACAAACATGAGTGACTCGACATCTTCAACTGATCGTCTTCATTGAGAGTCTTAGATGATCGGATGAAAATTTACTGTAACTGACAGAACACACAGTAGTTCACATCCAGCTTCCTGTTTCCACAGCGCAGTAGGGTAAGGTTTACTATGATACTGCATGGTGGTGGTGATATGCTGACGTGCAAACAAACATGAGTGACTCGACATCTTCAACTGATCGTCTTCATTGAGAGTCTTAGATGATCGGATGAAAATTTACTGTAACTGACAGAACACACAGTAGTTCACATCCAGCTTCCTGTTTCCACAGCGCAGTAGGGTAAGGTTTACTATGATACTGCATGGTGGTGGTGATATGCTGACGTGCAAACAAACATGAGTGACTCGACATCTTCAACTGATCGTCTTCATTGAGAGTCTTAGATGATCGGATGAAAATTTACTGTAACTGACAGAACACACAGTAGTTCACATCCAGCTTCCTGTTTCCACAGCGCAGTAGGGTAAGGTTTACTATGATACTGCATGGTGGTGGTGATATGCTGACGTGCAAACAAACATGAGTGACTCGACATCTTCAACTGATCGTCTTCATTGAGAGTCTTAGATGATCGGATGAAAATTTACTGTAACTGACAGAACACACAGTAGTTCACATCCAGCTTCCTGTTTCCACAGCGCAGTAGGGTAAGGTTTACTATGATACTGCATGGTGGTGGTGATATGCTGACGTGCAAACAAACATGAGTGACTCGACATCTTCAACTGATCGTCTTCATTGAGAGTCTTAGATGATCGGATGAAAATTTACTGTAACTGACAGAACACACAGTAGTTCACATCCAGCTTCCTGTTTCCACAGCGCAGTAGGGTAAGGTTTACTATGATACTGCATGGTGGTGGTGATATGCTGACGTGCAAACAAACATGAGTGACTCGACATCTTCAACTGATCGTCTTCATTGAGAGTCTTAGATGATCGGATGAAAATTTACTGTAACTGACAGAACACACAGTAGTTCACATCCAGCTTCCTGTTTCCACAGCGCAGTAGGGTAAGGTTTACTATGATACTGCAGGGTGGTGGTGATATGCTGACGTGCAAACAAACATGAGTGACTCGACATCTTCAACTGATCGTCTTCATTGAGAGTCTTAGATGATCGGATGAAAATTTACTGTAACTGACAGAACACACAGTAGTTCACATCCAGCTTCCTGTTTCCACAGCGCAGTAGGGTAAGGTTTACTATGATACTGCATGGTGGTGGTGATATGCTGACGTGCAAACAAACATGAGTGACTCGACATCTTCAACTGATCGTCTTCATTGAGAGTCTTAGATGATCGGATGAAAATTTACTGTAACTGACAGAACACACAGTAGTTCACATCCAGCTTCCTGTTTCCACAGCGCAGTAGGGTAAGGTTTACTATGATACTGCATGGTGGTGGTGATATGCTGACGTGCAAACAAACATGAGTGACTCGACATCTTCAACTGATCGTCTTCATTGAGAGTCTTAGATGATCGGATGAAAATTTACTGTAACTGACAGAACACACAGTAGTTCACATCCAGCTTCCTGTTTCCACAGCGCAGTAGGGTAAGGTTTACTATGATACTGCATGGTGGTGGTGATATGCTGACGTGCAAACAAACATGAGTGACTCGACATCTTCAACTGATCGTCTTCATTGAGAGTCTTAGATGATCGGATGAAAATTTACTGTAACTGACAGAACACACAGTAGTTCACATCCAGCTTCCTGTTTCCACAGCGCAGTAGGGTAAGGTTTACTATGATACTGCATGGTGGTGGTGATATGCTGACGTGCAAACAAACATGAGTGACTCGACATCTTCAACTGATCGTCTTCATTGAGAGTCTTAGATGATCGGATGAAAATTTACTGTAACTGACAGAACACACAGTAGTTCACATCCAGCTTCCTGTTTCCACAGCGCAGTAGGGTAAGGTTTACTATGATACTGCAGGGTGGTGGTGATATGCTGACGTGCAAACAAACATGAGTGACTCGACATCTTCAACTGATCGTCTTCATTGAGAGTCTTAGATGATCGGATGAAAATTTACTGTAACTGACAGAACACACAGTAGTTCACATCCAGCTTCCTGTTTCCACAGCGCAGTAGGGTAAGGTTTACTATGATACTGCATGGTGGTGGTGATATGCTGACGTGCAAACAAACATGAGTGACTCGACATCTTCAACTGATCGTCTTCATTGAGAGTCTTAGATGATCGGATGAAAATTTACTGTAACTGACAGAACACACAGTAGTTCACATCCAGCTTCCTGTTTCCACAGCGCAGTAGGGTAAGGTTTACTATGATACTGCATGGTGGTGGTGATATGCTGACGTGCAAACAAACATGAGTGACTCGACATCTTCAACTGATCGTCTTCATTGAGAGTCTTAGATGATCGGATGAAAATTTACTGTAACTGACAGAACACACAGTAGTTCACATCCAGCTTCCTGTTTCCACAGCGCAGTAGGGTAAGGTTTACTATGATACTGCATGGTGGTGGTGATATGCTGACGTGCAAACAAACATGAGTGACTCGACATCTTCAACTGATCGTCTTCATTGAGAGTCTTAGATGATCGGATGAAAATTTACTGTAACTGACAGAACACACAGTAGTTCACATCCAGCTTCCTGTTTCCACAGCGCAGTAGGGTAAGGTTTACTATGATACTGCAGGGTGGTGGTGATATGCTGACGTGCAAACAAACATGAGTGACTCGACATCTTCAACTGATCGTCTTCATTGAGAGTCTTAGATGATCGGATGAAAATTTACTGTAACTGACAGAACACACAGTAGTTCACATCCAGCTTCCTGTTTCCACAGCGCAGTAGGGTAAGGTTTACTATGATACTGCATGGTGGTGGTGATATGCTGACGTGCAAACAAACATGAGTGACTCGACATCTTCAACTGATCGTCTTCATTGAGAGTCTTAGATGATCGGATGAAAATTTACTGTAACTGACAGAACACACAGTAGTTCACATCCAGCTTCCTGTTTCCACAGCGCAGTAGGGTAAGGTTTACTATGATACTGCATGGTGGTGGTGATATGCTGACGTGCAAACAAACATGAGTGACTCGACATCTTCAACTGATCGTCTTCATTGAGAGTCTTAGATGATCGGATGAAAATTTACTGTAACTGACAGAACACACAGTAGTTCACATCCAGCTTCCTGTTTCCACAGCGCAGTAGGGTAAGGTTTACTATGATACTGCATGGTGGTGGTGATATGCTGACGTGCAAACAAACATGAGTGACTCGACATCTTCAACTGATCGTCTTCATTGAGAGTCTTAGATGATCGGATGAAAATTTACTGTAACTGACAGAACACACAGTAGTTCACATCCAGCTTCCTGTTTCCACAGCGCAGTAGGGTAAGGTTTCCAATATATTTTAGTACCCTCCACGCCCTATCTTGACTGGCAATCAGAACTCTGCCGCGGCGCGCTCCCGCGCCCGCCCGCCCTATATCAGATCGTACAGAATGTTTATGTAGGAACGTGCGCTGTACCAACTTTAATAAAGGGAACAAGAACGCTTAAACCAAATAGTGTTGTAATAAAAACATCACCGGGGGTGAGGGCGGGGCCGGGGCGCGCGGTGTATCCCGGAGTCCTGCAGGATCCCGGCGCACAACCGACGTCTCCACATTCACAATAAAACGCATGTCATAAAAACTTCTCCATATTTTCTCTAGGCATTCTCGAATTGGCATATGGCGCGTCGAGAGAGGCGCGTCGTGGAACTAGTTCAAGGATTGTATTCACTCTTTTTATGTGTTACACAGAACTTCCTGTCGGACACAGGCAAACCAATGTTTTGCTGTACGCACGATGAATGTGAAAGCGAAACGCTTGTTGCGAGCTGTTGAAAAATCTACAGTGTACGGGTGAAGATCTACCGTCTTGAATCAAAGGCTTTCTCGTAGTCCACAAACGCCAAGCATAATGGCCGATTATACTCCTCGGTCTTCTGTATAATCTGCCGGAGCGTATGTATGTTGTCTACGGTACTGAAGCCTTTTCGGAAACCGGCTTGTTCGGGGGGTTGGAAGTCTTCAAAGCTGCGTGCTAGTAAGTTTTATTATTATACTTTGTTTACTTGGACTATACAACTTATTGTGATATAGTAAGCACCGTTTCACCGTCTGGAACTCCACGATTGTTTTTAACACGCACTCTTCATCTGATTTATAGTTAATTTGTATTTAATATAGAACATATACACAATATACATCTCAATCCCTGATCTTTTCAATGCTATCCTCAAATAAAAAGGATGCTTTTGTTTTGCACGTAATTTTAATGACCACTGATTATTTATTAATATTATCATCATTGCGTAGCATTTTAAGAATTTTGCAAACAAACTTATGACCTGTGAACCTTTTGGGTGCATAATAAAGCCATCTTACTTTATCTCTTCATAGTTCATTATTCAGAAATGAACGTGTAACAATGATTCGCTCAGCAGAACTGACTCTGCCCCGCCCCGCCCGCCTCGTGCCAGCTACGCATGCATCCCTCACCCCTCACTTACCACGCCATATCAGCGAACATAAACCGGGGGAATTCTAATCATATATTTATTTTTACAACCCCGCGCGCGACGAGTTATTGCACATCATGTCTTGTTGAAACAATGAGAGATTGCTTATAAACTTTGTCTTTTGATTCATCAATTGTTCTATATATTATGCCTTCAATTAAAGAGTTTTGAGAGAGTCTAGTTTTGGAAGGGTAAGGTTTTCGCTAGGCTTCTCATGGATGTCGAAAAAAAACTGTATCAAGCATGGTAACAGCTTTTGCAGTAGAGACGGCTGGTGCTTGGTGCTCCGAAGGGCAGACATTTTTTAAGTGCTCAGCCGCCGTCTTCGTAGTGATTGATCACCCCGCTGTGGGTCGTTCCTGTCTCAACGTATCTCCCTGGACATCCAGCGTGGCAACGCTGATATCGTCACGGGTACGCTTGAGTCACGCAGTCGATCCAATTTTCTAGTCTAGATTATGTAGTTGTATGTAGAACTAGTTAATGTAGTTTTTCTTGTTATGATCATCAGCCAGGAAACGGTCATCTGCATCCAGCGACTCCCCGCGACCTTCATCAGGTCGTCAGTCCATGTACTCCATCATATTATTTTGAACGATTGTACGTCTGTTTCATCATGTACAGCCTGCGGCAGTCCACTGCTGGACATAGGCCTCTCCCAGGGTGCGCCACTCGATTCGGTCCTGTGCTCTCCGCATCCATTCACGTCCGGCTACCCTACGTAAGTCGTCTTTCAACCTCGCCGGGGGACGTCCTACACTACGTTTGCCTAGGCGTGGTCTCCACTCGAGAACTCGTCTGCTCCAGCGACTGTCTGTCCTTCGGCAAATTTGACCGGCCCACTGCCACTTCAGTACTTCATACGTCTGTTTATAGCTCGGTATACAGCCCAGCCCCCCCCCCCCCCCCGCCCCCCTCTCTGGCGCTAACGATATTTTGATAGTACCTAGTGCGCGCCTCTCGACCCCGGTCGCTTCTGCCACAAACAGCCCAACACAACTTCTGATTGGAAAAGTTTCCAAACTATAATTCTATGTTTTCCATCATCGAATCGAACTAGTTCAAACTTTGAAATCGATTCAGAGTTTCCTGCCACGGACAGTGTAAAAATAGATTATATTTGTTGGGTAGCAACCCTCCCTCCCTCCGCGCGCACTCCCCTGGCAAACACCTTCCCCGCGCCGAAGTGCGTGTGTACCTACCTACCTACTTACACACCGTTCATCTGTAACATTACAGGGTATTACCGTGGAAAAATAGAATGCTAAATCCTGTCGTGGTTTTCGTTAATACGCTTCTATACGGGTCAGTAATACGTAGTAAATGAATATGGCACAAACTTGGATACTTGAGAACTGTCACAATTCTGTTTGGTGTTTTATTTTTCACAACACAAAAGCCACGTTCCGCGAATGTATGGAGTCAGATGTACCAGTACGTGTACAGTTCTAATTTTAAAAGCTCAGTATCTAGTAAAAATGTTTGTTTAGGTTTACTTTTTGAATATTTTGGTCTAGTTTATTTTACCTATTACATATTTATTATTTGTACAAAAACATGTTTTGTCGATTACGTTTTTTTTTCTTAAGCACTTTCTAAGTTAACTGACTTACCACCAAACTAAACCGAACAGCAGACACTGGGAATGTAACCGGAGACCTCGGTACCGTGAGTCCAACTACATAGCCACTAAGCAACGGAGGCACTTGGGTGTAGTCGACCGAGGGATTAAATTAAAACCATGACTGTTACAATAGCTTTGTATTAATCAAACCCGTTTCGTTGCCAAGACGTAGCCAATATTGGCATGGAGGAGTCGGGAGGTAGTCGCCCCGGTACCTCCAGTAACGAATGGTCGTCATTTATTGCAGGCCACTACTCGACGATCACCAAATCTTGAGCAAGCATCCTTCTGCCCCGGCACCGACCCGCTGCCGCCGGAGATCACAATGCAGGCATGCTGTACAATGCTCGCTCAACAAAACTAATGACGTTCAAGTAAAAATACTGTCGATGACAACTGGCAACACTATCAGACGAATAATCTATAAAGACTTCTTTGGTAATGTTTTTAGCCGACTTCAAAAAAACGAGGAGGTTCTCAATTCGACTTCGACTTCGCGCGTTGTGAAAGGGGGCTAGACGGAAAAAATTCTTACGAAAAGTTGTAGCCGACACTTTTTGCTATAGTAAGTTAGCGTCATCTGTTAGTACGACGTACGTAGTAGTAAGACGATACCAACAGTACAGCTATGTGACGACAGATGGCTCTGATTAGTTGCCGCTACTCAATGACAGATGTCGCTAAAAACAAAACGTATCACGTACATAAAAAATCTAATGAAAAAACCTACAAAACCATATTTAAAATATAATGTTAAAAATCCCTTCAAACCTTATTGAAAATTTGTAAAATTTTATTACAATTCCTTCACTAATTAATCGAAAGGAACTTCGTTCCATCCGGGTGTCCCTTGACACCACTCAAGTTTTTTAAGATTTTTGTTTGTTTGGTAGATCATACTTCAGAGGTGGTCCCGTATAAATTTATCGAAATTTGAGAAAATCAACAAAAACCAAATATGATAATTTTACCTCTAAGGGGATGAATGCTGTATACTTTTAGGGCAGTTGAAGTCGGTTTCTGGTTCTTTTTGAACGCGTTAACGGTGCACTTCCAATACAAGTGTCTAGAAGTCAAGGAAGACTACTTTCTGGAAGGCCCCTGCAAAACTCTGTAAAAGTTATTTAAGAAATAAACACTTTTTTATATATTATTATTATTATTCCGTAGATGTAGTTTTCACAGTAAAAGTGTTACTCCCGGTGTGCAAGTCACTAAGCACAAAAACAAACGTGTCGCGGATGACTTGCTGACCTCATTCGATATAGATCCTTGTCGACTAGAAATCTAGAGGTATCGTCAGCAGACATCCGTGAGGTTATAACGATATTGTTCCTTATTGAGTTGCTAAACGACAATAGTATTTTTTTGTGTTAATAAGAAAAATTGCCAATGTAATTCCTTGACATGGCAACACTGTTCAGGTATTACAATGTATTTTTTCACACTAATATGTAATTCAGACATCCTAAAGCGTCAAGCTGATCTTATATTTCATTAACATAAGATTTAAACCACTTGGTAGTGTCCGTATGACCGGGTGGGTATAGACACACGTTAATAAATACATTAATAAGTAAGCTTCGTTGATAAGCCTTGTTTACGCTTCAGTGTACGGTTGGCCAGCAATGGACGCGAGGCACGCGACCTTCTCCGCGCCCGGGGAGGGGTTCGCACCGGGGGTCCTTAAATAATGGTGTAATTTGACAAATAGCGCGCCTCGGATATAATTAATTAAATTGATTATGCGGAACCCGGCGGCACAACTGCAGGTTGCTGGAATGTGCAAATTGGACGAGCTCAATGTCGGATAGATGTCAGCCCCTGGACGATATGGTAGTCCTTGGGAAACCATTTGAAAACACATTAATAATTAATTAATTAGAAAATAGGTTATTGTGAACATTCCATAACGACAGCGTTAAGGCGGTTCATGTATGTACAAGATGGCGGACCCACATTGGCAAGATGTTATTCTAATATTTACATATTTGGCAAGATATTCGTGTGGACGAGACTTGCAGGTGCGAATATTGTTCGTGTGATATTTTTCTTTGTTTTTTAAACAGTATTTTTCTTTGTTTTTCGCAATCAATACAGCTGTTTTCCGAATAAAACAGCTATTGATACATTTATTCCTATTCAATATTATAATGGGCTATGGCAATATTCTATTGGCTCGGAACCGGTCGATGTGGCGTACCATGAAGGAGGCCTATGTCCAGCAGTGGACGTTTCCCGGCTGATGATGATACCTATTCAAAGATAGAAATCTCTTTTGTGCATCAGTTTATCTGAACCTAAGCAGAAAGAGCAGCCAGTTTAGGATTACGTATTTGTACTGGTTTTGTAAAAAATATTTTTAAATGAAATTTGTACGAAATTTTTATTTCGTCCTCTCCAAGTACATTTTATAATTTGTTCGACTATTACTCGCTAACCGCACATCCACCGTGGTCGTAAGAGTTTTCCTTTTAAGTTCAGTATATATACTACTACTGTGAATTTTTTCTGAATTTTGAAAGCAACAGTTTAGCAGATATGGAGTCGCTCGACTCTGACAAAATTATCACTTTAAAGCTTAATTTTTCGCAAACGGCTTCCTGTATCGAAAAGTAATCCTCCTAAACTCTACAATATTTTTGAAATACCTTTTCAACGAAACCTCACACAATGGTATAGACGCGAAAAAAATATGGCATCCTCAAGTTACGTGTATGGGAGGACACGCAAAAAAATATATTGTTCAAGATTATATTCTACCACTTTGTCGGCGTAATTAATAAGTGTACCCGTACCAAATTACCGCCCAAGCCGCGGACGGACAGAGCGAAACTATAAGGGTTCCTTGTTTGATTACGGAACCCTAAATAGTTTCTATGAACTTGGATGAACTTGGTTTATTGTTTTTTTTTGAAACTGAAAGTTACATTTCTTTAGTACACCCGTCGAGCGAATATTACATCCAATGTAGAAACTCGTTAATGTACAAAGGCAAGCCTCGCATGCTGTGTCGGTAGTTGCAAAAATAACCACAGTCACAGTTTGTGCATTTGTATTTGGTACCGGAGGCGGATCTGTGGAACACAACAACCGGCAAAACAACACATAAACAAACGCACCACTGACAATGACGTCACAATATTACACGTAAACATCCACCCTTTTTGTGTAAAGGTAAAAAATAACACGGACGGTGGTCTGCGCGCGGCCTTGTCCAATAACTTACCGTAACTTATTTACAGAGAGAAGGACAAAGAGTCGTTACGGGGGATAATGCCGTCCCCGGGGGGGCGTTTACCCCCCTCATATTTCTATGGGAGCCCCCTCTGCCCTTTAATAACTGCTTCAGAACGGACAGTAATTATATTTTGGGGCCATGTTCACTTTTAGGGTGTACTTAAGTGAAACGTAGATTGTAGGTGAGTGGTTGTATACAAATATGGAGGTATGTATGTATACGCATGTCCATGTATTCAGAACAGAACAAAGGAATTATGCGTCGTTCACAACATAGATTTTTAAATGTGTAACGAGCTAGCACTAGACTTTCAGCTCACCGGATGGTGAGTGACGTTAAGGCATTCGGATGGGTAGCGTAATCACAACTGGGAATCGAACCCGGGTCCTCCAGATAATGAGTCTGAGCGTGTAGCCACGGAGACGGAGAATGAAATGGAAAATCAAATTGAAGTCAAAATTAAATACTAAATGAATGAATGACAAATGGATTAGCTGGCTCTTTACCTAGCCTTTCTCCACGAATTCGTCTGGGATTATTATCCCACGGGAACACACCCAGGATAAAAAATAATTTGTGCTAAGGATATGCGGTTATCCGTTGGAATGATCCACGATAGCAATTCTCCTTCTCTGTCATAACCTCCTGGCACCAATATCCATCAATAAGGCTCGGCGAAGGTAAGCCTGTTACATAACTCCTTCCCCCCGCAGACCAGCGCCCGTACACAGATTATTTACGTAGAAAATCGGAACATAAGTGGAGCGGAAAACAATGAAATGTTTTGGCCATTGGAAACCCTCCGTCAGCAATTTCTTTTGCTTCAAAAATTATTCCATGTGATAACTTTTACCGAGGTAAAAAGTAATGAGTGGGTCGTCAGCTTCCTCATAGAGCTAGGGGAATTCTACGCGTGCCAAATTTTAAGGCAATTTAGGAGCAATCAAACTTTAGTATTCATAATTTAGCAGCAATCATGACTCAGTTACAGCGAGTTGTTTTTAGAGACCCATGTCTCCAGCTGACACATGCCAGGAAGGCAAACCAGTGAGGTTAGGGCTTTAGACTATAGTCAGGCATTTAAAGCACAATTACAGCAATGAGAGCCAAAAAAATTAACGATCACATTGATAAACTGTTGGATCTACGAACGAAATACCGTGTGTAAGCTGGCGACCCGTGTCACCAGCTTACACATCTGTATCTTCGTAATTATTCAAGTTACGATTATGTATTGTACCTCATATTTTAGAGCAAAATAGAAGCGCCAGGCTTCAAAATTTTCGAATCTCTAGTGCTAAAACTGTTTGAGCTACGAGCCGATATGTGTGTGTAAGCTGGTGACATGGGTCGCCAGCTGACAATGCTGACATGTTGTATCTCTGAAACTACATAAGTGAGAACTTCGTTTTAAAGATCAGATGAGACCATACAATAGGAGCGTTCACGAGTCAAAATTTCAAATCTCCTGGCTGTCTAGATTCAAAGTTATAAGCAAAAAAACTATTTTCCCGCCAAAAAATTCAAAATAATCGCACGGACGCCGCTGAGCGGGCCGTTGCCGTTCCGTGCGCTACGCTATTACAATAGAGTTTCAACTTAGCCGTCATTGTTTTAAAATTCATTTTAACCTGCACGTTCGTATCGATTCAATTGGTACATTGAGCGTGTTAGACCAGGAGCCGACTGAAATAGTCTAAAGCCCTAACCTCACTGGTTTGCCTTCCTGGCATGTGTCAGCTGGAGACCCATGTCTCCAGCTGACACACTAAAAACAACTCGCTGTAACTGAGTCATGATTGCTGCTAAATTATGAATACTAAAGTTTGATTGCTCCTAAATTGCCTTAAAATTTGGCACGCGTAGAATTCCCCTAGCTCTATGAGGAAGCTGACGACCCACACATTAAAAAGTAGCATACGCCCCTCAACATGCTAAAAACAGAATATGCGCTTTCCAAATTTCATCACGATTGGCTATTTATTGTGCCGTTCAGACATCAAGTGTTCAAACAAACAAATTACTTTATGTCTTATTTATCATATGAATTTAACAGTAAACACGAAAACATTATGTTAGCCCAGCTACCGCCATCTAGTGTGAGTTCCCAACAACCTTGATAGCAGGGCTCCAATCCATACACCCTTGTAATCTCAATCTAGTCTGTATGTCAGTTCCTCTGTCACAGCTGATTATCTCAGAAGCTACTAATGCTGTCAGATTAAAATTTGTAATGGTTATGGGAAATGTGGGTTGGTACAGAAAGCTAGACTGTTTTACCACTTTCACAATTGCATTGCCAGATGGTTCTACTGTTCATCTCTCCACAGCGTTTTCAAAAGACCCACTTTTGTGTTATTTCTAGAATAAGCCGCGATCAATTGAAAAGCGAAACAACTGCAGGTAAATAATGTGTAAGGTGGATGCGGCGGGGATATTCAATATAACAGTGAACACGAGCGAAGTACTCAACGTTAACTAAACAAGTGGCCTTCCTTATAAAGGGAAAACGATCACTGCAGGGACCGAAGGGCCTGATAAAAAGGGCCCCTGAATTCAGCCGAAATATTCCCTTTGCGGAGATAGACAATTTCCGAGAATCGAAATCTATTTTCAAATACGGTTTCTTCATTTGTAGCATGAAAATTGGCGAGTCTCTCTATCTCTAGCTATGTTGATAGCTTACACCTGCCCCTGTGAAATACTTGAAACTCAACTCCGGGAACAAGATTATGAAATTAAGATTTTATTTCGCTGCGAAAAATTTGGCCTTCAACGATTCCCAACGAAAATTCCGAACAATGAATTAAATCAAAAGGAAACCGGGGAAACAAATTACTTGCAGGAATGAAAAAAACCTTGAGAGTTGTTGTATTCTACGGTTTCTCTTAAATAACAAAACACAATATTATAACGTTCTTTTTGTTGCTTTTCACGATTAAATGACTCGACCGATATTGATGAATGCGACTTACGTATCCGCTGACAAAGGGGTTATTTTAAAAACAATTATTTTACTTTTAAATTGTCAACTGTTAGTTAAAACCTAATCAATCATTTGTAGTTTCTATGTGTATAGTATTGATATTTGGTTATCAACGAAAATAAATAGATAATATCACAACAAAAATAGTCCGACTCTCATAAAATTACGAAGCATCTGAGTGGCCCGACAGAAGCTTGCGGGGGGACTGCGTCACACGCAAACTGTACAGTTGGTAGTGAACTGCATCACCAACTGAGTCGTGGGTTCGATTCCCACGTCACATATATTTGTAAGTAATAAAAAAGATTCAATCAAATATGGGAACACGCCATAATGGGAATATATACCTATTGCCAACATGAAAGCTGGCTGGGGCAGCATTGCGTGGCCGTGAAAGAAGCCTTATACACTTTTGTACCATGTCACATTCACTCTTGCATGTTCCTATGCAGTGTGTTGAGGGAAATGTCAGTTAAAGGTGAATGTGACAAGGTTCAAAAGTGTATACATATTTTTGTACTCGAGTGTACCTATTGTCTTGCTGAGCTACAACTTTCTTAGATTTTGCAGAACCGCTGTTTTATGCATAATAAACCATCAACCTCTTTTCTTTCATCTGTACATAGATCAGGTTTACGGTGTCGACCGTGGCCTGATTTACTTTAGTTTTATTTTATTCAGGAATGCTGCAGTAGTTGTTACTGTGTTATAGCAACAAGCAAAACATGTGGTCGAATTATTGTTTCTTAAAATTATCTGTGTCACGATTTAATGCAAAATATGAAAATACACTTCTAGAACTGAGCTGAGGGACGCGTAGTCAAAACTTCAAATAAAAGTTGTGTTGTTACAACTTAATAACGTTTTAATTTCCCAAATGCTTAGTCAAAACTACCTACGAAAAACAGCAATATCATACTTGTATCCCCTGGTATTTTATTTCCGGACAAACGCACAGTCGCCATCCAGTTGACATTCAGTTCATATCATAAAAATTTTAGTATTTTGCCAACCTCTGCAAGTATGAATATTTTGTCAGATATCATGCCATGATAGATGGCTTCAATAACATTAATTATCCATTTTATACAAGGTCTACTGTTTTCGCTGCATACAATCGTTGATCCATAGTTTTGTGCACTTTTCGATCGTCAGTCAATTAGTCAATCATCGTGGCACCCCCATACATCACGCTAGGACGGACGTGTAATGGTCGACATATTTGATTTGTTTCTGCCGTTTACTGACCGGTTGAAATACTTGAATAGATCGATGCTACAAATATGAAGGTTCTAGCAGAAGTGGTTTGTCTATAAAGGACATTTGGAAGTTCTGCGTCATCAAATACGAGCGTGCCGCCGGAGAGTGGTAGAGGCAAATAAAAACGGACTATCACGGTTTACACCCGTGTATCTATTTCGGCACCCACTCAAACGAAAGGCAAATTACACCAGCTATCCACCGGTCACGATACGTCTCCTATTTTTAGCCGTTGAAATGTTAAAATATCTTTAATTACTACGCGTTTCTATACCTACCTGGCGCACTGGCTGGCACTGGCTGGCACTGGCTGGCACTGGCCAGATTGCCGGAGAGAATCAGTGATTGAGTGGCAGGCGCCCGTCGCACTAACGCGGGTGAGAATGGCGACAAGTTCAAAGGACTGTTGCAAATTACTGATACTCAGTTGTTATAAAGTATCATTGAAGATTACACAGGTTAGAAGACAGAAAGAGGTAATACTTGCCCTCTGACTAGGAGCAGTTGGAAAACGGGCCGGGGCAAAATGGCCGCCCCGTTTCTTTTGAAATTGCAAACGTAATACCGAGCCTTTCACGAAGCCGCAAGCTTGCGTGAATAGAAATAAGTCAAACACGAAAAGTCACCAAAACGTTCAACGCTCATTCACAGCGAAATATTGCAGGGCTGATGTTTATACCTGCCATTTTGTACCCACCCGTCGCGCGGGCCCTCGCTTCCTGATAGATATTTCTCGATGTAGGGACGATCTCCGTCCAAGTAATAAGGAGATATGAAGGACGCCCGCCGAGACAAATTGTGGGGAAAATGAAAGTGAACGGAAGTGGCGGGAGAGCGGGGGCGAGGGGGGCTAGGGAAACTGCGCGCTGCGGCGCCTGATAACGCGTCACCCGCCGCAGCACCCGGCCCGGACTACACTGATTACTTTCTAGAGAATATTATTCAAATAAAACTAATACAAATATAAACATAACATTATTTAACTTTTAAATACAAGTTTGACATAATTAGCGAGTACAATAGATAAAAAGATAGGTCTAAAACAAGTTAATAAGTGACAAATAAAATCTCGACAGCTGCATTGTACGGGCGAGTCGATGCTAAACCTGGTATTCCCTTCCGGAGTCAGCTGAATGAATTCATGGTACAAGCATACGTCATCAGCTGCGGTCTGCGGCTTTCAACCTTCAAGACAACATACCGCGCTTTATTTCACCATGGCTGCACCCATCAGGAACACAGGGGATATCTTCGAACCGGCTGAATAATGTTTCAAACATAGCTTCAAACCATCCCGATATAAAAGACCGCATTTAATTCCATTGCATTTGGACGTTCGAGAACTACAATGCCAAAGTGTATCTCATTATTTACATTGATATAAATACTGGGGTCGTTTGTCCCTAGATCCATACGTATTGTGTGAAAACACACCGTTTGCAATGTTTGCCATTATGTAAATAGTGGGATACACTCAAATGCCACAAACAGGAAAATAGATAAAAGACAATGGCTTCAAACTATTCAAACAGCTAATAACAACCCTCTTTTTGCGTGAGGAGTTGAATTATTCCTCGCATTACATTAGAAAATTTTATACATTTTCTTCAATAACCATATTTTTAAATACTATTAGAACTAAGGCATAATATTAATTAGCTGTTAAATATAGCATTAATATAATTAGTAAGTAAGATCTTAAATTAGTCCATTTGATAAACATTACAGGTATACTTTATTTATATATCCATCATTACGTATATTACCCGAAAATACATTAATTTATTTAATTTGACACATAATTAATAACATTTATAAGGTCTCGGAAATAGTAAATATATTTTTATTAAATTCTTACATTACCGACTAGAAAACGATTGATTATCTTAACTTCGAGAAAGTTATCAATACAAAAAAATCGTAAATATAACATTAATATAATTAGTGAGTAAAATGAATAAATAATATTTAATTAATGATTAACAATAGAGCCTGGCCAAATGATAAGCCGAACACGTTCTTCTCACTCACCTCTTGGCTTTGCTCACATCTCATTTGTTTTCATTCGACACTTATTTTGTGTCTTCATTTCATTTGATAATTGGACAGAGTACATGCGACAGCAGAATTACACTCCATTTTGTTACGCGAAGATCTGATTTGGAAAACAAAATGGCCGAATTACCTCTTTTACACAATTATACTTCCTTAAGGTATGACGCAAGAGTAACTGAACTTTTAGGCAGATAATTCCCAGCAGTTCCAGCTACATTTGTTCCACGCTTGCGTGATATTCATCCACAACGGAACGCACATGGTACGTGAAGGAAGTGAATCGTTGAGCAGAACGGTACGTGCGATCATTTCTTCTTCGTGAACATGACATTGATTCCCGATGAAACGCAAATGGTACGTGATGTGAACGTCGCGATCGTTGAGCAGAGCGGTACGTGCGATCATTTCTTCTTCGTGAACGTGACATTCATTCCCGATGGAACGCAAATGGTATGTGATGTGAACGTCGCGATCGTTGAGCAGAGCGGTACGTGCGATCATTTCTTCTTCGTGAACATGACATTCATTCCCGATGGAACGCAAATGGTACGTGATGTGAACGTCGCGATCGTTGAGCAGAGCGGTACGTGCGATCATTTCTTCTTCGTGAACATGACATTCATTCCCGATGGAACGCAAATGGTACGTGATGTGAACGTCGCGATCGTTGAGCAGAGCGGTATGTGCGATCATATCTTCTTCGTGAACGTGATATTCATTCTTGATGGATCGCAAATGGTACGTGATGTGAACGTCGCGATCGTTGAGCAGAGCGGTACGTGCGATCATTTCTTCTTGGCTAATGTGATGTTCATCCTCGACGGGACGCACGCCCGCAGAGACTCGAGACGTTCTGAATGCACTTGGTACGTGAAGTCCAAACTGCAAAACAAAACATTTTTTTCACCATCCTTCCTACGTAATTCCTCTATATGTTAGCATACGATTTACATATTAGTTTGGAATAAATTATATCAGTTAACCCGTGGTTAAAGAGTAATCCGGTTCGCGTTGCAAACATTCAGGGATTCTGTGGACACATTTAATTTTGGTTTCATACGATTTGCAAATTGTAACATTGAGGACCACACTATTTTTAAAAATTATACATGCTTCCGTTTGACCACAACCTCGTCTAATGTTCAGAGGGTATTGTCTTTTCAAAGCGCCCATACAAACGTAGTACCGCCATGAAAGTCAATGAAATGTTCATCTAGGATTGTCGTCGACGTGGTCTAGGATGGTTCATGGTTGCCTAGAAATAACTTATTCACTCTGTCCTTACAGATATCCAAGTTAAAGCGCTCGGGAAACAAGCCGGCAGCGAATTCCACTCCTTAGATGACGCACACATAATAAATGAAGATCCAAGTGTTTTGTGTAACGCGATCGCACGCTCACCATCCTAAATGAGTCTTATAGAAGATTTTACATAGAGAAAAATAATGTGTGTGCATTCAGTATTTTCAGTAATAAAACTCTTAGTCGATTCAATCCATCAGGCATGTATAATTGTATATTCTTCAATATATTCTCAACACACAGTCGGGCAGAGTAACGTTTACTAATACTATTTCAACAAAATTCACAACAGGAATGGTTTACAAAATGAGTGTTCATCAGTTTTATAATACGATCTTCATAGCTCCCACCATCGTCAGTTCCTACTTCGAAAACTACAACTTCCGTGAATCAAAACAGGCTCAGTTATATAATATTAATTAATCCCTATAACCAATTACATTAATACTGAAATTCCACAATGGATAATTATATTCGATATTTGTTACTAAAGGCTCACATTATTTAAATACATGATTGTTCCTATAAATTAGATAAACAGAGCTGGTTGAGGCAGCGTGCATCGCCTTCTGACCGGAAGTAATTGACGACGACATATTATACAATATCTTTCTCGCTAATAAATCATAGAATCGCATATAAAATATCAAAATACTAAAGCAGTTATTGTTTAAACATTTATAACTAGATATAAATATCGCTCAGTCACGTATCCGAGTAACTTGTGGTAACTTCATTTGATGTGAAGTCGTTCCGGGCACTTGCTGGAGATGCTTGTCATGCCTCTTCATATAGATGTCGCTGTTAGCCCTTGCACCGGATGTTATTGCCGGTAACAAAGAACAAAAGGTGCGTGGTTTTACAAAAATAGTTGCTTGTTCCTATGCAGTGTCTTAAGGGAAATTTCAATTAAAGCATAGATTAGATATATTAAAGGTGAATGTGACATGGTTCAAAAATGGATACGTATTTTTGTACTCGAATGTAATTCTATCGATGTGTTGTCAATATGCTACGATTTTTTGGGTATATTGAAATCTCGCTACTTTCCTAAAGTATCAACGAAGTACGGGAATCAATGACGAATTTCCACGTCAGTTGTAAACCAACGACGATGATGCGATAAATGAATGCCGGCTCTCAACTGCATCCTCTCCGGTCCGGCCCGGTCATCGGCACCCAGACGTGGACTCGCTGGACGTGTTCAATTACAAAAGGACCGACTTGAATTTCATGAGGTTTTGTTGTTGTGTCGTTTCGCTTTGAATAGCAGTGCGATCGGAGAAACTCACTGAAGCTATTTTCTAAAAGACAGGCTGGAACATTGCGTCTTGATTAAGTTTGACGATGAATGCTATATCAATGCTATGTTGGATGAATGTTTTACTAAAATCAATGACATTTCCTGCAAAACTCCAAGCATGTTCTTCACAAAGTTTTAACAAGAAAGCCGTTTTATTTGAATCTTGTTCTATACATATAAACATATGTATTTGATATCTAGGTATAATATATTGAGTGACGATTCCTACAAACATGTTAGAATGGAACTCGATTGAATAAAGCTCTGATTGTGACATATAAGTAATAAAGAGTTCTCGAGTGGCGAACACGCAATTACCGGGAAACGTGTACTGGACCGTCCCCTTACTAGATACACTCGGGACCGGTCATAGAGACACAGACACTCCTATTCTGTATGTAGCAATCATAGGTTTGTTTAAGACACTTATTTCAATTTGATCACGTATTCAATTTATTTACGCACTTAAATGGTTATATGGGTGAGTTATTCACTAACTCCAATAGAAACGAAACGTGATGCAGGAAGAGCCGCGAGCGCCTGCCAAAACAAATTAGTGATTTAACTGGAACGCGTCCGTAAACAGCAACTAGGAGGGGGGCGGCGGGTCGTAGGCGTTCTATAAGAGAGTTGTTTACCCGCGCCCGCGCCCGCGAGTGGGCGATGTTGTTGAATAGCGACATCCAAATAAAATATGAAAGGAAGCCTGTTGACAACAGCGAGACCGTCAGAGGTACGTACCCAGACGCTCGTAATAAGGAAAACTTATTCAGGTTATAGCCTATAAATGGAAATTGTTTGTTTCTTTTTAGGCTTTTATCGATGTTGTTTTATGTACACAAGCCTCACGAATCTTACAATCGATGAAATTTTTCTGATACCGTGTAATACATTCTATAACGTGATTTGTTTCGTTTGAAGACATTTCTTATCGTCTAACTATTGCTGAAATGAATGAAAACATTATTGCAATGAATAATTTCAGTTTCAGTCTACCCGTAGAAATAGTCTTATGTTATTTTAATTTCTTATTTATTTAATATTGCTCATTATGTGTCTAAATATAATATTAATTAGTGTTGTTTGTATAAGTATCTTTACTTTAAGTTAATTATATTTGTGTAGCGCTGCGTGCAAATTGTTAAAATCTGGTTAGAATAGGGTCTGGCTGAAAAGCAGTGTTGTGATTTTCAGCAGAAAAGCATAACGGGTACTGAGACAGCTCCTGCCACAGAACCTTCTCATTTTAATGTGTATTTATCGTTTTGTGTTTGTAAAATGTTTGAATTAGTTTTATATATGTGTGTGTGTTTGTATGTGTAATTTGTCTGTGGCAAATAAATGGTCTAAATGGTGTTAATTGACAACGTTAAAATATTTGTATTGCACGCTGAACACAACAAAACAAAATTTTTGTATTCCGATAAATACAGTACATTTCATTTTATATATATACAAAATTGTCTGAAACTTTACGAATAAAACTGAAACGAAAAACAAAAAAGGAATCTCCACGGCGGGGAATCGAACCCCGGTCTCCCGCGTGACAGGCGGGGATACTTACCACTATACTACCGAGGATTATGCCGATTGATGCGAAATACAACATCATTTGTTAAAGCATCTATGATATCTATAATTTTAACGTATTTTTGGACTTTTGACCCCTCGCCCTACAGTTCATGACCTCAAGATGGAGTCAAGCCGATAGTCAGACACCCGAAAGAATTATACATGCAATAAATATTTACACGTCCCTACAAATTCAACGATGAATTTCAATGTCGTATATTGTTGTTGCTGAGCGGCGCGGGCGGCGGGCGGCGGGCGGCGGTGAAGGACTCGAATCGAATTTACTAGATGATGTTATAGGTGCCGGGGTAGTCAGAGGGCGCTCACCCGCATTGACTTGGTAATAACCACGTCGACTTGGTAATGTGATCGGCAGCTGTTCTATCACGCGGTGTGATGTCATCCATCACATTCATCAACTGTACCTACCTACTCATGTATTATTATAAACAAGCTTTTTGCCCGGAACTTCCTCTTTAACGTCAAAACCCTCGCACTCGAAGTTACCGTACAATATTTTACACAATATCAAGAATCAAACCCCTAAATACAAGGTCCTGTCTAGTTTATAACTTTTTAACCGACTTCCAAAAAAGGAAGAGGTTCTATGTTCGACGTGTATGTATGTAAATATGAGCCTTTGTCGTTGTTATATCTGTTCACCGATATATCTCTGTCAATTGGAAATTGCTTTTTTTAAAGGGTCTGATGAGGGGGATCACATGGAAATCGAGCAAAATCATTAATTTTTATAGGCATGTTCTTCATGTTCTGTCGTATCGATTGGAAAGTTTGCGATTGTATGTAATTCGAACGACGATACAATAATTTGGCACCGTCGAGCCGATCTGACCCAGAAGTCAAGAGGCGATATCTCTTTAAATGATCTATGTGAAAATTTGAAGTGTATACCTATACCACAAAGTTTGTAACCTATTATTATTATTCATTTATTTCAGGTAACAATAATAGCTATACTAACTATTAATTCTTGATACAGTCTCGGAAAGAACTGGGAAATAAACACCGGAAATCTGTATATCCTTGATCATTGAAGTACATTAAGACCTTTGTTTGCAGTATAAATAACATGCGCTTCATCTGTGACACCTAGTACATCAGACGCAATGTCCCGCAACCCCCTCAGAAATCAAATCAGACGCTTCTCGCAATCGATGATTGCCATTCGCAAACGGCGCCCTACGCCCTACACATCGGCACCGCGCTGGAAGGGCTCCCCGGAAACGAACGCACCGACGCGCTTCAGAACAAACGCCCTTCATTTCCGGAGCCGGCCTCCCGTTCAATCACATTAATGTTCTTTCCTCGCCGCTCTTGGAATGAGCGCGAGTCGTGGAGCATGTCCGAGGTGGCGCAGCCCGGGTATCGTCAGTCGTCTCGAGCTCGTTTGTGCCTCTATACTTTCCCGTTTGATTAAACGCGTTTGTTGTCGAGCCTCCTCTGGGATCGGAAGCGGAAGTGCCTCCCGGGACGTATTGATTCGTCGTCGATAATTTAATGGACTTCCCTCTCGAGCAGGGATGCCAGCACCCAGTGTAACAAAGATTAACTAAGCTTACAAAGGCACGGCACCACTTTCGCTAAGGCAATAAAGAATTATTTACATCAACATATATAAAGTAGTTCATCTAATTTGTTAATATTCCATCGCTGGGGCACGACCGCACTCGATGGCAAGCGATGGCATCAGTTGGGCTACATGAAATATGCATTTACCCTCAGCTATCAGGAAATATGCCTCATTGGTTACACGAGCTGGATAGTATCGAAAAACACGTGACTGCTTTTATTGAGTCTAGACGAAAAGAAGGTCTCTTCATTTGCCCAGTAGTGCGACTGGAATGCTCAGACAAAAGATCTCATCAATAGGATATCACTAACAAAAATGGATCATAGTTGTCTAAATTTTTATAAATAAAGTTTAAAACTAAGTGTTGCAAGATCACAGCTTTTGTTGATACACCACGGAGAATAAATTTGACGAACACCAGGCAGCCCTGGCGGTCGATCAATATGTTACAAACCGTCATTGACAAAGGCGGCGGAGGCCCGTTCACATCGGATGAACCTCCCCAGATCCGACGCAAGCCTGGCTCGCAGACGAACAAATAACCTCATTACAATAATTAAGTATTCAAAGGAAAAGTTAAAAGTTGCGGAAAATTATATATTCGATCTGTTGTTCTTTGTCTGAATTTATCACCTCAAGCGACAACGGGTGTCTGTAATAGAAGATTTAAGTGGACAAAAATGAGGGAATAAGGAAATTATTTTTCTATATAAATTGTTCTAGTTCTAGTAGTGATTTATTTTTGTCAGATTGAAATTGCGTTAGCAGACTATTCAATGTAGAAACGATGTTAATTTAAATCCCTACCCAAGTGTTTACCTATCACCATCTAGCGAGTGCTGATTCCCCTCGCGTCACATGTTATTTCATACGTTACTCCACCCGCTGTCAGCTAGACTCGAGGCGAGCGTACTATCAAATACCTGTTATCGATCGATTGATGGGATGATCGTGCGAGGAGACACTTCAAACACGATCCTATTATGACGGACGGAGGGATTCAATATCATTGAAGACAAATCAATTACATTCATACATTTAGTTTACTACAGTATATGGCCAATGTGTGAGAGCGAGACGGCGATCCTTATGGAAAAATCTGTGATGTATTCATCTCCAGTGCCCTCCGCTTTGCTTCGCTAACGTATTCACTAGCTAGCGGTTGTGTAAACAAAATCATTTCAGGTCATTCGTTCAAGCCCATCTTTTCATAAAACATCTTATTACAATTTGCATTAATAAATCATTATTCAAATGTACTTGTTGTAAATAAAAATGATTTTGTATGGAATTTTTGTCACGCTTTCTTTTCAGATCGCTATATGAATTTATAGGCCTGTATGTGTACTCACACTATTATATAGTTGTCAGTTTGTTAGCAGCTATTAGAAACAGATCATCTGATACGAATCGGCCTCACGTGTCGTTTGCAACACTTTTATTAATTAGATCAATCACTCTTATCACAACACCAGTTGCTTCTTTTACGGAGAATCAATCAAACTCAATTAGTTTTCGCGGTCAGAATAATAACTCTCATACAAAATGTAATGGATAGAGTCGGTATGGTCGGTGGAGTCGTACTCGTATGGTGCTTTAGTTGAATTAGTATCACCCCGCCATCCAATCGCGGGTGTTGTTCAAGGCCACAGAACCCGCCTCCAATGTTCAATGACCTAACTCATCCGCGAAACTCTGTGTAAGAAGTTGTAGTTACCTCCATTGCTTTGTATACAATAAACTTAAGAATTAAACCTTTCTAATCGAATTCCAAAATTTCTAATCAATTCACCATTTAAAAATGCGCCTTAATGTTTATGTCGAGCAGCAATATCACAAAACTTAGATTCCTAGCAAATCTGTCCGTGAAATGTTATTTAATCCTTTATAATTACAAATGTAATCTTACACCGCTGTAGTTAATAATGCGGGCTTCAATACGTAAGAAAGGAATTTACTGATAAATAGAACGTAAAGCTTTTATCAGTAACCCGTCCCCCAAACTGGCATTTCATAGCGTCCACTATTGTGGAGTTGCTGGTAGGGTCGTCGGCCGAACCGATTCCCTTACACAGTTCTCACGGCTTTAACGGCGTGTGACTAAACTCAATCAATAATTCCAAATTGCATATTAGTTCTTCAGAGGTCCTTAAAGAAGTATCAATAGCGGTAGCAAAGTAAGACATTACAAAGTTGCTCCAATGTGCGAAATATCAGTCATATAGCTGATGATGATAGAATATGTAAAGAATCTAATGCAGTTCTTGGTGAAAATATGTATCGGTCTAAAGCGAAACGAATTCACTAGATTTCAGATGATATATACTGTATAAGATTAAGGATATGTCTTTGGTAAATTAGCTGTATTAATTTAAAGTTGATTCAACATTATTATTATTTCACTTATGTTGCTATTCTGAAACGGTCTCATTTCGTGGCAATTGATGATAAAGCCATTGAAATGTATGCGCGCTCCCCTAGAATCCTAGTCAATGAGGCAGTGGCTATGTTACCTTTGCTTGTCATCAGGTTTACTTAGCCTGGTTGTAGCAAGGCTAGCGGACATAGAAGGATGTCATACCGACACATGAGTTTCGGCGCCCTTTACCGGTGCAGTTGCAAGCGGTGATCGAACATGTGTAGGTGTAATGCTAGCTGGAAGACTTGTATCTCTAAGGTTGCGCGTTCAGGCAGCAGTGGTGCTTGACGGGGGCCCTCCCGCGCAAGTAGCCGGGGCCGCTTGCGCCGGCGCCCGGGCCGCTCATGTGAGCGAGCCTGATGCAAGTCCTGCCCTCGTAGACCTCTTTCTCAGACAACACCTCACACAGTGTCTCCAGTCTGGCAACACAGAAACACATGACATACACGCCTTATACCAACCACGGCTGCCAACCTAACATAGCCACCTGTTACTGGGCTCATGATCAATACTCATTTTGTCTTACTACGATTACACCCATGGGGAGTCTGCATTCACATTCAATTTTAATATTTGATGCAATATTGTTTTTCTAACTTGAACTACTTCGAAAAATTAGAATGGATATAGCATGTGTACACATAAACAATCAGAATGGCAGAACGAAAGGCAGAAAAAATCAATTTCAACCCCTTGGACATTAGAGATTTCTATAAAGAGGTTTCTATGAAGAATTTCATAGACAAACGTTATGCAGAAAAGAGGAAAGGGAGGACCTCCAAATGATGGAGGTTGACGGCCGGATATAAAAAGAGACACGTATATCCTATGACATCCGGCTATTTAATCTTACACAAATGAAGAAGAAGCACCGTCGAAATTACAAAACGGAAAATATTTGATAAGGTTGTTTGAAGATTGCTCTGACCCATACGTAAAGATATATCTTTACTACAATTCTGCGAGATGGAAGCGCAACCCTGGATCAAACCTGAGACAATAAATGTTCAATACCATGGAGATCACGAGTGATATATCCAATCCATCACGAGCACCTGTAGCATGTCTGCAACTTCATTTGAAGAAGTATCCGCTTTAATGACACAATCTAATTGAATCCAAAAATTTTACGGCACAATTTCACTCTTTCCACTTCGCTGAAATCGCACCGTTTCGCACGAAACATATGTACCTTTGTCAGTCATTACATTATGTAGACTGCTGATGAGTGGGAATTCCCTCTGTGTTGTTAGTGCTCTTTAAATTCAAGACCAGAATTTACTAAGCAAGAATCAACCAGCTTCAACCAAATAATCGTTTAAAATCCAAAAATCTGTCAAGATTGACAGATGTGTGGGTCGTCAGCTTCCTCATAGAGCTATGAGAATTCTACGCATGCCAAATTTTAAAGCAATTTAGGAGCAATCAAACTTTAGCATTCATAATTTAGCAGCAACCATAACTCAGTTACAGCGAGCTGTTTTTAGTGTGTCAGCTGGAGACATGGGTCTCCAGCTGACACATGCCAGGAAGGCAAACCAGTCAGGTTAGGGCTTTAGACTATAGTCAAGCATTTAAAGCACAATTACAGCAATGAGAGCCAAAAAAATTGACGATCACATTGATAAACTGTTGGATCTACGAACGAAATACCGTGTGTAAGCTGGCGGCCCGTGTCACCAGCTTACACATCTGGATCTTCGTAGTTATTCAAGTTACGATTATGTATTGTACCTCATATTTTAGAGCAAAATAGCAGCGCCAGGCGCCAAAATTTTCGAATCTCTAGTGCTAAAACTGTTTGAGCTACGAGCCGATATGTGTGTGTAAGCTGGTGACATGGGTCGCCAGCTGACACATGTTGTATCTCTGAAACTACATAAGTGAGAACTTCGTTTTAAATATCAAATAAGACCATACAATAGCAGCATTCACGAGTCAAAATTTCGAATCTCCTGGCTGTCCAGATTCAAAGTTATAAGCAAAAAACTATTTTCCCGCCAAAAAATTCAAAATAATCGCACGGACGCCGCTGAGCAGGCCGTTGCCGTTCCGTGCGCTACGCTATTACAATAGAGTTTCAACTTAGCCGAGATTGTTTTAAGATTCATTTTAACCTGCACTTTCGTATCGATTCAATTGGTATATTGAGCGTGTTAGACCAGGAGCCGACTGAAATAAGCAATGGTATACTACCGATTAACTTCATAGAGAGATTACGAACGATCTTCACCAAATTTGAGGTCTAGCTAGAATCTAACCCTTCACCGTTGGTGCATAATTCAAATCTACTAATTTGACTAATACGGAATCAAGATTTAGTTTAGTAATGAATCAACATATAAGAAATAACACTTTATGGTGTGTGTGATATAACACAATATAAGAGATATATGAAAATAACTAAAAATAAATGTTTGAGAAATCTATATCATGTTTTATTCAATAATTGCTACTGAAAATATACTAAATACCGAGCTCAACAATTATTGATCATATTGATATAAGCTGTATATGTTGCACATATACCTCTTATACTATGTTATATCACACCGTAAAGTGTTATCTCTACTAGTCCCTACTTTCCCTACTAATATTATAAATGCGATAGTAACTCTGTCTGTCTGTTACGCTTTCTCGCTTAAACCTCTCAGCCGATTTTGATGAAATTTGGCACGAAAAAGGGTTTTGTTGAAAGGGGTTGAAAGGGGGGATGAAAAGTCGTATAGAGGTATCGTTATTTTTAGAGCTAGAATCTTGAAACTTATTTTTTAGGCTGTTGATTCGATATAAAGTCCGTAAAATTAGTTGAATACTAATTCATTTAGGTTTGTTCTCTGTGGTTACGGTTGTCTAAATAGTTTCACACCTCACCGATAGATGGCGCCACCGTCTAGATAAAACGTGATATTGAAATTATTTTACAGCTCTATCTCTTTCAATTGATGAGCTAATCAGATATAGTAAAGCATGAGTCTGTTTGACATCCATGCAATTGCACAGCAATCAACAAGGAATAAAAATAATGCCCCATGAAAATTGGTAAGCGATTAGATTTCAAACAAAGGAAGGATTACGTGTTTCATGGTTATATAATGGGGATGAAATTTTGTATGGGAACTCTGTTGTTTTTGAAGTCAATATCATGAAAATTGATACTCAGTGTTATGAACTAAAAATAAAAATGACGTGTTTTAGCGTTTTTAAAAAATCCCCCAATCCAATCTAATATATTAAATTTTCGTGTCAAGGTGTTTATAGTCGCACTTCTGCGAAACGGCTTGAGCAATTTTTTTGTTTTTTACATATATTTGGTAGGTCTGAGAATGTTGCACTCTCTTGCCCCCACCCCCGTATTTTGATCGCGACTTTAGAATAATGGTACGTCATCGACAGGAAGTCTCGCGTCAGTTTGATATTTTGTAGTACTACGCCATGTAGTTCTCACGGGATAAAGTCCACGCGGGCGAAGCCGCGGGAAGAAGCTAGTTTCTTATATGTTGATTCATTACTAAACTAAATCTTGATTCCGTATTAGTCAAATTAGTAGATTTGAATTATGCACCAACGGTGAAGGGTTAGATTCTAGCTAGACCTCAAATTTGGTGAAGATCGTTCGTAATCTCTCTATGAAGTTAATCGGTAGTATACCATTGCTTATTTCAGTCGGCTCCTGGTCTAACACGCTCAATATACCAATTGAATCGATACGAAAGTGCAGGTTAAAATGAATCTTAAAACAATCTCGGCTAAGTTGAAACTCTATTGTAATAGCGTAGCGCACGGAACGGCAACGGCCTGCTCAGCGGCGTCCGTGCGATTATTTTGAATTTTTTGGCGGGAAAATAGTTTTTTGCTTATAACTTTGAATCTGGACAGCCAGGAGATTCGAAATTTTGACTCGTGAATGCTGCTATTGTATGGTCTTATTTGATATTTAAAACGAAGTTCTCACTTATGTAGTTTCAGAGATACAACATGTGTCAGCTGGCGACCCATGTCACCAGCTTACACACACATATCGGCTCGTAGCTCAAACAGTTTTAGCACTAGAGATTCGAAAATTTTGGCGCCTGGCGCTGCTGTTTTGCTCTAAAATATGAGGTACAATACATAATCGTAACTTGAATAACTACGAAGATCCAGATGTGTAAGCTGGTGACACGGGCCGCCAGCTTACACACGGTATTTCGTTCGTAGATCCAACAGTTTATCAATGTGATCGTCAATTTTTTTGGCTCTCATTGCTGTAATTGTGCTTTAAATGCTTGACTATAGTCTAAAGCCCTAACCTGACTGGTTTGCCTTCCTGGCATGTGTCAGCTGGAGACCCATGTCTCCAGCTGACACACTAAAAACAGCTCGCTGTAACTGAGTTATGGTTGCTGCTAAATTATGAATGCTAAAGTTTGATTGCTCCTAAATTGCTTTAAAATTAGGCATGCGTAGAATTCTCATAGCTCTATGAGGAAGCTGACGACCCACACATGATTGACAGTGGTTAAAAACGAACCTATTGCATAAAAAGGTTTTCAAATAGCTACAAATTATGAACAGGTGAGTATCAAGTTTAATGTAGCATTCATATTATCTTTTATTGCTAAAGATTTTGACATTACAGTGTACTATTGTTTGGACTTGGTTTTCGTATTAACGATCTTATTATTTTGGCAATCACTGTAACAATCTGTCATTGTTATATTTTATTTAAAAAGTATGGAAAAATGTTGTATTTCCTTTAAAACACTACTTCGCCACCTTAATTCACACGTGCATTGGACACGTGTGTGAGGTGACAATAGCTTTATCTGCAGCGTCGTGGCGCGGCACGCTGATGCAGGGGCCGTATCAAAGAGTTCACTCAGCGGACGAAGGACAATACATATTTTCAATGGGACTGCAGCTCTTTTACTATGCACGTGGGGAAAACTGCTTTGTTCAGTTAATTCAGGTGTGTATAATACTTTACATAATACAAAGAAAGATCCTTTAAGATTTTCATTGGAAGATGTTTTGGTTCCATAGTCAAACAAGGAAAGTTTATTCACGCAATTCCTACAGATTAAAATCCTTTTAGGTATAATAAAAATACTATGAAGTTAAATGCTTAAAAATCATAAAGATTTGTACCAAGCAAACTTTTAAAATTAAAACAGTAATTTTAATAAAGATGAAAGCCTACGAAGCAAAATTCCTAATCATTTCAAAATGACAGTCATTTTAAAAAGTAATATGTAAGTCTTCCTAGCTAGCTAGTCGCTAGCCGGCATTCTGAAAAGAAGTCATGTAACAGTTTTGGTATTTTTCTCCATATACGATTTTAAAATTAGTCCTCCTGCATCGTATACTATTGGTTTTTATGCAATATGGTCAGGCAGTGCAGGAACTGTCTACGATATTGCAACTACCTACACTCGTGACATAATAATTATATTGTATGTGGTTGTAATTGCGACAGTTTTAGGAGGTAACAGATCGTTTATTGCCTCCTACTATCCCTGGGCCGTAGACTTTTCACACGAGCCTTTGAACCTTCAATATTTTTATCATTCGTACTAAAGTTCCAAATGTGTACTTTTATAAAATGACTTCTTTACTATAAGCCAACATTTAACTCACATATCCCGACAATCGGCAACGCGAGATCTTTTCTATTCCAATTCGAAGTAACTTCTGGTTCTCACAATTATGAGTATCATTCATTGCAGATACGACAATGAAAGTGCAACATCGCGCTGACGAAGCGTATTTTAGAATAAAACATGTCAGTGCTCCAAACCATGCATTTGCATGTCTATGAATTTTTGAGTTTTTTTTCTTCATACATAATGTCGTATGTATGGCAGCAAAGAACTGCACTACAGGCATCGAACGTTTGGACTATTTCGCATGCGTAATCGGGGCAGGTTTCCGCAACTCGACGTCAGATGCGCCTATTTTGAGTGGACTATCTATCTGGCCTTATAAGTGACAACCGCCGCCAAATTTACGCATGTATACCATGTAGAATTAATTAATCATATATGAAACGACAAGTACAGCCAGAAGCAGTGTCCGAAGTAAGATTATCCAGTGACAACGAGGGTACCCACTTGAGCGGCCTGCGCTTCTGATCGGCGGGCTCCATCAGGGTCACCGCGGAGCGCTGCAGCGAGGGCAGCCTGTTGCTCGGAGTCGTGCGCAGGCGAGACCTGCTCAACACAAACTACCATGAAAACATTCATACAGTAGCTCCTAGATCTAGGCAGACAGTCCGTATAGCTCTGTATACCGCCATGCTTCTCCTCCGGATCCTGTGTTTCCTGAGCTGTACTGGATACCATCTAGGTTATAATGAACATGCTCTTTTCAAACAAGCGTTCCACTTCCGCCCCCACTCCTATATCACCTACTTTTACTAAGACTAACCTACCCACCATGAATGTAAAATAATTTCCATTGTAAAGTTGAGAAATAATAGATTAACTTGGTAACGGCACGTTGTGAGGAGGGATGAAAGACATATAACTATCAAAGTGTTTAGCATGACTGTTGATGGATATAGGGGTAGAGGAAGACCTAAGAAGGTGTGGGTGGATTCACGTGAAGAAGGACGTGTGTGTGAAAGGTGTTAGTGCTGAGATGACGGTTGAGAAACAGATAACATGTTGTGCCGACCGCGCTCCGAGGGGGGTGAGGGCAGGAGGATGACGATGATGTAAGACTGACATCGTCATCCTCAAAACTACTCTACTAAATGTTGTGATCATGTTCAAACGGGGTGCACAGATTGCACAGATTGAAGTGCGTGAGAGGTACTGACACGGTCTTGGTGGCCCTCCGCTGCCGGTAGTTGCGGTCGGCCAGGTCCACGCTGGAGTCGCCGGCGCCGTGCAGAGCGCCAGACAGGTGAACCTGCGCAGACTGTAGACACCACCACTCGTGTTAACACGCTACATCGACATACATTGTTTAGAAAAGGTAAAACACATATTGTGTCAGCCATGAGCACTGCTACAAAAATCTGCGAAAGTTTTTCACACTCCCACACCGCTCGAAGCCGTCCTCCGTGGCGAGTGTATGACTCAGATTCCCGGTGGGGACATTGTAAAAAAAAACTCGCAGACTTTCCTCAATTTGGTTAGGACATTGCAGAGTGAATCACTTGATTGTCTAAAGAGTGCGATAATTCCGTCGGACGGCACGCTGAGCCGTCGGGTACTATCTGACCCATGTCAGTGTACTATGTCGGTTCAACATCTCTAGTAGAGTGTGTGCGGTCGGAAATTGACAAGAAACTGTAAACAATTTCTAAAAATATTTTGACTTTCGTCATCGATCTTACAACCTACGCGATAAGATGAAGCAAGCTAGCAGATGTGATAACCGATAGAGGGAGAGGTGCGTAGACACGTGTACGCACTCCAGGCTGAACCCTCCACCAGATAGACCGACGACGGCCTGGTACATTGTGGAGTGGCTTGTAGGAGAATTATTGAACGTTGAGCAGTTTAGTCTGAGAATACTACAGGAACCTTGTCGTTGTCGGCGTAGTCGGTGACGGTGAGCACTTGCTCGCTGTCCGCGGTCGACAGCGCGCTGCCGGCCTCCGCGTCCGCGCTGCCACCGTCCGCGCCCGCGACCCCGCTCGCACGCTTCATGGCGGACCACGGGTTGTATTGCTGACATGAAAGAACTAAATACGTCATGTCGCAGGGAAATGAGGATACCATTGAAATCCCGGAAGATGTAGAATAGAATATTCTTAGCTTGTGTTCTCAAGGACAACTAAAACTATAAAATACACAGAATGCTATGTAATTTAAGGCCAACGTGCCAAAACATCTGTTTTGCTTCATTTCATAAATACGCTACTGAAGGCGAAGTTACAAAGCCTTAAACATACGAGCTAGAGGCGTCAGGTGACCTGCCTTTTGGTATTTTACAGAATACATTTTGGAGAATCGCTATGTATCGATCAAACAGAAGAACGGCAGACATCTACCGTATCCTGTTGATATTCCTACAGCTCGCAACAAGCGTTTCGCTTCCACATTCATCGTCACCTCACATCAGCAACGTGTAACATCGTCGACCTCATCTTCACTTAACATCAGGTGAGATTGAGGTCAAGCGTTGATATATTTTGTATAAAAAAGTTCAACGAATTTACATGTTGTCTTTTGTGTTAGATATTTCTATTTAGTTTCTAAAATAACTTGTAAGTTGTTAATAACATTAACAAATATAGCAACTTGTTATTTGTAACAACACCACCGCGCATGTTTTTCTTACTTCTATTTTATCTTTGTTTAGTTGATTGTAATTATAATTTGTAATATATTATATTGAATGTATTTTAATATTTTTAGTATCATAACAGCCACTGACCATATATGTATCTTCGTAAACGTCACGCGAAAGCACCACTCTGCCGGGAAACCTGTAACAACAATTAAATAACATATGAAGAGTATGTAACATCGTCCGCTTGGCTAATGGCTAGCTAGATCAGCAACTCCTTGTTCTGCACTTGTCCTTCATCTCACCTGATGGTAAGTGACGATAAGCTGGTTGGATAGTAAGCGTGCGCACCCAGAAGGCGGTTAAACATCTACTAATAGTTATTTATTTATAGCCTTTACTTAACAATCAATCTTATACATATTTAAAGTTACTACATACAAACCGGTATTGAGATTGTCTTGTGTATCCGCAAACACCTCCCCTAGAGCTGGCCAAACTTGCCGATCATGAGTCATTCTCCTCCAAGTAACACCGGCTATTTTCTAAATGTCTACCCCATCTAAAACGCTGTCTTCCTTCGCCCAATTTTTTTTACTTCTCATCATGTTCCCTTCATTGTCTACTATAGTCATACTTACCAGTAAACCCTCGGAATCGGAGGTATTTCGGGACACACGACGGGCTCCTCGGTGCATTGCTCCCAATGTCTAGGCTTGGGAGTTTTAGGTGTTGCGGCTTCTCCGCTGGGTTTGAGCTTGGCCCACGTGTCCCGCTTGCTGGACGGCTGCACCGTGATGTGGACCCAGGATTCGTCGCGTTTGGGGATGTAGCACAGGGGCGCCGCCGTCGAGTCCTCGCCGGGATCGTGAAGGAACGTGAACCTACGTAAGGGATGTTGTATATCAGCGCCCTCTATTGAACAATAAGCTAACATGTCAATGAAGAAGAAAACGCCCAATTCTTTTAAACGTACACATGCGTATAAAACGAGGGCGACGGCCTTCGCGGCGCAGTTGTCTGAGCGTTAGTCTCAGACGCGCGACACACGCCCAGGTCCCGGGTTCGATTACCGCCGGGGACATTATCAAACATCACTTTGTGGAACTTCCGTTTGTTCAGGACACTGCAGGCTGAATCACCTGATTGTCTCAAAAGAATGTTGGCTCCGTGCTTCGTTAGTCACGTTAATCCGTCGTCACCGGTTACTATCTACGACAGGTGGTAGCTGCATGAGACGTGGCAGAGGACTATGGCGTTTATCGATCTTGGAGGTGAAAACAAACAAATGTACATGACATTTCTCACCAGTTGATAAGCTTCGTGTACGCTTCCATGGCGCAGTGCACGGTGAATAGGGCAGTCTGTCTCCTCATGTACTCCTCGACTACTATTGCGAGAGCGTCGTCGAGGATCTGCTCCCTGATCTCGAAGCACAGCAGATCCACTTCCTCCTTCTGTAGGATCTGCCACCTGAAAGTATTGTCTTCTAGGGAGACGCACGCAATCTCAACGACAAGCTACAGGAACTTCTGCACAGAATACCGACCGTGCTGACTCTATACCAAAAACCAGTACGATTTTCAGGACAATCCTGTTCTTCACCTCACCTGGTGGTAAGTGACGACAGGGCCGTTAGATGATAAGCGTGCGCACCCAGAAGCCTCTAGCTAGCGAGGTGCTGGCTCTGATGTGCTACTTTCACGTTATGTAATACAATATTGCAACAAACGTATCTGCGAGCGGCGTTTTCCACTGATTGCGGCTCTGCATACGAAAGGTAAGTTCACTGAAAACGAATCGAGGTAGGTGAAGTAGATAGGCAGGCAGTACGTGATTCCATTCTATTTACTCATATTAATTTATTCATTTGGTTTGGCCTAGGATGTAGATAGTGGAAGGCAGTGTTAGGCGCTTAGTACTACAGACATATATGGCAGATGTACCACGTCCTCTCCGGCACATCCTTGGGCATGGCGACCACAGTGCGGTGCTCGTCGAACACCAGCTTCCTCCCTCTCCTCGTCAGCTTGTTGCGGTGCAGAAGCATCAGGCTCTTCCTGGCGGCTCCTAGGGACTGAGAGGTACCGGACAGGCTCTGCATGCCGCACGCTTAGCGTACTGCACACCAGGTCTGCTCACACTTCCACTGTTACACTATTGCAGTGTCATTGATCTCAGTCAGTCAGTGTACAATAAATACGATCCTGTTTGTAAATATTTACATCGATCTCAGGCATGTATATACAACTAGCACAGACCTAGCACAGACTAATATATGTATTGAGTGTGATTGAGTGTTTGTTGATGATTTTGACACTTCCACTTCTTTTTCTTTCTTGTAGTGACGTATGGTGACGTAACACAACGCAATGAGAAGTTCCTAACCCTCGAAATAATGTTATATTCTCTTTGGGTAGTAGTAGTAGTAGCAAAACAAACGACCGTAAGCACACCGTAAGGATAGGTAAGGATCTTGGTCATATCCGCAGGCGGAAAGATGTCTCGAAAAGGCGAAGAGATGTAGTCTCACTGTGCCACCAAAAACATCGCGACTGTAAGACGTGTAACTCTGGACGAGCATGTGGCCACGGACTAGTCCGACTAACAACAAACTTAGGTCTTCTATACAGATGTATGACGCAACGCACGTTGCGGTCTCGCGTGATTACTGGCGGAGCAGGAGCTTGTCACTCACTGCACGACTGATACACAAGTTCAAGTCGATAGCGGATCATGGAAAGGGAGTCTCTCAGATGGACCGCATTCGAAACGAAGTGTTCCGTAAGAGATCCACAGTGACTGACAGCTCACCGTATTAACAAGTTGCAGTGTGAGAAATATTAGTGTAGGAGGTCCTACGGCTGCGTAGGGTAGCCGGACGGGAATGGATGCGGAGAGCAGGGAGTAGATTGAGTGTCGCACTCTGGGAGAGGCATGTCGAGGTATGTCCAGCAGTGGACTGCCGCAAATATGTAAATGATGTGACTTATTTTAGTCTGATCTGTTAGTGTCCAAAAGAATTATATGTAATTTGATGACGGCCTATGCTGCTAATAGACAGTCAATTTTACTGTTTATTCAACTGGGTATTGACAATGAAAAGAAATAAAAATCTTAAGGAGCCATTATTTATTAAAAAACTAAATATTTGCTCTGGAAATAGCAATTTTGTAACAAAAACATATTTTACTCATGAAATTACCTAATCTACAACCTGAATAAACAACTTTAGCTGCCTCCTTTATCGTAACGAATTTCTTAAAATTAGTACAATTTATGTACATTCTAAAATATTTCAACGCTTATAAATTACTAAATACTTATATACCTAACATAAGACAAAGAGAACTCCTTCTCATTAACATCATAACTTTAATCTACATTAGTCCCACCTATTAAGACAAGCATACTTGCAATGCAAAGCATGTCATTTAAACTTAATTGAAAGAATACCTATCATAATTCATTGACGTCAGCAAAAACTTAAAACTAAAATCAGCTTAAAAAATTAAACAAACTAAAAACTAATCTTAACGAGAGGATTCGCTAGGACGAGCTATTCGTGTTTTACACGCTGATGCTATAAGGCCAGAGTTCACCTAACCATTGTGTGTGTGACTTATATTTTTTGAGCGGTGGATTGCCCGGCAATCGCATGATGGTTTCATGACTTACAATCATTAAGGCAGTGGCTTGCCCAGGCAGTTGTGATGGTTTGATGACTTACAATCATTAAGGCAGTGGCTTGCCCAGGCAGTTGTGATGGTTTGATGACTTACAATCATTGAGGCTGTGGCTTGCCCAGCAGTAGTGTGATGGATCATGACTTACTTAAGGCAGTGGCTTGCCCAGGCAGTAGTAATGGTGGCGTGACTTTAATTAAGGCGGTGGCTTAACCCGGCAGCAGTTGGGTGACTTCTGGACAGTGGTGACAGCTGTAGCGTGGCGACTACAATATTTGAGGTGTCCCGTTGGTGCCATCGTCATCGCTGCGCCTGCGCGCCCCATAGACGCGCCTTTTCGTCTCAAGTATCTCTTTCTCGGACATCACCTGACACAGAGTCTCCACTCTGGCAAAACACATATGACATATCACAAAAACATATGAGAAAACACTATTGTATGAATAATAAAATAAGGTGAATAGAACTGGATGTTGCTGCAAGGCGGATAATGATATACATATGTACACATACATACACAGGGTGCGGGGCCGCAGCAGTCTGCTCGCTGTCGTCGCACGCACCGACGGACCGATGCTGCGACACTGGCTGTCATCACATGCACCAGCGTCCCAGTACCATGTCTGACGTTATATTTAATTACTAACATAGCACTAAGATTACTATGTTTGTATGTCTGATTTAAATAAATAATAATAATATTGTTAATACTACAAATTATTGATTTACTTCAAAATCTACACGGACGGATACAGCTACGAAAACAGTCCTGCGCGGAGACATGTACAGTGTTAACGGAAATCAGCCATATTACAGACTCATCGCATTGTACCTGCAAACTTGTTGCAATCGTACCTGAAACCTTGAACGGTGCAGTCCGGTGTAGGTCTAGGTTCCAAGACCCTACAGGCGACATCTTTATTCCTGAGAGCGACAAAAATGCGTTCTGTTAGAGTCATAGGTACAGGGTCGGAATGTTCATACACGTCAGGATAGCGCTTGCCACCCGGGCCCCAGCCAGCGCGGGCCCTCTTTGCTTAATGCCTCTCTTGAAAAATAGTTCACATATGTGTGAATATTTCAGCTGTGTCCCATCTTTTTTCAATTTAGGCGAATGCCTAGCGCTCAGCTATAATTTCATAGCTTTTGGTTGGACCATTGGGGCCTAGTACAACCTGATGCCCTGTTCTTCTAGACAGGCGGCGCGGGCCCTTAGCTGATGTTGCCTCCCGGGCCCATGAGGACCAGTCTCATCAGCATCTGCTATGATGCAACTAACAATACGCATACGTAAGTAGCATTGTGGTGCGTTCTCCCTCACACCGGAGATAATATTTAATTATACACTTGTTGGACCTACACGCACCATGTGGCGGCAGATTTAGAAAGGTAGGTGTAACCAGGCGATGAAGGAAAAATTGCCTAGTTCTAACCAAACCAAGAATAGTTAGAATTCGGATCATAGCTCGACGAGTCAGTGAGCTAAGTGGCAATGGGCACACCACATTTCCCGAAGAACGGATAACCGATGGGGTATAAAAGTTCTCGAGTTGCAATCACATACCGGAAGACGTGTTCCCGGCCGTCCCCCTACTAGATGGACCGACTTAGGGTTGCGGGTAGTCGCTAGATGCAAGTGGCTCGGGACCGGTCAGTGTGGCATACCATTGAGGAGGCCTATGTCCAGCAGTGGACGTATCCCGGCTAATGATGACTAATCTAAAGCATGTCAGACTAAATGACAGTCACCATATAGATTTTGTCTTAAAATATCTTAGATACGTTGGTTATGATAGTAGGCAGTCAGCAGTAGGTACCGTAGACTGGAGTGCTTCATGAGGCGACGCATGGACGAGCGGTCCCTACGCGGCGTCTCAACCGCCGCGTGAGGGGCCAGGCGTGAGGAAGCGCCCCGACTCGCCTGACCGTGACCATAGACAAGCAAACAACAATTAATTCAGAGCACTGTTTATCTATCCGAACAAGAACGACATATTCGCTTTACATTTATAATTAGTTTTTAAGAACATCGCTCGCCTAGTTAGCCAAGCCTGAAGTAAAATAACATTACAGCGTATTCTGTAGGTACTAAATAGCGCTTGTGGCGTTATAGCGTCCAGAAAAATGGTTGCAGACTTTGTTTTGGCACACAGATTGTGTCATTATAAAGTTAAAACACTTTCATACTGTGTTTTTTTCGCTCTTTCTTCATTACAGAACGAATTTTGAAAGGGTACCTAGATTAATTTGAAAACCACTTTTTTTTTCTTAAAAAAAAAGGAACTTTCAAAACTTGTAACACTCATGCTCGCTACCATAGCTCGCGCGTGACTTTTAGCTACTCGTATTTATTCGAGGATTTTTTAGAAAATTTAGAATTTATTATTGCGACGATTGATGTTACACCGTGTTTCTTGTAGTTTTCGATTGTGTCCTCCCAAACGTGAATTTTAATTTAAATTGAACGTCTTGGTATACCCTAATGAACTTTCAGAACTTTAAATGTTTCAATCTTGTGTACCCATGTCTTTAGACGGTGCTTTGAATATAGAACTGTAATTGTACACTGGGTGATGAGAAATCTGTACAGCTTGTTTATTCTCCTGTGAACATAGAACAACACGTTTTAGAGGCTCCAGTTATGAAACGAGATTTTAGACCTGAGCTACACGTCAATCTTACTAGCTCCCAACTCATGTATAATGTACTTGGCTTTAATCTCTCCCTTATGACACTGCTGTATGACGGCAGACTTAGGTAACCAGGCGGACATACCACCGACCAAACCGAGTACCGAATACAAACCCTACTGAGAATCTAACCCGGACCTCCGGAGTGCAACAATCGGCCATTAGGCCACGGAGGCGGACAGATTTATCAAGAGCAACCACAAATACATTACCGCATGCGTATACTTCAAGTCTTCGTAATTGGTGACGCCCAGAACCACCTCGCTGAGGTTGTCGAACAAGATGGAAGATAACGATTCGATCTTGTGCGGGGGCGGGGGCGGGGGTGGCGGCGTACGCGCCTGCTTTGTCTTCGGGCTCGGTGTCAACTGAGACGCAAACAACAATACTGCGATAAACAAAGCCACCAAACTAAACACATATTATTATGGAAAAACTACATCATTTTGTTTGGACACACTTTAGGGTCGCAAGCGCTGTGCGAGCATAATTGATACTTATTGTGTAAGTAGCAAAAGTCGCTATTTATTTAAATGTGCGAAAATGCGAAAAGATTCTATCAAATATTATGTGCCTATCGTAAGTCACGTCGTCATTACATTACATACAATTATACTCACAAGTAATTTATAAAACTCCTCATTTGGAAATCTCACTCTACCCGGGAACCTGGTAAACAAAACAAAAATTTTATCGACTGTGAAGAGGTGGAGGTCTTCCGAAGTTCGGTATCTTTTTTGAACTCGGCAAAGGTCCTACACAATCTTTGATCACTCCTGGATGCTTAGGGGATATACCTCTTAGTATTTGGAACAGTCTACCAAGGAGTAGCTTTAGAAATGTCCAATATGTACGAAAAGAGAACAGACGTGAATGAATCGCATGCCTTGCTTCTTGACAGAATCTTCAAAAAATATCCCAAAAAATATCTACAACCTCGCTACACGATGACACCCGAAGGGGGTACTTAGTGTTTTACAAGCTTTTCTGATAGTTTCATTCGACCCAAATACGTCATATTCCGAGGAACCTGACGCCTGTATTAGAGGCCTTTGGGCTTACCTTTCTTTCAAATAAAGACGAATCTACGTCCCATCCTCAAACTTACCAGAATTTTGGGGAGATGCACTGTACCCTGGTGCACTTGACGGTCTCTTCAGAGGTATCGTAACAGCTTATCCTGTTTGTTAGTCGATCGTCTTCAGCCGCCATGGCCTCGAGGCGGGACCATGAATCCCTTGTGCTGTCGGGCTGCACCGTCACGTGGACCCACGACCCCGCCCGGTCAGGGATTATGCACGCTGGTGCCGCCGTGGGATCCTCTCCAGGGTCGTGGACTAAGCTATCCCTAATCACAATCACACACTGGCATTGCACCATTATAAGATACTTAAAATTCTACATCAGTGTCGAGTTTTTGACAATAACCTAATAAGATATCAACTACCACATAAACCAGTAATTTAATTTCCACTACCCACAACATTAAAGATGTCACGAAATGGAGATTTTTATACAATAAAAAAAGTAGGAAATCTGAAATCATTTTGTCTCACCGTGAAGTTGTACGTTTATAATTTAATGACATATTTTAGGTAACTACTGCACCAAGTCGAGTATCTTTTACGAATCAAACTAAATGAGTGTTGGTGAATTGTGTTGTAAAAATGTAATAGTTACAAGTGTACGATCTTTATCAAGGCTTGTAGGGTGCAGTGCGCGGCGTAGACGGCCGTCTGTCGATGCAGGTACTTCTCCTGCACCTCGCTCAGGGCTGCCTCTACGATCTGCTCGCGGATCTCGAAGCACACCAGGTCATTCTCCTCCTTCTCCAGGATACCGTCCCTGGAATCGGATTCTTTTCATTCTCTGCACGCTCGACAGGCATTATTGGGTATTTGGCTATAGGTGTCAGGGACTAAAATTACCCTTCCGCCTTCTCCCATACCATCTGAGTCGATGGCGGAGAAATAAGGTTCAAACTGAAATTAGTTACAAGTGGAACACTACCTAAAACATGCTAAAACCTAAAATTAACTAAATTGCATGCGGAAACAATAGTCTCATTGGCATGGTCTGACATTGGTCGTGTCCCGCCCAGGTTTGGTACTCGCGGAATTATTATACACTGGACTTTAAATCGAGAATGGGTCTCAAGAGCAAACCTGACCAAAAAACGAAAGAGCGAAACTCAAAGCCGGAGAGATCGTTGCCAGCTGAATTGATTTCGAAGTGGACAAGGTTCTGCAACGGGAGTACAAGAACCGATGTGGATGGAGACGTTCACGACGTTCTTATGATTGCGGCGGCGCTAACATGCAAACGAGTGCCCTTCAAGCCGGGCAAATAAGCTCAACATTCAACTATGATTATGACTTCTCTTCCAAAAGATTAAATAAATAAACTAATCAAATCAAGTATCGGGGATCAAACCAAAATAACGAGAAAATGTAGAATAGCAAGCAGTAAGGGCGTAGAGAGCGTGGAAGTTTTACTCTACACAAAACTCACCGATTTACGGTTGGAGGCGAGGTAAGCTGAGACAACCACTGCGTACATATCAGTGCATCAAAAAGGGACAACTAGAGGGACAACATCAAATACATCAACGCGCGTGTCTTAGAAATTAAAACATCCGTAAATTATATACCTATGAAATATTATCCCATCTTTTGTTTAGTGTTAGCTTGAAGTTGCAGTACACATAGCACGCTATTTAATTTAGCTTTTATAATAACGTATACTTTGCCTTTGAGGAAGAACTTGATAACGTGTTCTAAAAAAAGCATAAGTTTGGTGAGTGTGGGTGATATGGGAGCTTCAATACGCGTCCTCTACTGTTTATTATGCTCCGTGGTCTCTAGCTATATCGGATCGAGTGTAATTACCAGGATTCGGCGGATATCTCCCGGGGCAAGACGAGCAGCACCCGGCGCTCGTCTAGCGCGGGCAGCTTGACGCCAGCACGGTTCCAGCGCGGTTTGAAGCGCCCAGTGGACGCGCGGCTCCACTTGGGCGTGTTGTGGGGGGCAGCTGACATGCCCTCGAAGTGTAGCGTGCTTCGCATAACATACAAGTTTGATTACAAGTAACAGTGGTTTTTTTTCTCTTCGTAATGGCCACCAAACCAACACCAAACCTCACCAAACAACCATAGGTACATATTTAGTCTGTGCCAAACAACCACCAAATTACTGAGCAAGTAATCACCAGTAATCAGCACCACAAATCACTACACAGACTAATATAATATATGTAGATCACTATATATGTACTAATCACTATATAGTAAACAATAGTAATGGCCTGTAATGGCCACTGTAATGGCTTTCGTCCTAAGCAAAGACATTTAAATTATTATATATATTTAAATCTCTTTGGTCCTAAGGTATTATATTCTTTGGTCCTAAGTCATTTTGCCAAAGTGTCACTTAGGCAATGCAATTCAATGCAATGCAATGCAATTCAAACACTCCGCTTACCTGGAATGGGCAGATGCTCGTAGTCGTAAAGCTCCGGACACAAGTCGATTAAAGAAAGCGTTCAACGCAGCCGCCAAGTCCTGCAAGAAGACTATGCGCAAGGCTCGGTTTGACCATATTGGCCGTATTGGAGCCAGACTAGCTTCTTACCCTTCTGGGAGTAAAGCATTCTGGTCTCTTGCCAAATCTGTCGAGGCAAATTTCTGCCGACCGTCCTTGCCCCCACTGGTGAAACCTGACGGATCACTGGCTCACTCCGCGATTGAGAAAGCAAACCTATTTGCATCTCTTTTTGCGAGCAACTCACGTCTAGACACTGTGAACAAAACTCCACCAAATGTACCCCGTTGTGATTCCGAAATGCCGGATATCCATTTACATCAAAAGGAGGTACTGAAGATACTTCGCAATCTAGACGTGAATAAAGCCAGTGGTCCAGATGGCATCCCAGCAATAGTCTTGCGGAACTGTGCACCCGAGTTGTGCCCTGTCCTGACACGCCTGTATAAACTCTCCCTGAGCACTGGGAAAGTCCCCGAGTCCTGGAAGTTGGCTAACGTGCAGCCTGTGCCTAAAAAAGGCAGTCGTGCTGACCCAAACAATTACCGACCCATCGCAATCACCTCCATACTCTGTAAGATTATGGAGCGTGCATTAAACAACCGCCTCCTGGCATATCTGGAAGCTAATGATCTCCTCAGTGACCGCCAGTTCGGATTTCGCCGTGGCCGGTCCACTGGGGATCTTCTCATTTATGCCACTCACAAATGGAGCGAAGCCATCGAGAAACACGGCGAAGCTATTGCCGTGTCACTCGACATTTCGAAGGCTTTTGATAGGGTCTGGCATGATAGCCTTATCAGTAAACTTCCAGCTTATGGGGTAACTGCAGGCTTGTGCCTGTGGATATCGGACTTCCTGAGGGGCAGATCGATTCGAGTAGTCATTGACGGCTGCTCGTCTGATCTGCTGAGCATCAATGCTGGTGTCCCTCAGGGATCTGTTCTCTCTGCTACTCTATTTTTGCTGCACATCAACGACCTGCTTTTAATGCCCGGTATCTTTGGGTACGCAGATGACAGCACAGTAACAGAGAGCTATGTGTCCACCGCACAGGCCAGTAGTCTGAACACCCGATCCCTCAGAGAGGATATGGTAGAACGTGTTGAACTGACGCTGAAGGCCGTGTCCGATTGGGGCGAAGCCAATTCAGTTAAATTCAATGCGTCGAAGACACAGGCGTGTCTGTTCACAGCGAAGCGGAGTCCATTTCATCTTGCTCCATCCTTCCAAAATGTATCCATACCGATAACAAACCGTCTCGAGCTCCTGGGATTGGAAATCGCGTCTGATCTCAATTTCGGGAGCTACATCGAGTCCATAGCAAAAACTGCGGCCAAAAAACTAGGCATCCTATCGAAGGTCAGACGGTACTTCCAGCCATCACAGCTCTTGAGTCTATATTGCGCTCAAGTAAGATCATGCATGGAGTACCTCTGCCATCTTTGGGATGGTTCAGCTCGCTATCAACTAGCTGCTTTGGACTCGGTGGAGCGTCGAGCTATGAGACTGATAGGCAACGATACGTTACATAAGGCAAAGTTCCAAAGCCTCGAACATAGGCGTCAGGTTGCCTGCCTTTCGGTATTTTATAGGATACATTTTGGGGAGTGTGCGCAAGAGCTATTTTTTGTTGATTCCACCTTCGCCGTTCAAGTACCGGTCAAACAGAAGAACGGCAGACCTTCACCCGTACACTGTGGATATTCCTACAGCTCGCACCAAGCGTTTCGCTTCCACATTTATCGTGCGTACAGCAAAAATATGGAATGCACTACCGGTTTCCGTGTTCCCTGACAGCTACAACTTGGGAATCTTCAAAAGAAGAGTAAATAGGCACCTTCTAGACCAACACGTAACATCGTCGACCTCATCGTCACTTACCATCAGGTGAGATTGAGGTCAAGTGTTGGTCTATCTTCTATAAAAAATAAAAAAAAATAAAAATACATGGCAATGCACGTTGGTGAGTTATAGAAAAGGTATAATGAAGTAGAAATCGAGGTACTGATAAAAATGTTGCCATCTCGTTTTTCCATTTAGCGGATTACGTGTGTGAAAGCAGGATGAACTTACAGACGCAGGTTTTTGCCAAATTCGTGAGCGGAGCGGAGTTCATTATTTTCTGGCTAAATCGGAACCAAATAAAATACTTCTGAAAATTCATTGATCTAAAAGTAGAAACTTTTGTACACCGTTATTAATCCTCCTCACGTGTATTGTTTATCAGAAAATTGATGATTAATGAGGTACCTATTGCAAATAGTACACGCCCGCGCGTGGCCCGCGCTTTCGCTGCCAGGCTTATCAAGCTTATCAGTCTAAGGATTATTCACCTGGGTGATGGCCCTCTGTAGAATAGTTTCATATCTAGCACGCCTCTAAAACTTAAACAACTTTTACCAAATAAATAATACAGTGCGTTAACGTTTGTACGCACGCGCGAACGCAAATGCAAATTGATAGTGGCCAGAAATATTGACACTTGACCATAAACAAACTAGTCGAATGACAGTTATTTGAAAAAAGTGACAAAAACCGAGCGCAAATTATTAAAAATCTCCGAACCATTTTTGTCCTACAAATACCAAAAGTGCAATATGTTGAACGTTTATTTTCATTAAGGAATCGTGCTGTTTAGACTGAATGCTAAATAATGAGTGTATATTTGCTGTACAGTGTTATTATTAATTGATCATAATGAATAGTCTCAAAGGTATATTTCCTGAACCAAGTAAGTGGCATTTTCCGTTACATTCAACTTGATTCAAGTTTTAGTTATCGCATAGATTGTTGGCATGGCCATCCCGGCTCATAATTACATTGTTTTGTTGCCCCGCTTGCGTTGCTACAGTAACGTATTTTATATATCAAACTTTTAAATGTTTATTTCTATGCACTGTGATGTATGAACATGCGATCAACCTGGATTGCAAATCTAGAGAAAGTAAACAAGGCAAAGACAATAATAACTTGAACATGTTTCAGAAAAAGAACAAAAAAAGAATTTCATCAGAGAAAACATGAAACGTCTTAAATTGATACAAGACAAGGGTCATGAGGCACCGGCGTTTGCTCCGTCTGGCGCCCCGGCGCGGCTCAGCGCAGCGGCCGGTGCCTCCATCAGCGCCGTCAAGTCCTCGCCATCCACTAAGAGCGGGAAGATTACTCTCAACGTCGCTAAGACCAGCTCCACCAACTCTCGGAAGAAAGCAGGCAAAAGTCCGGAGATACGGATAAAAAAAGGCGACATGGCTGAATTTCTGAGACGCAAAAAGCTAAGACAGACACAGGTAACAAATCTTATCTGTAACTTTACCTTAGGATGTGATCTGTGCACCTTGTGATCCAAACTGTAATATATTAAAAATAAGTTAAATTCCCAAACGGGAGAAATTATCAACTTAATAATTGCTATGCCAACTTACACCAGTCAATGCAATATTAAAATTGATCAACCGTCCACAGTTATACTGATGTATGTCACATTTTGATTCATGAACAATTTTTAAGCAGAAATGTACAAACCTCTTTTTCATATAAGCAGATTATTATACCAGACCAGCCAGCAGCTGGTACAACTGCATCCAGTTAGTCTTAAAAATTTCAATGTTATGCTTCACATGTATTCCATTTCTTATCAGGATATAGTCAGAAGAAGTAATTTATATGTTTTATGAATGTTTTCAGGTATGTGACAAATCATCAGACGATGAGGCCAGGTCAACTCAATCATCTGGACGCCTTCGGGACATTGCCTGTCAGACTGTTGAATCCAACTTGGCTCAGAAGTTAGAAGAGAGTACAAAACTGACCATGCTCTATCCCCGCAAGGAAGATGATGTGGACTCAAAGCTAAAAGCCAGCGGGGACTCGGGCCGCCACCGGCCCGGTGAAGCAAACCTCTACCAGAGCCCTAAAAGATCTGGTGATGAGTCTCAAGACTTCGAGAGGCCTCGCAGTAGATTAAATGCTATCTTGGAGAGGAAAGACACTCATAAGGACCCTTATCTCCCTTCAGGTATATCACAATTTTATTTTCTAACCAGCTATTGCCTGTGACTTTGTCTGTATAGACTCAAGTATTTATCCAACTATAATAAAAAAAGTGTCGGTGGCGCATCGGATAAGGTGCGGACTCTCAATCTGAGAGTTCCGGGTTCGAATCCAGCCATGTACCTATGAGTTGTTTTTCAATTCAAGTACATTATCCGATTGCTAAACGGTGAAGGATAACATTGTGAGGAAACCTGCATGTCTTGAACAGGCATGTGAAGTCCGCCGTTCTGCACTGGGCCTGCATGGTGTACTATGTCCCATACACTCACTGTAGGAGAGTAGGCCTGAGCCCCAGCAGTGGGGACGTATAAAGGCTGTTGAGGTTGATTTATCCAACTGGAACTACTGGTATGATAAAAAAAGTGATTGTCCATCATGACTTGAAGGAAGGACAAACTCACTTTCGCATTTATCATATTAGTATAGATCTCAGGTATAGATAGATGTTTTAACCATAATAAATTCCATTGACATTTTGGTGCAGAAGATTAATGATTTGTTAATCAGGCAGGCAGCTGATGTTGCTTGCATCCAGCTATGCTCCACTTCAATCACACTTGCTGAGTTTGTTTTTCTCTGTCCCGTCTATTTTTAAATACGTTGATATTTGGCGCGGCAACTACTTCGTTTGAAAGTTTTTTCTTAACTACTCTGTTAGTAAGGAAGTGTTTAGGGGGTATATATATTGAAATTGATTTTTTTATGTCCATTAATTTGCCGTCACTCTTAGGGCATTGTAAATGCGAAAGTAACTCCTCATCGACTTTTTAACATGTAGAAGACTAAAATGATGTATTTTTTGACAGGGTACCAGAAAGGTGTGGTGCCGAAATACCTGCGGGAGCGGAAAGACCAGGGCCCCAAAGATGCGGACGAGGCAAGAGCTGATGAGGACCAGGCTGTCTGCCCACCCGGACACGTCACCCTTCCTGATAATGAGAGAAAGGAGACTCTGCGCATGCTAAGGAATAGTTTGTATCTTTTTTCAAATACATAAGCCTCCGCTCGAAAAATCACTATAAGAAGGCTAACTTCCACGGACCAGCGGCTATACAGTTGGTGTAATAATCTGGGTCACAAGTTACCATGTTCATAAGTCTTCCATCTAACACTACGCTAAGGCTAAGCTCCTTCCAATGCATGTTTGATATCCTTATGATTCACATACACATTTCATTTCAATCTTATATGTTTAAAGCTAAGGAAAGGAATAAACTGCGGGCGAATATTTACCTCGGGGTGGTTCTATTAGTTCGTAAGCTACGTCACGACTGATAGTTACGCGATAGAGTGCATTCATTACGGTCGCAGCTACTACTACTATGTGAGCCTTATTGCACAGTATTTTATATTGGCACAGAATAGCTATCACCAAACCGACTGCGAAGCGCTGCTATATGGTATGGTAAATACCCCATCGAATGCTCAATGTGGCGGTGTAGGAGGAAGGCACATGTCCAACAATGGATTTATACAGACAATTGAGTTTAATTCAATTAAGTCTCATCTTCAGAATAGGATCACATTCAATGTCATCACATGACTGTCAATAGTGGCGACTATGGGACAAAATTGGAGATATTTTACTGTACTGATGACACTATGGTGGTAATGGCAAATCCTTTAATAGAAAGCCTGTATTGTTTTTCATCTTTTACCTCCACTGTCATGTCATGATGGAAGTGATGTTGCTAAACTAAATCTCATAAGTGAAACTCTTATCCTCTAACATCTTTATCATCTCATCATATTTTATGAAAATAAAAATCAATCCAAACAATTTTAGCTGAGTGGTGTTAGTTTTGAATTTTTCAAATTGATAATGGGGACCACAAAATATTGTAGAGTCTAAAGATGGTTATGCCAGGCATGCTTGCTTCCTTTATTCATGTCTGCTTGAACACTACAAAAACAAGGGCAACATAATCATAAAACAAATGTCAACTTTCAGGTTTCGCTGAACTAGTAAGTGAACTAAACAAGATGCCCGTGAAAACGGACACGCTCAGGATGCGCAACAGGAAGATGGAGCTGGAGAAGCAGCTGGCCAAGCTGGAGGAGGGCATCAAGGTGTTCTCGCGGCCCAAGGTGTTCGTCAAGATTGGGGAGTAAGACGCTTCTCTGTAATCGGTGTGGTTGTCACTGTACTGTGCTCCCTCGGTGGTCTCTCACCTCCTCCGGAACATGCTCGCACATGATGGAATAGTCCCTCAGTGTTGTATATTTCCTCACATGGTGAACGATGATAGTTTAAACATTATTATTAATTTTCATGTTTTTATGTCGAATACTAAATTTAATTAGTATGAAATTACTTGTTTATTCTTCTTTTTATTTAAGTTAAAAATTGGATTGTCCTTGATTTGTCTGACGGTCCAGTTAAATCTTATACGTCCAAATTGTATGTAAATCGTAAGACTGCGATAAAATTCTTGTATACAAATAAGTTAATTTGTTTGTTACAAGTACATATCTTAGTTTATAGTCATATATATATAATGTTATATAATATGTACGGTTTCATTGTAATTAAAATAATTGAATGTTTGTATGATTTACAGTGTTTCCATATCGACAATTTTAATTCTTTGGTTGAATAAAATAATATATTTTGGATATAACAATTATATTTCTGTGTAGTAATGTAACATAAGGTGACTAGTTAACCACTAACTTTTTTAAATGATATAGCTCGTGAAAGCTGAAATGTTCTGTCAGAATTTGGGGAAGCAAGCTTTAAATTATCAATACATGTCACATGATTATTTATATGTCTGAATGAAGCTGCTATTGTTCCATCCAGGAATGTTTGAGCATCACAATGATTCTATGAATTGTCCTGAAGTCTTGAACGAATATCACAATAATTTTTATATTTAGGTGTTCGAGCCTTCCGGCTTGACCCACTGTGAGATAAACCCTTCTGAACATCAGCGCCATCTAGTAGTTTCATAGTGCAAATACACAGCGCGTCGGTGATTGGCTGTGCTGTAACGGTAGTGGGAGGTGTCAGCGCGGCTGTCAGGCACGCGAGTCGCGTGTCTCTTCAGTACGCTTTTGAATCTTCAGCGTCGTAGTAGTGCGCAACACGAAAATTCATCGACGACATTGATTTACAAGGATTACAGGTAAAATCATACCTACATTTATTATTATTTTTTCATGATAACTTGTTGTGGATTTCCTTAGTTGGATAGGGAAACAATCCACAACGAAACACCTGAATATAATGCAAGCATGTCGCCCCCGGCACACGCGGGCGTCACAACGGTGTCGCCGTTATCGTTTCGCTAAGAATGATACTAGGACCAACAACGGTGCAAGAATGTCGCCCCCGGCAACTGCGGGCGTCACAATGGTGTCGCCATTATCATTTCGCTAAGAACGATACTCAGACGAACAACGGTGCATGCATGTCGCTCCCGGCACATGCGGGCGTCACAATGGTGTCGCCGTTATCGTTTCGCTAAGAACGATACTCAGACCAACAACGGTGCAAGCATGTCGCCCCTGGCACATGCAGGCTTCACAGGGGTGTCGCCATTATCGTCTCACTACGAGCGATACTAAGTCAATAACCAACTCGGTTGTTGCAAAGCACCAAACGTTGTGAGACGCATCAACTGAGACGTCTGGTCGCATCGACCGAGACGTCACGTCGCATCAGCTGAGGCGACGTCGTATCAACTGAGACGACGTCGTATTGACTGAGGCGACGTCGTATTGACTGAGGCGACGTCGTATCGATTGAGGCGACGTCGTATCGACTGAGGTGACAAGTCGCATCAGCCGAGGCGAAGGTCGTAGTGACTGAGACGTCATGTCGCATCAACCGAGGCGACAGTCGTATCGACCTAGACGTCACGTCGCATCAGCCGAGGCGATGGTCATAGCGACTGAGACTTCATGTCGCATCAACCGAGGCGACAGTCGTATCGACCGAAAAGTCACGTCGCGTCAGCCGAGGTGACAGTCGCATTGATCGAGGCGACAGTCACATTGATCGAAACGTCAGGTTGTATCACCCGAGACGCCGCGTCGTATCAGCCGAGATGTTGGGTCACATCAACCGAAACGCCGGGTTACATCAGCCGAGGCGTTCGGTTGCATCATCCGAGACGTCTAGTCACACCTGCCAAGGCTTCGGGTCGCATCAGCCGACTCTTGAGATATCTATTGATGAGACCAAACGCATTGATTGATAAGTCCTTTTCGTATCAATTATACGATTGGACCTACGTTTTCATACAACACGTAGCACGTCGCAAGCATTCTATCACATCACAATGACGTCTCACTGACTGTGATGTTTTGGCTTCAGTACAGATCATGGCACCTATGGTCATGGGCTACCTGTGCCAAGGCCTGTTCCAACAGAAGAGAACGATTTTAGCAGTCATTGACGACAACTACTTTGGTGGTTGGATGCCGTAGGAGGTTGAAGATTTATCCCAGTCGGACCTGTTCGTCGAATCCCTCTCACTGTCTACGTAAGCAAAGCTGCGAGTCACAGTCCCTACAGAAGAGGGATCGACTCTCACCGGACGATACCTCACTGTCAGAGAAAAAATACCGGTGCATTAGGATGATACCACGCGTTTGGCTACTGGGACGCACCCTCTACTGAACTGTACTCTCTACACATAGTCATGGTGAGGATTTACGCGAGGTCCTATGAGCTTTTTATGTGCACGATGCAACTTCTCAACCCGAGACGCACCTCAAAAGCCAGTTCCTCAAGGAAACGAAGAGAGTCCCCAGTGGGACATCCCACTACCAAATCTTCCCGTCGGGAACACACATTTACATACATTCACCGACATGCAAACCTCCTGTTTTCGAACGCATGATGCACTTACTGTCAGATCAAACCCACTTCAGAGCGGGATGAACCATAGGAGTCAGATGAAGATAACATTCTACCCAAAGATTTTCCGAGCACTTTCTTTCTATGTAGCGTAACCAGGTACGCAGGAAACTGTTGTAAACCTCCCGTGGAGACAGGAAACAGGAAAAGATATATTGACTGCACAAATTGCGTCATCACAAAGGAAGCTGAATGAACTAAAATCGTTAGCTACAGCCTCAGAAACAGACGCTATTGTCGTCTGTAACTTCACGCCACGTAAATCTGAAGCTGAGCTGAAATTAGCATATACTGATCCAAAACTGTTTAAGCCAGGTTGAATATGTTTACGTTTAAATAAAGATGTCTGGATAAACGCCCATTACGCCGAGGCTCAGGAGACGTTCCATGCAACTCCTGTTTTTCGCCGGACTAAAGCTGAATAGTCTCCAAGCAACATCAACACCCGCCTGGAACTCAGTTTATCAACTGGAACGGACTGACTTGATCTTGGAGTTGACCTTTCATGAAAAATGCTTAAAGGTGGATCCAAATCTGCAGTTGGAGATCCAGAAAAACTTCCTAAATCAACAACGCGCTTTCAGGAAAGTTAGTGACGGTTCGCTGCAATACACATATGGTAGAAGAGACCAAACAATAGACATAAACGCCCGAATAAGGTGCTCAATGTCATTTTACCTGATATTCCCCCATTGGATACTTATCTCTTCTAGGAAGAGGAACTAACGGAGGCAGAAGGGGGGGGGGGGCTATACGTTTTTTAACGATAACGACAAGCCCCAGTCGCAAAACTGGTAAGAAATTTCTACCGGCATCGACACATATTAATTCAGGTAAAACTCAATGGGCAAATCAGCAAAAAAGCACCGTGATCGAAAAGAAAACGTCTGAAACTTTCGACCGAAACCAGAGAACAATAGAAGCAGTACCTACAAAAATAGTTCTGCCCTGGCTAACGGAAGGATGCCTTAATCTAGATATTTGCATGCAGGTGAAGTACGGGATCAGATTCACCCGAACTTTTTCACTGGTTGCTCTGCAAGCAATTCTTAGTTTGCTGGAAGGCTACTGTATATTCCTTTCTTATAAAACCACTATACGAAATATTAAAAGTCGAAAATTGCAGCTAATTCGAACCGAGAACCTCTGAGATATTGATGCAATAAATATCAAAGCTTCGAGATGAAAAGGACTGCCAAAAGTCAAAATCTTTATTCGTAAGCATAGGTTGTACATAGGTGTTCCATTATGGGTTTTTTAAATATTCTTAAGAGAAAAATCTGACGGCTGCCACATCGTCATCATCGGCGAGCTAAATGGGTCCCCACTACGGGGGCTCGGACATTCTTTCCCACATTGTACGGCCACCAAAATGTTCGAATGATAAGTCTGAAACAGGTATCTCAATCGATACAAAAATATGATTATTGGGTAAAACTCTTTTGTAAACCACACAGAAGGTACTTCTTCTTCGTTTTCAAAGGCATTATCTATAATATTAGCCGTTTACCCCTCTGGCTATCAAGTGCCCGATCGATTGAGTGGCCTCTATACTTCGCCAGAATGGAAATTTGAGTGATAGTCTATCTTGATGTTGTTGTTGTATTTTGACTATGAATAAACAAAACAAAACCATGTTAGAAAAACAGACGATTTGGACCATTTGCTTTTTGACAAAGCTAAGTTGGAACATAAACACCGCAAAATCTGACTTAGTGCATAAGCAACAAATAGAATATTTGGGCCTCAACTGGAATACTATTTCTAACAAAAAAACTCTTACCTAACTCACAAATGAAATAAAATAAAACAAATATCAAGAATATTATTATTATCACAGGTACAATTATAAAAGTCAGACGGATTTAGGGGGATGAAAAGTTACTCTTAAGTAATTTTGTTTTTGGTCTGCTTGAAACGTTGCCCCACGGAATGTTCTATGCTGCAGGCTCACACATATCGCAGCAACATCGTGACATGATATGGGAAAACACAAATCGTTCTGACTACCTGACCAAGCAAATGAAGAACCACATTGGTGACTCCAACACATATAAATGGCTCCAGGCTGATCCACCTTCAGCTTTTGTGGCCACCGATGCACCAGACCTCGGTTTAGGCGGGAACACCAAAATAATTGGCAGGTATGGGTATTGTTAGAAGTCTTACGATCAGTATGGAGGGAGCTCCAAGAAAGAACGATCGTTTCCCAAACTGACAATCCGATAGCAGTCTCAGAATACAGGGATGAACGAGATGAAAGAATACTCCTCCATATTGGCTCAAAATCTTAACACCTGGCCGACTTCCATAATACCACAGTGGTACCAAAGTATTTGCCACGCAGATGCGATGGCCTCGCAGACAGTCTGTCCATACTGAAGTCCCAGCAAGAGTGGCACCTAGACACCACGAAATAAGAAATTTCCTGGAGGATGGGAATTCCAGAAATAGATGTTTTCCTAGGGGCAGTCATCCGCACTAGTTTAGTTTACGATCTCAAAGTAACCTAAATAATATATATTCTATTTCTTTATCCAAATCAATCATTTTATTTACATTCATGTACATGTAGCGCTAATATATGAGCGATGAGCACAAGGACACCGAAAGCTAGTACGCGGATGCCTTCAGCCGACCATGGAAATACAAACTGGAGGTGTTTTTTTCCCCACGCCAGCATTGATTCCACGAGTGACTCAACGCTTGACCATCTCCCAAGGCCACTATATCTTCATAGCACCGAGACGGGAGAAAGCTTTATGGTGAGCCTCTCAAAGACGTACGATCTTACGATCGATGAGTTACGGCCGTGAGCCCTTCGGAACTTGTTTTTTGAAAACCAGGAAAATACTACCAGCCACCAAAACAATACTTGTCCATACAGTCCAACAGATGCCACGCTTATAAAACCTTCGCAGGGTGAGCCGATTACATCCGCTAATGAAGGAGACAGAGAAATTCTGTGGAAAACCCCTTAAAGGAAAAAAAACAACAACATCGTATAGGATGTATCAGACCTTTTCATGTGGTTATTACAAATAAGCGTTGATATACGTTTCCAATTGATTTTAAGCATTTCAGCACGTAGTGACATATTACTCTTAGCCGCAGGACACCTTAATACTCTTAGCCTCAGGCCGCCGCATTCATGTCTTGACATTATTCAACGTAAACTAAGATCGACATTTTATTTCCAAAAACAAAATCATATTATGGCCGTCTTTCGGCTCTGAAACGGACAGGACTAATTATGGTCAGCCGGATTGGTGTCTGTTGAAGAATAAATAAATTAAACTAGATCTCTTGGATCCCTATGTTAATCCATATATCGGAAGAAGAAAACGTAGAGCGGATCTAACCTTGACAAACTTAATTATCACCACCGTAAATAAGGTGAAAGCAGCCTCAGTATCTTTATAGCTGTCCGGCTTCGATAGATATTTAGAAACGCAAACATATAAGGCTCTCCTGGTAGTTTTCGAGCCGCAGTCGCTTCAGACAACTGGTCTAACAAAACTCGACATGTGCGTGATACTACGCAAGGGAAACTGGCATAACAGTTCAAACGCTCTGGGACTGTTTCAAGGAAGTGAGATCAAGGAACAGCAAAAGGGCCTGTCCTACTATGTCCGATTTTGAGGCTTTGTTATACAATGTACTCGTTTTTGAGATTTTGGTATTAACTTGATTTGTATAAGACAGGCTTCTTCATGTATTTATATTTATTTTTGGGAAGATCAGCTTAAAATATAATTTGAAGTCATATGTTCGGACCGGATTCCTACAAACCACACACAATTAATTCACAGTACGCTGGGTCAGCGCCGGCAGATAATAAACATCTCACAGTGGGTCAAGCCGGAAGGCTCGAACACCTAAATAAAACCGTTTTTCCCCCAAAGGGTAAAAAACGAATATTTAGGTTTCAGCCGTAAGGCTTGACCCACCAAATAATCTCTTGCCGGCTTCCGCCTCGCTTCCGATTCTTACAGGTTCGGTACTGAAGAGACACGCGACTCGCGTGCCTGACAGCCGCGCTGACACCTCCCACTACCGTTACAGCACAGCCAATCACCGACGCGCTGTGTATTTGCACGATGAAACTACTAGATGGCGCTGATGTTCAGAAGGGTTTATCTCACAGTGGGTCAAGCCTTACGGCTGAAACCTAAATATTCGTTTTTTACCCTTTGGGGGAAAAACGGTTTTATATGCTAAGCATATGAACACTTCACCAGTCACTGGCTTCAGGTACACTTGTGCAGGATTAGGAGGTACACTATAGTTTTCTGACATGTTGAAACAAATAATCATTGAATATGATAGGGCCTTTCCTAAACGTCACTTCATCATGGTTGTGCCACTTGTAGAAGGAGAAATCCGGAAAGAAGAATTTTATTTCCCTTTCTGCTGATGTGTTTGAATCTGAAATATTGATAAAACAAAATGATAGAGGCAACTATGAGTTTAAGATATTTTTATTTGACACAAGGAGTGGCATAATAATAATTTATGTCCCAACTGACTGAAAAGGCAATGGTAATTATTAAAAGCTTTTTTTTATCATTCAGTCATATATAACAAATTAGAACTCCTTGGTCATTGGCCTAGATTGAACCCAGACCTATATTGATCAAGGAATGACACCAACCAACACCAATGACCCAACTGAGCTACCATGCCTTTATTTTATATATAAAAGTTATTATATTTACCAGAGCCATGAGCCACATTCCTAGTGTCCGAGATGCCAAACATGCCTCGCAGACAGTAGGGCTCCTGGAATTGAGCCTTGTAAACGCTGGTCGGGCCCAGTATCCGTCGCCAGAGTTGTATAGCGTTGCAATGGCCAATCACATGCAGGTCTACGCTACCACTGGAAAATATAAACAAGTTTTTTAAAATAATATGTGTGATAAGTACCTGTAATATCGAAAATACTTAGTATCGATTCAGCCTATGAGATCTTCACGAACTACTTTCAAGGAGAGTATATTTTGGCACGAATAACTAGGTTACGTATGTTACGAAATAAATCCTAATTTGCACCTAGCCTTACCTAGCCATGAAGGTAACTAATCTGTTGTAGAAAAATTTGCCGACATGTTCCTTGTAAAAGTTCCCTGCCGCCTCCTTGTCTAGGGAAATTCTTTTAGTTTTAACAACAATAAATCGACTTTTAATTATATTTCTCATATATGACAGTGCTACTGGATTCTTAACAGCATGAGGTTTTATTATGGCCAGTGTTAGCTGCAGCTTTTGCATTGTGCTAGACGTCTGTAACTATCTCATTTTTTTTCAGGCTTTTTCTATTAAATTTCTTAACCAAAACTTTATCCTAATTCTAACCTTGTTCGCTCAATAGAGTTGACAATTGACATTGATTGACATAACATTGACATAAAATAAGGTTTTTACTTTTTTAGTGCTACCATGTATAAAATTAAGGAATCCCTAAATAAAAATATGGGTTGGATAAATAAACGTTCCGTGTGAAAGTACCCATAGCCGATCCATAGATCATCATCAGCCGGGAAACGTCCACTGCTGGACATAGGCCTCCCTCATGGTACGCCACATCGACCGGTCCCGAGCCACCTGCATCCAGCGACTCCCTGCAACTCGGTCCATCTAGTAGGGGGACGGCCTGGTAGACGTTTTCCGGTACGTGGTCGTCACTCGAGAACCTTTACTCCCCACCGGTTATCGGTTCTTCGAGCGATGTGGTCTGCCCATTGCCACTTCAGCTCACTGACTCGTCGAGCTATGTCGGTGACCTTCGTTCGTCTACGGCTTTCCTCATTCCGGACCTTATCACGTAGAGAAATTCCGAGCATAGCTCGTTCCATTGCTCGCTGAGTGACTTTGAGCTTGTTTATTCGGCCCACAGTTTTTACCATGTCGAGTCAAAGAGATTGAAATACATATATATTGTTACGAGCTTTCGTGGTTCGTTTATTGAAGAGAAAGAAAGTCCAAAGTTCCGGAATTTATTGGTAACACAAGTTCACAAACCAATCTTCAAAATCACTGGTCCCCCCAAACAGAGTACGTCCCTGTCTCACTAGTTCCGAGTTGTCTGCACTGAGTCCGTCTCTGGATTTCACGTACAGAGTCCTTGAACACTACTAACGCCGATCTGTCGATACTGACACCACGTGACACACTAGTACACTAACACTTTTTCACCTCGACTGTACTTTCGCTTTACAATTTCTTCCGGTTTTCGTTTCTTCACTTTTTATCACTGTGAACTCAACTCAAACTGAACTGTCCTCGAAGCTCGGCTCGCGCCTATATATACCCCGTATTGTTTCTAAATCCTATAGTCTAGATTCTAGACTCTAGAATCTTCAGGAACGTTGGAGAGTATTCGACGCGAAGGAGATAGATGAATTGGTGTCCCTTTCGCACTTGACAATCCTTATGCGAGTATTCAAGAGCTTTCTACGATAGTCATTTGTCAATATCCGACACGAAGGGGATAGATGGATACGCCCCTCTCTTTTCTTTATCTCTAGACTTTTCGAGCTCCGTGACAATATGTTGAAACCTTGTAGGAATCAACTTGAAATTTTCGTCTAAAATCGTCAAAACAAGCTATAAAAATTACACATTATACATTTTATTAAGAAGACTGAAGAAATGGCTTCCGCATTTTTTATAATCTTAAAATTCTAAAAGAGAATATCATTATCAAAGAAATGGCTGTATGGTGTTTTGCCTTTGCCTATTCCTGGTAGGCAAAAATCTTACAAAAAAAGTGATCCCATTTTTAGGTTATGTTTTTGTGTTTCTTGAACAAACAAAACCTTTGGTTCAAACTGATTTTATTGTGAATCTACTGGAACCATGCCTGAGATGGAGCTTAAGAGAAAGGCAGATGACTACACAATAGTTCCATCAAAGAGAACTCGTCAAGAAATCTCAGTGGCTGGAACTAGAGAAAAAGCCGTCGTTACTTCTTCGGTTAGTATTGTTTTATGCAAAACAAATTATTGATAGATAGGTATTGCAGGTGCTTTGCTTTCCAAAGTATTAAAAATAGTCTAAATAAAGAATTGTTTATGTTTTAGGTACCTCGAACTAGCAACCTTTATGCACCTATAATGTTGCTTGAGGGGCACCAAGGAGAGATATTTACAGCTAAGTTTCATCCTGAAGGGAAGCACTTAGCATCTGCTGGTTTCGATAGACAAATATGTAAGTATGAGTAAAAGTGTAGATGATCCCATCGGATAGATTTGCATGATGAGTTCTACAAACAAAAACTATTGTAAGTCACCTAAAGTGCAATCCTTCCATAAGTTACAATAAGACCACTGCTCAAGCTAATGAGCCACTGCCTCCTACGTACACCACGATACAGTAGTTGAACACTAAGGTTTCGCGTAGACTAGAAAATAGACTAGTGTCTGTCTACATATAATGTCCATTGCTTTTCTAATTGTTGTGTCAGAGTGTATGTTATTGTCTTAGTTAAATAATAAGATAGCTTTACAGACGTTGAATTTAGCATTCCATTATACATTTATTTATTATAAAAATTTAGTATAGAAAAGCTATACTTATACACAACTTAATCTGACAACACTGGAAGAGCGAAGGAAACGAGGTGACCTAATTGAAGCATATAAAATACTCAATGGACACTACAATGTGAGCAACATCAAAACCTTGTTCACTATGAGCCAGAACAGTCGATTGAGAGGGCACTCAATGAAGCTCACCAAGCCTTCATGTAGGAGCAACCCAAGGAAACACTTCTTGCCTAACCGTGTAGTGCATTCTTGGAACGCTCTGCCTGAAAGTGTTATAAGTGCTACTTCAGTGAATTGTTTCAAAAACAGACTAGACAAACATTTACAAACATTAAAACAAGTGCAGTGATATACACGCATCAGCTCGAAGAGCTGCTAGTGTATCAACCAAATAATAATAATAATAATAATATTCTACACATCATGTCAGCATCTGCCTAAAATGGTGGTTACTAACCTTTTTCAACCAATGATCACTTTGTTCTGTTCAAGAACCATAAGGTTCAAAAATAAGTACACTTTGTTCAACGTCTATTACAATGGTTGGCAACTCTTATATTGCATGATCTTCCTACGGGCCACTATCAAGGCTCTCACTGACTACAGTTTAGGAACCAGTGGCTTAAACCAATTAGATACTAAACAGACACTCAATTGGCATTTAATAAAATTACGATTGACTACAAAACTATATTCCTATGTTTAGCTAAAAATTTAAACTTTAATTTAAACCGTGGGACCAGCAACAAGTAGTAAGTCCTAGTGGTCCTTGTCCAAAAAAAGGTTGAAGACCACTGGACTAATAAATAGGAATAGTTATTTAAAGACCTGTATAATAAATTTTTTTTGGTGTGATTGCAGTTGTATGGAATGTGTACGGTCAGTGTGACAACGTGATGGTGATGAAGGGTCACACGGGTGCCATTCTGGAGCTGTGCTTCTCTCCGGATGGAGCACACCTGTACACCTGTGCCACAGACACCTCCGTGGCTGTGTGGGATGTGCCCACTGGCACCAGGGTCAAGAAACTAAAGGGACACACTACGTTTGTTAACTCCGTCTCAGGTAACATCTACTTATTATTCCGTTTCTATTTGCCTGGTCCTTCAGAATAGATACAGAAGTGTGACTTGTGTGCTTTTTGGACTATGTGTTAAATGAGATCTGTAAGAATATCAAGATTTCTGTAAATGTATCAACAGAAACACTGTTGATTGATTTGATATGAAACAAATGTGTGAAGGGTGTTGCACTTTGCATTGATAATAACACTGTTGGATGACAAGTGTGTACCCAGAAGGTTCAAGCATGTAGTAATGAGACCACAGAGGATTATTATTTCTTGAGTTTCATTTTGATTTGTGTTTATTGTCCAACGATCAACTAAAATGAACTCTCTGTAGGAGAGTAGGCCAGAGCCCCTGCAGTGGAGACATATATAGGCTGACAATGATGACCAACTATAGTTAGGGTAGTAGTAATTGTAGTAACTTGTCAGGTGCTCGGCGAGGCCCCGAGCTGCTCGTGTCCGGGTCGGACGACGGCACGGTGCGCGTGTGGGACGCCCGCAAGCGCAACGCGTGCGCCGTGCTGCCGGCCGCGCACCCCGTCACCGCCGTCCTGTTCACGGACACCGCCGAGCGCGTCGTGTCCGCAGGACTAGACAACGTCATCCGACTCTGGGACCTGAGGAACAACAAGCTGGCTTACTCCATCAAGGGGCACACTGACACAGTCACTGGTGAGACACGAGACAACCACTTACCCATAGAAACACACCTCGGGGACACACTGCTACAAGATAGCATCAAGACCTGCAAACACAGAACCATCGTACAGTTCATGGCTAAAGTTGTTATTGGAAAAAAGAAACTTATGCCCATATAATATCAAATCATTAAACTATTAATTCCCAACAAAATCTCCATTTCGAAAGCCGTTAGTTGACAACATTGGGGGACATACAGTACAAATAGGTAGGTCCAACTATGACAAAGAGGTAAACTGAAGAATTGAACTTTTCTAGGCAGTGTTTGGGAATATACATTTTTAAGTGATGCATGACCCGGCCGCGTACTGCTGCAGCACACATTACTCGACCATCTCAAACATTACGCATCACTCATGGCATTACGCGCGCATGACTTTGTTCTGCACAGGGTGCGCTGTGCGGGCTTTGATCGTCCGACAGAACCATATGTTACTGAAATGCATCCGTATTACTCAGACGATAAGACTTACATTCCACGTATTTGATTCCGAGTATGTGATGTTTAGAGAGCATGACATTACAAATGTTACAATAGCAAAAGAGTGGTCCTGGCGGGGCACGGCGCGTGTTTCAGGTGATGTGTACTCGGTCTGTCATTACAGGTCTGGCCCTCTCCGGGGACGGGTCATACCTGCTGTCCAACGCGATGGACAACACGGTGCGCATCTGGGACGTGCGCTCGTTCGCACCCTCGGAGCGGTGCGTCAAGCTGCTGTCGGGACACCAGCACGGCTTCGAGAAGAACCTGCTGCGCTGTGCCTGGGCCCCGGACGGATCCAAGGTAAATATACACCTGGAACCATCGCAGCCATTAAGCTCATTATTTCCATCCTTACAAACTATGCCTACGTCACTTGAAGTTCTTCAGACCCTGACGTCAGACAGAGAGTTGATATGACCACATCGTCACAGAATCAATATAGTACTACGATCCCCGATACCTTACCTCTACACGCAATAAAGTGACTTAGAAAATGACCGTTACTTATGTATACACGTATACAAATGTCATCCGTTCGATGTGTACCGACCGGCCGGTGCCATTGTTTTAGATGTGGTTTATCCCACTTTTGATGTAACAACGCCGCATTACATTTCAAACATCAGTCCATTGTGCCTGACGTATTAACAACCACCGTGGTCTAATGTTTCGATTGTTGGAATCGTAATTCATTAGTACAAAAGTACCCTGAGAACAAACGAAGCTGTCCTAACAACGAAATTTATTTATTTAGTCAGTAATATTTAAAGTTTGCACGGTAGCATTCTGAGAATATAGAAGACCTGCCGTTTAGAAAAGTGGTGCATGGTGCTGCACAGAACAGTAAACGGCCATGGCCATTCGGCCACGCGCTTGGACTTTCAATCCGGAGGTCCCGGGTTCGATTCCCCGTGGAGGTACCTATCGGTACTGTTTGGTTGGTGGCAGAACATTTTCTATGTCCATCTGGATAGCTACCATGTTACCTAAGTCTGCCGCCAAACAGCAGTGTCAATAGCACTGGTGTGTTCCGGTATGAAAAGTAGCAGCTCACCATCAGGTGGGATGAAGGCCAAATGTTAACTGATCATACATTTAAACATGTGTTGTTTACGTAGGTATCGGCAGGCTCGTCCGACCGTCACCTGTACGTGTGGGACACGACCTCGCGCCGCGTCCTCTACAAGCTCCCCGGACACAACGGCTCCGTCAATGACGTGCACTTCCATCCACACGAGCCCATCGTCCTCTCAGCCTCCAGTGACAAACAGATATATCTCGGTGAGATAGATCACTGAACCCAGTGGATCATCGTACGAGGTGTGACTGTGTAAAACAATATATGGACGTGGACATGTTGTGAAGTGTTGTTTTTGGATACTATAGTGTGTTTCAGTCCAATAGAAATAAACGTGAACAAACATGTAAATATATTAAATCCTCGGTGAACAAGTATGGTAAGTATGGCTATCTCTGTAAAAAATATGACAAAATGTTTTGAGAAGCACTGTGTGAGTGTCTTTAAGTATAGTTCTTTCAATCCAATAGAAATAAAAGAAAAGTAGCAATATCGTAAATATCTATACAAGTGTAGGCATCGTTTAAGAATTTTTCGATATTCCACCCCTAACAGCAAAATAAGGAAAGCAAATTTTAATTTCAGTTCGTCATTTCATCAATCAATAGCATGTCAATTTAGCCTTAGTGATAAAAATTAAGAACGACGTATTTCAGATTAATCATCTCCTAAAAGGTATAAAGATATATAAAATTTTCGTGTCACGGTGTTTGTGACCGCACTCCTGCGAAACGGCTTGACCAATTTTAAAAAAAATATTTATATGTATGAAAGTCCACAAATTCAGTGCAGACTAATAATGAAAGTTTTTTTTTTAATCGTGCAGTACCTTCGTAAGTGATGTGGCAATTACAATAAATCTGTGCTGACTAAAGTATTTCATTTTAATTTCATGTGTTGTAGATGTCGGTGTGAAATAAAATACAATGTCTCACCTATTCATTTATTTTATTATCACAGAAAAATCGTATTAAATTACATAATTAACTTTGTAACAATCCTCATAAATCAAGTTATTATTACTTACCTATTCTCACCCAGAAGCCTCAAGTTAACACAACAGTGCTATTAGTTCTGCCGTTGGTGGCATGGGGGCACAGCTAGCCAAAACAACATAGAAAATGCCCTACCACCAACCGAACCTAGTACCAATAAGGCCCCTGGGAATCGAACCCGGGATCTCTATTGTGAATCCAAGCATGCAGCCACTAGACCACAGATGTGCTTATAAATATTTTCAACTCTTAAATACAAAGTTCTCTAGGGGGAGGTAGCTCAGGAATAAAACCTAACTTGAATTCATCACTATTGAATGCTTCCAGTGCATCCTCTGTCAAATTTTCTACGAAACTATAAATGCTACTGTCCTCCCTCTGTTGCTCATTTGGTCTAGCAACACCAAACACATTGGTTTGACCTTCTGATTGCTGGAAAACATTGCTCAGAGTTTCAGACTTTTTAAATACAGAACTTTCGGAACTCTGAAAAACATTATTAAAAACGTCAGTGCTTTGAAATACATTAGCATTTTGGTTACTTTGAAAGGGAGAGGTTTGATTTTGATTAAACTGATCTGAGCCAAAGAACTGTTGAGCAGATGATGCAAAAATACTCTTTGGATTTGAGTCTTGAGTTTGATTCTGTGGTGACCCAAATATGTTTTGACTGGCCTGAGCAAAGATACTCTTCGCTGGATCAGAACTCGGAGAGCCAAAAGCATTGTTTTGCTGTCCAAACACAGATTGGTTTGTGCTGGCTTGCATATTGAACATGGAATTTGCTGCTGGGTTTTGTCCAAATGCAGGAGTGCCCTGGACTGCAGAACGGAATACAGAAGCTGCTGGATTTCCAAAACCATTCTGTCCAGTATTGGTGAACGGTGACGACACAATTTCACCATTGTAGATGTTCCTCAGTACTTTTATCATGGAACTATTTGGTTGAAGGAGTTGTTCATGCTTTAGTCTAGCTTCTTTAAAGAGGTTGTTCAGGTAGGCAGCCTGAAAAAGGGATAATTTGTTTTGTGATCATTTAAAATGATATTATGTAGGTTTGACACATTAAAGCATGCCGCTTATTTTATGAAATTTTGGACTGATATCTATTTACAACAGCCAGCAAACAATTAGACTAGAAGCTGGAAAATCTGGCTGGTTCCATTCCACACATGGATGAATGTCATTAAAACCTTGTCATGTTAAACAATAAAACATATAAAAGTATACATAACAGATTTCATTCCAAAAAAATATTCAACTAGTACTTTGTCCATGACTTGTCTGCATGGACCTCAGATGTTAACTACTTCTTCAATTTAGATAAAAAGTAGCATATGTGCTACTGTAGCCTTTCAATTAGTAGTATATACAAATAATCAATCATTCTGAATCTTCAGTATGAAGTAAAGGACAAACTCACTTTAAAAAAAAACTTACTGCCTGATCAACATTATTATTAACTTTCGCTTCATAAATGAACAAGCGTGCCTCTTCAAAGGACAGGTCCACGAGGCCGGGCAGCGTCGCCTTCTCTTTGAAAGGGGCATATCCGGAGAGGATCCATTGGTTGCCTTTCAGAACTGCTTGTATATCCGAAGTAACTTGGTTCACTAGCTGCTCGTCGGTAACCGACTGAGTCTGGGCAGGTGCTGTTACTGCCTGTTGACTACTTTGGGGAGCTGTAAACAGATAATGAACAGAAACAATAACCAGTATCAGTGGATGTGAAGGGTAAACAAACAAACGTACCGTGATAAGAGTATTTCGAGCCATAAATGTGGTCAAATCTACAACTGTTGCTATATCTACAGTAACCTTGCTGGAAATACTTGCACACAACCATTTTAACGCTATAATATACTACGTTAGGAAGGAACAGACACAAGTTAAGAAAGAAAAATTATTTTTTCTTGAAGGAAAACCTTGAAAATGAACACAAGTGATAGATCTGTCAAAACCAATCCGAAACCAAACAATCAAAGGTAAAGGTATGCGATGCGCTATTGCGCTGGCTAGGGATTACTTGCTCAGTGGCGCTGGCGTTATTTTTACACCTATAAATAACATTATATGCATGATTAAATACTTACCTCTTCTTTTTAATTTTTATGGCCTTGGCTACATCAGTCTTTGCCAAAAAGAATTGATAGGATTAATGTATGAGATGAAAGAGATGCAGCCATACAATTGAGTGAATAAAATTAGACATCTCATTCATTATTGTTTACACGGTGTGTATTTCAGTAATCAAGAAACGATGAGTTAATGTTTTTTTTCTACAATTTTTTATTATTTTTGAGTAACGGACGGACACTGAAAATATTTATTAAAATGGTAACATCAGGATGGATATTCTTCGAAATGACGTCATGATGTAGATAACCATGACAACAGTGAGAAAATAAGATAAACAACATGGTTTATATGTATGCGTGTTGTGTAAAAAGTTTGCAAGTGTGTCTAAGCGAAAACGTCAAGTGTTTTTATATACATGCGTCAATGTCACGTGAAAATACAAAACGAATCAAAGAATATATAATATAAATGTTATTGTTTTAAAGCTTGTCCTGTAGCGTAGGGACAGGCAATGGATGATACTCCATAAGCCTTACAAAACCAATTTGTATCAACACTTACACCACAGACTATGATACACCTATGATTTGTTAGACCCAATCGTTACGATTCTTGGCGCGAACTTGAAAAATTATAGTTCATTGCAATTTTAGTAATTTCATAATAATACTGTTATGTTTTTTTTGTTATAATGGTGTGAGGGTTTTGACGCGACCGAAAGGGTTTACAATGTCAAGTACATTCGGCATATGGATTATTTCAAATTATGTTGAAACCAAGGCTGACCTTTGTCCTCGTCAAGAATCGTCAAAACAAGCGATAAAATATACAGATTTTACATTTTATTGGGAAAACTGAAGAAATTGCTTGTTTTTATAACCTTAAAATAAAATTCTAAAATAGAATGTCATTATTAAAGACATGGCTGTATGGTGTTTTGCCTTTGCCTTTTCCCGGAGAGAAAAATTCTTTAAAAAAATCAGTTACTTGTATTTTTATTTCTATTTGAATTTTTTCCTGAATGTCTCTCTTTCACACACGAACACGGAGTGGCGTGGATTTAAACACAATTTAAAATCAAATTTGTTTATTTCTGAATAAAATCGGTCATAATTTCTCGCTGCTGATTCGACATTACAAGACTCCAAATTAACGAATCAAGCTATCATCTAAGTAGCAAAAGTCGTGTTTTATAAACACTAATATAATATTTTTATCATCACATAATTTACCAAATAAGTAACATTTACTATTACCAAATAATTTCTTAGCATATGGCACAACAATAGACCAATTTCCACAAAACTCACAGGCACTTTCAATAAACTAACAAAATGTTAAATGTTTGAACTACAACCAACTGTATAAGCGTGGGGACACACTTGCCTTTGTTATTCTGATCTATCTAGAATGACCTAGACCGGGCTTTCTTGATTTGCACAACTGCAAGCGAGATGAAATCTCTTTCTCTCTCTCTCTGATATATTATGGAGTTTGTATGTAATTCGCGCGTCTTTCTGACAGTCCAGCGTTCTCCGGGGATGCTGGCCGGTTGCTTGCTGACCGGGGGTGCTTGACGGTGCGGGTAGACAGGTGTGTCTCGACCGGCACATTTTGTATGGCATTCCAGCCTTCCGGGCTCCGGATGATCTGGGTAGATCAGAACAGCAAAGACAGATATGTCCCCACGCTAAAGCAGTATAGACTGTGCTATTATAAGTGCTGTAGAACTGGATCAAAAACTTATTTTATACATAATTTATAATGATTTACAGCGCCATCGATAGGACATTTGTTGAACGTATGGAAAGTTGTCTATTTTTTAACCTTAACATTATAAAAAAACTAAAAACATTTTTTAGAAAGTAAAGAAAATACAAATACAACGATTTAAATATTTAACAATTAAAGTAAATTGAGCGATGATTGCACGACTTGATTTAGCAGACTCAACTTAATGTAACTTCTCTCTATCAAGTCTAGAACACTAACAAATAATCTGACATAATATTAAACGTAATATTACTTAGAAACATACATAGGATTCTTGGCGCGAATTTAAAAAAATGTGGTTCATTGCAATTGTAGTAATTTTATAATAATACTTTTATGTTTTTTTGTTATGTGTTATAATGGTGTGATATAGTGCAAAAAGTGTAACGGACGGTGTTTTAGTATCAATTATGCAAAATGTTTACCATGTCGAGTATATTCGGCATACGGATTCTTTCGAATTATATTGGAACCAAGGCTGACCTTTGAAATTCTCGTCAAGAATCCAAAACAAGCGATAAAATGTACACACACATTATACATTTTATTGAGAAAACCGAGAAAACTGAAGAAATGGCTTTGGCCTTGTTTATAACCTTAACATTCTAAGATAGAATATCATTATCAAAGATATGGCTGGATGGTGTTTTGCCTTTGCCTTTTCCTGGTGAGGAAAAATGTTACAAAAAAAAATTAAAAAAATTAAGAAGTACATTACAATATATGTATACCTACTTGTAGGTACTCAGTTTGGTTGGTAGGAGGCATGTGGGACATTTCTCTGTCTTCCTGGCTAGCTACCATCCATTATTCCTAATCCTAATTACAATACCAAAATACCTACACTTGAGGAACTTTCATCGAAATGTATATTATAGGAACTGGTTCATTTTACAGTACTGTGCTACCGCCAACTCGTTGGAGCTTGTAACAAACTTCTAACGAGCAAACTGTTTGGTTAGGCAGAGATAGTTGTATCTAAATTAAATTAACATAATTTTTAAGACAATTTTTAAATGTTTCATACGAGCGCGAGTACTGTGTGTGTCCAATAGAATCGGGACGGTCTTTCATTTCGCACTGGTAGCTGGTAAAATGTCGTCCAGTTATATACAGTTTGGACTTTGATTTACTTTAAAGATGAGATTCGTAGTAACAAGATTTGACTTGATTCTAACACTGGAGACGTATGTTTATGCATCTATAGTCAAACCTATATAACGTTATGAAACCACAGAATATATAGTAATGTAACGTTATATACTTCCACCACAGTCGTGTCTGTTAAATTAGTAGAATCAATCAAAAGAGACTAATCAAGTGGAAAATAAACGAAACGTCGAAATAGTAGAGGTGTTCTATACTCATCGGACGATATTTATCAAGCTTTTGCCCCGACTTCGTCAAGTCAAAGATTTCTTCAAAGTCGCGGGCAAAATGCTAGTTATTTGATAACGTTTTCAAGCTAGAATAGCGTCCATCGACAATGTGGATCAAAAACGTTATCTGAAAAAAATGTTGCTTGCTGTGGTACGACGGCTGTATATGTGCCGTGAAGGCTATCCTTGCATAGTGCTGTCCGCCCTCTCCCTCCGGAGGATGATTTCCTCGAAGTTGTCCTCTATCTCGCGGATCTTGTCCAGCAGCACGTCCGCCAGGTTCTGCGCAGGGTCCGTCTCTGCGATGTAAGCACAGAACAGAGATAGTAGGTACGATTGCGTGAGCGCGGATGTGGTTTCATGCAGTACTCACCGTCGAAGTGCACGAGCACGCACTTGTCCCTGCACTGGTCGCTGCGCGCGACGGTGCGCTCCAGTTGCTCGCAGAACTCCGACACGACGGTGGGCACATGCACGTCGCACAGGCCTGACATCACAGTTACGGTATCGATATAAAAAAAATTGACCCCTGTCTTCTCTACAGCTACTTCAACAAGGAAGCAGATTGCACCCAGTAAGATTCGTCAGATTTTGGTAAACCTCGACGTATTTTCACGTAGCTAAGTTGGGTATAGCGTCAGTTATTGAACAATCGAGGTCTGGGTTCGATCCTGGCTTGCACCAATGAGTTCCAATTTGGAAATTATGTACAGGTGACAAAAATCGTTACCATTGGCTTTTCGGTGAAGGAAAACATCGTGAGGAAACCTGCACACTCCTGAAAAGAAATTCAAAGGTGTGTGTGAAGTCTACCAATGCGCACTGGTCCCGCGTGGTGTACTATGTCCCATACACTCTCTGTAGGAGAGTAGACCTGAGCCCCTGCAGTGGGAACGTGTATAGGCTGTTGATGATGATGAAGTAATGCGTTACCCAGATCTTGCGATATGTCCTTGCACGACCGGATCAGCAAGTCCAGTATAAGCTGTAATGTGTATGGTTTGGACTCACTCTCGTACAGGTTCCTGTTCTGCAAGACCCGGTGCAGCGTGTGCAGGGGCGTGGCGAACTCCGCCGCGAGGTAGACGGGGGGCGCGCCGGAACGGTTGATCCTGTACGCGGAGTTCTTGTAGGAGCGATTCATGACACCAGCGACGCTCTTCACCACGTCGTCCAGGGACTGACACCACAGACAACGTTCTCAGGAACAAGTACATACCATCAGTCGACTACATCCACTAAGAATATAATATTTTGTCGTAAATGTGGTTTGCTTGCAGGCAAAGACGTTAAGGCGATCCGCCTCCATCAGTTTCATACTAACTTTCTGTTGCCATAATCTTTTAAAATATAATGGCTGGATTTGTGCAGTAACTATCTGAAAATATGACATCAGATTGTGATGTCGCGAAATGAGTATCATTAACATACAACTTCACAGTGAATCATAATTTTCATTATTAACACTTTTTTTATTGTTCAAAGCGCCATCTATGAACCATCAGCTGCGTAACTGCTATTGTAGCTAACTATGAAGTTGTAAATTAATGATATTTATTTAGCGACACTACAATTTCGTCTCCTATTTTTAGGTTATTACTTATCAAAGCTACGTAATCTATTTTAAAACATTATGGCAACAGAAATTTAGTACGGAAGCATTAGGAGAGAGATAACGTTAAGTTATTCATTACAAGGTTACAGCACATATTGTCATGTTGATGGCGCACAAAAATATGTAACATATGTAAGATCTTACGGTACACATACAACTTATTTCTTATAAATATCTGCTACGTTATGTACAACCGAGCGCTACGCTGAATTGTTTCGCAAATAGTTTTTTTACTGTACCATGGGTTTGCACTTGGCCACCAGTGCATCTACCATGAGTTTACGCAGGCGATAACGTGTATCGTTAACTATCGCTCTGTCCTTGTCACCCGCACCTCGACTGAGCAGCATTTCCGATAGTATTCGACGTGCGCACCCACACGCCTCGAACTAATGAGGCGCTGGCTCTACTACCTTTCATAGTGGTACACAACAGTGCTATTAACGCAGTTGTTTAGCGGCAGACTTAGGTAACATGGTGGTAGATAGCCAGGCAGACATATAAAATGCCCTACCACCAAAGAAAACTAAGTACCACTGGGAATCGAACCCGGGACCTCCGGATTGTGAATGTAAATGAAATGTGTAACGCTGGGTGCAAGCGTCTAGGGACCATGGTGATGGTGGTAGGTAAGGAGCAGTTATAACAACTCACGCTGCAACACTCCAGGTAGGGCAAGTCCTCGCGGTTTTGTTTGTTGAAAGCCTTCATGTCTGAGGGGCAGTACAGGTTCTTGGTGATCACCACGAACAGACGCTTCACGGGGAACACCACGCCTTGAGTAGACTGAAACATACAACAAACAACTGTGGACCGAATAAACAAGCTCAAAGTCACTCAGCGAGCAATGGAACGAGCTATGCTCGGAATTTCTCTACGTGATAAGGTCCGTAATGCTCGACGAGTCAGTGAGCTGAAGTGGCAATGGGCAGGCCACATCGCTCGAAGAACCGATAACCGGTGGGGAGTAAAGGTTCTCGAGTGGCGACCACGTACCGGGAAACGTCTACCAGGCCGTCCACGGTGGACAAACGACTTGGTTAAGGTCGCGAGGAGTCGCTGGATGCAGGGGATCGAGACCAGTCGATGTGGCGTGCCATGAAGGAGGCCTATGTTCAGCAGTGGACGTTTCCCTGCTGATGATGATGAATTGATCTGGGAGCCAGTATCTACCAGTGCTCACCTCGTACATTCTAATGTTCTCCTGGAACCCCACGAACCTGGCTCCGTCGTCAGGGATGATGTGCGTCAGGTATCCCTCGAAGAAGGAGCACGCCATGCCCACGCCGTACGAAATCATGGCAGGCAACGTCTGTTCACATGGAGACTCATTTACCATTTAAATGTACACCTTCTCGTAGCAATTAAAGTGGCCTAATGGTTAAATGTTGGATTACCAATCCGGAGGTCCCGGGCTCGATTCCCAGTAGCGGTTTCTATCGGAGAAAAGAAACATTCAAAATGCAATGAAAAAACTAACTAACTTTACTACGATGAACTATAATTTTCGTCCCTGGAAATACTTGCAAAATCCAAATGAAAATAATAATAGTGGTTTTATTTTTTGGGATTTCTTTTAATTTCCTTTATGGTATAAAATACAATTCAACACCAATCTAATTCGGTATCAAGCGTGTGTCATGTGCCCAATATGCGTAGCTCTTCGCAGCTTTCAATAAACAAGAAATACATTACATTAAAAATTGAAAAACCTACGCACTAATATAAAAATATCTATATTTTTAAAACATTTTATGCTGAAAATGCCTAACATCAGTTGATACTCTTCAAATTGCTGAATGAATTTTAACCAAAAATAGCTAAGAACCACTGCATGGAAACTGGTTTTCACGTAGAAAATAAACACATAAAAATCAGTCCATCCCTTCAAGAGCTACAATGCCACAGACAGACACACATTGACGTCAAACTTATAACACCCCTATTTTAGCGTCGTGGGTTAATAAAGCCAGTCGTCGTCGTCGCGCGGCTTTATTTATGTATATATCCGCGCATTTGTAATGTCATATACAAAGCTATGTCAACCTTCAGTACCGGAAGACAAGTGCTATTAACACAGCTATTTAGGCAATATGTAATCTTACCGCATCCTGGGTTTGTGATATCAAATACGCGATGTAGACGAGAGGGAAGTTCTCGTCCAGTATAGCGTGTCCGAGGTACAACTGCAGGGACACCGCGGACACGAATATCAGGAGAGATATCTTGTTGTCGCACAGCACTCGGTCGAGAGTTATCTTGCTGCCCAGGAACGTTCTGCGCACCAGGGAGCTAGCTTCCTGGAGCCCTCGCATCATCAGGAAGTATGCGACGTAATGCGCTGGAAGAGTGTCAAAATAATGATGTTTCTTTGCATTGCACTCAAGTACTTTTGAACCATGTCACATTCAGCCTTCAACCATCCCGTCAACTAAAAGTGAATATGACATGGTTCTAAAGTGGATACATATTTTTGTACTCGAGTGTACATGTGATGACAGTTAATTTTAGTATCTAATATAATATTTAAAAATTTCAAGTTTATGTCTATATATCAATATATCAAATATAATTTGAGGTTTGATGTAGACTCCTACATAAAGACGTAACGTAAATATTTATTATGTCGTGTGATAAAGTTTTGCACCTTTAACGTATTTAATTTAATATGGCTAATTTAATTTTGCCCTTTTTGATGATTTGATTATAGCGCTACTAGCGTTATTAAATAATAGATTCGTATTCCTGCCCGCCACTTTGTCGACGTGGCCTTACAACCATCTTCAGCAATAAAGAGTATATGTATAATAATTTTCAAAATTTTTGATCTGATAATTTTGAGGTTGACGCCCAATAAATTGCAAAGATGTACGTATGTAATCGAGAGTGGCAAAAAGGAAACCAAATAGTAACACATTATGTTCTTTTAGTTGAAGCAATTATTGGACGTTGACCTCAAAAATATCAAACATAGAAAGATATTTTTTAAATTATTATTTTTGTAATAGGGTAGTAAGTAGAGAGTAAAAAGGGCGCGCTTAAAAACCCTGAGAAAATCCGCCATACTTAAAACGTGTCTGTTTTGGCGCCCGATTTTATCCCGTTGGCCACACGATTCTTAAAAACAAAAATGTTATTTCAACTTACCAACAATCGGTATCCATTTCCGGGCATTGTCTGTGCTGTAGCCGCGCGCGCCTAGAATGGAGATGCAGAATATTAGCGTGGAACTATATGTCCATACATTTTTCCTAAATAATGTAGTTTCTGAACGCATTCTGTCCTGTACAGTCCGTGGGGACACGAGCACACGACTAGAGTTGCAAAACCAATTAAAACAAAACCATATCACTAAAGATTTAAATATGACTATTTTAAACTAAGGCTATGTGCACACAGGTGTTCGTTGAGAGCCTTTATGTATAACGGATTTACACTTGTCCTTAATCTCGCAGCGGTACGTGACGATAAGCCGCAGGATGGAAGCGTGCTCGTCAGGAAGCCATAGTCTAGATCGTCGCAATATATTGTTAATTCATACTTGTGCGAAGTGAGATTGAGTTTGATTGTCCTTTCTTTACGTTGTAACGAGGTCAGATCTAATATATTTTTTTGTATAGAGATAGTTGATAGGATGCAAAAGGACATTGACTAGTTTTTATCCCGATGCAGCAAGTAGTTTCTCTGCAGTAATTTTTGAAGTATGGACAAAGTTCAATCCGAAAGAAGAAATAGATTTAAAAAATATAAATTAATTAAAATTATAAATTTATGAATGAATTCATCATAGATTGATACAACACACTCTCCACTAATAACCACCACGGCCACGGCAGGCAGATTGGTGATCGCAGTAAGATGTGTTTATTACATCTATAGGTAGTGCTGCTGTCCATCTCCTGATTTTTCATCGAAGTTACTTTCAGCGACACCATGTTCAAATATCAGTTTTTTTAGAACTCTAGTTTCCTTAGTGATCTGTCCTCAGCTTAACATTAACTGCCAGTTGTGATAAGCCCTACGTACCTTATCCTGCTCCACACCAAGTTCTCAACAAGGGGACAATTTATAAACATTGGATTCCATGAACTATGCTCACTTAATGAATCCATTGTTTGGGTTATCGTTTTTTATTAGCTCTGGGCCTATTTGTTTAAAACACACCGTCTTGTATATAATATGATTATTATATGTAACTATGATTTCATTATTACAATAATATATTACATATTAATGAGATTGTAACAGGCTGATGTATGTAAATTATAGATATTGAAGAAAATCTAGTATGGTATGTCTCTATTGTGAGCAACAGAAGCCCAAATATATATTTTTTAGAATTTTTTACTGTTACAAGAATAAAGTTTCATCTTGATTTGCACCTGTGTGAAGCCAGAGTGGGTCGCTGGTCTATACTAATATCATAAATGTGAAAGTGGAGAATTGTATGAAAGGGTTTTGTTTATACATTCTGAAATAGATTTTTAAAAATCATTGAAACAGCCTTAGTTATGCAGTCGGGAAAATGTATAGTAATATTTCTAGGTAACAATATCTATATGTTTCTATCCATGGTTCAAGTTTCTGGTTTGTTGATTTTTCCAGGTCTCCAAGTTGTTTTATAGAAATTATACTTGTAGATGAGATCAATTATATTGAATAGAAAATTTTTGGGTTACCATAAATTGCTCTTATAAAATAGTAAATCAGTAACGAACAAAAAATTAAACTATACTCCGCTGGTCTATATAAAAAGTATGGTAGTACTATTGAGTCACTAACGGGTTTCTAAATGTAGAGCAGTGTTCAATTTAATATAATTAGTAAACTTAAAAATCAACAAAATTACTAGTACTTAAATAACTTATTTAAATAACTATAAAAACTTATTTAACAAAACACATTTTGCTACCAACTGAAATAAAAAAAATGCCTTTAATTTTTATAAGTGGAGGCCTATGTCTAGCAGTGAACATTTCTCAGCTGATGATGATGACATTTATAACATGTTACACGTTTTTTAAATTATCAAGCGGAAGCAATTTCTGAGTTCTTTTTTCTTGTCTGGACTAAACTTTGAACTTCTTGAGATTCCTGAAGTGCCAGGGTACCTATCACTCAGGCACTCAGTTTTGTTGTTGGTGTGGCATTCTATGTCCCCCTGGCTAGCCACCATCATGATACCGAAGTCTGCCGCTATTCAGCTGTGTTAATAGCACTGCTTAGCTTACCATCAAACTAAGATTAGGGCCAAGTGCAAACCCATATGTATATTAAAATAATGCAGAGGTTTTTGGTTCTTACTCCATAAATGTGAGAATTACTACTTACTTACCGCTCCCTTTTGTGCACCCCAACTGAGAACTATCTATATAATGATAAATATAAGCAAATATAGTAAAGACTTGCAGGTTTAAAAATTATGTTTGCTCCAGTCCAGCCCTATTTTTGTATGTCATCATTAAACTTTTTTGGGGACTGCTACTTCGAATGCACTGACTTCAGAAATTATACCACGGGTGATCTCATGGACAGGAATAAAAAGTAGCCTAAATGCTTTTTAGTAGTAGTAGTAGTAGGCTACATACATGCCCAATTTCATCATGATTGGTTGTACTGTTGAGGCTCTAATTACCAAATAAATTCACAGTACAATACAGTACCAACCATGTACATATTATGGTCATATACTCAAATTATGACTTACTCATTAATACGCCGGCACTTATTAGTTGCAATGCGTGTAGTTGGAACTTCTTCATTTTTTCTAAAAACAGAAATTCTGAACTTATTTTATATTTAGTAATTTCTACGTGTTCTAAAACAAAAGTTTTCAAGAAATTAAGCCATGTACTATTCGAAGAGCTATTAAAAACTTATATATTGGCCGAATAAGGAACAGTATGACATTACAGCACAAATGTTTTACTTGGTTTTACTGAATAAATAAACTGTCTAAAACTTAAGTCATACAAAAGTCTTAAGTCTCAACGTTGTTTAATTTGTTTGTTGAACTTTGGTGGGAACTTGGGAAGTGAGCAAAAGAAGTAAGTATCCTCAATCTGTATATCAGTATGCACTTATATTCTTTCGTATGCACAATATATTAGTCTGTGGCAAGTCTGTGGTTTACGAGGTGGTATAACTTCAGCCAGCACATGACTGTACAAAATTCATGAAACAGATGAAACTTCTGCAAATCTGTATTCTGCACTACAAAATATATATGTTTAAAAAACAAAATGATTTTTTTACCCAGAAAGAAAGAGAATGCGTTTCGTTTCACGAGCTTTATTTGTTATTGAATTAGTCTCTTCTTGCCACAACTTCTCTACGTGATAAGGTCCGGAATGAGGAAACCCGTAGACGAACGAAGGTCACCGACATAGCTCGACGAGTCAGTGAGCTGAAGTGGCAATGGGCAGGCCACATCGCTCGAAGAACCGATAACCGGTGGGAAGTAAAGGTTCTCGAGTGGCGACCACGTACCGGGAAACGTCTACCAGGCCGTCCCCCCACTAGATGGACCGACGACCTGGTTAGAGTCGCAGGGAGTCGCTGGATGCAGGTGGCTCGGGACCGGTCGCTGTGGCGTACCATGAGGGAGGCCTATGTCCAGCAGTGGACGTTTCCCGGCTGATGATGATGATGATGCCACAACTTCTTGCATTCAATGCTCATCCAATGTGAATAGGAGAGGAGTAGTCAGTCCTACTTATGAAGCTAAAAATATGTTATAACTTATACTGTGCCCGGTGCCGCCCGGGCGATAATCTTTTTTGTACCTTCATGGTCCTACTCTACAAAAATACAATGTATTTCGTTTGCATTATAGCCACAACCACAGAAAACTATTACAGACTATAACTGATTTGCACGTAGCGTTTTGTAAAACGACCAAGACGATAACCAAGTGCTGAGTGTTTTGGAAGTATTTGTAAAAAGATATACCACGGATATACTGCAACATTATTGCAAAAAGTGTCAAGGATAGCATCCTAGGATAGCATAATATTGTACAGCAAAAGATCCGTCAAACAAAACTGTAAAGCCTCGAAGAGTACGAAATCCTAAAATTTTTACTAAATAAGTAGCTTTAATCTCTTGAGACCATTGCCTCCTTTGTAAAGCATACATGAAAAATCAATACGTCAATGTCAAAATTACTCTTGTCAAAATTTCAAATTCAAAATATATACTCACGTGTGTTTTATTTGGTTTCTGCTGCATATTGAAATAAATTCTCACTTAAAACTAATGAATGCACAAAAATGGGTAAACGAAAATACGAAAGTAATAAAGGAGATTCTTTTAAGAAAAGTAAGCAGGAAAAGGGTGTAACAGGTTCTGTATCTGATGTTTTGATAGAAGACCAACCTCAAAATGATATGCCGGAAGAAAATGAAGAGAAAACTCACTCTGGTCATCCTCATTTCGATGTCAAACACTTTCGAAAAGAGTTAGCAGCTAAACAAGGGCAGACTATGAGTGAGTATACTAAATTTATTATAATTTTTTTACCTATATTTTGGTTAGGGTATACAAAAAGAAAACCAAGAAAAAAACAGTAAATCCTATTAAAGTCCCTTTTGTTCTCCCCAACTCTAAGATGCTATCAATTGTAACCATCTCTGTAACCCAGTCCCTACACAGTTGGACTCACAATCTGGGGATCTGTGGTGGACTCTCAGCAGTACCTATCAGTACTCAGTCTGTGGCTAAATACTTTATTACTTAGTAAATAACACATTAAAATAAATAACTTAAAAATTGCTTCTTTAAGAACAATCACAATCATATAATCTTTGGTTTACACACACTCAATATATCACACGCCCCTCCTCACACACAACTCTCACCTCACACATGAGGAATTCATTAGTGAAAGCTGTTACTTGGTGTCTGCTCCCGGTCCCAAGACTCACTCATCGTAGGGCTAACACAAAATCATCTACATTCACACATCCTTACAAACACACCCTCTAACTCACACTCACCTTACTTAGTATTGTCAACATGATGTATAAATTTATTAGTTACGTTACCTAATATAATATTGTAGAAAGCAAAAATAATGTCATGCAGAGAGAGAGAGAGAGAGCCTACATCTGTCACACAGGACTCCCCCTATGACTGTATGGCTACACCATATTGTAAATTGTTTTGATCTATAAACATTTTTGCATTGTACTTTTTTTATCAACGCCTGACTATTGACTACCATTACACATAATTATAATAAAAAATATCATAGCATAAGTAGCACCTATTCATTTGAGGCTTCTAGTGAGCACTCCTATATTAGATCAGATGGTAGAAGGTTAAGTGCCAAAGTATACACTGTATTTAAAAATATATCGCAACTCTCATGTTTGTTATTTTTTTTTTCAGTTTTAACACAATTTCTTCAAGTCTGCTTGAACACAGATAATGAAGTTGACTGCTTGCTTGCATACCTGAAGTCCGGTGGAAACTCACATGAAATCCTTCGCCAAATCACTCAAGAAAACAAGAAAAATTTGACCCTGGCCACACCAGCTTTTCACATCTTCCACCTTATCATCATGAAGGTCCAGTCTTCCCTTCCTCACCTGATCTCAGTCACAGAGGAAGCTTGCAGATACTTTCTCAACACTTTCATGTCAACTGTTGAGATTATGATCAGTGAAAACTCTGGGCCTCGGCATCGGAAGATTGTATTAAAGTTGCTTACCTCCATGGTTACTCTGAACCCCGATTTAGGTATTGAGGTCCTCAATCAAGCTCCTTTGACTCCTAAGCATCTTCAATATATCATTGACAAGTCAAATTATAAGGAAAAGGATAATGTCCGCACGGCCTTCGTGCACTTCATGACTTCATTCATTGTTGACGGGCACTTGCCACTCATAAAGGCTCTGTTAGAGAAACAGGGACTTCTTGCTCTTGTCATACCTGGCTTGATTTATGATGAGGCTGAAGCTGTGTTGATGTTTCTAAATATCTTGAAGAAGAATGTAGTGGATAACAGCTTCATATCAAAAAGTTTGAAGCTGAAAACGTTTAGCCACCAAGTACTACATAATATGTTCAGAATCTTCTCTTGGAAGGGACCCCCCGAACAGGCATATAAGATCAAAAATGAATCTCGGTCTGAAATAATGAACCTTCTGTCTAATATCATGCTAACTCTCTTTACATCACACAGGCTCGGTCTATATTTTACAGATAATTATTTAGGGACAGCAGAGGCAAATAAAAACCAGAATTTATATAAGGCTTTGCTTACCTTAAAAAGACCATGGGAGAATGAACATGAGGCTGAAACTATATTAGAAATAATTCACAAATGCCCTGACCTACATCGGTCGATTATTAGTGTAATTGAACAGTGTTTTGAGCCACAACATTCTCCTATTTGGGAGAGAGCTACTGATTTCGTCATAAAACTTCTAGATAAGCTTAAACCTGAGGATTTGATTTCTAGAATGTCTAATCTCAGTTCAACTCAAGTGGCAAACTTCATAAGATTCATAACTCTACCTGTACCACTACTGAAATTCATTCAGCCAAATATTGGAAAAGATCAAGCAATTTCTTTAATATGTGCCAAAGTGTTGGTGAAAATGTTGCACACATTGAAGAGTTACATGCAAATTTTAGAAATGAATGATTCACAATCGCAAATAACAGATTTATGCAATCGACTCGAATATTTTGTGCCAAAACATTTGCCGGCACCATCTGTCATTGTGACACAGATAAAAGATATCATAAATGGTAAAAAGGGCACCGAAGCTAGGCAGGACTACCAACTGACAAAACCAACTGACACAGATTCATTGATTACTTTGGTAGATTTACTGTTGTTATACAATGATGTTCATCCAGCTTTCTTTGAGACGTTAGAAAGTTCTTTGGATATGAAATGTTTACTGGAGTATTCATCAAAACTTTCTGAAGAGCATGGATCATTATTGAAGTTCAAAATTGTGTCCCTTTGGCTAACAATGGATAACTCTGCCATATCACTTAAAAACCCTATGTTCAAAGACTTGTTTCTTATAATGCTTGAGGTCTATACTGATGAGGATGACACATGGATTGAAGCCAAGGACACTTTGCTTAAGTTTTTCAAAAACACTTTAATTTTTGAAGGAGATGAAGATGAAATTCACTTGATATTGTACACACTGCGCTGTGCCAAAGTCAATCCCACTTCAACGATAGCAGACATTGTCGAATATGTATTGAGCAACATAAAAGAATTAACAGAATATGTGAGAAACCAAATAGTACATTTTGAAATATCTGATGAAAACAGTAAAACGAATTTAGATAAACTATTCAATGACCTAATGGAAAACAAAAATACACAAGATAGTGTATTCTTAGAAAATAAAGTGCCATCCCCATTCATTGTTGGCTGCATGCAATATGTACAAAATCACAAAGAAGTGAAGAAAAATCTTAAACAATTTTTATCTCTGTATGTAGTTAATTTACTTCATAGCAACTATTCACCTGAACTTACTGAAGTTTTGATTGGAGATTGTAAACTTGACGCTAGGAATTATGTCACTAGCTGGACTAGCCAACCTGTGTCCATACCGGACACAGTTGTTGAAAAAGATGATGTGATAAAACAAATATCCAAATCTATTATTGTCAATAAAGAAATAAGTATGACAAACATTTTCCAATGCCTAGAAGAAACATCTGAAGAGAGTAGTGACGTTATCATTAATGGTGCTTACTACAAAGTAAATATTATGAGTCACACAGACAGTTCAGACCTAATAACTTGGGCGAAATATCTCATTTATTGCACAGTGAGACTGACAGACATGCAGCATTTAAAGGAGGTTCATCAAGACAAAATTGCAAATTATTTTGACTGCTTGATTGCAATAGCAAAGAAACACCATATGATGGATGTATGTAGAACAATAATATTAACTCTGTTAAAAAATTCGCAAGTGTTGAAAATTTATAAGCCTATAAATGTATGCAAAGGTGAATCAAATATTTTGGCAACTGAATTTGTCATAGATATAATAGTGAAATACAAAAGTATTGTAGAATACTTAAACAGAAAGAGCAGAGTTCTAAAATCATTTCAACAAAAGAATTACAACGAGATAGTGAAAGCATTTATAAAGATAAGTAAAAGAAAAAACGTTACTTGTGAACATACTATTCGAGTTTTAGAAGTTATTGGACTTTCTAGAGATGATGATTTGCGTGTATTTAATCAGATATTTGCGATAGACGCTAACATGTGTTATAGAGACGATAAAGAACCCAGTATGGTGTTGGAAATACTACGAGTTTTAATAGAAAAATATACAGAATCAATGATGTCGGAATTACCACAAGGCACATTGAAAAAGAGCATGAAATTGTATTCAAGCCTACTTACCAATACGGAGATTATTCCAAATCTAACAGGTTTGGAGACTGCTCTGACAAAGTTCTTTGAAAATAAACCACACCATGTCTCTGATGTAACAGACGAAATTTTTAAGAAATTTTTTAATGCAAACACTGTTAGAAAAACTACTTCTCAGTTGGCATCTACTTTGTTGAAGTTGAATGGCAAATTCTGTAGCATCTCAAAAGAACAAATCTGTAGGGCGGAGATATTAAGTCTACGAGAATTAACTTTACCTTTAGGAAGTGCTATTATTCACCACAAACATTTCTTAAAAGAAAATAAAGAATTTCTAGTAACCATTTACAATGAATATAAGACTAACATATTTAAATTGTTAGAGAAGCCACATAAAGCTGGTCAAATCTACATAACTTGCTGGACATTGATTAACAAATTGATATTGGATTGCATGGAGGAAAATGAATGCGAAAAGATATTTATGAAAGTTCATAAATTTGAAACAGTTGAACTAAGTCATATAAATTTAATGCAATCAGTTTTTCTTAAATTGTGTCTTTCAGAAGCACATAAAAAAGAACATTTCATCAACTATTTGTCGACTATGTTAACCTTAACTACAGTAGCTATCAAAGAAGGGAAAGAATATACAATTATGAAACAGATAGTGTCAAACATATATAATGTAGTGAAAATTTCAAGAACCATGGATAATTTTAACATTGCTCAGAAAGAAGATTTCCAGAAGGTAATAGAAAGTTCGATATGGCAGAATTTTTTCAAAGCTACCCTAAAGGATTCTCTGAAAGTGAAGACTGTAGACCAAGGGAGTACACTCGGCCCGGAACTATTGCATTTGTTGTCGACTTTAGTCAAGTTGTTCTATCCAACGGACCACGACGATATCGTGACACTGTTTGAGATGGTGACATCTCATTCGGAGTTCTTGAATGTCATGTTGAGCCATCATAGTGCCGATGTGAAATCGAGACTGATTGAATTTTTGTTCACTCTGATATCAACGAACAAATCCGTTATGAAAAGTCAACAGATTCCCGTATACCTGAGCGCGTATCACGCTACTAGGAGCCCGTGTGACAGACTCATATTAACTATTTTACACTATTATGAAAGCAATGGTTTACCAGTAAATGAATATAAGCCATATGTTTTTGGAGACTCGGCGGCCGGCCATTACGCTGTGCGAAAGAACAGAACGTCATCGCTGTGGGCGCATCCTACGCCGAGTCAAATTATAAATCTTTTCGACAAGGAGACACTCGAAAGAACTGTAAGACACTTTCCTGTTGCAGCAAGATTAGACTACCGTTACGAACTCCGTTCTAATATTGACGTCAACGACTCACCATCCACAGATACTTCTATAACAAGTTCGTTGGAGAAAATGTGCAAGGAGGGTGTTTTCAAACCTCATCACGTTAAAGATTCAGAGTCGTCTGTTCAAGCCCTGATACTGAAAGCGAAATTCTGTCAAGTTCTTGATGATCTTCAGCGTCAAGACTTGACGAATCTGTCGCATGCTGTTGAAGATGAGAGTGTATATGACCCGGTGTTCCTGTTATCACTGCTGAGTCACCTGCTAGCGCCGGGGTCGGTGGCGTCTTGCTTCCGTCTGTTGCGGACAGGGCTCCTGTCGCTGCCGGTAATGGCGCTCAGCTCGCACTGCGGCTCCATGCGGGCCGCCGCTTATCATGTACTGCACCGCTTCTACATGCTACTGGATACAGAAACGTGAGTCAATCGATAAAGGTGCACTGATTAAGTCCACTACTAGACATGGTCTCAGATCGTTATAAAACAGCAGGCAGATTAGTGATCGAAGTAATTTGAGTAGATGGTAATATCCATCTGTTACAGGTTTTTCTTAGTCGTTTTTACGAATCTCACGGGAATACGATGAACCGTGAGCGAATGATTGTCTTTCTGTGTGTGTAATTACATGTTGTTTCTATTCTACATGGAAGAGGTCTATGTTGAAAGTTGGACGTCATCAGATTGATGATACTAAACCCTATCTTTTGTTGCAGTAAACACAAAAACGACAAGCTGTTCCTCAACGACTTCGTCAACACATTACGCCAAAGCTTATCGTCAGCTATTTCGAATGAGGAAACCTCGGATAACCTCAAAAACCCTCGCCTACCCGCCATAGACGCACTGTTTCTGGCTAAAGCTTTGATGGTGTCCACTGCGCCTTCCGATCCGCTTTACAAACCGGTCAATAATTTCTTCATTGCGAAGCAGTTTGTAGATCTGACAGCGGTCCCAGATTTTCTGAGTCTCTTCCACGACAGCGACGTGGAATCTTCGGACCGAAGACTCTGGATATTGGACATAGTAAAGGATGGCACTAAAACAATGACAGATGTGAACGTCATCTTTAAAACCATGTGTTTAAAGATGATGATGGCATACAGTTCCTCTGTGTTAAGTGATTCCAAGTCTAATAACAAAATTTTAGGTGTTTTAACTTCGATCGTGGCCATTCCTAGAGCCTTCGAGATTCTCATAGAAGGTTACGGCTTGATGTCTTGGTTGCATTCGTTCGTGAAGCAGATGGCGAAAACAGAAAAGTCGACGATGAAAAGGTTGATGGAGCTGTTGAAGGTTATGCTGCAGAGTGTATATATTAACGCTTTTGCGAAAAACGTGAGCAACGTCGCTAGAAACGGAAAAGCTCTTGAAAATATGGAACTGAAATTGAATAAGGATGTAGAAAATGAGATTCTAGCGATGCTGTGTGATCTGATGCCGCATATGGAACACTTAGAAATCGATGATGTGTGTTCGTATGTTGGCATCTACAATTTACTGTCGAAACGAGCAATCAAATTGTTGACGAAACATCAAGTGACTGCGTTACTGTCGAAGTGCAGCGTGCCGCACAAGGACAGTGAAGTTGTAGTTTTATTAACAAAAGTAATAGTTAAGAAAGAGCCAGCGCTTCTGAAGAGTAAGTTGTTAAAAACCGAAAATTGTTTGTTAAAAGAGCTAAGCACAGTCGTGGACAGCTATTGTAGCTAAGCTTAAAATTTGTATATAAGTTATAATTTTTTTAAAATAAAGTTGAAATATTATTTTAATTACTTCCTTTAATTCTACGATTGTTTAAAAACTGAATGATGTGTTTGCAGACTGGTGGCAAGTGACAATAAGGCCGAATGTCTGAAAGCCTGCTCACCCAGAAGTCTCAAGCTAATATGTTTTTAGATGTAGGTACATATATCTTTGGCACGCTCTTTACCATAAACGGCTTATTGATTTTAGCTTGAGGGGTGTCGTTATATTTTCTTAAATTGTGAGAGTGACATTGGATATATTATATTAAAATTGTACAAAGTTAAAATGAACGATTTTGGGCACTTAATTATGTCTTAAATTTTCCCCCAATACCCATCGAGTGGGGTAACAAAATAAAGGGTTTTAGTAGAGTGCGTCTTTTACCAAAAATGTTTAAAATAGCTTACTCCCTAGGTGGCGTTGTGAGCAATTTGAAAAAAATGTGTGAAAAAAATTATAATTCACTATGAACAACTATGAAGTATTTTTGTAGGAAATCTCTACAAGTAAATGATAAATAATACGCCGCCTGTTTTCCAGTGGGAAGGAAACTTGATACACTGCTGAACAGATAGTAATTTATAATGTCTATCGCCACGGCTTGTCTGATAGAGTGATTTCCCGTCAGTCGTCACTGCGTCGGACACTTGTATGCGCCTGCGCCGCCGCGCCGACCGACCGCCAGACGGACAAGTTGCTCCTTGCCCTTACATGTAGATAATTATTGAGCTACTGTTTTATACTAGTACCCACAGGTTTTCTGTTTTGATTTGTGAAGCTTGACTTTCTATTTCTGCGCTACTGGATGACTCTAATCATCGGGGTATTTATGAACTAAATTGTATGTATTGGTTGGACTCAAAATCGTCTGCTAAGTCCAGTCATGCGCCTCCCTCATTGATCGTTAGTCGGACTGGTCATGAGGGGATATCCCGTAATCACCGCGCTTGGCAGGTGGGTCGTTGACTGCAGTAACACTCCTTTACACCCTGAAGATTGTTTGTACTGACTGTCTTGTGTTGGTTGAACATTGCTTTATTAGATCAGTACAATACAATTAATACATTTTAAGAATCTCATGACACAATAATGTAGGTGTGGCTCAGGCGCCATCTTGACATGTGTTAGTGTTGTGACCTACTCATAACATGTCTGTATTGCACGCTCTTTATCGAAACTAAACGTTTGTCTGTTGGGCTGAATACCACATATGTACCTATTTCTGAAAAACTTTCTACATTTCAACTGCCTACAGACTCAGTTTACTGAGGTGCCGGCGACGTTTAGAATTCATTGATGGAACACAACAGAGATATTCATCAACAGCCTATATACTCGTATGTCCCCACTGCAGGGGCTCAGGCCAGAGAGTGAATGGGCCATAGCCCACCACGCGAGCCCAGTGCGGATTGATAGACTTCACACACAACTTTGAATTTCTTCTCAGGAGTGTGCAGGTTTCCACACGATGTTTTCCTTCACCGCAAAGCCAATGGTAATTATTTTTATCATTAGTACATAAATAACAAATTGGAACTCTTAGGTACGACCCAGGATGGCACCCAGACCTCGATTGTTCAAGGACTGACGCTCTACCCAACTGAGCTACCACGGCTGTTATTAGCACTGCTGTACTTATCGGAGGCAGACAATAATAATAATAAAATATTACAAGCCAGGTGAGCACAGAAAAGTGCCAACCATCAAAGCGATTGTTACTCCGATGGGAATCGAACCCGCTACCTCCGTATTGTGAATCCCTACACACATATTTCCTCAAATTCAATGTTGATGCCTAACACAAATTGGCTTGGATTATTTCACAGGTTAAATTCAGACAGTCAACCAGGAGATTGGTGGGCTTGCACCCTTACTTTGTTGATATTATACTGCTTGGCTCGAAGCGTTTCGCTTCTTTATTGTGCACTGCTGAGGAGTGGAATTCCCTGCTGCCTTATCACTGAATCAAAATTGAAAAGGTTAAGAACATCTGCAGTAATTAACCGTTGAATCTACAGGTATATAGTCTCCTGAAAGGAGAACAAACACAGCAATGTCTGCGTGTGACGTTGATGTAACCAGTCGCGGTATTCCATCGATTTGCGCGAGTTTCTCCGAATCGTAACGATTGATGTAGTTCTTACATCGGTCGCTCGTACGGGGAATGAAAGGCCTTAATGAGAAACTGGTACAATTATCACTGCACTCGATATACAATGCAGTTAACATTTGAAAACGGCACTCACACACAACGGAACTTCGTCAATGGTTATTATAAAAGCTTTACGTCTCTGTTGAACAGTATTGTCCTCACACGCACTTATGAAAGTTACTATGTAATACTATATAATGTATAACTATGTAAATCTACTTCTGTCTGGTCTTTTACTGGTCTTACAGAACATGGTGACTGATAAAGGAATTAATTTAATTGAAATAAACTCATGAACACAACTACGAACAAGTCGCAACTGTGTATTTATTCTGAACCGAGATACTCGTTCCTTGTGCAAGTTGACAAACATACCGAGTCTTAATTGTTTATGCAAATAGCCGTTTTAAATCACCGTACACTGTAATTTGCTGAGGCACTGACGACTAAATTGTTTCAACAAGCATTGCTGGATAATTTATGGAGATTAAAAATATGTCAGAATTCACAAAATTCTGGTTGTATAAATTATAATGATTTTGCAAAATTAATTCATCAATCAACATCATCAACTTTATTAAAATCTTTTGAAATAGCCACATGACGACACAGGGGAAGCACTTGAAGAGCCTGCCACATGATGGGCCAGCCTTTACTTGCTCAGTGGGCCAGCCTACTAGGTACACCTCTCCGCAAATGTTTGAACTTTCCATTTTTAAACAAAGGACTTTGGTGAAGGTTTGTCAGATTCAAATTAGACATCGACTTAGAAACAACGAAAATTAACAATTCTAACAATAATATTTACCTCAACATAGCGCCTTGAGCTGAAAAAACATTTAATTTTTCAACCGACTTCAAAAATGGAGGAGGTGCTCAATTCGACGGTAATGTTTTTTTGTATGTATGTTACGTGATAACTAATTAACTACGCACGTGGATAATCGATTTTGATGGTCCTTTTTTGTTTGGTAGAGCATACTTCAGAGGTGGTCCCATATAAATTTCATCGAAATGCTGTTTGAAAACATTTTTGAATTGAGAACATTTTTAAAGCAGTTGAAGTCGGTTTTTAGTTCTTTTTGAACGGTTTAATTATTAAACCTTTATTTTGTGTGACTCACTGATCACAATAAATCTAGGATTTCTATATTATTTGTGAACTTTTTATACCTTACGCCAAGGCGCTGTCCTGCCATGCCTCAGGCTTCTAGGAAGTCGTTATTCTTTTTTAATTAAATTGCCCGTTGAAATATGATCACTGACAATGTGTCTGCTTATTTACTAAAATAGAACACGAGCCGCGATCATTAATTTACATTTGACGACGCGAAAACCTAAATTAAATCATTAAAACATACAACTATGTCCGGAATACATATATCTGTTGGTATCTACCGCCGAGAAATCGCTTGAAACATATATTTTATGAATTTTATAACTTGGCCGACATACCATAAACCGTGATTTATTGGTCGTAAAACAAAGATGGCGGTTGGGAAAATAAAGGAAACAAGTTTTTGTTTAGCCTCGGAGTGGATTCCGCGTGAATAAGACATTAATTTCTGTCCACGTTGCTGATAAACATTTTCCTCAGTAGGGTCACAAGTTTCTCTTCATTCTTAATGTAGGTAAATATATAACTTGCTGTTTGTGTAAATACATTGTCTCAACCTAATAAGTACCTATATAGTATCGGCCGTCGATATATGAGGGAGCTTATGTCCAGCAGTGGACTCACGCAGCCGAGTATATATAACGGTGATATACCTCTATTTTCAACCGACTTCAAAAATGGAGGAGATTCTCAAGTCGGCGAGTATGTTTTTTTTAAATGTTTGTTACCTCAATACTTTTGCCTGGGTGAACTGATTTTGGCAATTCTTTTTTATTTAAAAGCTGATGCTTCCCGTGTGGTCTTGGATTTGAGACTTTTAGGGCAGTTGAAGTCGGGTTCTAGTTCTTTTTAACCGACTTCAAAAAAGGCGAGGTTATCAATTCAACGGGTATGTTTATTTAAATGTTTGTTACCTCAGAACTTTTGACTGGGTGAACAGATTTAGATGATTCTTTTTTATTTGAAAGGTGGTGCTTCCCATGTGGTCCCACTTCTGTTGTCTCAGTTCTGACAACATCATCCATGAGAAAATGATATAAATCTTAAATTTGCCTTAGTAAAAGTAGACTTTTAGGGCAATTGAAGTCGGTTTCTTTTTTAACGCATTTACTTTTTGTAGACTCGAGACTGATTTTCTTGCAAAATGTGAAACAATAAGTTCATTTTAACTGCCTTTTATTTTTAGATGCAGCTGCAATATACCTAAATGTTCAACCTGCACAGCTCGCCTCTGCACAGTTCCTGTGTACTCGTTAATACAGCCTCCCGTCGCTTATAGTATAAGCTGTTTCCCTGAGATATAAATCAGCAGAGATGCCTGTCGTGATCACAATCCAGCTTGCAATAGCATTTAATGCTGGGGCAAGCTACAAGCGGAGACGAGCTAAGGCGATTTTCTGAAATAAACTGACTTTTTGGTTTAATAATAATGATATAGGACGGTGAAGATCCTGAAGATCTCTAAGTAAAGTATTTATTTATTCAGGCTATATCTTCACTTTGCAAGTACCAGAAACGCGATCCCATGATTTTGGCTCGATAGATTTAATTTTCAAAAATACCTCTTAAAATCATATGTCCTGATTATTGTTAAAAAACATAAGGTATGGCAACCTAAATTGTTTTCATTAATAGGTTCTTCTAATCTTTACGGAATTTTTTGTAAATTAATTAAATGTGTTTTTCGCGATTTCCGACCTTATGGCCAGAGTGAACGAGAGTGCGGCAACAGTGCCGTGACCCTGCATCGACATCCGAGCTGCACCTGCCGGCTAGGGGTGAGCCAAGCCACACGTTCATTTATTATTGAATGAATTTGGGCATATTTTTTATTATAACACACAATTTACTAACACTAACATTCCAGAGTCCCGGGTTTGAATTCCAGTGAGGGTACCAATCATATTTTTTAATGTATTGCCTCCTCTATCTTTTCCTTGTACTAACATGACGCTGCGTAACGCACTGCTCGCTGTGTTCCATGACTTGCACCACACCCGCACCCGCCCGCGCCCGCACCGTCAAACTGTATCGTTTTATTGTAACGTGTCATTTGAATGGACCCAAGCTGCGTGCCGATATATGCATGCACACAGCTATATATATGTATACATGTACCATGTAACTATATTGCAACATTCGTTACTGTAACTCAACAATTTGTAAACTAGAAGAAAATATTCTAGAAAAACTAGAAGAAGTAGGCCTCGTGCCGTGGTAGGTGCTAGCCTAGCTGTAGTAAATGACACGTTCCGCGAATGTATAGAGCCAAGGCTGGTCTTGACACTTATAATTTTAAAAAGCCATTATTAAATAAAAGTGATTTCGTTTAGGTTTTTGTATATTTTGGTTTAGTTTATTTGTACAAAAACATATTAAACGCACGAAACAGGTAAGACTTGAACTCAAAAATAAATTTTAGATAGATGAACTAAAAGAACTGACATGAAACTTTCGCGCATGGAAATACTTTATTCATTTAATTTTACTAGTGTTCGCCATCGACTTCGATTGCGTAGATTTCAGTAACTATTCAACGGGAATAAAACGGCTCGTATATTGAGTTGAGCGCCAAGTTGAGCCAAAAGCGGCAATGTACCATTCTATTCTCGAAACAATTCTGGCCATTTTGGACCCCCTATAACTTATATTTCAAATTTCATTCAATTTGAACCAGTAGTTTAAGAATTATACAGAAGATTTTGTGAGTGCAAAATTATAACAAATTTTTCATTTTTTAAATTTTATGGTACGTTCGAATCAAACCGAACGAAGATATATTACTCCAGCAATAGATCCTGCGACCACCGAATTAATATCCCAATGGTATATCATCACAGCCGCCATCTTGTACTCACCATATGTACGAGTACATGACTATACTTAGTGCCTGACACGCATGACATGATCGACAGACATGATCTATCAGCTCACGAGCTGTTCATTCATCGCGATATGAGTGATGGATAGATCTGATCAATCACTCAGTTCGCACAGTGAAGTCGGATCACTTCGATTCAGCTCTGATTCATTTGTGATATGAATTATAGTGATAGACTTCGGATGTTTTGTGAAGGTCTGACATTGTATAAGCTGCGAGTCGCTCCTCTTTAAACTGGCTGGATTACATCAGTGGTGACATATAAAAGTTTAAATTAGGCTTAAATATGGTTTTATTGGCTCTTGATATATAACTCCTATTTTATGACAACCCCAATTCATCCCGTGATACTTCGTAAAAAGCAACTATATGCAGTTTTGCATTTGTAATGTTTTTTTCTTCGCACAATAAACATACGCGTTACAATGTAAGAACATTGATTGGTTTAGCTCATTCTTATCATCTATATATCTCATCTTTATTGTTTTTAAGCAAGATAGAAAAAAGCTTGACCCCAATCTCAGCTGTGACGATGTGGTCGACGATGTTACGCGTTGGTCTAGAAGGTGCCTATTTACTCTTCGTTTGAAGATTCCCAAGTTGTAGGTTTCGGGGAACACGGAAATTTTTGTGTAAAAGTGATGTCACCATGTTTTGGTAAAACTCTTGTAAACGAAACACTCATGCCATGAATGCTAGGCAGCGCCGGCGGCGTGGACGTCATCGCAGGCTCGCAGTTTTAATCAAGCGCATCGCATAAAGCTCTCCCGTACTGCTGTGAGCTATTGTCAACGTTCGCACTATTATTCGGCGCACGAGCAATCGAATAATCCTTTATGAATCCGTGGGAGATCGGTCCGTTCCCACGATCTATACACCTACATACGTCATATAGTACAGCGATACAGAACATGTAAACATTAATGGTATATAGGCGAATACAAAAAAAGCAGCCAAGTGCGTGTCGGTCCAAGTAACTGAGTAACGGATCGACGTTATTTTTTGCGTAGAGTTCATTTAATGTCTGAACCGTGATATAGGTCATATTTCATCCCTATATACGAATAGTTCCCGTAGGATAGATTTTGAACCACGCAGACGAAGCCGCGTGCAAAAGCTGGCGTTGAATATCTGATAGCATCTGCAAAAAACGTCTCGCTCTAATCCGAGCGGTGACTGCGTGCCGCAGATTACTGCTGTCACTTGATCGACGTATTTAGAGTAGCACACTTGTGAGCCAGTCTCACCTCTCGCCATAGATCTACAGATTAGAACGACCACTCTTTATCTGTAGCGGGCGCTGGCTGAAATAGGTTTTCGGATATATTAACTGTTTTATATTGATGTAATTAATAGAGAAAAATCAATTTATTTTCACATCTACAACTATATGATTTGAACTATTGCAAAGTTTGTTATAAAAGAGTGACAGCTCCTGGCATGGACTAATCATTGCTTAAAAGGAGATGTGGAACATAAATATATTTTTGGAAAATAATCTTAAGCTACTGGAAGCTACTTAAGAAGTCTGTGATGAGAGTTCTCTTTAGTGAACTGACCGAGCGCACGGCTTCCAACAAGATTCTGTCATTACATTGGAAACTCAAGACAAGGATCAAAGTGGATAGAATCTTTATTATATTCGAGATTTTCTTGAAACTAGCTTTTAACATAATCAAAACAATAAAAAAAACTTGAGAGGTGTCAAGGGACACCCGGATGGAACGAAGTTCCTTTCGATTAATTAGTGAAGGAATTGTAATAAAATTTTACAAATTTTCAATAAGGTTTGAACGGATTTTTAACATTATATTTTAAATATGGTTTTGTAGGTTTTTTCATTAGATTTTTTATGTACGTGATACGTTTTGTTTTTAGCGACATCTGTCATTGAGTAGCGGCAACTAATCAGAGTCATCTGTCGTCACATAGCTGTACTGTTGGTATCGTCTTACTACTACGTACGTCGTACTAACAGATGACGCTAACTTACTATAGCAAAAAGTGTCGGTGACAACTTTTCGTAAGAATTTTTTCCGTCTAGCCCCCTTTCACAACGCGCGATAAAGAACTTCGTTCCAATAACTTATGTCAACGTCTGTCAATTAATTGTCTGTACCAAAAGTCACACAGCTGTGTTGCTGCTTGAAATAAAGATAATCTAACAAAAACACTTTACATATAAAATATTAGTAGTATCAAGAACTCTGCGTTTATTCATCGAGAGCAGCTAATTGGGGTAGCTGTGTAGGTCTATTTCTGTCATATGGTAGTACCTTATCGATCATTCTCGTACACCAGTGTCTCTGCGCGGGCGCAGGTCGTGTGTTTGTTCGAGCGCGTCGGATTACTGTCATCCGGACAACACTGATAATGCTCGCTTCCCGGTTCTTTTAGGATTATGCAAATGAGAGACATGCTAGGAATGTTAAAGGTGTTTTTTTAGATACGGTCTCACCTAGTCCTTGGCACTGGCTCGGTCTCTTCACCCTGGGATCAGGTTGTGTCGTATGAGGAGCTCGGCATGTGGCCTCACGAGTGCACATGCATATGAGGGGGCCATTGTTGTCCAGGTGTAGGGAGGCCACGATGACTGAAACTAATCGCCGACCGGCCGACGTAGGCGCTTGCTATTTTTTATATCTTTTATAGCTTAGAAGCCTAATGAGGCGCTGGCTATGCTACCTTTCATACCAGAACACACAGTGTTCTCTGACGGATCACTTCGTTTCGAATGTGGTCCATCAGAGAGACTCCGAGCATAGAGTTTGTGGATCAGTCGTGCGGTGAGTGTCCACGTTTCTTGGTTGAAGGCTTTTATCTTCAGGCATTGTGGTATCGACGATGTAAAGAGACACTGCCTAACAAGTTCAAATAACAAATCGTAAAGCAGCAAATCATTGACTGTTTTCATAGGGTTGTTGTAATGTCCGTATTCCTGAGAGACCCTGGTTACCTCACGCGTGCGCACTCCTTGCGCGGAGCTGCGCAGGATTCGCGGCCTCCTCATTAATTCCATTGTGCGTCTCGCAGACGGCGGGCGGGCTGTACTGGATGGCAGACTAGCAATGGCGTGCTTACTCTATGGAGGGAATCTGAAAACCCAGGAGCATTTAATCTGAAAACATCGCACTACGTGTTGTTTTTTGTTACTCCTTTTCAGGAGATGCAATGATCGTTAGACATTACAGCCATTTCTGACGTTTATTACATGGTCTGTGAATTTGTATGCCGAAGCCATGTCTTTAGCTTCCTCAATAAAATGTGAAATGACTACAGTTTATCGCTAGTTTTGTATTTTTGACCAGAATTTCAAGGGGCAGCCGTGGTTCCACCACCATTCGAAAGAGTCTTTGTGCAGACTACACTCGACATGTGCCATGTTTTCATAAAAATACAATTCCTAAAAAACTGCCAAATGTCATGTCATTTGCGCCCGTAGGGCCCGTTGATTGGTCGAGAAGTGAAAAATGACTGACATTTGTCAGTTTATTACGAATTGTATTTCTATGAAACACGGCCATGGTAAACCCTTTCGATCTCAGCTCAACCCTCACAACTTTGCGTAAATCATATCTCAACACCGTCCGTGACACTTTTTGTACTTCCTACAGAAAAGCCTTCAGCGTGTAAGGAGGTCTATGATTTCCTCCACATGTCACACACCTGATGGTTGTGCGCGGTGCGTCTGCGCAGCATCCGACGATCTCCGCGAGGATCTGCATCTCCAGAAAAGGCTACGCTTGTAATTGACGGCTTTCTCCTCGATGCCGGTGCTTCTTTTATTTAATTCAGTTGCTTCATGCGGATATATTACATGAATACAAATACGTATTAATTAAACATATCTCATACCGGGAAACGTGTACAGAGCCGTCCCACTACTAGATGGACCGACAAAGGCTGCGGGGAGTCGCTGGATGCAAGTGGCTCGGGACCGCTCAATGTGGCGGGAGGAGGCCTATGTCCAGCAGTGGACACTTCCCGGTTGCTGATGATCATCTCATCAGTCCTAAATGCTAAAGTTATATGTACTTGAGATGTCTGTACAGACCTATAACATGACAAAGTGGCTCATTTCTATCTGAAGTCCACGAAGAGAAATCGCCGTCCAAAAGCTTGTCGGCGATATACGAGCTGCACTATTACTGACATACGAAGACCATATCAAATAAATCACATTTATTTGGACCGGTGTGGCGTGCGTGTATGGAGTTATCTGTCGATCTGACAGCTTGCGTCGGCGCAGATCGTCTGACAGCGCGCTGACTGCAAAATGGCGTCCGTCGCAACATCACAGCGGAAACCTCGGTCTAATTCAAATGTTTTGTTTCTTTTGCACGAGCTCAGTGGCCCATGACATTGTTTTCGGGCTTCTCATCATATCTTGACAGCTTATTATACTGTTGAAGCTATGCGTCATCAGTCAAAGCCACAATATGGCTGGTTACAGCTTTTAAATACTACGTTCGGCAGTCTTCATCATCATCATCTTCGTCTTCATCTACTAATTTTCCACCCCGTATAATGTTTTATTTGATTTTAATTGACCGATCGATGTGACGTACCATGAAGGTTTATGTCCAGGCGTGGACATTTGCTGGAACATGATGATGATAATGTTTTATTCTACTTGAAATGGGACTACTTTGAGCTATAGTCTATTTAATGATAATAAATTTATTAATGGCGGTTCACAGTCGGCGAAAATATTAGGTGACACATACACCAAAAACACAGTATAAGTCTGTTTTGAAGTCAATTAAAAAGGCGTGACCAGTCAGGATTCCATTAAGTCTTTTACTTAGTATGTGTTTCAAAATCTTCCTCCTCTATACCACGGTATTGAATAGTCCAAACCTCTATACTTATGTCCTTAGAATAATCTTACGTCGTTATTCTAAATCACAGGTGTCGTATCTGCAACGCCAACCCGACCGTGCACTTCGAAATGAGCAAAAAACGCGACAATCAATTTCGACCCGTCAAGTTTTTATTCGTTCTTCTAAATCGATCCACGCATTATGCAGGTCTAACGAAATTAATGCTATTATAAAATCTAGTGTCAACTTTAAAAGCTACATCGCAAAGCTATTTTTTCCTACACTTAAGGCTTCAAAGCTATCTCTTTCCTGGATACGACTTTTGTGTAAGTGGGAAAGAGGTGGAAAATATCGCCGGTTCAAAAGCTTATAGCCGCGACGCCGCCGGCCGCGACGCACGAGCGCGTTTCATTTAAAAGTTTTCCTCAATTTTATTTTGGATTTAGTTTTAGAATCGTCACGTTTCTGATTGATAGCTTTTTGTTAGTTCCACAAACAATACAAGACAAAAATAACTTAATATTGTAGTGTTTTATTGTGCACCAGTGAACCGTGATGATATTTCAAGTTCATAGTGAAAAACATGTGATTGGTACTGAAATTAAAGTTACAGAATTCTGATAAAGCTTTTGTGATAATTAGAACAATACTTGAAGTGATTTGGAAAATTATAAACGGGCAAAAAGGTGAGTTGAAAGCAAGTTATTTGTTGAGAGCTTTCTCGTAAGCTCTTTAGTTTGAATTGGAGGTTCTGTTCGCGAAAGTTAAACCTACTTTGAAACAAAAGCGTAATTGACGTTTTAACGTTCAATTCAAGTTAATACTAAGTTACTTGCGACTTGATTGTCAGATTACAATGGAAAGCTACATCTGTATTGAAAGCTTCTTTGATAAACTATTGTCTAGGTATTTATTTTGTCCTCCTTTAGAGACCACAGATGAATTCTAAAAGTCACAGGGTTTTATTTGAAATATTTGCAATTATATCTGCGATTGTTAGGCGATATAGATAAATAAAATACAAGAGCTTTAATTTTCCATGAAATTCAAACGAATTTATGACGAATGTCATTAAAAAAAGCGTTCTTACCTAGCTCATATAATGATTTTCTATCGCCACCGTTAAAACTTTATTCGCATAATGACGGTTATTAAAAACCTTTTCATAATAGCCATTTAAAATCTGTATTATTACATGCCTCTCGAAAACAACAATTATATAGCTTACTGCCGTGGCCGAGTCCTCATTACATGCTTCTATAAGTTTATGTCATGTATGTTTGCGTAAAGAACACTGACTATTTGAAACTGCCTCCATAGCCAAGTGGCTCGCAGCAGGTTTATTCCCTGCGGGGCACTCATATTCGCGGTTTGGTTGGTGGCAGGGCAGTCTTCTCTGCCCGCCGGGCTAGACAGCATTGTTCGCTCACTCCCATTATCAAGGGAAAGCGAAGTTCAGCATAAATCTCAGCAAAAATTTCTTTACATACTTCAAGGTAACGGCTGAGGAAGTGCTAACACTGAATGAACTGCGAAATAAGGCTAAGCTGCACGCCTAAGAAAGGATTGTTTATAAATATTGCTGTACGGAACGAGGAGTTTTAAGAAAAGTTTTAGCTTCGCTGGTTATGTGACCTAACTAAGAATCCAATATGGCTGACCTCGTACATTTCATAATACGATAATACCTTAATATGTATATGAAATAATTGTCTTCATTATGGGCTAGTTAAAAAAAGGAAAATACTTTTGCACTTTTTCTTCATCTGACATCATGGTAAATTACAATAAGGCTTTTGATGGGAAAGCGTGTTTATTCAAAAGCGTCAAGCTAATGGCTGGCTGGATCTGGCTCTGCTACCTTTCATACCGGAACACAACAGTGCTATTAACACTGCTGTTCGGTAGTAGACAGGTAACATGGTGGTAGCTAGCCTGGCGGACTTAGAAAATACCCTACAACCGAGTAGAAGTACCTCACTGGGTATCGAATCCAGGACCTCTGGATTTTTAGTCCAAGCGTGAGCCACTAGGGCACGGAAGCGGAAAAGTAAGTCCACCGTTGGACATTAGCCACATAGATCTACGAGGTGATTACAGACCATTACAAATTACTAATTCGTCAAAATTTAATCCATAATCTTAAATTAAGAGTATTTTACGTAGTTTGACCCACGTTAAGACAACATAGTTGTGCTCCGATCGATGCGGGTTCGATGCCTGCTCGGGTCACGCCACCCGCCATTGCATCGTGCACTCGGTCACGAACACTTCTATAGCTTCATTTAAAACACATGGGGTGACATGGGGATATTGTTTTATCTTTAAAGTCGCATAAACAGACGCAATTATTGTGAGAATGTTTTGTTATATTTTCACTGCTGACAGAGTGATACGAAAAACTTTTTGCTTAGGCTTAAAAATTGATTAGAATATACAAAAATTCTGCCTCTGAAGTCAACCGTATTAGTTTGTGAGGGTTCTAAATAATTAAAACCATGATTACTGTTTTCAATTGTTATAACAAAGTTAATCACAAGTATCAAATGATTGGAATTGAAATTGGAATTACATCATAGATGCCCAGTTTTTAGGGTTCCGTAGTCAAACAAGGAACTCTTATAGTTTCGCTCTGTCTGTCCGCGGCTTAGCTCAGATACCCTTACTACTAGAAAGCTGGTGTGGGTATACATATTTAATAACGCCGAGAAAGTGGTAGAATAAATTCTTTAAAAAAATTAAACGTACTTGGGGATGATTTTTTTATTTATTTTTTCACGTCTTCCTCATTGTGTGTGGTATCGTTGAATAGGTCTTTTAAAAATATTGAGGATCTACGAGCATTTTGTTTATGGTTTCGTTTGCGAAATATTAAACTTTAAAGTGATAATTTTTGTCAGATTTAGGCTCCCACAGTGTATACTACTACTACAGTAGTAGAATATATACTAAACTTAAAAGGAAAACCTTCACGACCAAGTTAGCTTTACAGGTTAACGAGTATTAGTCCACCAAAGTACAAAATACATGTCAAAATGAAAAATACGTTCAAAATTACATCTCATTAGACGATTGAACTTACTGTGACGGGTAACTACGGAACCTTACACTGCGCGTGGCCCGACAAGCACTTGGCTGCTTTTAAAGAGAAATGTTTGTTTGGAATCGTTGCCATAGCAACGGTATAACCAAATATAACCACCGAAAGGTATTGAACGGTTACACCATCAAACAAGCTCGGATGTCATTTATATAGCTCGACTCGCTACAATAAGGCGGGTTCACGTGCTGTCCTGATTCTGAAGCGGTCTCACGATGAATTCACCACACGACAGCACGATCAACCACGTCAACTCGTGCCTATGACTATAGTTTGTGATGTTTTTTTGATCGCATGAGTAAATCACATCACGCATGATCGTGAGTTCTTTTGGCAATAGGCTATGTCTTACGAATGAATGATTGAAAAAGAAAACTTAAAAAGTATATAAGTGGGAAAATAAAATCGGAGTGATGGGATGGGATGTGGATGATGTGATCTCGGCAGGGTTGGTCTATGGGACGCGATATACAAATCGCTTTTAGGATTTTGTACAGCAGGGTCGAAGGTGGATAAGAAGCGACTTAGTTCAGCGCGAAAACTTGACACATGGTCATCTTTGGCAACCCGAATATGTATGTTCGCATTTTCATGAACAGTCATTTTTTAAGAAGTAAAAACTGTGTAGTTTGAATTTGATATATACAGAGCACCTGACGCCGGGTAGCCATCAGCTACAAGTAGTCAACACTACAGTCAAGACGTTTGCAGAGATCAAAAAACCGTCCAAGTTTGAGTCGGACTCGCGCACGAAGAGTTCCGTACCATTATCTATAAAAACGCCAAAAAATCATGTCTGTTGTAGGAGACCCCCTTAAAAATCTGTTTTATTTTATTTTAATTATTTTTTTATAAAGTGAAAATACAACCAAATATTCTGTGAATATTTCAAGCATGTACCTGTAGCCGTTATCAATATCGAGCAAAAACGAGCAACAAAATTACGTTTGCTGTATGGGGGCCCCCCTTTAAATATTTATTATATTCTGTTTTTTAGTATTTGTTGTTATAGCGGCATCAAAAATACATCATCTGTCTAACTATCGCGGTTCATAAGATACAGCCTGGTGACAGACGGACAGCGGAATCTTAGTAATAGGATCCCGTTTTTACCCTTTGGGTAGGGAACTCTAAAAACGTCAAACATCTCCTAGTTAGCATCGTCCTCGTCTAACGATTTGTATCTCTTGTTCTGGCTGCGTTTCTTATATGAGCAGGATGCATATTACGATAATACCTTCGCAGTTATCGGGCGCTTGGCACGCACCGGGCCCGCCGCGAGGCACGCCGCGAGGCACGCACCGGGCCCGCCGCGAGGCACGCCGCGAGGCACGCACCGGGCCCGCCGCGAGGGTTCCCGCCAGAGGGCGTTTCCGCGTGAAATTGTTAGACTCCTCTCCGCAGACGTGGGCAGATGATTGCTAGATTATGAACAATTTGTCGGCCGCAGCACGCCCCGATCTCCGAAGCCACAACGCAGCTGCGGTCATGGTGACAGTAAATAAATCTAAAATAAATGTCATCGATTATATGGTCCGACTGTTGAATTTGACATGTAGTTGTCTCGAATGAAAAGAGTGTCTCGTGCGCGAGTACAGAACTCATAGAGCACTGTTTCTAAGTTACTCACACATCACTACATTTAGGTTACCACAGTAAATTAAATACGTTTAAATGCTATTGATTAATTTCCACTGACAACCCCCTATAAATTACCTTTCCTATTGCACATTTTAACAAAAATAGCGCACTGAGTGTTTTAACACGGTAGGTTTTTAGGGCCGAGAAACGTTTACGGAGTTGGTCGACGAGGCGAAGACGTAGAGAGTATCTGGTATGGTTCCGCGGCTGATCCGCCCGCAGTCCACCAGTGGATGATGTAGGCAGTCCTCGTTCAGGAGTCAGGTAGTCCTCATACATTTATTTGTACTCGAGTGTACCTACACACATTAGAAATATATTTACGAGTGGTTATTGCAAGTAAACATTTCATACTTGTAGCTTTACCAATAAAAATATATCGCCTGTCCTGTTAGGCGTACGTTTTCAAACGCTTGTCAACGGTTGCGCGCAGTTTTTGCTGTCTGTCGCTGAATGTCAACTGAGAAACAGTTTGCAGGTGTACAGCTGGTGTCGGGAGGGCTGCGTGCCCTTTACACAATACGCAGCCGCGTTTACTGATACACGTATTTATGTAGCTAAGAACCATGTCGACATCACCTATAATTCTTTTGTTTCACGGTCGTAAACTCAATCGATAATAAATTCTCGGATAAAATTCGATTCTATTCTCCCATTAGCATTTATTTTATTGTTCCACAAATCGTTGGGCTGATTGGCTAATAATTTCTCGGCTATATTTTATTAACTGGTTTTTACAAGCTTTTATATGACTTGCAATGTTTGTCCTAGCTAAATCTTACCGGCCACATCGACCGGGCATGAGCCACCTGCATCCAGCGGCTCACCGCGACCTTAACCACATCGTTAGTCCATCTAGTAGAGGGCCGGCTCGGTAGATGTTTCCCGGTACGCGGTCGCCACTCGAGAACTATTTTCGAGCGATGTGGCCTGCCCATTGCCACTTCAGCTCACTGCCTCGTTGAGCTTTGTCGGTGACCTTAGTTTGTCTACGGATTTCCTTATTCCGGATTTTATCTGGCAAGAAATTCCTAGCATAGCTTCTTGCTGGTCTTTAAATCTAATTGAGCTGTGTTGTAGGTCCAGTGGCAATGTTTGGACAATATGAGGGCATAGGAACTCAACTACACGTTATAAACCAGTCGTGTTTGGGCTCGTTTGCTTCGTCTTGATGGGTACTTAGTAGATCCAAGGATAATGTAATATGGCCGACTTTAATAAACCGTCATCAGCTTTTTTTTGTACAATTAATGTACTTCGTGGACATATCTCTTACTAGAGTTTTGGCCGTGACTTCGTATAAATAGTTTTCTCTATTGGTCTTTCTATAATCTAAGTATAACAACGTAAAGCATAGATTAAAGCGTGGTTCTATAATCTACGACGTGAACCCAAGTACAGAGTATCCACAGAGTATCCCCCGCGGCTCCGACGAACTGGGTGTAAACGATACATGTATACCACAGACTAATATACATGTGTACCGTCGACCGTCCGACACGCTGCCATCACTCAGACGTGGCAATCTTCACCTTCAATCATCATTCATTGGGAATTTCGCGGCACTAGGCGGTTCCTGTATAGTGTTTATCTACTGCCTGAAAGCAAGGTGATCGTAAAAACGGGAATCGTAAATTGATAGAACCTTTATATTTTTCATGAGATGACAAAACAGCTTCACTGGTACCAATCAATTGACAGAGAATCAATAATATCCACACAAATTTATTAAATGCGAAAGTGAGTTTGTTTGTCATTCTTTCACGTCGTAATGGAGAGTCAGAATGACTAGATTTTTTTAATACGGATAGTTGAAACGCCGGAAAAGACATAGACTAGTTTTTATCCCGATCTATAGTTCCCGTGGGGTAATTTCGACGGACGGCAGACGATGTCGAAGTGCCACGATTGTTGATCTCAGTAATACGTTGTTGTTACACAGGTAGATGTCGCTCATCTTTTCATTAGTCGCTTTTGAAAACACCGATGGAAAGACACAGTGTAGTCCTATTCTAAAAAATGGCGTCTGAAATTAAATAAAATTTAAACGAAAATAATGAAATTGTTCTTTATTTTCATTTCTGTATAGATTACATACAGCGTGTTTATTTCATATGGGCGTAATTTATCCATTTAAAGTTTACGACCGCACAAATCATATGTAAATAGCAATTAATAAAGAGTTCATTTTTAAAAGCACGACCGAGCAACTAAGTTTTGCGCCCAAATTGAGTTGACAAAGGATAAACGGTACATTGAACTGTCATGATGTGACGTGTGAAAGAGCCGTCAATCAGTCGATAACTTTAGATGTAATTAATACATTGCGCGCTCGATTATTTTGAGGGGAAAAAATACACAACAAACTAACGAAATTTATGTAAATGTGTTGTTTAGGACCAACACTAATTGCCATAAAAATATACGCCCGCATGAAATATACACGCTGTACAATGAATGTTTATCCGAGTATTCACAATATAAAAAACAAACCACAAATTTCTCAGTAAACCAAACGCCACAGAAAAGGCGACCGACGAACCTAACTCCGTTGCAACAAAACCAATACATATCGTGGAAGCAATCGACGCGGTCGGCGGCGGCGCGCGCGCATGCCCGTGGTCTCTTGTCGAAACACAGATCGTATCGGAGGCGACGAATTTGTAAATGGAAGACGATATGGTATTAATATGTCTGGTAGGTTAGAATATTTGCACACGAACCGAAACAACTACATTTTTATTTATATATTTTTAACACTTAAACAAATTATTATTAATAATAATTACTTTACAAAATTAAAATGACATAATGTCGGATATTAGAAACACATCTTTTTATCTGGGAAATGTAATAAAGACCAAAATAAAAATTTCAATTAATTTTAAAATAAAATAAATTCATCTAGAAATCTCATTCGGTTGAGGTCTCAGGCACAGAATCAATATACTCCGTAAAGCACGGACGTCCACCGGCTCCCTCGAACCGCGATACCTCACCCTCCCCGAATGAAACTGACTCAGATAATGATCGTTACGTATGGCGCGCGCGGACTACACACACATGCGCGTGTATACAAACGTCATGCATTCGATGTGTGCCGATATCACGACATTTATGCCAAGTGTCCGGCGTGTGCCTCAGGGTGCACGCTTTTCATCTTATCAACTTTCTCTCCAACATTCCGGGACCCGCAACGACGTGCCTGGCAAAAGTTAGAGGGCAACAAAGTAATTTCTGAGGGTGTTAAACTTTGTTGCGTGAAATAAATCCCAAGATGTCCGCCCTTCACCTGCAGATACTCATAAAAGACACACGATACATAAAACAAGACGGGGTGTAGTGTTGCGACAGGCTGCGGCGGCGAGCGAGTGTGCGAACTTGTAGCACTCATCGATACTGTATCAAGTGTCACCTCGCCTCGCCTCGCCTCGCCTCGCCTCCTGACAACATGACATGCAAATATGCAATATTACTTTCACATGTGCAGCATAATACCGTCTGAGAGTCAATGGAGAGAGGCTATTTGCATTGGACATGCCACATATAATAACATTCAGAAGATTTTAATTTGTCACATTTCACCTTGAGAGGCATGCGAATATTTTAAATTATTAAACTTTTAAAACACGTTGATAGATCAGCGTGTGCGCTATGTTTCCACTTAACGTAGCAACCACAATGAAATTCCGCATAGGCTATCAAGTTATAAAGTCAGCGTATTGGAAGTCGCTGTCAAAAGCTAGCTGAATCGTAAAAGAAGCTAAGGCTAAGGATTACCTGACTGCTTCGTGCCATTGAAAATGTCTCCCGCCTCGCTCTCCAACTGCCACGGATTTATTTAACGACAGACCGTAAAATATAATTGATGTTGAGCGGAGTCACGCGGACAATGGTAGAATAGAGATGAACGCGCGCCTCCAGCATCCCACAACCTGCCTCCAGGGCAAGGTCTTCATATACCTATACCGGCCGGTCGTTTCCAAGACGTAATGGTCGTTATTTTCGAGATTATTTCTTTACAAATAATGCTCTGCAGTTCAACAAATATTGCGGAGAGTTGAGACATTTTTATCGCCATTTGGTGAGATGGCGATTGCACACTCGTAAAAGCTCTCAAGTGTTAATGTTTTTTTTAAATCCTTATATAATAATTACGAGAAATATGTTTTTATTATTTTATTTTTGTCATTTATGGTTGCTTCGTAAACGTATATCGTATGTTACCTTCAACACACAAGTGCAGTAAAAATATTACTTTATTTTTTTAACATCTCTAATAACTTAACCTCCACCTTAATATCTAGTGGCCGGTATACAAAAATATATTCTCAGTGTCACATTTCATCAAAATCCTTTCAGCAGTTTATGCGTCATCACACCTCCAAACATTCAAACTTTAGAAATTATTGTATTTGTAGAAAAACTTAAATAAAAATATAAAAAAAGTTAAATATAACTGAACAATATAAAACATTTAAAGACAAGACAACATATAAAGAGATTTGAACAACTCTATTATATTTTGTCTTTTCTATATTTAAAAGCTTCCATTGTGAAAAATTAAGCAAATTTACGTTTGTAAAAGATAACAAAATCTATTCACTGAAATTAGCCAAAACATTTTCAACTTGGTAGCTAAAAACAACAACAACTATTGAAAAACACCACATTGATTGGACAAAAAATCTGAAACATTTACACTGGTTGTCAATTATTGTAGTTCGCAGGCTTATTCTAAACGCGGTTTTATTTTGGCGAAGCAGAACGCACCCTTGAGCATCCTTCAATAAATTATGATACTTATAACGTAGTCTGTATCACATGGACAATTGCCGCAGCTATTTAAAAGAGGTCCACATTGTTATCGGCAATTATTTTCAAATTGTAAAAGTAAAAAGTAGTTGGAGCGTGAACGTCGTATGGTCGTATGTCGGTTGTCGCGTCCCAGTTCAGCGACAAGACACGGATAATACCAGAATCGATAGCGGTACCTTCCATCGACAATCAGCAGACATCGCTCGTGTACTCAGACCTACAGAAATATCACTTCGGCTTATTACGTACTCATCAGACTAAAATAAATTCCTGCACGACTTCGAGGCGATTCCAAAGAATGACTGAAAACTGAATGAAACAGCAACCATCGCGTAGAATTATTCAAAGAGCTACCTCACTTTTTTTAGTATATCATTAACATTTACTGACTTCTTATTCGTATTGCGGAGCACAACTTATCTGCCAAGTTTGTGGTGAGTCTGTAAGCAAAATTTCTTCCTATATGTGATTTATTATTCATTCTCAGCAGAGTAGTAGCTGCTTAAACGTCCTCCATAATTATGGAAAAGTACCGTCTTTCATTGTGTTTCTACACCGTAACGGCTACCATCCAAATATCCTTATTAAAACCCATAAATAAAGAGTAGATAAAACGCTAAGGAAATTGGATGTACAATTCTCAGAGTCTGAAGTCCCTCAGCTATATACACCGCATGGATCCACTTCGGTTACAAGCCATATTCTTATTTACTTAACAGAATACGTAATAGCAGAAATACAATATTATTTCGCTGGTACATGAATAGCGACTTTCCCTAAGTCTCAGTAAAGAGCAATTCAGCGCACAAAGCTTTCAATCGCAAGTCTCTATCTTCCACGCGGCTTCCCACATATCAAGCCCTCATCGGTTTTTAAGCGCGTCAGCAGGCATGTGTCATTACGCGGCCTCCTTCAGGATTCGCTCTGTCTGCAGTTAAGCCGTAGTCCATCAAGACCTACAGCCATTATTGAGTATTGTTCTGTGTAATGTAGCCGAGCGAGGCGCGAGGTTTTTGCTCTCTCTTCGCGAACGCGGTTCACAGTCATGATGTCGCCACAATGCATTACTAGATTCCATCATTGTCGATGCATGTGGGACACGCGCAATAACTACAGCATTATCATCAATTAAGCATAGTTTATACTAGCTGTATTACATTGATGCTACGTGACAGAATCTCTGGGACGGAAGGGATCATGGGAGCAAGAAAATTGATATAAGTATGCATATATGCGCTTAGTTGCACGCAGGGTGGCTCGGGACCGGCTCGGCACGCCATAGAAGAGGCTTAAGTCCTTCAAAAGTCCTACCACAACAGCTCACTGACTCGTCACTATTGTTCGTCTAAGATTTCCTCATTTCGGACTTTATCAACCACAAATATCATCACTACGAGTAATTAGGAAGTGTAAACTCTGCTCATTCATCCTTACTAATATTATAAATGCGAAAGTGAGTTTGACCTTCCTTTACGTCATAACAGACAGTCAAAATAGCTTGTCTTTTTGGATAGAGATAGTTGAAGGGCTGGAAAAGTACAGCTACTTTTACCCCTATTGAACAATCAGTTCCTGTGGGATAATTACTGAAGTCCAAGAGGATGAATTTGCGGGCAAAAGTTTCATAAAACAATACCCGTGTCCCACCCCACGACATGCGTTTATCTATCGACCAATAAATTTCTAATAACTTTATCTAACACTTACTAAGTATCGGTAAGTAAACTAGTAAATGGCCGGAGATTATGCACTAATGGAGAGTAGTGAGAGGCAGCGAGGCTGCGCACACGCAGCAGTCGTTACAGCCAGCGTCGAGTGCCCACACCAAATTATCACAGCGTTGTTTTAATACGTTATTTATGACGGTATTTGCGCCTGTGGCTACGTCGAATTAAATAATTCAATGTAGGTATATGTGGAAAGATCATGTAGTTAAATTGATTGACATATCGATGCAAAGGTAGGATCATCAAAACAGTGATATATAGCCATATATAATTTTATTGCTCTATGATATAGCAGAGCACAAGGAAATTTTTTTTTGCGCGAAATATCTACTAGCATTAATATCACTAGCATTAAATGCCTATGTCCAGCAGTGGACGTTTCCCGGATAACGATGATGACATTGATTACATGAAATTTGAAGCGGTTTTGAAAAGTGTTATTAATTAAATATATTTAAAATATTAAAGACTAAAAATATAAGACCATCCGTGGCCAAATGACTACACGCTTGTGCGCACAATCCAGAGGTACCGGGTTCAACTCCCAGTGGGAGTACTGTCGGTAAACGGCATTTTTATACTGACAAAGAGCTGATGCTTGACTGTGGCAAGTGATGATAAAATCGTATGACAGAAGCCCACCAGGAAGCTTTACGTTGTTTTGTCTCGTTTGGTGTATAACACTATTTCCGCAAAACACTTCTGCCATAGAAAAGACATCAACGCGAACATTGCTTTAGCACAAAACCGTCGCGTGGAACTATAACCATTGAAATCGATGTTATTGTCGACATAACTAACTATAAACTACATGTTTGTCAATATTTTTAATGCGTTACAAGATGACATTAAATTATTACAATTTGAATTGTTTAAGCGAAAATTAATGACATGGTTAAAAGAAAATAACTGTTACAAAATTGCTGTTATTTTTTGACATTTCTTTTGACATTGTAAATACAGATTAAATAGCTATAATGAAAAACAATACTTAACGAAATATATGCATGCCCATCCGGGTTAATTGCGAGAACTAATAAGCATCTTCCGCCAAGTAACCAACATATTGACTGCAAATAAATTTAAAAAACAATAATTGAACCCTGATCTACCACTAATGTATTGGTGGTACCACTCTGATACCGCTCCGAGCTTCGTGCTGCGATTATCAAACGTCTCCAAGTCACGCTATATCGATTTTGCGCTATGTTATCTTGCTGAGTGAACTAGTCGAGTGCACACGTCCTTCACTTTCGCTCTCTCATCGACGACTGCATGGAAGAAAACAATACCTACCTCCTACGAATAAACTATAAGTCTTATTATTTATGCGTAGTTTACCTCACACGCTATAAGTCAGAATATATAAACATCCTATACCGTTTCTTTTGATCAGAGACGAATGTTTCGGTAGAGTGTGCGTGTGGTAGTACGGATATATTATATAATATATGTCACATTATTTAGTCATGTGTTGATATCATTGTGTGATCTCCTTCAACTAACACTCAAACTAACTCACAGAATTCGAAATAAGGTAATAGAAGTGCCCTAGAGCCTGAATGTGTTTCCAGATTTAGGAAGTGACAACATCTAGTCAAGGGGCGCTAAGCACCAAATATCATCACCATCATTTGTTACTAGGTATTAACTGTGTGCAAAATGAATGAAAACTAAAAATACAATTTTTAGATTAACAAAATTTATATTGCTAAAAATATATAAATTTAAACCAAGTCTAGTCATAACAATCTAGTGTATCAATCATAGTAACATAGTGCTTCCATCATGACAGAAATCATTAAAGGTATAACATATTTTTGTCTAACATTAACAGTTTCCTTAAATTCATTTACGTTTCAAAAAATTGTCAGTGTGTTGAAAAGCAACTCAGCTTGGTACCTTGGACAATGCTTAGCAATATTAAGACACGGTTTGGATATGTCATCTAAATACTTTTTTCTAGTAATTATACGAGTGATCATTTCATTGTAAGATTCTACGCATTTCTATCGGCGCCCATGCAACTTCTGTGTAAAGTTAGCAATTATTATCTAACAGCTCTAGTATTGCGTGGATTGGTGTTCGTGGGCGACTAGATTAATAGCTTCCGATGCAAGCTGCTCTATCAACGAGACGACACATAAAAATAGCTTAATGAAGCGAAATGTGTTCTACAACCATTTGCAATTAGAGACATTTGTTAAATAATGAATGGAGCTTCTGTAGACGCTGCAGGCTATACATATGTACATAAAAATATTACATATAATAGACTAATCAAAATGCCATTTTAATACTCTTAGTTAGCTAATGAACACTCTCTGTAGGAGAGTAGGCCTGAGCTCGTCCAGTGAGGACATACGAGTATATAGGATGTTGTTGTTAATGGTTTATCTACAGGCCGCGACTTCATCTGCGCTCGCAGTAATTTTTTAAAGTAAATAGTATTGTTACATCGTTGGAGTCAGAATGAATTACATGTTTAGAATATGTTTAATGTTTTTGTATTATTTTTATTCATTTATTTATATTTAAAAATAGCGCAACTAGCAAGTCTCAACCAGAAACTGGATAACATTTTCGTAGAAACCAGACAGTTACAGTTTAGTTTAAAAAAATTAACACAGTTTGAATTTTATTAAGAACGAGCAGTTTTTCTGAGAGGAGCAGAATTTATAATAATATGAACTATCACACCCAACATGGCTATCTGAACATCAATATCTTTTAGCTTAAAGCGTATACCGAAAACAGGTTGGTAGCACCGTCCGACCGCCGGTGGTCGCGCGAAATACGAGTATAGCCACTTGACGCTTATTCGATATAATCTTCTTACTACAAGTTGATATATATCGGTGAGGGAGCTACGAAACTTTATCTGTAGCACTCTATGATCCTTGAGGCTTCCGACCGGATTAAAAGGACCTACTATCGGTAATCTGACACCCTAATACAACTCAACACCAGCGTTTTTCTAGCTGAGGGAGTTTTTAGAGTCAAAAACCCAGTAAATCTATGATACGTGAGAATAGGGAAGCTATAGAGCACCCTAGCATTTTTTGGGAGGGAAAAAAGGGTGCATTTGTCGAAATAACTAAAATTATGCATTATAACAGAAAAGTGTATCAATGCTTCGATTAGTCAGGTTTTTATATTGTCTGGCAAATTTTAACAGGTATGTGTAATAAATGTTTTTATTGCTTGAAATTAAATTTTAAATGCAACTTCGTTATATTTTTTGCGGATTTATAAAATTTACTATATTTTGCCCGCAAGTCCGCGATGCGGAAACTACACGCTCGATTGGCATAAAAAGTATCTGATGTCCTACACCAAAAATCTAGTCATTGTGACCCCCTGTTACACGACAGGAAAGAAAATCAAACAAACAAATCAACAAAGTCACTTTCGCAATTAGTATGTACGGACTTTTAAATTTGTTATTGATTAAAAAGTACATCAAATTAAACAAAAATCTGTAATGTTTCCCTTTGTTTTCATTTGCCATGGTTACATAACTTCGTAAACCGTTAATGGCTCAATTCTGTCAATAGCGGGATATAAAATAGGTACGTCTCTGTATAAATATAAACCGCGGACATGATAGCTGATCTTATAGCCATGGCTGTGTAAATAAAGAATATGCCAGGGATGGAGCTAGGGGTACATAGTAACAATTATATAGCTATGGTCAAATCGGTTGATTCGTGAAGGAGAAAGAAAACAGTTAAAAGTCAAATAACTTCATTTCAATTGTACAGTTGACATATTTACAGATCTAGCGCTTAGCTGAGTCGATACCTGCGGTATGGTAGCGGCACGGGGGGGGGGGGGGGGGGTTGTTAACGGAACGTCAAACGTCGCGCGTTTGAGCATAATAGTCTTAAGCTAAGTGTTAAGTTAAGCGCTAGACCTGTACATCAATCAACAAATAGATGATCTTCAAAGAGGCCGAACAGATTAACCGCCTCTGTGGCCTAGTGGCTATTCTCTTGGACTTACAATCCCGTGGTCCAGGTTCGATCTCCAGTGGGGGTAACCTCGGCTTGGTTGGTGTTTATGTTACCTAAGTCTACCACCAAACAGCACTGCTGTTCTGGTGTGAAATAAATAGAATCAGCGCCTCAGGTTGAGGCTTCAGGGAAGCCTTCCATCCAACGGCGTTATCGTCACTTACCACCAGGTGAGACTATTTAAAAGAACCGTCCCGAACAAATAGACTGACACTGACTTGGAATTTATAACGCCCGTCTACCATGCACTGTATTCATCAGACCAAAAATCATTAATTATCTTCGGAAAAATTGCATCAATTATTGATCCGATTGATGATTAATATTGTTCATTTATTTCACATGTTGCAATGAATTTGATTGTTTTGATTAGGTTTACATAAGAATAGAAGGAAGGAATGGAAAATCAGTAAACAATGCATAAACAGAAAAGCTTCCATTTGAAAAGCGACATATATTCGTACAGAAAATTGTGAAGCCCCATCATCCCCCGAGTGCATCCCTGCGTTGACCAGTTTTATTTCTAATCCGTAACTCTATCGGGCGCGGTCGTGCGTTACCTCGCCGGGACTCGAACCCGCGCCCTTATAAGGTATCGTTCGGCCATCGATAAATTGTCAGCGATAAGAAAGTTGCGCAGTTCCCGCGCTATTAATTGCCAATCGTCGTGTCTCTGCGCACGCGACGCTGTAATGAATATCATATCCTGACTTAACCCCTACTTCCTCTCTAATACATCTTTATATGATCCCTTGTCATACTTGGGAACCATTTAACTACTCAGTTCATCTGTGTAAGCCCTCCAGTTAAACACACCTACAAGAAACCTTCTTCAAACGAACCTTCTTCAAACCTACTTCCTAAGAGAGATCATAACCGTCCGCAAATTCATTTTAAAATAATCTTTTAAAATAGAATACCTGGCTTTGTGCAGTAATTATCTGAAAACAAAACATCGTATTGTACGATGTCGCAAATTGAGTATCATAAACATACAAGTTCACAGTGAATCACAATTTACATTTTTACACACAATTGTTCAAAACGCCATCTAGGGACCATAAGCAGTAAGTTGCCAAATACGAAGGTTTTTGCTATCATCGACTCCAATAACTTCGCCCACTCAATCCATCCTTCTATCAAAACTAACGGATGAATTGAAAAGCGCTTACATTAACTCAAATGCTCGTGTTCTAAACATTAACTTTGACCATTTGTATGTAATGTGGCTATAACACCGCCCACACAGGGGAAGTCGCGGGCATTACTCTAGCAATTACATAAAACTTACATCTCAGAAGAGAACAGAACAAGTTGTCAGTGTTAGATGTGGTCCAGCGCAGCGCCCACGCAGGTGTTATCTCATCATCTAGAGAAGACTTCAAGGCTACCGGCACAAAGGACCTGTTTGTCGGACAGTGTAGAACTCAGGGACAATCAGAGTCTGTTGGGGATTTAATTGGACGAATTTTGTTCATAGTTCGTTTCTCAAAGGTCAGGCGTGAATGGAGTTTAACTTGCAGTTTATTAACCAGAATAATTAATGGGAATATTTTTTCAAATACATTATACCAGAGCCTATTACAAAAATCTGTTACTCGAAGACAAATTTCGATACGAACCGGATCCGAATCTCTCGCCAGCCCGGGTCGAATTTTTCCTCAACTCTTCGAATTGATTTAACTGCGCCATAGGCAACATACGAAAACCAAAGCCAATTTATTTTTATTTTTGAAGCGTTTGCTCTTGGCCTTCATCTCACCTGATGGTGATGATAAGGCCACTGGATGGTATTGCAAGCTATTGGGGCACTGGCTCTGCTGCCTTTCATACCGGAACACAACAGTGCTATTAACAGTGCTATTTGGCAGCAGACTTAGGTAACATGGTGGTAGCTAGCCAGGTAGAATGCCCTACAACTGACCAACCCATTTAGCCCACGGAGGCGGTCACTGTAGATCAGGTTTCGACCTTTTAAGAACAGTAGTAGTGCTAGCATATACCTCTAGTAATAAAAGCATGTCTGAATCCACCCCTGGATTCAAATGAATTCTTAAAACATTACTATGTCAAATTAGCTAACCGGCGCATTAAAATATCAATTAGTAAATAAACATATGTGGCCGTTCATTAGTTCTAATTTAAATAAGGACGTTGTGTTTGTTCGTCGGCGACATCAAACTGCGGCGTGGAACGGTTTCCCTTTGGCAGAGATTAGCGATCTGTGTTATGTAAAGTTACATTAATCAACAGGAAACTAACGAACGTCCACTAGTGGGTTTACAGTAAACATATCAATCGTTCCATACGCAACTCAAAAGTTTTCCATTTAAAAATCGTGTTTTAAAGTCCCGTGAAACACAGCTGTTTCGATCTCATTCTCCTAACTAAAAGTGCTTGTAATAATAATATTAGGTTATGGTAAATCACCTATGAAATTGCCGTTGTCAAATACGGAACCCTTATAGTTTCGCTACTGTCCGTCCGCAGCTTAGCGGCGAGATCTTTACTACTACGCTGTAATTTGGTACGGATGTACATATTACTCAAGTCGACAAAGTGGTACAATAAAATCTTGAAAACTAATTTTAGATTAAATAAAATTAAGGGTGGATCCCATACACGTAACTGGGGGAGGAATTATTTTTCACGTCTTCCCAATTGTGTGAGGTATCGTTGATAGGTCTTTTAAAAACATTGAGGGTCTAGCAACACCAATTTTTGATTGAGGGAACCGTTTGCGAAATATTACGTTTTAAAGCGATAATTCTTGTCAGAGTAGGGCGGGCGCCCCCGCAATGTGAACGACATGGGTTTATCTTATTCACATTTTACCAAGAACACGTGGAACTTTTGAACAGTTAACAATATTGTTTATGTTGATGGTTTCCGGTTTCTTATCGCTTTGTATTTGCTCCGCCGATTAAATTTATCGCAACCACCACAGCATACGGGGCCAGATGTGGAATTTTAAATTGTATTATTAAATATTTAAAAACTCGATTCGGTGGACCCGGACCAGTCTGGTTTGGCTTTCTATTCTTGTTGGTTAACTACAAGTGCCCGTGTATGTATGTATGTATGTTATTTATAAGCGCTATGTGATTAAATAATTCAATTGTATTTTTATTCTGTGTGGCCGTGGGTTTAGATTAGAACCGCCTCCGTGGCCTAATAATTACACGCTTGGACTTAAAATCCAGAGTACCTGGTTTAGAATCCTAGTGGGGGTGGCAGTCTGCTGCCAAACAGTAGTGCTTATAGCACTGTTGTGTTCCGGTACGAAAGAACTGCTTCTACCTACCTTATTGTCACTTATTACAATAAACTAACATACATATGTTAGTCATGTTCCCTGATTGGTCGAAAATGGCTGCCATATGTCAGTGTAATACGAATTGTCGCTTTATGTAATGGCAGAGGACAGATAAAGGCCAAGTGCTACATAAATAATGTGATTTTGAGTAATTAATAAATAATTAATAAATAACCTCCAAAATACACCGAAGGAATAATCGTTTCGCGAAAGTATCTGAATGTCGTTGAGAGACGCGCAGGTATGCGTCGCGGCGCACGCGCACCTGCGGAGGGGCGGGGGAGGTCAATGACCTGGTGCAATTCGTCAGTTGGTGTCACCGCGCAGGCCTGCATCCATAGTGCAACCATTTATTTAATGTGATTGATTTAATGGCACCGCGCGCCTGGGACACTGGGAGCCTCGTAGGCGTTCACTGCATAAACTTACAATATCTGTTGTTGTTTTTACAATTAGATAGTTAAGCGACGGTGTGGTCTAGGATGACCCACGGTTGTCTAGAAATATCATACTCACTCTTGAATTATCCAGGTTGTAGCGCTCGAGAAATACAGAAGCTGGAAGGGAATTCCACTCCTTAGCTGTACGCAAGTAAATGAAGATTCGAAACGCTTCGGGCGAAATGGTGGAATAATAAACCAAGTAGGGGTGGAACCCACCCGGACTTCTGGTTGTCCAGTTGTAAAAATGGGACGGTGGAATTAGGTTGTATTATACAATCGCACACTCTAAGAAATGAAGCCTATAGAAGACCGAAAGACTGGATATTTCATGCCGGTGTTGCAGGCTTAACACTCACCGATGCGTCTTGTAGTGCGACGTTCTACTGAGTCCAATATAATTTTGTGAAACTGAGCTTGTGAACAAAATTGTAGAGGTGCTTGTTTGACCTACAAAATGAAAAGTAGAATTTTGCCGAAATTGAGACCTCAACCAACCAATTAATTGTTCCGGACACCCCCTAATCTGCGTTTCACCCAAATCGTTACATTCGTTCGTGAGATCGACGTCGCATATACATATATTTAGTTGTAATATAGGATGTGATATATATATTCAAACTGCGTGACTATATCATGACTCGTGATGATAATATATATTCCAATGCCGGTTATGCCGGTCAAATAACGTCTGCACTCGTGCAATTCACTAAGGCCACTATCTCAGATTAGGAACCAGGCCGGTATGTGACAAATACATACATACAACCTCTCGGCTGATGGACGACGGCTGCAAGTCTGTCTGTGGCATCGTAGCTCTCCAACGGATGCACAGACTTCGATGCGGGTTTTGTTACGTAAAGCAAGTTTCCTTGCGGTGTTTCGTGGTTATATTTGGTAAAAATAGATTCAGCAGTTTGAAGAGTTTCAGCTGATGTTAGATATATTCAGTACTCTTATTGGATTTTTAAAATTTTCTAATGATTAGTGCGAAGTTTTTTTTTAAAAAATGAATTTATTTGCATCCACAAAATAGCATACCTTATAAAACTAAGAAAATCGTTAACTTCCTTCAAATGTCAGTTGTTGTTGTTGTCACAGACAACCCTATCCTGGAAGGTGCCTACTCACTCTGCATCTGAATGGTTTCAGTGCTGACATCTCATGCGAAACATACATTCTGCTGGTTCCATAATTTTTTAAATATTTATATGATGGGTTTTACACTTGGGTTTCATTTTATCTGATGGTAAGTACGTAAGACGATTAGGCGGTTTCTTAGGACGGAAAGAGTTGACAAAAATCAGTGAGACGCTCGCGCTGTCCTAAGTTATCGTTTCTCTAAGCAAAATGAAGATCAAATAAAAGCGAACCTATCGAACATAAAAATTTCTACATAAAAATCTTCAAGAGATAGATATGTTGTAGAGGACTGTGACAGAGTCGCGAACCGGTTTGATCCAGATTGTATAGTTCAAAAGGTTTTTTATACATTGTGTTTCAGCGGATTATAAGTTTTAACATGTTTCTAGCGGTGCGTTATTAAGTCGTATCGGTTGATTTGATTACTTTAACGTCTTTACATTCGTTGAGTTTTAATACTCACTTAAGTTTACGATGCACCGGCCGGCGTCGGCTCGAGACTCGAGAGAGAAGTATGACGACGAAAAGAAAAACGCGGTTTGTAACATTTAATACAGCATTAAATAGTGTTTATTCAGACAATTACACAATGTTGCTTAGACTATAAATTTAAAAATTAAACAAAAATGTAAAATTTATGAAATGACGTTTAGCCCAACATGTGCCGTGAGTAGGCCCGTAGCTCCTGCCTCCTCCACGACTTGAAGGTGAAGAAAACATCGCGAGGAAACCTTCTGCACACTCCTGAAAAGAAATTCAAAGGTGTGTGTGAAGTCCACCAATCCGCACTGGTCCCGCGTGGTGTACTATGTCCCATACACTCTCTGTAGGAGAGTAGGCCAGCCCTGCAGTTGGGGACGTATGATTGATGATCTTAAATTAGACGTGCACTTAAAATACCTCTTTAAAAATGAAAGCTTCTTTTACCATAATCTGTTAAATTAGGATAGCTGGCTTTGTGCAGTAATAATATTAAAATTATCATCAGCCGGGGAACGTCTGCTGCTGGACGTTGTGGAGTATTTGTTCAAAATACCTTCTAGGGACCATTAGCTTCATTACAGCTGTTGTAGCTAAAACTGACACTCATTTCCCGACATTATTATCCGATGTCCTATTTTTAGGTAATTATTCAAAAAGCCAAGTATTGTATTTTACTAACTGTCTGCTAATCACGAACAATGATCAATTGAAATCAACTTACGTCACACAAAGCAGCAGGACAGTGGCACGCGAGCTAGGGTCTCCCTGGACAATAGCGCATGTATCAGACGTCGGTCGGTACCTACACAAGCAAGGGATCGGATTTATATACCTCCATTGTTTTCATGTTCTCCTGTGAAACCTTCGCGACCACCCCCTCCCTCCATAGTGTACAGCCTCCCCCCATACCTTCCCTTTACCAACGAGGTGTATTTAAACTACTCGTAGTTCGACAGTGAGTTTGTTTGTCCGTCCTTTACGCCTTAACGGAGAATTAGAAGGTTTGATTGTTTGTATAGGGATAGTTGAAGGAATGGACTAGGACATAGGCTTATTTTTATCTCAAACGGAAAAGTAGTCCATAAGGACGAAGTTACGGTTAAAAGCTAGTATTAAATAATTAAAAATAAATAACAAATGTAAATTTCATAAATATAACACTATTTATAACTCAAAAGAAATTAAGTTTTTAAAAATTATATTAAAATAAAAACTAGTTTTTGTCCGCGAGTTGATCTGTGCATTAAAATAGATAATAATAATATGCCTTATGGACTTCAGATATTATTCAACGGGAACCTTTAAATGTTATAAAGCGCAGCTTATGTCCTCACATCTTAGGTTACGTACAGCCAAATTTCTATATGATTGGTTTAGCCGTTTAGTATAGAAAAGCAACCAACAAGCAGAAGGACAGAGATTCAAACTGCATATTCGTGTTGGTCGAGTCAAAATGTATGAGAACAAAGTAGTTGGTAGAGCGGTCGGTCGGTGCGTGGTGGGGGGAGGGGTGGAATTACCCCGGGGGGAGGTGCAGCGGTCGTGGAGCCAGGCTCGAGGGGAACCGGTGCAGGGGAGGAGATAATGCGGACAATGCATTTCCAACTAGAATGCTTTTCCAGTTTTCTAAAGGTCTATGTTTTTTCTATGTTTCTATAAGTTCTCGCTCAAAGAATTTATTAGCTACTAGTTTCTGCCCGGAACTGCCGCGGGTACTTTAGAATTTATCCCGCATACTTATGACATGTTCAACTGCCACTGCAGAAAAAACTCCACTCATACTGACTCTCGACACTCTGTTACGGCGTAAAGTAACGACAAACAAACACCGCACTTATAATATTAGTTTCGAAGCCAAAATATATCCAGAATATCCATATTGTTTTGTGTTAATAATAATACTCGAAATTAATTAAATTTCTTGTCAACTTTTTACCATATATTTAAAAGATCGTTGTGTTTTTTAAAATTGAAAATTAACTTTCTAAATAAACAATCTCTACTTACGTTCGATAATTCTCGGTACAGTTTGTTTTCTTGTATCAATACCTTTAAAGCATGTGAACTGGCTCTCGTCATAGCGCCAGGCAAGTACATCTATAGAGTTCGTATAAAACATCCCTTTAGTGTTTCTCTCGTCGCTTGCACCACACTTCACGTATTGTGAGATTCACCGCAAACGTCGAGTGCCGCTGAGTAAAGAATGTACACTAATTTTATGGCCTCTTGCCGCTTTCACGGTGCCCGCCTGCCCGCCTGCCCGTGCCTACCTTGGACCTAGGAATGGAATATTATATCAAAACCACCATAGACCAAACCATAGACCAAAAAGCATTTTATCTTATTATAGCTAAATACTCCATGTAGAAAATTTTGTTCCAGAGATATATTTTTGTCTTCGACTTATACGAAAACTATTCCAAACTAGATCTAGTCGCTATATGTGGGAAGAAATCGAGTGCAGACTGCACCGCGGCAGATGCATTCTTTATTACAAAGCGGCTACGAAATTCCTGACACCATGCACAAATCCAGTCAGACTCAACGTACGACCTGAAGGAAGGACCAACGAACTCGCTTTCGCATTTATAATATCAAGTATGGATAGTTTCTTCAACACTATCAAACAAATTCTCATGCGATGTTGTTTTCATGTATCTCTCTATCTAGCTATTTATCTAAAGTATTATAAAGGACTCCATTTTAACGTTCCCGCGCTGATGGACCGGTTTATTTTATAATCCATAACATCCTTTCGAGAACGACAATAAAATGCAAATAACCGCCTTTATTGTTATTCCGCATATTTATTTAACCGAAAACTACAATAAATCTGAATTAAGTCCGCCATTTTGTCCGTATCGGTTCACTCCGGGTGTTGTTTTTGGACATCCCATTGAGATAAACATTTTGATGCGACACTTGTTGAGATTTTAATACGTTGGAATGTTGATTACAACTTTGATATCTTTTTTATATATAGTGGGTTTACGCTTGGCCTTCATTTCGTCTGATGGTAATGACGATAAGACGTGTGGAAAGTGTAGATACCCAGAAAGCCACAAGCAAATGGGGCGCAAGCTCTGCTACTTTTCATACCGGAACACAACAGTGCTATTAAAACTGTTTGGCGGCAGACTTAAGTAACATGGTGGTAGCTAGCTAGGCCGATATATAGTATGTCATACTACCAACCAAACCAATAGGTTCCTCCACTGGGGATCGAACACGGTACCTTCGGATTGTAAGTCTATGTGTGTAGCCATTAGGCCGCGGCGGCGATTAAATTATTATTTTGCTGACGTCAGAAATCTAAAGGCTTGTTTGTTAGCACTCTTCTGTCACTCGAGATAGTAACTCAGTTGTGTAGAGAGTCAGATCTTGAATAATAAAAGTCTTCGATCCTGTCTCGCAAATATGTGGTACAATTCAGTGTTTCTTAACCTATGGTCCGCGGACCCCTGAGGTCCGTGAGTGTATGTATGGGGGTCTGCAGTCTTATCTCTTGACTGGAAGAAATTATTTATATGTGAACGCATTTATAATAACAGAAACAAAATACGTACACTATTTGGAGTACTAAAATAAATGGCCCGAAATGTTTTGGGTCCTTGAAAATTGCGCACGATTTCCCACGTTTAGAAACGCTATAATATTTATTTAGCTATTGGAAACCACCGTGTAGCCAGTATAGTACCCGCGCTCAGCAGCACACAGGCACTGGCTATTTTTTATTCAACGTCTAGCGATGCGATATGAAACCTTTACAAGAAGCTATCGATAGTGGTTGCAATTTTTAACAAGAAAAGAACATGTAGCAACTATGTTGTACACAACAAGACGAGTTTCTTTATTCACAGTACGAGCATCTCAGAAATATAACATAGAAGGCTGTAGAAACCGAATGTCTCAAAGTGAAGCATATTTTTGTGGCCGATATAATCACAAATAATGGAAATAGTAACAGGTTAAAAATTTAAGGGGCCCAAACAAGAAAATGTTTTATTTTTGGGAATTTTTTGTTACATCTTGTCTTAAAAAGCTGGTACGAAACCCTTAATTCGTTAGATATTAATTTTTCAAACGTGTCTCGCAATTACTCACACAAAAAGCGAAAGGCTGTTATTATATATGGAAAGTTTATACAGAATGTTACAAAATGTATTATACAGATACGGCTAGAATTTTAAACGTGGTGTGAGACCACTCACGCCTCGTAGATTTACCATGCACCATGAAACGAATTCGTACCTCACAGGTTGTCAAGACAGACTACACAACTCAACTGGACACTGCACTTTTATACTTCTTCCTATAAATCTCTACCTGACAAGTTACTACAGTAGAGTTTCTAGTTGTATAAACGAACACTCGGTTGATCGATGGACTGAGCTAGCAGGTGATTGTCGAGGCGGGACTTTCTATGGCTTCATTGGTACGGAAAACGAGTTAGGTTTTTTGTTATTTGCAATTGGAAGTGCGCTTCGCTCACTTTTTTACACAACACACAACTGATTTTAAGTGGCTTTTCACCTCGTTAAGGCTTCTGGGTAGTCACGGTTACCATCCGATTGCCTAATTTTCACTTCCCAGGCCATGGTGTGATAAAGGTTAAGAATCTATAAATACAATCTATGTATATAAAAACCAATGCAAGGTATCTCGCCCGACCGATGTGAATCAAAATTCCCTACATCGTAGGTACAACGATAGGAACTGCCGATATCTATATTTTCCCAGACAAAACTAAATAGAGTGAATATCTGACCGGTTTTCGTCTACAATTTGGTAATCTTTAAACAAAGAGTAATTAGGCCCCCTTTAGACTGGACTAACGAGTGCTATCGTCGACTTCATCCTCTCTTCATCATCAGGTGAGATTGAGGTGAAGCGTTGATGTATCATTTATATATAAATCCATCCTCGTCCACCTGATCAGGTGAAGTGGCCAAGCGTTGGTCGATTGAGACAAAAAAACCTAAGCAGTTACTTCAAAACAAAATCTGCGCCATTCAAACAGTAATTTGAATAACAGTACAAGAATGAAGGTAATTACACAATATTCTGATAATACCTTGTTGTCGATACCCCATAATTTGGCCCCAATTATATAATAAGTGCAGCCGACGACGCCACGTCAGAAGTGGGATAATGGACGACAGAACAGAATGTCGACTCACGTATGTTAATATGGGAACTATAAACTAAACGTACCGGAAACTGACTGCTCTTTGCGGCTTATTATTTAATTTGGATTAAATTTCGAGAAGCTTCGTGTCTGGGTGGATTAAATTGGGTTCTGGTTCGGTTTAGGCCAGAACGGGCTGGGTTAGGGAGACTGACAAAGAAGGTTGTTTTCCTAACATACAAATTTTGCAGACGCTAGTGGTAACTTACTTTTTATATGTTAATTAGTGTTATAGACATCATCAACATCAACAACAGCCTATATACGTCCCCACTGTAGGGGCTGAGGCCTACTCTTCTACAGAGAGTGTAGTGTGTTATAGACATAATCGTTTGGAAGTCCACTGTTGGACATGTCCCATAGATCGCCACGTCAATACACCATGCATTGTACACCTACGGGTTGATCATAGAGATCTTGTTAATAACTGTCTCATTCAAATGTACCTATGTATTTTACAAATAACGTATTCTAAATCTAAAAATATAATTGTTGCTAAACTGTAACGAAAGTTGAAGAAACATATATTCTATCTTCGTGTTCGTATGTCTGTCAGACAGATATTCGTGCATCGACGTCACGCGCGACATCTGGCGGAAGGTCAACACTTTTTACAATTTTGCCGGACAAAGTAGGACGATGAATTTAAACAACAATGGAATTCATATATGGCTGAAGCATGGTCGATTTGCCAAATCTCAATTAGCCGCGCGAATTCTCTCTGCACGCGCTCGTTGAGCATTACCCACGTCCTCGACGTGGCAGGCAGACACTCACAGCTCCCCACTCGACCGCCAATCAAGCTATTATTCCGACAATTAATACGAAGATACCATCTCCTCGATACTCGTAGAACAGTTAACACGAAATGCCATGGGAATGATGTACCATTGTTACGGACATTTTGTTGCTAAAATTGTTCGTATTTTAATGTTGGATTGTCTCTTGTTCTATGATCAAGCTCTCCATCTTTGTCTACACAATTAATTTTTCAATATGATCATTTAAAACACTTTATAGCTAATGTCAACCCGTATCCGGCTGACTGAGCGCCTTCCGCGCTCGCCATAACCCGGGGAAAACTGTAGAGCTGTAGAGGTCACAGGCCCAAAAGCATCAAGTCCACTCGAAAAAACAGCGACCCGTGGACCATTAACATATTACTGTGATCACGAATCTTGTATTGAGTGTCGCACCCTGGGAGAGGCCTATGTCTAGCTGTGAATTGCCGCAGGCTGTACTGTACATGATATGCTTTTGTCCACTATTGAAGGTGAGCTTTCTATAAATCGCTACAATAAACTATTTCGATTTAATTTAAACAGTCACAACATTAAGTTAAACGGAACCTGTAAATTTCTCACAACCAGTAAAAGTGTTACATGGGTTCAAGAATCACGGTGCTTGTGCGTGTGTGCGTGGCCTGACAATGGTGGTTCCCATGGCAACCAGTTAACACGGCGGTAACGTGTTCGCCGACCGCTTACACGCCCGCATTAACAATGAGGTACAAATTGTGATGAAAACTGGTCCACGATGAAGTATGGCCATGGCACGGCATGACGCTGCATGGATTGACTTTTTACTAGTTCGATGGACAAGTAAGAAGTTGATGACGTGGTTCAGGTAAAATGGGAAATAACATGAGCTTTATCTTGCACTGTACGGCAGATATTGAGTAAGAGTTCTTGATTGGCGACCACGTACCGGGAAACTTGTGCTGAGACGATCCTCTAAGAGAAATGAGGAACGGAAAAGCGGGAGCCACTAGATGGCCTACCATGGGGATTAGCTATGTTTATGTTTATCAGGAATGTTATTCCGCCGATGATGATGAAGGCTGGTTGCTCGAGCGAAATATGATCGCTAACTTGAAAATGTTTATTCTCCTGAAACCTCAACCTCAAAGTAGGGACCAAACCTCCTGTAGGTTCAGTGGCAAGACTAGAAGGTCATTCCTGTGACAACACGTCTATATCGCCATTTAGACGAATACTAACGTCATCTATAGGCGAATGACTGGTACCGATTACTATATGTAAGCATAATAAAGAATTTGAATTTAGTATATTCACACATAAGGTAATAACAGTCGTGTTGCGACAGAACATCCTTGTTAAGTGAGTAGTAATATAAAAGGGAACGTAATTGCAAAGTGCGAACAGTAGAGATAAGGCAGGCGCCTCTGTAAAGATCCTCGAGGACGTTCCCCACGCCATCTGTGCAATCATGTTACTTATTTAATAACCCGAGTACGATACAAGATCGCTTGTATCTTGTTGTATAAATGTCACCGACAACATCCACGATATCCAATCGAGGTACGACTCTGAATATCTAACCGTAAGCCACATATGTAAAACAGTGATAGCACGTCATTCGTGCTCAATGCGGAAGTAGGAAAAATGTGCTGTCCGGAGAAGCAACGAAAGAAAAATAGTGAATTTATTTAAAAAACGTTTCGTGTAGAAGAAAAACTACACTACACTAAGGAGAGATGCATCGGCATTCAGCATCCACACAAGTATCAACAATCAATCCAATTGCGACGCGGAGTGATTGTGATAAATCTCCCTATGGAAAGTCCTACGTGTGTATCTTCCTCCCGGCTCGTGACAAAGATAGCGCTGATGCAGTCTATTATATTGATAATAAAATATCGAAGGTTTGTATGAATGTGGACAAGTTTTAAACCATAAACGAGTATAGTTCATAAAGCAAGTTATTTTAGCGACAATTGAATACATTCTTCTAGTCGTCTGTCTGTCTCTTGTCGTGCAGTGAGCGTCGCGCCGGCGCGGGCGCAGGCGGGAATGGAGACATAGTCGTAAAACGAACACCCACATAAATTAGGATCGCCCGACACCGGACACCCTGCACTGCGATTGGCGGTGGTACTCGACAGCTTCACACACAACTTGCAACGTTTTATTACTTGCATCAGCCCGTTTTAAACAAGGATTTAATTATACAAGGTTAACAAAGCTGCCATTTTTTCCAGCACTTTGACACCCTATTGGAAAATGATTTATTTCAAGCAAAACTCTATAAATACTTTTTTATTAGGAAAATCAACAGTCATACTTGCCTACCTTAGCTAATTACCTTCCACCAAAAAATCTCATGGCTTCTGTGTGAGCAGGCTTCTATTAAACGTCCTTGATGGCAATTACCATCAAGTTATAAGTTAAGACGAAGTGTTAAACGCTAGCTAGTGCATAGATATGCATCATGTTGTTTCACTAAGTAGTCAGTTGTAAGATAGTAAGTATGTATGTATTTACGTAAAAGTAAAAATAATATTTATTACAAGCAGCTGCTGTAGAATTACTAATCATTGTCCATTAGCGTTTTAAATGGCAATAATCGGATAAATTACTAATAAATACAGATTTTCACTTTTATCTACGCGCGTGCCGCTCCGTACAAACATTTATAAACAATAATTTATACTGCTGATATGGTAATTCTACTGATAAATCAAGTGAAACGCTGTTTTACACAGGTTTATTTTCGTCCAACGAACATTGCAGAGCACGGTTCAAGGCTGTAATATATGATTTTATAAATGCATTTCACAGGGATTATTATTATATAGTAATTTTAATATAGTATTTCAATTCATTTTTCCGGAGAATATGCTCAAACACAACCATGGTCTCATCACATGAAGATGATGTGAACTAGGCCGTGTACCATACACGCTAGTCTAGGAGTAGCCTATTCAACATTATCAGCCTGGAAACGTCCACCGCTGGACATATGCCCCCTCCATGGTATGACGCATTGACTGACATTGACGCAGCGACTCCCCACGACCTTTACTAGGTAGTTGGTCCTTCTACGAGGGGCATACCGAAATGATCGGGAATATAAAACAATACATACAGGAAATAACTAAATTTATTTTTATTGCTTTTCGAAGTATTCTCCGTTGCAGTTAATGCACTTTTGCATTCGTTCGAACCAATTATTATAGCAGCAATTCCAGTCCGAAGTTGACATGGTCAAAATCGTCGATTTGTATGCTTCCACTGCTTCTTCTGGACCTTGAAACCGCTGACCACGCAATAAATCTTTGATTCTAGGGAATGTAAAGTAATCATTGGGACTCAGATCAGGGCTGTATGGAGGATGATCCATTAATTCAACGTTTTCCTGCTTCAAAAACTCGCTTGTTTTCTGAGCGGTGTGAGAGCTCGCATTATCGTGATGGAGGATTATGCGTCGTTTCGGGTTACCTCTACGGAGTTCGGATATCATCTGTGGCAAACAAACCGTTGTATACCAATCAGCGGTAACCGTTCTCCGTTCCTCTAAGGGAACTGTGACTACATGTCCTGTTTTCGCGACAAACGAAGCGACCATTTTCTTCGATACGCTGCGAGAGCGGACAACTTTTGTTGGCTTGATCTCACCTGCGAAGACCCAGACAGCCGACTGATGCTTTCTTTCTGGCTCATATGAATAGATCCATGATTCATCACCAGAGACAATGTTATAAACTGCTTTTGACTTTCCTCCGTTGAAGCGTTGCAGAGTAGACCGGCACCAATTGACACGAGCCGCCTTTTGCTCTTCGGACAAATTATGGGGCACCCAGCGGGAAACTAGCTTTCTCACTCCCAGTTCACCATGTAAAACAGTTTGTATCGCAGTCATACCTATCCCTAAAGTAGCCCGAATCTGCTCATATGTAATATGTCGGTCATCCTGTATCATTCGGCGCACAACAGCGACATTTTCTGGTGTAACCGCTGTTTTTGGCCGGCCTGTGGAAGGTACGGTGCCAAGAGAAGCACGTCCACGCCGGAATTCAGAATACCAGCGATATATTGTCGTCTGGCTAGGCGCTTCACTCTTGAATATAGATATAAGCTCAGCGAGACATTGTCCCTGAGATAATCCTCGTCGAAAGTTGTAAAAAATTATGGCACGGAAACTTTCTCTTGTAAGCTCCATTTTTTTATCGACCTATCAATTTCAAACTGATATTGTTCTTTAAAAAAAAATTTTTTGTTTAATTCTGTCAATTGTATTCGATTTTCAACTAACCAGTGTTTATTCATCAAAAAGAGTTTTTAATCTAATTAAATCGAAAGTACTCGATTACCGATCTTTTCGGTATGCCCCTCGTAGTAGGGGGTCGGCCCGGTAGACGTTTCCCTTAACGAAACTTACTTATATTCATATTCATTTTATTGATATATATATATATATATATATATATATAATAAATATATATAATACTTAAACATTAAGTAAGGGTGCAAATGACCTTACCGTGTGTGGTATCTGCTTTGTGGGCTGCAGCATCTACTTGTGTGACATGAATATCTTCATCACCAATAACCAGAACATAGGCGTCAACTGTGGTGATTATGGCAACCCCCTGGTGAAAACCGTGTCTTCGAGATTAGGGAGTTCGAAGCCTGTTCTATAAAAATGTGCGCAGTCGCTATTTGGATTCTATTTGACAGAAGATTGAGTCAAAAACGCCAAAAACGTGATTTCCCTCGTTCAATTTTAACTTTTTTCTCTTCTCTCTTTCTTACATAAAATCTATAGTAACGGGTCTCGTTGGCACCTTTTGGGTGTGACACCCTAAAAAGTATGGAATATCTGATAAAGATCCAATAAAGGGTAATAATAAACATTTTGTCTGGGTCTGTAGCTAGCTAATGTAATTCATGTGATCCACACCTAGACCCAGCTGTCTGTTTGCTATGCCGCGCACATCTCGTGTACATATTCATGAGTGTGGATCAAAAACCTGCGCGCGATCACGCTCGCCGCGCTCGTGGCCGGCCAGGGCGGTGCGCGTGCACACAAACTGTTTTGGAGATTTCGTTGAATACTTCATTGGACAAAGGAACTGTCCGGCGAACACATTTTTTATTTCATTTAAATTTTAAATTGAAATTCGAAGTCATTTGTTCGAATCGACATGTTTTCGAAATAAAAAATGGAGAGATAATTAATCAATGCATGCAGAACTAAGTAATCGACTTCAGTTGTTAACGATGTTTTAAAATCGGTTAACGGGAAGTATGTGGTATGATGAACCGCATTCATTCTCTGACTTTGAAGCCTTAGTCTTGAACCCTTTATCTTACCGTGCCATCAATTACAACCAGTTTTGTGTCAACTTTAGACATACTGTTCCAATTCCCCAGCATTGAGTATGTGTAAAACTTATAATACCTTTGTAAGGGAGAAAAACAAGAATTTGTATGTGTTTTGCAATTCTTTGTTTAAATTTCTAAATTTCGTTAAAAGTAGTTTTCGAACTGAATATTCTAATGTAGAATTGTAAGTATTTTTGTCTAAATTTTATTTTTCTTATTATCGGTACAGCGCTGTGTTTACCTTTAAGTTAGTTACACATATGACACTAATGTTTTGTAAGTTTAGTTTTTTGTTATTGTGTGTAATTAGTTGATTAACTAAAATTAAGTCTTTGTGATATAAACTTGAAGAAGATCAGAAACATGACACTGAGAAAGTGAAGAATTAAAACCCGACTTTTGCAAGAAAAGTATTAGCCATAATATAAACATTCAAACTGCTTTTTTCTGCGGTTTATGTGAGTATGTTAATTTATATATCAACTATATATTTTTATCATTTACTCATACATCAATACTTTTCATTTGATCCAACCTTTTTTGTTGTAGTAACCCACGCAGTTGATGGTCTTGAAATTGAAATGGGACAACCCGTAGAATATAGGCTACTAGACATAGCTTGAGTGTAGAACGTGTAAGTAAGAAGTAACTGGTTTTCCATAACTGAGTAGATGTCTTAGCTTATATAAAAATCACAGAGATCATTTAAAAATACAGTGACAGTTTTTGTGGTTAGTGGGTCGATAATAGCAGTGTCTACGTGGAAGGGCACCACCGTCAACCGCATCAACACTAACTATCAGATGAGCATGTATTAGTAAACTGATACGTGACATGAACAGTTTAAAATCGATATTTGATATTTTAGTGGAGATTTAGTAGCATTACATGTTGTTTGGTCCCAGCCCCGGTCGATTCAAAGTATCGTATCACATCGTCTGTAGCATCAAAATCTATCGCCACAGGATATTTTATTACTAACGGGCAGAAGCCCGCGACTTCACCTGCGCGGAGTATAAAACTCAACATGTATCGTATCTATCTCTACGAAGGACCCTTAGGAATAATCGAGCAGACCCTTGGCCCCTTTACACATTTTCTTATAGTCAAAACATTTATATGTCTTAAAAATTATTGCAACAATATATAGAAAGTTATATATAAAAGTTTTTAGGGTCTGTAGTGTCTATATAGCTGCAAATAGCACATAGATTACTTAACTCCGATAATCGAGTCGATACTACAGAACTACCAGCGCCGCTACGCCGTGTTCCAGTTTCCCACGTCCTGCGCCCGCGCAGCCTCCCCGGCCGTTGTCCGTCGTCCGGCGCGCTCGGTGGCGAGTCTTATTAATGACCGGCCCTAAACACCCATTAAGGCTATCTGGAATTAGCCACAATCAATTACAAACTCACAGAATGCGCTTCACTTACAATTTCATTGATCTTGTTTTATTTGACATGATGTAGTGCTTGTTTTTCTTCTTTATTGCCTTATTCATATTACAGATTAGATATGGCCAACTATAGTATCCCTCATCTCCTGCAAGTTGTGTATTGTTTTCATGAGACGGGCAGCAAGCTACCTCTATGTGTCAGGCTATCTGTCAGCCAGAAAACAACAATGTTAATAGCACTTTGTATTAGGTCATCCAGCCTTTATAATGAGAATTATAGATGAAAAAATCGCTGTCAATTATATTTCGCTCTCATCTGCAGAGCGTTACACCCGCTGACGTGGCGCTGGATTCATAGACGTCATATAATATTGGATATCATAAAATTTGGATTAAATATTAAAAAAAAAAGATAAAACTCACTAAGCTTGCCTAAAAGGAGCATAAATGTATCTACTACTACGTATCTACGTATGGTCGACAATAACCAATCCATAAATATATAATTGGAATAACAAACAAATTATAAAACAATCTTCAAATACATATAAAAACAATTTGAACGGGGAACCGTATCGTTCGCTTCGCTTTCCAAATCGTTTGATTGTTCTGTTCTTACGAGTGGGACCGGTCACGGGCGAGCGATTGTATACCTTAATGTGCCGTGAAATTGTTTAATTTTCCATGTCTATAACAACTACACATCGAATCATTACGTTCCAATGTGGGTGTCTTAGAGATGAGCGGGAAAATTCCATGCACCAGACCTGCTGTTCCACAGCGACCTCTTATTGCGATAGCCAAACCCAACACTGGCCCACACATTATAAAGATAACGTTTATACGTCAATAGCCTATAATTATATGTCCCGACTGCAGGGACACAGGCCTACTCTCCTGCAGAGAGTGTATGGATTGGTAGACTTCACACACAACTTTGGATTACTTCTCAGAAGTGTGAAGGTTTCCTCACAATGTTTTTCTTCACCGAAACGCCAATGGTAATGATTTTATATCATTCGTACATAAATAACAAATTGGGGCTCATTGGTACTGGTACGAGCCAGGATCGAACCCAGACCTCGATTGTTCAAGGACTGACTCTCTAATCTAATTCTATAATTATAAATATTAATTCTAATCTAAATCTATGCATACAGCGTATCGAAATACATAATTATTTTAATAAGTTATAAATGATATTCTGAAATTATCACCTCAACTGCTTTCTAATAAATATTTATGTCGATATAGTTGTTTTTCTTCTAATATAAAATCATGAAAGTTTCTCGGCAGTTCTCTGATATACCTCGGGATCTTATTGTAAATCTGATTTATGATAATGTGACAGTTGATTTTATGTCGCGATCAACATTTAAACAACACATTAGATTTTTGTAGACTTGGGTTATCATATAGGTTGTCAAATAAATTTACGTTGTTTTGAAGTTTACAGTTACAATTATTCATACCTTACAGTGAGACAGAGTTTCAATAGAAAACAACCTGGTTCTGAGCTCAAAAGCCCTTAACTTTTGCCTGTCGTAGGATTCCTAAACCTAATTTAAATTCCCAAGTCACCACACCGCTGCTTAGTATTAATACCTGTCTAACGATAATGATCCGGCGTGTCGGTGGAAGCTGCACCAGCTCGGAGATACGTCGGATATACCTGAGGTAATTAGCACCACGAACATGACCAATTATCCACTTGTAATTAAGCCTTGCCCTCGGGTGATTAGATTAAGTTTTGAGAGACTGGAATTGCTTTTTTGGGGAGAGACAGAGTGTGTGTGATTAGTGGAGTTGGAGAACGGGTCTCAGTCGGTCCGTGGGAGCAAGCACATGTGTTGGGGAATGAAGTACATAATTCCAGTGCGCCTTATTCTTACTGGAGCTAGTATCTGAAACCTGCAGCTTGGTATTGGGAGAGCATTTGTGTTATACAAAATGTGCCCGGAATTCCGAGTGTGTTCACAAAATGGTTCCGATCTTCACATGAACAAATAAATTGATCATAAAGAACACATCTAGGAACAGTAGTACTTAAAGCGTGTTTTAATTATTAATATGTAAAGTTGTCCACTTTCGACCAACTTAGGACTCCAACTATAATTTCGAAATATAAAATACATTTTTTCCCGACACGATATATTTTTATGAGTATATTGATAGTGTTCTCCTTTCAGCTTTAAATATAACTGTTAGCTGTAGCAAAAATTATTTTGATTTCTTATGCACATGACCAACCTAAATTCGTCCTAACCTAAATTCCATGGTGAAGAAACAAACTTACTTTAACAGTGTTTATATATTGTCTATTACACTTCTCAACACCAACATGTTGTTAGTTCCAGATAGAACTTTACTATATAAGAATACGTAACAGATCAGATGACATGCAAGCATCTAAACAAGTAAATGCGTTCAAAAAGAACTGGAAACCCACTTCAATTAAGGCAAATTTAAGATTTATATAGTTTTCTCATGGATTCCATTGTCAGAACTGCACCAAATCGAAATGGGACATGGGAAGCACCAACTTTCAAATAAAAAAGAATCATCAAAATCGGTTCACCCATTCAAAAGTTCTGAGGTAACAAACATTTAAAAAAAACATACCCGTCGAATTGATAACCTCCTCCTTTTTTGAAGTCGGCTAAAAACTAACTTATGACCAAATTATTTGAGAACCCGGAGGGGAGGTCCCGGGCTCGAGTTGGGGTACCTGTTGGTACTCGGTTTCGTGGTAGAAGGGCATTTTCAATGTCCGCCTGGCTAGTTACCTACGTATGTCTACCGCTAAACAGCAGTGTTACAACTAATATCACTGTTGTGTTCCGGGAGCAAAGGCAGCAGGGAGCCTCATTAGGGAGAGCCTTTGGGTGATAGCGCTCTCCATCCAACGATCTTATCGTCACTTACCATCAGGTGATATGAAAGCCAAGTGTCCAACCCATTTTTCATGCTACGAGTCGTTATACATTGCAACGCAATAAAATATTTTCACACGTACGAGTATGTGAATAAAGGCTGTGAAGTATGGGAAAACAATACATTAAAGCCATGCGCATTCGCTCTGATGCTATCCATCAAATACTCATCAATCTTTTGACAACGGCCACATGATTTATGCGTCTGTCGTTGTACGTGAATCCCCGCGGGCTTGCCCACTACCAACAAACTTTGTATATAAGTCGTATGGCAATTTAGTGCCGTGAGGTTTCAAGCGAGACAATCATAACCTAAGGTTGTCGCTCGATTAGCGCCAACATTGGGCCACTTGCAGGGTATTGACGGCGACTCCTAGTGGACGTGAGCAATATTATCCCTGGATGAAGGGACTAGTCCATATTGATTAACTAAATTGACTTCTGGGTAATAAGCAGCTTTCCTCGCGGTAATATCCTTCACCGCAAGCCAGTTCGATCGTGTAACGTCGCCCCAAAACTTGATTCAATGCGTGATTGTCTTCATTGCAAATGCCGGGGACGAATCAACTTTTTGTTTAACGTATCAAGAGCTTTCGCTCAGTCACTGGGCTTGCATCATTAATCATATCGTTGTCTCTTTTCAACAGGTGGATATCAGCGGAGTGGGAGGGAGAACGCGGGCTGAGGTGCGCGGGCGCAAGCAGGCGCACCGTGCGCGGCCAGTGCGAGCGAAGCCTTTTCGCGCACCCGCTGTGTTTTCATCATTCTGCTATATTTTCCGCCACCAAGTTTAATTTCAAAAATAAAACAATAACTTTCAATGTGCGGGTATATTTTTAGACGGAGTACGTTTTAAATGTTTTATTATTGTTGTGTAGTTCAACAATGGGCGCCAGTGAAAGTGTAACCTGACCACAATGTATTGTTTAATAATGTGTTGTGTTTTATAACATGTCGAGTGTTGTTGTGTTTGTGTAGTGAACAGAGCTGCGCGCGCGCAGTGCAGTGTGACCAATGTGTGTGCGTTTGTTGTGATAACTTCGCAGGTTTCTTATTGGATGTTTCAGAGGTGAGTTTTATATTATAACTTTAAAACTGTGAATTTTAAACATTTAATCAAAACCGGGTACCAGAAATATCTGCGCATCGTTGTACCATGTCACATCCCGCCTGACTTTAAATTACTAAGTGATCAAGAAAAATGTTAAATAAAAGTCAATATGACACGGTACAAGTGGCATATTTTTACAATATCTCTTGTTTTATCCTAAACTTAATAAGAGTTTAAACCAATCTATTAAGAAACATTGCAACCATCAAAAACCTTGTTACATTAGTTCTCTCTCAACTCAAATGACAACATAAACCGCCGTACAAACGACATCAACGAACCTATTTGTTCCGTGCGTGGACGCAAGATTGTAATTTAAGCATGAAATAGTCTTCAAAGGTTATAAAATCATATTCATTATCATAATACACATATTTATGTACATGTTTGTAGGTCTACTTTCAGTTTATTTATTGTTTGACAGCTCCAGCGTGAGTGCCGGCAGAAATCTCTCGTTAGGTGTCCCTAACTCTAATTGTACAAATTTATTTTAGTTATGATTGTCACTGTAATGTTTTTATATGTAAAATAAACAATTTTCTGTATACAACAAAAGTTTATTACTTTGACTCTAAGAGTCGAATATGTTATTTAGCCGTTCAGAATATCGTATTTCGGACATATTATTGGCACCAAAACATTAACAAACACTCGAAGTTTATTGAAGAACTAAGCAGTTGAACCACGCCATCTTAATGGCCTTTTACGACGCTCACGGGATGACATGGGAATGGAAGTCTTAATCTAAAGCGAGATCACACGGCTATACTGACTTCTCTGTTCACAGCTATTTCATATATTCTCGCAATTATATATATATAACAGTTTACATTTGTTTGGGGTCGGTATAGTAGGGCACGAAGCTCTCCCATCGTATTATCTTGTCGGTGGGCCACCACGCGTCGGTGGTGGTGGACGTTTGGGGCATGGGGGGCCGCGGCCGAGTGGCTGCGGTCCCGTACATGGTGACCTCCAGCGATGCGGCTCCGTGGAACTGGAACCGGAACTCAATGAAGGCAGATGACTTGAAGAACACGAAGCACTCCATGCTGGCAACCAACAACGATATCAAATTGTTAGATTCAAGTTAGTAAATGAAACTCTCGCTCCGGACGCGTTCAAGGTTCAATACCAGCCTAACTTTCTGATGTTTTCTTTAACAACAAGTAAGGGCCGCGCTCCGTACACGTTGCGTCCGTTCATTTCTATCAACGTATATGTATCATCCCTCGCGGGATGGGGGCGGAGGTGAGAGGGGAAGTAGGTGTGGTAGATGCTACATAACTTTTGTGACGTATGTTGCTGATGTAAATAATTTTGTCGGTGGCATCTCTTCTGTCATAATAGGTGTGCACCATTACAAGTTTGGACCAAATACCTTTCTTCACGGCTGGCCTGTTTTCAATGTTTTATTTATAGGAAGGCTTGTTTAAACGGGTCAATTCTTAGCTATGGTTTATGAAAATCAGCCCTTTTCCGATTGGTGCAAGCAGCAGTCTCATTTCTCTGCCACAGCGAGTTTGTTCTGGTTCTTTCTATTTATTCCCCGACAGCTTTATTCATAAATTTGGATAAAGGGCGTAAACATCCCCTAGGGACCGGACCTCGGCTCGTGACATTGCCTTGTAAAGGAAGGGTTGAGGAGATTCGGTTCACAATGATATCGGCAGTAACCCCGCCTGACTCGGGAATGATGAGCATTTGCTGTCTCCGAGAGAGACGGTGTAGTGTAGTTTTGGAGGTAGATCAGTATTACTTGAAGAAGGCACGTACTGTTCCTCGTCGTCGTAGGAGGGACTCTTTATCCAGGGCGCCAGTCCCTGGTGCGCGCCGTGGCAGTGGTTCTCCACCCACAGCGAGGGCACCGTGCGTGACGCAGCCGACACCGTGATCACCACGCACGAGAACTGAGCAACCTGCCACACCTCCACCTGCACACAACAGACACTCATGCACACTATAAAGAGACTCAGCAGCTAGCCAGGTACTGTCATTGAAGATGGAAGTGAGGCACTAGGACCGTTTCCGGTCAGGGAAAACATCATCATCATCAACAGCCTATATATGTCCCCACTGGAGGGGCTCAGGCCTACTCTCCTACAGAGAGTGTATGGGCCATAGTCCACCACGCGGGCCCAGTGCGGATCGGCGGACTTCACATGCCTGTTCAAGACATGCAGGTTTCCTCACGATGTTTTCCTTCACCGTTAAGCAATCGGATAATGTACTTGAATTGAAAAACAACTCATAGGTACACGGCTGGATTCGAACCCGGTACCCTCAGATTGAGAGTCCGCGCCTTATCCACTGCGCCACCGACGCTTAGGAGGGAGGGAAAATATACATGTATGGTAAGATTGAAATTACAAAAGTTAATAAATACACTTGGGACGATACTGGCAACAAGGTACCTAGAGGCAGGCAAAGGCCGCAGCTTTGCGTGCGTCTGCGCTGACGACTAGAATGACTTTCGCATACAAGACCATGCAGACCAAATGCTCTACAGTACCGAGAATAATAGTGTAGAAGGCAGCTGGAAAGCGCAATAGCATAAACATTCAAAGGTGGAACAAGGAGCGCAGCAATCATAATAAATATGTGACCTAACTTGTCACTCACAAAGAAGAAGCCCAAGGCGTAAGACCCGGTGGCAGAGAAGAGGTCGCTCTCCTTGTAGACCACTCCGCCGCGTTTCCCGCGCTCGCACTGGCCGTACGACGGCGGCAGTCGGGTCTTGCCTAAAAAATAAAAAACAATTAAAATACAGAACAAACATACTAGCAAACCTAGTATTCGTGTACGTACTGGCGACCATCTCGACCTTCCCCCTGCTGAGCTGCCGCAGGTGCAGGCGGTAGTCGTCGTGCTGCTCGTTGTAGTCGTCCGCGAATATCACCTGCTCGATCCACGTGACGTAGTCGCGCGCGGCCAGGAAGCGTGTCGGCGCAGCGCAGCCGGGCCCGCGCGACCCCCACCCCAGCTGATAGGGTTTGCAGTAGCTTTGCTAGAATAATAGCCGTAAGTGACCTCTTTAGAGTCCAGTCCCAAACTCACCAGTGTCCAGAATCCTGTGTTGAACCTGGCCACCAGCACAGCCCCGGCGTCCCACACGCAGGCTCGCTCTACGTTCTGCTGGGTCGCACACAGCGGGGACACGGGTGACATCGACTTTTGAGCCAACTGAACCAACAAGTATATTGTTTTTCTAACTGAGCCCCTGGTCTCAAAAGGCCGCGACACTATCTCAATTCGTTGCATATTACAGCAGCAAATAACCCAGCCGCGATGCAGTTGCGATACACTAGAGACGTAAGTATGGCTCAAATAAGTTTTTGTTCACTTGTAAGATGTACGAGTAGAAGAAGAATATAGTTTACTGTTTTAACTACAATTAAATAGGCTGGCTACACTTGTGGCAATGTCCTCGTCAGCCAGATCATTTACAAAATTATTCGGGTAACATTCTTGCCCCCTCAAAAGTTGCCCCAATTTTGAAAAGGGATACTCATATAAACGGTGCCCACCACAATAATCATATATGTATGGATACAGCAGCATAGAGTTGCTATTGGTTCTGTCGGCAAACGTTGGTGAACAAGAATAGCTGTATTATAAACGATATGTGGTGTACCTGCGCTCGGTAGTAGAACTCCCTGCAATCCGCGTCCGTCACGTAGAACATCTTCCACATCTCCTTCTCTATCTCCGTGCTCACTGGACACAAACACAAACCACGAGGTCATCTCTATGGCAAACAATGTATACCTACGTCACTGTAACATCTGTAAACAGGTCTACTGCTTCTTGGGTAAATGTAGAAATCTGAAACTGTTGTCTCAAACTCGTTGATTTATTCGTTTTTAGTAATTGTTGTGTTTATAATCGTTAATTTTAATGTAGTTCCTCTATGACCGTAAAACAATAATTCAATGTCACGTTTAATTTCCCTAGTTCAATTTAGTTTGTGAATACCCTTTGTTGTCCCCCTACTAGATGGACCGAGGACCTGGTTAGAGTCGCGGGGAGTCGCTGGATGCAGGTGGCTCGGGACCGGTCGATGTAGCGTACCATGAGGGAGGCCTGTGTCCAGCTGTGGACGTTTCCCGGCTGATGATGATGATGACCCTTTGTTATTGGTTAGCTAAAATTAAAACACAAAAATTGCGTTTTACATACATATATTTCGATCATGTTCATCAATATTGACTTACCATCCGTTAGTTTCAGCGTAAATATGCTATCGAACGTGCCGCCTCCTCGAAGTGGCAAGCACACAGGCAATACAGGAGCTGAAATCATGAATAACTGATGGGAATAACACAAATTATATGACATTTTACCGTGCCGTAATGTGCAGTAGCCGTCAGATTGAAAACATTATCTGGTGAGCATATGTCGCTGTCATATATTGTTCAAAATATCTCTCCAAGTCAGCGACTCCCAGCAACTTCAGCACAAAGTCTCTCCCTACTTTTAGATACAAAGTTTCTAGTCGTAAATCTTAGCTTCCCACTTCTATGTCTGATTCTTCAGCTTACAGACTCACGATATATTGCTTAGCTTGATGAGAACTTTTGAGCTTATTAATCAACTGATGTAAAAGACCAAAGTCTATGAATAGAAACGACCCACAAAGCTACGGTATTATTACCTTGTCCCTTGTATAAATGCCAGGCCTCGAGCTTGACCAGAGCTATGGTAGCTACAGTGACCCTGTCCACATACTCTGGGTGTAGTATGTAGTCGACTATGCCCATCGTTGCAGGCTCATTCTTCTGCACCCAGGCTACGAAGTTTGTCCGGTTTCTGTGAATGAAACATGCTTTAGTTCCGAAGAATTAAGATGCTTGCCGTATAGTTTGTCACAATGAAAAGATTTTCTGCTGATATTGTTTAGATAATTCGTTGTCTTTTTGCTGGAACTATGAGGATCTGTGATAAGGTCAATATTTCCTGCTCTGTCTTGCCTTGCTGCCTTCATGTATTTTATTAGTATTTGGCTGTTCTTTGACCATAAGGACACATTGCACATTTTTATTGCACACATAATTTATTTTCAAAAATACAAAATACACAGAAAAATATCTACAAAACGAACCAATCGATATAAAATTTATTCCAGCAGTCATAGGTCAAGCAAAAAATGAAGAGAGGAGGGCAGTTAGGCGAGTCAATTTTAATATAACTGACGTGGTATACAGCGTGAAAGACATCATAACGAAATACAAAATACTGTAAATCTAGTATATAAATTATAATATGAATTTTGTACGCCATCGATGTGGCTAAATTTCCTATTCGTTAAACCGCCACATTTACCGCAACTCACTATTCTATCTCGAGTACTTTCAGAATCGTTTTAGTCGCACAATCTGGTGCGCTGGTAGGTGGAGTGACCTTAATTATCGCTGATTTTAAATAGAGGCTTGTGCCACAATAGGCTAGGATATTTATTAATAAAAATTCCTTACAATATGTTATCCTTGGGTATCTTGACGATATCCTCAGCTGACGCCATCACATAACCCGGGTGGACGAGGACGCCAGTTGTGATTGCGTATTGCACCTTGTCGTTCACAACTGGAAATCGGGAAAATATCGGCTTTAATTTGAACCATAAATGGGTCATCTTGGACTGTACCTAGGCCCTTACAATCCGCCGTGGTATGATGACTCTAGATCGGCCATTAATTTAAGGAATATGGATGAGAATACTATCATGTTACAGCTTGAAAGCCCGTCGAGTGGGAAGTGGGAGTTTTTGTGAGCGGTAAACGGAAGACAAATCTTCATTCATAATGCAATCAGTGCCGTAGATAACATTATCCTACTCCTACCAATGTTATAATTTCAAAAGTTTGTTTGTTACTTACCATTCTTACAAACAGAAACGGATTGTTAATTTTTTGTAAAGAGACTGATAACCCCGTAAGAATAATTCTGATGTCCAGTCGTCTATAGATTAATTGGGAGACAAATAGTTTAGTGTAGGCCTCACGGAAGGAATGCTGCACGACGCCCAGCCAGGGGAACCTGCTTCGGTCCGGCAGCACACCCTCCTTGTCTTCCATGCTGCTGTCCGACCAACACCTCACCTCCCGCAGGGACAGACCGTGGCACCAGCGACCTCAACACACACAATTACCATGACAATCATGATTTTCTTTTCATGTGTGATGAGTTTGCATCGCCTCTCCTGATGGTAAGTGGCACCCAGAGGCCTTAAGCCAATAAGACGCTGGCGCTGCTACCTTTCACACCTGAGGTTTGGTACAGATTTAGATAGCATAGTGGTACGAGTTGATAAGTTAGCCAGACGGACGTAGAAAATGACCTACCTATATATGGGATACCACTGAGAATCGAACCCGAGACCTCAAGATTGTTAATCCAACATTTAGACTCAGGATACTGGCAACTCAAATGCGGATACGCTCGCGCCCATCTCCATGAGTAAATAAAGAACTAAATTAAGTACAAAAGCAAGTTTAATACCGATCAATGTCAAATGAAAAATAACGAACACTTCATGTTGTAACACTGTTAAAGTTAACCGACTTCTCTTCATTTTCAAATACTCTATGAGATCAACTCTCACACATCACAACCAAACTGAACACTCTACAGTTCCTACAACTTCAGCGGGTGATGTGCGTGAAAAGTGAAACAACACGATTTTCCCACAACTTGTTTAGTGTTTACGATCCTGTCCCCCGGACATTGTTCAAGACGCCTGTTAACACTAAACAATATGAATTACAAAAGCCAGTCACAGATCAGCACTCGTCGCTCAAGGTTTTAGTCACAGTCTGAGCTATCTAGTTCGCTGAAGCATCGTCTTAGCTGGAAAACTCTTGAACATTTCAAACAAGGATACCAGAATTGCATTGTCAATGATGAACCATACGATAAATTCTTGACCATACCAGCTGTGTACGATCACCAAATCAGAGAAACCTTGTGATAATGCTACTAGTAAAACTCTTTATGGAAAGTTCTTGAACTTATCTGCAGCTAAACGTATACAAATATGCTTCCGAATTCATGACTGGCATACTGTAGAGTAGTCGCTCTACATGGTTGCGATCTCCTTGGATACCTGCACTGGCTGGCGGGTTCCATTTGAATATAGAACACATTTCTGTGACACCGGTAAAATATATAAATAAATAGAAGATCAGTTTTCTGAGCGTTCTGAAGTAAACGCATCTAATTTTAATGTGAAAAGTAAAGTCAGGTAATTCTGTATCGACAATTTTGTCATATTATATTGGTAATAATATATGTTTTCCCTTTCCGTCTATTACAATTCTTTGGACTGATCCTGGATCTGATGCCTACTCGAAACAGCTTGTATTAGAAAGTTAAAATTTAAAACGATTCGTTTGATAATGTAGGTAATTGAAGGCTCTTTTATTAGCGATGCGATTTTATAGCAATGAGAGTGAATTAAAGCGATGAATCGAGTACATTGTCGAAATTAGGAAACATCTAGCTACGCCCTTCCCAGCAAGTAGGCACAAGTTCGGTATAATTTCACAGAGTCATGTTTCATGCGACTGAATTACGAAGCAAATGTGATCTTAATGCTATGCAGCAGAGATTGAAGTCGAGCTAATGAGACTGCAATGAATTTACGAAGATGTAGTTTGTTCGCCATTTGAGTTGTTTATTTTGGAGAGAGCGGAGAGCGACCGTTTGTATAGCTAGCTAGAGAGAATGGGATAGAATAGAAACTAACCAAAGTATCGTTGTTGTATAGTGGAATTTGAAAACATTGATTGAAAGCACCTGATGTTGATGATGATAATTATGTTCTATATAAATGAAAAATATTAACTAATTAAGGGTACAACCCAGCCATTAATACTGCTTGACATATTATAGAAGAGCTAGGATGGAATTAGACTGCGTATTCTAGCGCAAAATCCCCGAAATGTAGTCTACAAACAATCTAAGAATTTAATATAGTGCGTGCAGAACGAATAGTTTACCATAGCTCTAGCCTTAGAAATAAGCTCCGCGCGTTGCTTGTCACAATAGGGAAGATGCAACCAAATTAGATTGGGTTGAATTGTATTTTATAGCTTAACGGACATTAAAATAAATCCCACCAAAATAAACACACGTAAAAATTTTGCTTTTTTATTTGGATTTCGCAAGGACTAAATGTCTCAAAAATTTAGTTCCTCGAATAGTAAAATGCTTATTAGATTTAGTTTTCTCATTGTATTTTGAAAACTTTATTATAGGGGTATATAACACATAAACGAGACATTTTACGAGATAACTCAAAATATCAAACAAGCTCCATACATTTTAACGCTCTAAAACACGTGTGACGTCACAAATGTCACCAGATTTATATGGAGCGTTTTAGCACCGCGCGACTAAAATTACTTTTCGACGGGTTGTAGTAAAAAAAGTATTAGTGGTATCGGGAAAAAAATGGTTGAGGTATTTACCTTTTTACATGGACTATCGATTTAGACAAAAATATTCTTCCATGCATCTTCCCCATTGGCGAGCTGCTGAGGTGCCATGGGAGAGCTTACAAACTTCACTTCAGCATTCGTAGCAATAGTAAATTATAGAGTTTGTTTGTATCCTAAGGAATGGTTATTTGATATCCAGAATGCCTTTTGTATAATTATGCACCGCCGCGTGCCATATTGCCCCGACTTCCATTTAATTGCCCTTAAAACTGCCACCTCGAGGCGAATGAATATTAATTTCCAATAAAAGGCGTAACGACTACATCGCAGACCGCTTTAATTTCATTTGAACGACGCTCGCTTCATTAGTTACTAATTAATTAATTTGTGAGTGCGCATTTTATAATTTATTTTACGAATATTTTAACCTCGGTGAGAGAGCAGCCGATACGAGGATACAGTTGGCAGCATTTAGGAAATTCGATCAAATCCTCACATCATGGATACCATAATGCTTCAAGATATAAGTCTTCAACCAGTGCGTCCTACCCGTGATGACTTACGGAGCAGCTCGACTGATCCACAAATTCAAAGTCTCAAATAATATCTGATGGATGATTTCATGATGATATGGCATGATCATATTTCAAAGCTGAGACCACACACACAAAACTAAGATCATAATATTTCCCTTTGCTTTCGACGTGATTGTCCTTTAACAAAACAATCGGCCTTCTAAAAAGACCAACGATATAATATCGTTATAAAGTTTATCGCCATTCATCTGCTTTATAACACAAAAGCAATTATGTGTCGTTGTCTGTTTGTTGTTGGCCACGACAGGCGGGGCGCGGGTCGTCTGGGAGGTTAATTGCTTTTCCCGGAGCTGTAACAACACCGGCATCGAATACGAGGTGTAAAGGAAGACTACATGCCTTTAATCTCTTTTTACGGTTCCAACAGGACCCATCCGTCCGTCTGTCTGTCAGCGGACTGTACCTGACGATCCGTAATAGGTAGACAATTGAAATTTTCACTGAATGTGTATTTTTGTTTCTTCTATAGCAACAAATAATAACCCCTACTAGAAACGTCTTTTTATGATTACAAACTTAGCTTTGCAGTTCAAAGCCATACATCCGGTATGACATTTAACTGCAAAGCAAAGTTTGTTTTGCTTGAGACGTGCAAATTGCGCCATGTATTGTACTAGCAACGCCATCTAGTGCTCGCGGAGTAAAACTAAGGCGAAATTGTTTGGTATTCAGGCGCATTCGTTAGAGGATTGTTCGGTGCAATTAATGATTTCCAGTATGTTAATTATTTATTAAATATTCTGTCCGGAACCCTCGGTACGCGCGACGGATCTTTTTATTTGAAATGACTTGCTTATCCTACTATTAATCTATCGAACTGAGTAGCCAGAAGTCGACGTAGAAGGCTTAAGATTGTTGTATCGGAAGTCCTCGTCGGCCCGCCCGTGCAAACAGAGCCGGGCGCGAGGCTGATGGAAGAGCAAACACAAGTAGACCGAGAGTGTATTGATTGTGTAATGCTGCGGTGGTCAACCTGCTTGCGCGCGCGCCGTAACAGTTTATTAAGGTACACAAAAACATAATACAACAATAAATAAGTCTCAGGGACAGACACTGAAAGCTGCCGGCGTAGACCTGAGATCTGGTTGCTTTTCACACGGCCAACTTTATGTTGCTTTCTCGCGGGTCTGTAACGCTTCAGGACTTTATATATCGGCCCCCGAATGGAAAACTACCAATGTTGTTTATAAAGAAAATCTATGAACGTTTCTTACGGTCATAAAGTATACGCGAACGAAGTCGCGGGCTCCAACTAGTACAATAATAAACACATGAAAATAATCAGATTAAAATGTATTAATCTCAGTAGGTACTGAAAATTTATATAATAATACTATGTCCAGATTCGTCAGATACACGTATGTACATTAAATTAAATCGTATATTTATTGTGGGTATGTATGATGGGTTTTCACTTGGCCTTCGTCTCATCTGATGGCAAGTGACGATAAGTTCGTTGGGTGGTAATTAAGGGTGCGCACCCAGAAGCCTCAAGCTGATGAGGCGCTGCCTCTGCTGCCTTTCATGCCGGAACACAACACTGCTGTTCGGCGGCAGACTTAGGTAACATGGTGATAGCTAGACAGGCGGACATAGAAATGCCCTACCACCAACCAAACCGATTAACGATAGGTATCCCCACTAGGAATCGAACCTGGGAACTACGGACTATGAATCCAACATTTAGCCATTAGGTGAAGGAAAAATGACCACGTTACGCCCGTCGCCTTACGTGATTTCGAAACTATTCAGCTGTAGCTGTAGTCTTAACAGATATATAGGCAGGTACCACACATCTTCGACATTCCATCGCTACGACAATCGTCCTGTAAATACCAAGCTTTGTATCAAGTTGTTACAAGGTAGACGCTTCTCCCATCTGCAATTATCCAGTAGTCGCCTTTTACGGCGTTGTACTGTGACCACACGGCGACAAAACTAAAGGTGTAACTACTTGATGGTTTATCACTCCTGATGATGAGTGAAGATAAGCTTGGTTGGGTGCGCACCCAAAAGCCTCAACCTAATCACCGGATCTGCTACCTTTCTTATCGGAAAACAACAGTGCTATCAACAGTGCTGTTTGGCGGCAGACTTAAGTAACATGGCGGTAGCTAAACAGGTCGACATTGCAAATTGTGATGTTGGTCCAAGCGTGTAGTAATTATACCAATGAGGCGGTAAGCGGGTCTTGTAACCTTTCCAGCAGGCCTCGACATATGTCAGTTGACCACCGATCCCCCATTCACCGTTCGGAGGTACGCGTGCTACGTGAGAGGTGCGTGCCCTCGTACCGCTAATTATATTGTTTAATGAACGTCCGACTCGGGAGGGCGGCGGCACACCGCGCGCTACACATCACCTGTGCTTTTACTTTGTTCAACAATTAGGTTGCACTGTTCTGTGTGAGGGAGTGGTCGCTTAAATACCTTTAAATATGAGTGAGAGACAAAATGGGAAAAGTAAAAACTCATATGTTACTAAATACGAATACGATCGAGGGAAATGCGATTTGAACAAGTAGATGTGAAGTAGTGTCTATCTGACAAATCACATTCAAAAAAAAATTAGAAATCTACTTTGTGTCAAAACGTGGCAGTTTCCACTCATATAAACTGGCAGGCTATGCTTAAGTGAACATTATTATAATAATGGTCCCGTACCACAAAAGGAAAAAAATGTACCCTTGTAGGATCACTTTGTTGTCCGTCTGTCTATCTATCTAGACCCTTTTTCTCAGGAGCGCGTGGACATATCTAGTTGAAATTAATATCGTATGCTCAAATCTGCTGTCACTGAATTTGTGAAAAAATCAAAGTTATAGGTCAACGCAGAAAAAGATATATCTGTATTTTACATAATTGCCATACAAAATGCAAGCGAACCAATACCTATAGGTTACTTCCCGTTGACCTAGAATCCTGAAATTTGGTAAAAAGCAAGGTATAATAATACAACCATAGTATATTATGTAGATTATTAAATTATAACTCAGTAAAAATAGCTTTTTTATTTACAAACTTAACTTTGTAGTTGAAAGCCATACATCGGGTATGTAATTCAACCGGGCTTATATTTTTCGGTAGACCATGATCTTCAGTATATTAATTACTAGCGGCCCGCCCCGGCTTCGCACGGGTGGACATTTATCTTTTAAACATTTTGGGAAAAACGAAATTTTTTTTTTGCAAAGACAAGTAGTTGTTTCTGATCAAATTACTATTTATATTTTTAGAGTTTCAAATTTTTTACTTAATCTAAAGTTTTACATTTCTATATTTACATTTTTGTACATTTTTAGGGATAACTAACTCAAAAGGAAAAAAGGGACCCTTATTATTTATTGGATTACTTTGTTGTCCGTCTGTCTGTTTTTCGATTTGAAATTAATATCGAATAATCAAGTCTGCAGTTTTTTGGGTCTGTAAAAAGTCAAACGTGTAACTAACAATATGTGTTTGTCGTACTTTTAGACCATTTCCATTAATTATCACAAAATGTGTATTTCTGTTGCCGCTATAACAAACGCTATAACAACAAATAATAAAAACAAATTAATTGAATTAAATCACATTTAAAATCCCACTTTATGATTACTACCCTTAGAAGTATCTCAATGTGTAATTTAACAATTGCGCGTGTGATTTCGTCAGGCGTCTTTTGTTAGAGCATTATTGGGTGCATATTATCTTACCTATTATTTATGATTTTCAGTATGTTTATTAATCATATTCTTCACGGAACTCTCGGTGCGTGAGTCCGTCTCGCACTTGACCCCTTGGTTTTATGTATTTTAGGCGTATGTCCAGATGGAAACTTTTCCCGGCTGATTATGACATAGGTAAATAGAATCGCTAAGCCTCTCTCTCGCACTTCGATCAATACTACTTTATTTGAATTCTTCAGTTTGGTGTCCGGGTCCCGGCGTTTATTTTTCTGTGTATTTGGTTTTTTAAATTCGTTATATCTTTTGAATGGAATGTCCTATTTCAATAATTCAAGAAGCTATCTACAGATATTGAAGCAGTCTTGCATATGAAATGATTTATTTTGATAAGGGTTAATATAAAGGTATGGATAACATGGTCTGATATTGGTCGGCATTTCTATCAACTTAAAAAATGTATAAAAGTAGTTATAGTGACATAACTACAATAGTTAGACATATACCATCGCGGACTTTTTTGTTGACCTTTCTAAGGTGTACAATACAGTATTACATTATTTTGATCTATCTGGTAGGGTTTAGCCAGCGTTTGCAATGTAAGCGCAAAAATATGTGTTTATTTACGACATCACATTAGAAACCCCAAAAATTATCGGTGTTGCTCTACTATATTATGCATGTATTATATATATAAACCTTCCTCTTGAATCACTCTATCTATTAAAAAAAACGCATCAAAATCCGTTGCGTAGTTTCAAAGATTTAAGCATACATCCAGACAGACAGACAGCGGGAAGCGACTTTGTTTTATACTATTTAGTGATTCATATTCTGTACGGAACCAGCGGTGCGCGAGTCCGACTCGCGCTTGACCGGTTTTATTACTTCTCTGAACGCCTATTAGAGTCATGGACATAAAGTATTTCCAAGATTTATGTTTCCAAGGGTCATTTTGCATTGTTTCGATGTTTGAGTAAAGTTTCAACATGTTTACTGTACAAAGCCGACCAAAAGAGGCCTCGGAAACATATTTATTACCATACTGGAGCCGTGTGTGTGTGGGCGCGCCTGCATGTGTTTACCTCATAGTGAGTACAGAGATACAGATCCAAGACCCATTGTCCCGGTAGTAGGAGAGAGTTGACCACCTGGTAGGTGTACGCACGGGTTTATATCTATTCAAAATACCTTGAATTACTCGTCCCGTCAGCCTGTGTCTCCATTCTAAACATAGACCTCTGCCAAAATGTTTCACTCCGACAATCACTTTCAAAGGTTCTCGAGTGGCGACCACGTACCGGGAAACGTCTACCAGGCCGTCCCCCTACTAGATGGACCGACGACCTGGTTAGAGTCGCGGGGAGTCGCTGGATGCAGGTGGCTCGGGACCGGTCGATGTGGCGTACCATGAGGGAGGCCTATGTCCAGCAGTGGACGTTTCCCGGCTGATGATGATGAATCACTTCCAAACGTCTTCCGCATGTCGGCGGACATCGTGTCCTAGTGTGTGGGTTACACACACACTCCTGAGGTCCCCGGTTCAACTCCCTGCGGGGGTACCGGTACTCGGTTTGGTTGGCGGTAAGGTATTTTGTATGTCCGCCTTGAGCCATCACCATTTTACCTGTCGGTCACCAATCAGCAGTGTTAATAACACCATTTTGTACAGTGTGTAAGGTAGCACAGCCAGCCTCATTATCTCGAGGCTTCTGGGTCAGCACTCTTAAGCAGTATTTGACCCAACAGCCTTATCGTTATCATAATGTGAGCTATGACCTAATGTAAACCCATGAAACCCATTAAAATATTAAAAAATGCTTTACGGTTTTAAGCAATTGACAATATACGTCAGACCAAACAAACTGACACATTTTTATAATATAACAGATGTAAGGAAATTATGTCCATTGAGATTATAAAGTGCTTCTAATGAAGTAGATACTTATGTGCCATAAGACGAGATTGATAGCTAAGTACAAACACGATGTGAATAAAAAAAGGTGCAAAAGAATCTTTAAAGCCACCCATTACACTAAAGTGTTACGAGGGGCATACCGAAATGATCGGGAATATAAAACAATACATACAGGAAATAACTAAATTTATTTTTATTGCTTTTCGAAGTATTCTCCGTTGCAGTTAATGCACTTTTGCATTCGTTCGAACCAATTATTATAGCAGCAATTCCAGTCCGAAGTTGACATGGTCAAAATCGTCGATTTGTATGCTTCCACTGCTTCTTCTGGACCTTGAAACCGCTGACCACGCAATAAATCTTTGATTCTAGGGAATGTAAAGTAATCATTGGGACTCAGATCAGGGCTGTATGGAGGATGATCCATTAATTCAACGTTTTCCTGCTTCAAAAACTCGCTTGTTTTCTGAGCGGTGTGAGAGCTCGCATTATCGTGATGGAGGATTATGCGTCGTTTCGGGTTACCTCTACGGAGTTCGGATATCATCTGTGGCAAACAAACCGTTGTATACCAATCAGCGGTAACCGTTCTCCGTTCCTCTAAGGGAACTGTGACTACATGTCCTGTTTTCGCGACAAACGAAGCGACCATTTTCTTCGATACGCTGCGAGAGCGGACAACTTTTGTTGGCTTGATCTCACCTGCGAAGACCCAGACAGCCGACTGATGCTTTCTTTCTGGCTCATATGAATAGATCCATGATTCATCACCAGAGACAATGTTATAAACTGCTTTTGACTTTCCTCCGTTGAAGCGTTGCAGAGTAGACCGGCACCAATTGACACGAGCCGCCTTTTGCTCTTCGGACAAATTATGGGGCACCCAGCGGGAAACTAGCTTTCTCACTCCCAGTTCACCATGTAAAACAGTTTGTATCGCAGTCATACCTATCCCTAAAGTAGCCCGAATCTGCTCATATGTAATATGTCGGTCATCCTGTATCATTCGGCGCACAACAGCGACATTTTCTGGTGTAACCGCTGTTTTTGGCCGGCCTGTGGAAGGTACGGTGCCAAGAGAAGCACGTCCACGCCGGAATTCAGAATACCAGCGATATATTGTCGTCTGGCTAGGCGCTTCACTCTTGAATATAGATATAAGCTCAGCGAGACATTGTCCCTGAGATAATCCTCGTCGAAAGTTGTAAAAAATTATGGCACGGAAACTTTCTCTTGTAAGCTCCATTTTTTTATCGACCTATCAATTTCAAACTGATATTGTTCTTTAAAAAAAAATTTTTTTTTAATTCTGTCAATTGTATTCGATTTTCAACTAACCAGTGTTTATTCATCAAAAAGAGTTTTTAATCTAATTAAATCGAAAGTACTCGATTACCGATCTTTTCGGTATGCCCCTCGTACCAGCAATAATTTAGATCAGATAAGTAAATCAGGCGGCCGCGGTGCCTCGGCCGTCGGTGGCTAGACGCCCACGCGCTCCGGCGTGTTATAAATGACATGTCAACTGTTTGTATCCAAACGAACTGTGTGTTGGGACAGGGTTCACCTGCACCTGCCGATCAATAATGATAATCACCTAGGTGACGTGCGCACAGGAATGTGGGATGAACGAAAGATGACGGCAGAGTTTATCATTTCTTCACAAAGGTTGACAAAATAGACGTGTGTGACAAGGATCTTTTGGCACGTCGATGACAGAGACATACTTCGCAGTCTATTGCAATGAGTTTTGACAAGAGGGCGGCACTCTTTTTTCGATATTTGACACGTAATAAAATATCCTTGTCTGTGTGTATATCCAGTACTTCTGTCGCGTTTGCGCTTACGTCATACTTGTATGAAGAATCAGTTTCGTAAACGTGCCGCAAGAGGCGCTGCACAATTCTTCATAGAAATCTGAGGATTCTTGGCGCGAACTTGAATAATGGCGGTTGATTGCAATTTTTCGTAATTCGTTAATAATACTGTTATGTGCGTTCTTTGTGTTATAATGGTGTGATATAGTGCAAAAAGTGTCATGTACGGTGTTATAGTATCGATTACACAAAATTAAGGGTTTACCATGTCGAGTACATTCGGCATATGGATTCTTTCGAGTTATGTTGAAACCAGGCCAGCCTTTGAAATTCTCGTCAAGAATCGTCAAAACAAGTGATAAAATGTACACATTATACATTTTATTGAGAAAACTGAAGAAAATATATGTTCAGAGTAGGCTGTATGGCTTTGTTCCTTTGCCTTCCCATTCGGGAGAATTAAACTACTACTACTAAAAATCTGACGTAACGCTATAGTATCCGTTACATTTTTAAAACACTATACCAAAGGCAAATACCTATATCGAAAGAAAGATAATAAACAAAGTGAAAACTAAGCACAAAGTTATAATTAGTTAAATCCCTCGTGTAGTACAATAATAAATAGACCTACATGAGAAGTACTAAATTGGCGACGGGCGGCGCGTGAAAGGGAAACACAGTCCCAGTTCCCTCTGTCCCTACCATTATGTTTATGTATCCGGCAGGAGGTGCGCAAGCGCAGGCGTCATGGGCACGCTCACACACACACATACACACACGCATATGTCGTGACAGTGTTTATTACTCTGTGGTTTCGCAACTACCAAGACAAAGGACATACAACAACTGTCGTGCGTAGATCAATTGACGACGAACTTAATGATGTAGAAACGCTAGGCTCGTTTGATGTTCAAACTGTATGATTCAGTACAGAGAACTCGTCATCAAACCGATCGGTTCATTATGTCCAACTTATGTCGGTCAGCTGGTCTTATAGATTTATCCCAAGGAGCGTCACTGAACTCAGTTCTCTGGCACTCCTCGTCGTAAGTCGTCTTCCATGTTACCCTGTCAGTCTGGTTGTGTAGACGGGGTCAGCAGACGAGGACTCGGCTGTTCCAGCGATTTTATCATTCAGACCAAAACTATTGAAAATACTATTACTACTACTTACTACTAATAATAATAATTTAAATACTACGATGTCCTGCTTAAAAATGTTCAATCCTTCCAGTTCATGAAAAGGTCAAATATTGACTAGCAGGTGAACATTTTCAAAAAACTGAATTGAAAGTTATCAAAGAGTGTGGAAACCTCAGGGAAAATGTTCGAGCGCAATATATTGAGCCCTGCGTCACTAATTATTACGGAGAGAGAACAGTAAGGTATCTGACGACACGCCTTTACAATGATTTTCAACACGAAGGTGCCTGTTAAAATAAAAATGAATTTGAGAAAACATTAAAAGCATGGTTGTTGGATACCTTTAATAATAAACAAATATATAGAAATAGATAAATACGTAGTAGTGTAAAATTAGTCAGCATAAGAATATAAACATATATGTAGATATAACAAGTAGTATATAGAGCGACTATCGACAACCAACTGTTCCACAGTTTGACGATTAATATGTTAAGAAATTAAAAAAACACTTTAGAACTTGAAATGTGTTGCATCGATCTCTTTGATAGCGTACGGAGATGAAACAGAGTAAAATGTTTTCATGGGCAAACTCCTTGAACTAGGCTAGAACATTTGTCGCTTCAGAGATTTTATAAGGAGTTTACACGGGCCAAGATGCGGGTGACGAACTGGTCTACAAAATCTTCAAACAGTAAATGGTCACCTTATAGATCAACGCGTAACATCGTCGACCTCATCGTCACTTAATCTTAATCATCTATCTTGTATAAAAGTAAAACACACACAAAATATTACAGTAGACACATTAAAACGTTATAAGAATGTTTATGTTTTCATCTTTCACATCACGTTACTTCCACTTGAGGTTTCGACAGTAAAAACAATAAACATGGCGGCACATGAATATATTCAAGGCACGTGGCCAGCGCAGCCAACACTCGCTCCTCAACACTAACCTAGTTGCTTACTCGTTCCTACTCGACTCGGATTACTCATGTTTTGCAAAAAATACAAGTAAACAATTTATATTTTATGTAATTTGATAATGTAAGTTAATAGAGCAGTGTGTCGAAATCATACTGAAATTATATTCTTATATAATGTACGTAATCAAAATGGCTGCATACATTTGTTCTAATATTAGAATGTATTCCGTTTGACCACAGCCTTATTTGTTGCGGTGATGCGGTCTACCATGGTTCACGGTTGTTTAGTCGGCCTATTCACTCCGGCCTTCAATACATCCAGGTTGTAGCGCGGGAAACAGAAGCCTGGAGGACCCTTACAGCTTCACCCAAACAATCAGAGAGCGCGGAAGGCGAAGACCTTGGCTCAGGGCTTTGTGGCGAGAGGCTAGGAGGGGTTCGCCGCTTTCAATGTACCACAGGGTTGAATTTTACCTTGATTCTACTGAAGCTAAGTTACCCAGAATCCTGAATCGTAATCCTAATGATTTAAGGCTTTTTGAAGTGGAAACTTCTGTAGGCGCGTTGAGCACTTTTTGGGTGAAAACATCGTGGAACTTGCGTCATCATCACCGCACGTCACAAGTTACTTACTCCCTTACTACATATTTGATTCCCAGGACACTATTCGATTCGTTGATGGAATTTCAGGATCGTCTAGATGTCATCTAAATTCACCATCAAATACCAGTTGACTCATTCAATTGAGGCTCCTAAAGGAAGATTCCATGTTAGCTAACCAGATCAGACCATGCAAACCAATAGAAATATGCCATTTGATCGAGTTAGCTGTACCATCGTCGGCTATTGTTTTTATACACCACTAGCTATAATAACTCGCTGCATACCTTCCGCATGCCACGAGCAGTCACGGAATTTTAATGAGCTTTTTTTCCAACCTCCACACACAGGCAACGATCGTATCGGAAGAGGTTTTTACACTAGACGCATTAGTTTGTTTATGTTTGCGCTTTATCCAGCCGCTTTATGTTGTTATTTAGAACGGTTACTTTGTAGCTGTTATTTTGATACTGGATACGTGTCGGTGAGCGGTTCTGTCGCAGGAAAGACATCAACGCGCGTGCATTAAGTCATTTAACATGGGCATTGTGGAGCGTCGTGCATGTTTATGATATTATGCCGAGTTAGATTAGCATACTATATTGTCTAGAAGGCAACGAGCACGAAAATTGAAGCAAATAAAACTAAGCCATTGTAGCTCATTTTGTGTCAAAGGCAGAGTCCTTTTACATTTGTTTGTATAAAACTAGTGTTAGCCCACTTCAGAAATTAATCCACGGTAACTACTTCATGGACTAGGATAAAAATAGCTTATTTTCTTCTCCATGTCATGGGCAAGGTGTGTGCCAAATTTCATCACAATTTTTTGTGCAGTTAAGGCGCAGATAACAAACATAATCATTTTTTGAATTTAGAATTACTTTAGCCCTTTCTGATGTTGTTTACATTAACTGATTTCGATGAAATTATTATCCAAATATTCAGTTCACGTGGTATTCTTGATATAAAAGCAGGCAAAATCGCTGGCAATAAGCATCTACAAAAGAGTGACGCTTGATCCGAGGGCGTGCGTTCCATATTTGAACGCGGGCAGTCAGAGCGTGACGAACGATTTCCTTTACCTATCAACGAGATGTCACAACTTGGAAGTTTTGTTCTGCTTCCTGCTGTTGTTATTTTAACACGAATTTGATATCGACATAGAGTTCCTTTCGCTCTTTCTTATCGGTAAACCTTTTTGACAAAAAGGTTATAAAGGTAAAGGTTATAACCCTAGTATAACTAATCAATAACAGTTTTCTAATGTGTTAAAACAATACTTTATTTAGAAAAAATATTTCTTAATGCGTGCCTTGAATGTATTTCAAACAGAGAGATTTAAATATAGTAATAGGTTATAGAGCGGTCATTGGGAAACGTAAACATTTTGATCTCAAAAGTCAATGGTATGTCAAATGTCTTGTACGGCCGCGTGACGTGATGTGACACTAGATTGAGTAACTTATTACCAATTGGTAATAAGTTTAGGATCAAAATGTTTTTTTGCTTTGTCCGGTCTATTAATATTAAATGTCTTTGATTTCAAAGTAATTTTAGAACAACTTCTATGAAAATACGAATTACTAGCGGTCCGCCGGGATGTCACTCAGGGATAGTGTAAAATTGAAAGAGTGAAAGAATTTTTGAAATCGTTATAATAGTTTTTGAGTTTATTCACAAACATACAACTCTTTCCTCTTTATAATATTAGCGTAGATAAAGGATGGTTAATTGTAATCACATGCTCGTGAGAGCGAGATGGTTGCAGTGCAATAAACTGTCCTTACGGTTTCAGGCGGCTCGCGATAACGCCGTCCGGCTCAAGGTAACAAATTGCAATTAATTGACGCCGCTAAGTCAAGCGTCAGCTACAAGTTAACGTCTCACTTACATAGATTACCGCTAAGTGACTTTACTTAGCGCTTTGATGCTCTAGTTCTGTAATCTAGACTCGATCGGTTACAGCGCGCGTAATCTAGATTAACGAGTGTAGTCTTAAAATTAAAACTAAACTCTGAAACATTGTTGGTCTGCATCAATGAGTTTTACTAAAGAGACGCAAATAATTCGATTTTCATACACGGAGAGCGTAGCCACTTATTGGACATCAAGACGTAACTATGAAAAAGACACAATTAGAAAGAATTAATATGTTGGTCTCAGTTGCACTTCAGTATGTCATACGAATTACGATTAATTGGCTGATTAGAAAAAGACAGACTGTGACTTCGAAAAGACAGTATGTGTGTTGCTAGTTGTGGAATTGATTTCCCCATCTTATGGAATAAATTGAAAGAGTTGTAAAAAAATGCAATACCATTTTTTTAAAAATTTCGATTTATGTGTCACTTTCTTCTATTAGGACGGTATTTCCTTTAACATCCATCTTACTGCAAATTTTAAAATGGTACATACATTGTGATACGAGTGCGGTATATATAAGTTGGCTTTGAGTTCCGTACTAAAAACGTGCCCACGGGACCCTACTACAACGGCGCCGTTGTCCGTCCGTTCCTCAGTTCATTGTTTTGAAATATAAACCCCGTTTGTATTTGCCGCCATTTTGCCTGCCGGTCTCCGAATGTGAATCCGTAGTCATATTTGCAAAAAGTGACCGCCATCTTAAACTTCCTTGCTTTTGGTCCGATTCCGTTCAAAATCGATATTTGGTAGTCCGCGGAGTCTCCGAATGTGAATCCGTAGTCATATTTTCAAAAAGTGACCGCCATCTTGAACTTCCTAGATTTTGGTCCGATTCCGTTCAAAATCGATATATGGCAGTCCGCGGGGTCTCCGAATGTGAATCCGTAGTCATATTTTCAAAAAGTGACCGCCATCTTGAACTTTCTTGATTTTGGTCCGATTCCGTTCAAAATCGATATATGGCAGTCCGTGGGGTCTCCGAATGTGAATCCGTAGTCATATTTTCAAAAAGTGACCGCCATCTTGAACTTCCTTGCTTTTGGTCCGAGTCCGTTCAAAATCGATATTTGGTAGTCCGCGGGGTCTCCGAATGTGAATCCGTAGTCATATTTGCAAAAAGTGACCGCCATCTTGAACTTCCTAGATTTTGGTCCGATTCCGTTCAAAATCGATATATGGCAGTCCGCAGGGTCTCCGAATGTGAATCCGTAGTCATATTTTCAAAAAGTGACCGCCATCTTGAACTTCCTTGCTTTTGGTCCGATTCCGTTCAAAATCGATATGTGGGGGTCCGCTGGGTCTCCGAATGTGAATCCGTAGTTATATTTGCAAAAAGTGACCACCATCTTGAAATTCCTTGACTCCGCCGACGACTAAATATCTATTTTGAACGGAATCAGACAAAAATCAAGGAATTTCAAGATGGCGGCCACTTTTTTCAAATTTGACTCCGGATTAATATTCGGAGACCCCGCGGACCCCCAAATATCGATTTTGAACGGAATCGGACCAAAAGCAAGGAAGTTCAAGATGGCGGTCACTTTTTGAAAATATGACTACGGATTCACATTCGGAGACCCCGCGGACTGCCATATATCGATTTTGAACGGAATCGGACCAAAATCTAGGAAGTTCAAGATGGCGGTCACTTTTTGAAAATATGACTACGGATTCACATTCGGAGACTCCGCGGACTACCAAATATCGATTTTGAACGGAATCGGACCAAAATCAAGAAAGTTCAATATGGCGGTCACTTTTTGCTAATATGACTACGGATTCAGATTTGGAGACCCCGCGGACTACCAAATATCGATTTCGAACGGAATCGGACCAAAAGCAAGGAATTTCAAGATGGCGGCCACTTTTTCAAATTTGACTACGGATGCGCAATTGGAGAATTCACTAACTGTACAAATTGGCGGCCAACTTTGAAATGGCAGACATTACTTTAATTACTATCATTGGAACTGCAGACTTTGACTATCAAACATTGCAGTTATCGTGCTTCGGTTTTCAATTAGGAGAATTCACAATAATTTTTCATGCTAAATTTTCCATAAATCAACTAATTCCAATATTACAACTAAACTACTCTCTCTTGAAAGAAACGGGCACCATACAATAGTTAGTCTCCATTGACTCCTTTATCAAAACTCCCATGCATATGGGAAAATTGAAAAGAAATAAATAGCAACACTGGAAGCTACAATAATGCGTACGAAAATGGTAAGAAATAAATGATGTTTTTAATTATTATTTGATGTCATTTAATGAAATAACGACAGATTCATGTGTAAAAAGTGATACCATTTGTCTTACAATGTGTATCCGATCGAAAATAGTAGGATTTAACATGCATTTTCCCATTTTTATTTCTGCAATGGTTTGACGTGTTGTCTTTGCGCGGCAAAGTCGACAACTGGCGATAATATGTTGGTCCCACTAAGTACTACATACTGCGCCTCTGTTAGTAAAACTCTTTGGTCTGCATTATTATAATCCGACGGTGATAGCATGACACCATAAGTGGGGTTAGACCCTAGTAGTCAACTTGTAATGGCGCTTGGCCTGCATCTCACCCGGTGCTGTGATAATATGTCCGTAGAATATTTCACCTCAATTTATTGAATCTCTTGCTATATTTACCGTATTTAGTTCAGACAGAAAACAAGTTTTCTTGCGGTGGTTCTTAGCTATATTTAGTAAAAATCGAGTCTGTAGTTTGAAGAGTATCAGCTGATTTTAGGCATTTTCGGCATAAAATGGAATATATATTTTTTCGTATAAATATGAATACAAATTTTTTTTAATTTACTTGTTTATCTAATTTGCTTTTGCCCCCGACTTCATCCACGCTGAATTCGGAAATTGTCACAAGGGAACTACTTGCTCAATCGAGATAAAAAGCAGCCGATGTCCTTTTCCGACCAAACTATCAACTATCAATCTCAACTTCTCATTATGGATGGACTTCATCTCACCTGATGTTAAGTGAGGATAAGGCCATTAAAGGGAGAGAGCAGCTTCAACTTAACAAGTCTACTAGCACTGTTGTTTAGAGTCAGACTTTTAGCTATCCAGGCGGATATACCAATATACCGATAGGGTCTCCTCTGGATATCGAACCTTGGACCTACGAATTATATGTCACCCAAGACGTCGGTCTATTCAATTCTAAAGCCACAACCACACGTCTAGTATAAAGTAGATAAAAGGATATTACAAATGATGAAGCTCTCAGAAACTGGTTTTGAATAATGCAGATGGAGTCTGGGATCTGTGTAATGTTGTTTATGGCATCTGTAGCCGGGGGCAGGCCGGCCATCGCGGAGCCCGGCCCTGCCCCCTACCTAATGTTCGTTATTATTACTCAAGGCTGGACGGTTATTTTTAGGTATAATTATATATACCTACCAGAAGAAACCGTCCCTTTCTAACGCATAAACGATTCAATTAACAATTTCAGTCGCAAGTTTAAGGCATAATGCCTGTGAACGATTAAAACATTGTAGACTATAAAAGCTAGCAATGGACTGATCTCTCTTCTGCGTGGTAAATTCGGAATAAGGAAATCCTTATACAAACTAGAGTCATCGACATAGCTCGACGAGTCAGTGAGGACTCACGGTAGCACTGAAGTTTCTTAAGTCTCCTTGTAGATCAATCAATATTTATGGACAAAACACACCCTTGTAATAGAATCTCTTCAGTCTATGAACGGATGGGTAGGGAGCCAACCAACCGTGTATGATACCTCATTGTTAAGGATTGCATAAATCCCTGATATGATTTACATGTTAAAGACAATGTGATGCATCCGACATCGATATCCAATGTTCAGTTTATTGTGCGCACGCGACGCGTCCGAACGAGCTCGGTAAACTCTGACTTTTTCTGTCTTCAAAAGTTCACTACCGCTCCGCAGCTAATCAACCAAAAATTTTACAGTAGCTACAGTACCTTTTATAAATTTAATATTATGTGCTAGTTATACACTCCTTTTTCATAATAAGTCAAAAGCATCAAAGAAAATAATTAAATCTGTTTTAGAATGTGCAAATGAAGCTCTTTCATATGGTATCCCCACTAGTGACTTTGATCCCAAACCCTTTTTTTTCCGCTGGTAATGTAAAGTACAAAAAAGTTTGCGTTGCAGAGTATGTAGGAGTTGCGGGTATCATTTCGTTTATTCATACCCGAATAAAATTAAGCGTTCTTTTTAGTAGGAAAATTGCTTCAAAATCCCAAGTTCTTATAAATGGAAAGTTGAAAGGATCGGAAAAGGACATAGTGTGCTTTATATCCTGATTGAACATGCAGTTCCCGTGCGAAGTCGCGGGCAATTCAATGCTTCCATAATCCTCATTTCTCAATATAAATTGTAAAGATGATTCAAAGCGAAGCGAAGATGAAATGATGAATGTTGAAATAATTAAATATGGATTATCATTTATCACGTCGCCCCGCGTCGACGGCCGGCGCCTGCGCAGGCGGCGGCCGGGAGGGGATTGCTTACCAACTGGTTCGTATAAAGATAAAAACCGTATGTGGCTAAGTGGACGCAAGCTTCACCCTTTTTCTACCATTTTCTTATGAACTTCCAGCCATTAGATACATCTGTAGGATTAAAGCATGATGTGCTATTATTATTTGAGCTTCTGTTCGTGACGTCGTTCTTGTGGACTTCACACGGGAACCACTTGTTTGATCAGGATAAAAGTAGCCTATGTCCTTTTCCGGCCCTTCAAATATGCCTATACAAAAATCTAGTCATTAGCACTCTCCCTTACTACGACGTGAAAGAAGGACAAACAGACAGAGTCACATTCGCATATAAAATATTAGTATGGATTATACATCCTATTAAAAATCTAAACCGAAAACATTTTATGTAAAACAGGATGCCAAGACCACAAGCTCCTAACGCTTCTACTGTTAAAAAGTTATCAGATTCTATGAATAGTCAAACTCCTGACTAACCTGTGCTCAAAATTTAAAAAGAAAATCAACAACAAAAATGTATGTTCAAGGAGGTTTCATTGAGCCGTCACGCCCAGCGTTCCAGCCGGCGCGCGAGTGCACCTCGCACCGGCCAAAAAGTTTCCTTGCGTTTCAAGGCACACTTTGAGTTACGAATAAATATTCAAAACATTTTTGTGCTCCACCTCTGCCAATTATTTTTACTCATATATACTTACTTAGACTTCATCTCATCTGATCGTAAGTGATGAAACCTTAAGTTATGGGTCGCAATTGCAAACCATAAAATATTTCGTAATGTTCGACTTGTTTTTTGTTTGATTTCTTTTCTCTATTGCTAAATAAATAATTGTTAATCTCGTTGCGTGTTATAAAAAAGACGTGAATCCAATCGTAATTTTTACAAATAAACGATTTCAAGGTAATAAAACCATTATATTTGTTATAAAGCCGTTTCGGTAAATAAACATAATGGCTGTTATGATTTGACCTCCACGACCTGTACCAAACAGAAATACGTACCAATGAAAAGAAAACGAACATGTTTTTATGTTCATTGACCATTTAAAGGCTGTACCGTGGCGCCCTCTTTAACATAAATGTATTCACACTTTTTTGCCTTACAACAACTGTTGCTTGAAGCAACTTGTATTCACATAGTAAAATACTAGTTTGTTGTTAGTTTGATTTCTAATTATTCAGTTTCTTACAGCGAAAGACAGCCATTTGTATTTAACTACTTTATAGACTGAATTTATGTAAATTATGTAAATATTCTCATCTGTATAATATTAAAAGCAGCCAAGGGCGTGTCGGTCCACGCCACGCGCAGTGTAGGGTTCCGTAGTTGTTCTGGTTTTATAAAAAGTAATTTTAAATGCAATTTGCACGAAATTTTTATTTTGACCGCTCCAAGTACATTCTATAGTTTGGTGGACTTACTCGTTAACCTGTAAAGCCACCATATTTTGAGAATTTTTCTTTTAACTTCAGTATATGTACTACTACTGTGAATTTTTCCAGATTTTCAGAAGCAATTGTTTGGCAGATAGAGAAGCGTTCGAATTGGACAAAAATTATCACTCAAAAAAGTGATGTTCCTCTCAATATTTTTGAAAGACCTATTAAACAATAACTAACACAATGGGGTAGATGTGAAAAAATATTTCATCCCCATGTTACGTGTATGGGAGCCACCCTTAAAAATTATTTTTCAAAATTTTATTCTACCACTTTGTCGGCGTGAATAATATGTATACCCGTACTAAATAGCCTTGAGCAATGATTTCCTTTCCCTAACTGTGCGGGGTGGACTTTTCATTTCATCAAAGGTTGCTATCGACATTATGAATTAATTAAAAAGGAGATATAAAATGATATGAAGGCTATGTTGCTCTCTGTAGGACAATATATTTGCCGCAGCAGCAAAAGAAGTAGCAATAAATATTCTTAGGAATCCATGATAAGTAATTCGTAGACCAATAATACCTGCTCTCTCTTGAACTACATCCTAGTAAAGACGACAGTCGATAGCTGTCGCAAACTTTTGGTGACGTCAGTTGACGACGACGTCGATCGAACGTCGTTCGTCTGTAAGCGCCCTACACGTTGAAGTATCCGAACTGCATAGCTTTTCAAAAACGTTGTGAAGCAGTATGATTCTACACTGAAACAAAGGAGAAGTTAGTGCTCGTACAATATCTAGAACGGAACAGCTTGGGATAGGAATAAGACGCTAAAAGATCGATGATAACAATAGAACCCGGCTTTATAACAACCTGAGGCAGGGTCGTGAGCAATGGCAGTGGGTGACACGGAAATATAAACTATTTGAAAATAGAAATAGACATGAAATAAGTTTCCATCAGACCTGTGGATGTGGTTGATAAAATACAGCGCGTTTATTTCATATGGGCGTATAATTTATCCAGATAAAGTTTGAGACTGTATTGTAGACTCTACAAATCAATTAATAAAGAGTTAATCATTTTTAAAAGTACGACCGAGCAGTAATGTGTTGCATCAATATTGAGTTGACAAAGGATAAACGGTACATTGAACAGTCATGATGTGACGTGTAAAAGAACCGTCAATCAGTCGATAACTTTAGATGTAATTAATACATTACGTGCTCAATTATTTTGCATGAGAAAAAATACACAATTAACTAACGAAATGTATGCAAATGTGTTGTTTAGGACCAACACTAATTGCCGTCAAATATTAGCCCGTATACGTTTTGAGTCGATGTACGTGCCTTTGAAGTGTTTGGATAGTTTGCTAATTTCCTAAAAATGCATTTTGGTAACGCAGAGTGTCCTTCAGAAAGTGTCAGTACCATTGCAACTGGCAATTTAACCGGTTTATTAAGGTTAACGTAGTTCATGATAATCGATAGCAATGTGATATATTATCTGGAATAATTTTACAGGCTTCTGTAGTATACTTTTACGTGTTTTCTATACATATTACACGAGATGATCTTTGTTACAAATTATCGTTAATTTCTATTGGGACCAATTATACTTCCGTGACGCCCGCAGTGTGTATTGCGCCGCCCTCTGCGTTGCCACGATCCAAGTTGACAGCTAATCTATTCACTCTTAAAGTTCCCGCAGCGCCTACGACGTTTTGAATTATTATTATTATTGGCAATCGACTCGCACTTGGCCTTCATCTCACCTGACGCAATGCCTTTAGGGTGCAAGCTTACTAACAAATGAAAATCACAACACTTGCAGCTGTTTAAATGCTAAATTCTTTAATCGAAATAAAATTACAAATCTATTTCGACATCGATGAATTTTATGCTTCTTAAGACTATATAGCGCCAGAGGAGTCTCTCAGGAGTGTGCAGGTTCCTACGATGTTTTCCTTCAACGGACAGCCAATGGTTATGATTTTTATCATTCGTACATAAATTCCAAATAACAAATTGGAACTCATTGGTACGAGACAGGATCGAACCCAGACCTCGATTGTTGAAGGACTGTCGCTCTACCCATGAGCTACCATGGCTGATGTAGTAGTGACAAGCGTGTATATAAGTGTAAATAAGATGTGTGTTTGTATTGTTACAGTGATGTAGCACAGCCGCATGGGTCTTGGTGCGGCGCTACTGGAAGCAGCATCGCGCGGCGACGCGGCCCGCCTCGCCAGCTTACTGAGAGCAGAGCCCAGCGCTGCCAATGTCACAGACGAGGTACCTATCAACACATAACATATTATATCTCTATGACAAACCTTATCCCTGAACCACTGGCCTCACTGCTCCACACCCCAGAGAGCCATGTCTCGTTTGCGATAGCTTTTGGTGTCAAGTCGTTGGATCGTAAGCGTGCTCACCCAGAAGCCTCGAGCTAATGAGACGCTGGCTTTGTAGCCTTCTATACCGGAACACAATGGTGCTATTAACACTGCTGTTTGGCGGTAGACTTGGGTAGTGGTGGTAGCTAGGCAGGCGGACATGCCCTATACCACCAACCAAACCAAGTACTGACAGGTACCAATGGAATCTACATATTGTTAATCCAAGCATGTGGCCATTAGGCCATGCAGGCGATTATATTATACGTACCACTACCTATACAATAGGTATAGGAAGGAATAATTAAAAAGAACTCATACAATTTGAGATCACTCACTAGTCAAGAAACTGATTTATGTACGCCGGGCGCCGGGCGCCGGGAGTTCATCCATCACTACACGTGGTTGGAGTTACTTCGTTATCTTTTCGCTTTCAATTTATAGTAACCACCTAACTACTCCCAGTTTTGTATGAGATGATTTATTGCTCATCGGAGGAATAGTGAACCATGTAGGAGGTTTCATATCAACATTTTTACAGACGAAGGCTTTTTTCAACGTCATTTGTTCAACAGCAATACAGTTGTTATAAGGCACAGGCAGGCTTCTATCCGTGACATTGTTTGCGTGTTTCAGAAAAAATGCCGTAGGAACACTAACAGGATTAAATTGTAGGTTAAGTTTGTCTCCGTGTCACAGGCTTGGTTATGCCAATGAGGTATCAAAAGGTCCAACAAACTCACTTCCCTGTGACATGAAATTAGACTATATTCTAAGTATCACATTGACAACTTTCAATCTCACAACATCTCGCTGTACCCCCTCACACATCCTCGGCTAGTATCTCGGTACATTGCTCCTTATAAGGTTAACGATACTGCTAAAGCTGTTGCGGGAGACGAGAAGAGTACCCAAAACTCAGGTTTACTCCTTCCTTGGGTATGATTCTCGCGCATGTCTTATAAGTGAAATGTAACAATTTTTGGAAAATATTTTTGGAACGAAGTTCCTTATCGCGCGTTGTGAAAGGGGGCTAGACGGAAAAAATTCTTACGAAAAGTTGTCACCGACACTTTTTGCTATAGTAAGTTAGCGTCATCTGTTAGTACGACGTACGTAGTAGTAAGACGATACCAACAGTACAGCTATGTGACAACAGATGGCTCTGATTAGTTGCCGCTACTCAATGACAGATGTCGCTAAAAACAAAACGTATCACGTACATAAAAAATCTAATGAAAAAACCTACAAACCCATATTTAAAATATAATGTTAAAAATCCGTTCAAACCATATTGAAAATTTGTAAAATTTTATTACAATTCCTTCACTAATTAATCGAAATCCCTTGACACCTCTCAAGTTTATTTTATTTTGTATTTTATACGTCATCATGGATAAGAGAACAAGGAGTATAACACCAATTTTTTGTTTTTGTTGTAGAAAAAGGCATAGAGCTGACAGCTTTCCATTTCGTTGGCCATCGGAAAGACGATTTTAAAATAAACGTAATATGGCTGTAAGGTCTAACGATCATTGCCTCTCATGAAAAGAAGTTATGATATGTAGATTATTATTATTATTATGCTGATAAGTACGCGTCGCTTTGCAGTAAACCGTAAACCAGTGCAATGAAGCCACAGCTTTCTCTGTCTATGGCGATAAGATACTGAACGATACGCCAGGCTCCACGCCATCGCTGCCATGGGTACCTGGGTACCCCAGTTTCTGTGTCTACACCGATCGATGCTCCAAGTAAAAGTTACTGTGGCACGCGTGCGTGTTCAATTTGGTAACTATAAAATCTGGTAGCAATTTTAATTTGTTGAAAGCGAGTTGCGTCGGGAAAGCGGACGTTTTTATATATTTTATTGCATTACTCGTTTAAAAGTGATTGATGCTGATACATCGAATATATTTGAATGGGAATTTTATGTGGTGAAACTTGTTAAATTTGTCAAAATATGCAATGCTATTGAGTTTCCTAAAGTTACGTTTGTTATTGCATTATTGAAGTTATGAGACGAGATTAGATGAGGTTTTACTTAACATCGAAGAACGGATGACCGATGGGGAGTACGAGTTCTCGAGTGCTGGCCGCGTACTGGGAAACGTGTAGCGGGTCGATACACTAGATCAACTAGATGGACCGACGGTAAAGGTCGCAGTGAGTCGCTGGAGTTGCGACCGATCATTATGGCATAACATGTGAGAGTTATAAATAGCTCAATAAATAAAGAGTAATCATTTTTAAAAGTACGACCGAGCGGCAATGTATTGCATCCAAATTGACTTGACAGAGGATAAACGGTTTATTGAACTGTCATGATATGACGTGTAAAAGAACCGTCAATCAGTCGTTAACTATAGATGTAATTAATACATTGCGTGCTCAATTATTTTGTTAAAAAATAATAATTAAGTAACGAAATTTATGTAAATGTGTTGTTTAGGACCAACACTAATTGCCATAAAAATCTACGCCCGCATGAAATATACACGCTGTATATTAAGTATACGGTCCTTATCAATATCAAATCGAATCACTTCTTCGTCAGTAACTGGTATACTATTTTACACTCCATGTTTTGTTTAAATTCAAACCCCCAAACTCTATGAATTAATAACATTTTCCTCTTAACGAAGATAACATCTCTGATGTCCTTATTTATTTAACAACCACACAGCCATTAATTCTCATTTAATTTATTCGAGACAACTTTTGTTTATGACTCTTTTTGCGCCGCAGTCACTAGCGTTGTCAGACTCAAACAATTAATTGTCCCCATATTATAGCTATATTTATTTACATCGGTATTTTTATCTTCTGTCATCTATGCGCGGGCGCACCCGAGCCGCGATACCAGAGCAGTTTGAATCATTAAAAAACTAGTTCGGTCCTTTCCATAGAAATTGAAATATTCTTTACTTATAGAACTAGTCACATGTTCCCTACAAAAAACTGATTCAAATGAAGTAAATTGAACTTTTTGAAGACAGAAATGATGACTCACTATTAAAAAATACGTATATTCATCAATAAAGCATAAATAATTTACAAAATCCAAATTATATGAAGCTGAAGAATAGGCAGATAGCTCAGCATTGTGTCTCTGTGGCGGAGCACCGCAGAGACGCTGTTATTCTGCTATTGCCTGTGATAGCAACTAATACATTACGCTTAACTAAAAGTACCATCTATTTTATAACAATAATGAGCGGTTGTGCTTATTGTTACCATGTGCCTTAGCAAATGACTGACGCTTTGATGTATTTAATACTATTACCTGCACCCCACAGCGCCCGTGAGGAAGTTTTCGATATACGAATTTATGCTGAGGAATTAAATTGTTTTTGCGTGTTCAAAAGGAACTGCCTATGCTTTTAAATGACTCGACGTATATCAAATCAAAATCACCATAACAAAAAAGTTGCGACAAAGGCAGTGGTCAAATATAGTGTCTACCATTTCTAGCCTAACTAGTACAGAGTATTCAACATCGGTTGAACGGACCGGACCGGTTCAAGCCCTTGTTATACTTTTTTATAATTTTGTGTTATTGCCTACGATGGGCCATCGCTCAACCTGCGACAGAGTATACAGATTTTATGTGGTAGGTTCAATGAATTTATGGTCTGGCTTCGATCGTTGTTTTCTGCTAGGCATGAAGGATACTCTGCAATGTAAGGTGGCAATTTATATGTCTTTGCACGCTTTGATTTATAATAATAGTGTCGTTGACAGCGTTTCAATGAAATGCACACTTGCGCAGGACTGCATTTCATTTTAAAATGTAGTAGCCACAGCGATGGCTGCTTTTTGAAGACGACATACATCTTTAAGGATTGAAAATGCAATAGTAATCCGTCAGTGAGTGTTGTCGTATTACAGCAGAGAAGTCTTCGTCTTCTACCTTTTCTAAGCCTTTAGAATTTTCTATACAAAACAATTCAACGATAACGCCCCTACTAAAAAAACTCGTTTCCGAATAAAAGCGAAAAGTTACTAACGATGTGTTTCCGTTTCAATTCGTTTATTATTATTACTTCTTAAATACTAATAGGTTTACTACTTTTAAACTACTTGATTAATTAATAAAACATGTCAACATTACATTACATTATTATAATTAATTACATTTGAAATCCCTGAATAAACTCTTGTACCGTATAGAAGCATCCCTTCTAGAAGAAATCTTTGAGAGCTACTCGTATATGTGGAAACTTCTCTTAAAGGAATGGGCAGACTGTTATAGAAATTATAGCACTTTTTTCTTAATTTATTTTTAAGTCTTAATCTTCGTCTAGTTTTGAAGTCACAGAAAAATTATTTTCTTACTTTTTCTTAAATTGCCGCGGAGTTTGCACTCTACGAAGATTTCGTCCGTGGAGGTCGGACGCCGCGACATCGGACAGATACAAGCATCGCCCAGAAGCCGCAAGTTAATGAGGCAATGAGGATTTTCATAAAAATTCCCGAGAGGTTTCCCAGCCCAGAAAAGTCTCTTTTCCTTTCGTTAAGAGTAGTCTTACGTTTAAGATATTCATCTTACCCTGACTACGGCTCTGTAATGCATTTTTGTACATAAATACTGAGCCATCCTTATTTATTTATGATTAACACGAACATATCCTTAGCAACCGATTACTCGGTAGCCGCGTAGAGGGAGGGGGAGGGGGGAGTCCTGTCAGGTTTCCCAGGGCTGCCGCAACTCCCGCTATAAAAACCCAACCATTTGATAAACGATAATCGCCTGACCATTTACGATATAAACAATTAATTTTATAATCAGCAGGTTGATTAAAAATGGTATCACGTTATTATTTATTAGGTATTCGTAGGAGCGTCGGTGGCGCAGTGGATAAGGCGCGGACTCTCAATCTGAGGGTACCGGGTTCGAATCCAGCCGTGTACCTATGAGTTGTTTTTCAATTCAAGTACATTATCCGATTGCTTAACGGTGAAGGAAAACATCGTGAGGAAACCTGCATGTCTTGAACAGGCATGTGAAGTCCGCCGATCCGCACTGGGCCCGCGTGGTGGACTATGGCCCATACACTCTCTGTAAGAGAGTAGGTCTGAGCCCCTCCAGTGGGGACGTATATAGGCTGTTGATGATGATTCGTAGGAGAGGTGATTGGTTCACGTCGTTCACGCAACGCTTTACAAGGATCCGGTACCACACCGTGGAATTTTGACATAGACATACAAACAGCTTTATTTTTGTGATCTAAGCGATGTTTCACAATAGCTAAACATTAACTCACGGAATTGAATTAACGGGCCATCAATGTAGCGGGCCAATGATTAATGATTTTGTAAAACAGCTTGAAATAAAACGTCAGATTGTAAAATTTTAATTCAAAATTTTGCCGTTCGTGGCACTGTATGTCAAAAATTGCGGCCAAAGCAGAATGTAGTTCGCCAAAATACTTGTCATAGTAATAAAATATGAGTTTTAGATGAGTTGCATCAAAATATTTGAAGTAATGTGGACAGTATGAAATGTGAGTGGTTACGCAATGAGGCACCTGCAGGGATTGGAAACAGTTTATTTTTTCTATGAATTTTGATTCTGTGGTCTTTTAGCTTTGTTTTGGTCTAATCAGAAAATTTTTAGGTTTTTTTTTAAATTTTAAACGCGATTTACTCGTAATCAATTATTTTCCCTCGAGGTCCCTTTTTGCGTAAGAACTCACAAATAGTGATTGGGGCGGGTTTCACAAAACCGAAAATGGAGGATCTATAAATATTTTAAATCTCAAAGTAGAAAACTACAATAATAACCTGTAGAGTTTTTGTTGGCATCCAGGAATAATTAATAGTAATAAAACAAATACTCATATTTAATATGAACAAGGTCGTAAGAAGGCTGTATGTATGCGTAGTGCGTTGCCTCAACTATTAATTTTTATACGCTACGCTCTCGGTCACACGTAATTGGTTGAACGCAATTGATTACTCCGACGGTTAATGCTCATGTTCTGACATAATAGCCATCTGATACCATTCTCCCATGGGGTGTAGTGATTACTTGCTCAGTGATGGGGTGCGGTGCGATGCCCTGGGAATGTAAAAACCACAGTGTAAATAAGCTATTACACGACTTGTTTTTCCTTTCTTTTTTCTTTTTTCAAAGTAAAAGTGAACAAGACTTTGGTATTTCAGAGTTTGAATGTAACTAATTTAAATCTACAATCTGTGCGACCATCACTGTTTTTAAAATCGAGTCAAAAAACCTTTTAGTTAAAGATCTAAAATAGTTTTGTGCAAAGGTTTTCCGGGTTTATATAAATCGATTGGCGACGATGTAAATATACGAGAAAGCTATATTTTTGTTTTTATGAGTCCGTGGTCAAACAATAAATACTGTAACGTCATCTAGAAGCCATGGTGGGTCTTCCAGATATTATTTTCCCGTGCTTGCGAAATCAAACTTACAATATACAATAACAGGTCGGGTGAACAGTGAATATGTATATTTTATTACTTATAAATACTATTAAAAATCCAATCAAAAACAAATATCTAACGCTTACCTAGATAACTTATATACACGTAAAAATTACCAGTTTTTGTCCTAAATATTAGCTTTACAAGTTCTCTGTGCCCCAGTTTCTGTTTCATATGTTTATGGCCACTTGGCAATCTAAAGTTTCACCTGACGAATATTAAAGGTGCGTTCGGTGACTCGTTAAAAATTATTGATGGCAATGTTTGCGGAAGTCGACCATTTTGTTTGGTATTTACTGTGAGATTTATTTCACGAGCTCGTCGATAAATGATTTCCGTGATGTTGATATATTTCTATAAAGTATTTTATAGCAAAACTAGGTGCGATTTGACCAAGCACACTTCATTACGCATGCGATGTTATACTGCCAGTGTAATATCCATTTGTAAACGACATCTCAAATTGACTTTATTTATGCTACTGGGTGGGCACGTTTCCATCCTGCGTCCTTCTCTTTGCTTGGTATTTTTATGAGCAAGATAAGTGCACTTATGGAATATAATGTCATTTCATACTTGCACGAAACTAACACGAAACGATTTAAAACTACAACTTTCTCCATTTCAACAATATCGCTTGAGATAAACAATAAATTAATCTAAAGCCAAGCTGACAAAACTAGGCTCATCAATTTAAATGATGATTCTAAGATCAAACTAAAGATACCTAGCTATGCTGTTGTGTATACATTTAAAGACACCCAATTAGTTATTCAAACGTGAAAAATCGAAACATTAAAAATCGCTTAATAAGAATTCTAATTTCGAAGAATCCAATAAAGTTATTGATGAGGTTATTAAATATTAAAGTTTCCAATAACGTTTAGTTATAAAAATTAAATACGAAATTTAATTTTTTAAAGCGCCTGTGTTAAAGCACCTTGTAGCATGCATTCGATAATGAACTCTACTGTTTTTGATATACAGTTTACGTGTAATGAGGTGGTCGATTCTATAACTTCAAGAAGTGAGGTAGCTATTCTGTCATCTCGTAATCGTAACTTCACGCTTTCGTTTATTTCGGTCGATATTTCCAACGTAACGACATTGTAAGTGTTTTTTTGCTGTTATCTATTAATTAAGTTAGTGAAGGGTCTCGTGCTTACTTAATTTATTTTGTTTTATCTTAGAGTTCGAGTTAGATCATTACAATACCGCCGACTGCCATTGGTAAATAGATATGGAGTACGCTTTTATATCGAAAATTAATTTATATGTATTTTTAAACAGTGGACTTGCAAAGTAATGTCTGGCCTGATTGTGTCTGGCTCGGCTACCTTTCGCACTGGAACACAACAGTGCTATTAACGCTGCTGTTTGTTGGCAGAAACAGAAGAAAGACAGACCTCCACCCGTATACTGTTGATATTCCTACAGCTCGCAACAAGCGTTTCGCTTCTAGATGTATCATGCGTACAGATAATATGGAATGCACTATCAGTTTCCGTGTTCCCCGAAAACTACTTGTGAATATTCAAAAGAAGAGTAAATAGTCACCTTCGTAACATCGTCGACTTCATCGTCACTTAACATCAGGTATGATTGAACTTGATTGAAGTCAAGCGGTTGGTCTATCTTATATAAACAAATAATGAAAAAAGACTTACATAGATAACATGATGCCCTACTGCCAACCAAACCGAGTATTGATAGATACCCCACTGGGAATCGAACCCGAGACTTCCAGATCGTTAGAACAACCGTAGCTAGACCACCTAGGTGGCTATGACTTACAGCTACTGCAAATTGAGGATTCGCCGTCATTTCCTCACTGGCTCAAATAATACATCAATTTAATTACAGTTATTAACGGGGGAAATCACAGTAACATTAATTAACACAATAAACCGGTAAGTGACTGAATATAGTCACAGTAAACAATTATCAACTCAGTGATAGCTGAAGATTACTGAGAAATTATTAATATACCAATAGAATAACAATAAATCAACCATACTCGGACTTTGCTATGAACATCTTCAAAAGGGAATAAATAAAAAATTATACGACATTTAAATATGTGGAGTCTGAGTCCGTCTGAACGTAACCGACGCTCACTTGAAAAAAACATGTTCGTGTATAATAAACTAACTCATAATTAGCGGGTTGATGTTCCCTGCAAAGTGATGTTATAGTCTTAAGCCCTGGTCACATCAACCAAGTTTAGAACTCGTATGTTACTGGCTCATGTGTCTGGGAAAAAAATCCATAAATTACATAACAAACACATTCACAACACAAACAATAATTAAATTACATGACAATTTTTGTTACAAATAATTAAATTATCTTTACCGCTTACTTGAATTTAAATAACTTGTCATGTCAAATTAACAGAGGCAACTGAACTCACAAGTCCCTCATTAGAAAAGTCTGACGTGGCGTCGCAGTCTATGAGGGAGGCTCATGGTCGATCAAGCTTTAACATACACAAACTTCTGTCATAATAAGTGTAGGAGTTGTCTATCACATCACTGGCTCGGCAATGCCCACGGTTTCGGTACAACTCCAAGTCCGCACGCACGCACGGCTCTCGTAAACTGTCACTCATTGACACTCTGACATTGACATTTAGCATACCAACTCGTAGACACACGAGACAGTGTGTATGCTATTCCACATACACTACTACAAGCATACGACTCATCACGAAATCTCAAACAATAGCAGATCCACGTTCCAATAAAAAATCTGAAATTTGAAATTTTTCTGATTAGTTTCTTTGGCATAAGCATTAATTGAAATAACCCTCACTAAGGTGAGTAATCAAGGTAAAATGAAGGCCAAGTGCAAGCCAACACATTTATTTCTGCTCTTTCCTGTTCTATGGTTGCACTGGAACAAATACAGCGTAATACCGTGCTATGCCAGTGAAGGCCATAAAACTGTCCGCTATCTCTAAAACACAAATTACTTAGTGGCCATGTGAGCATTTGCGGCGCCTTTACGCAGTCGCTGGTTCGCGCTTTTTGCCAGGCCACTTAATTAGCACTGGCTGGTGGTTGAGTGGCCAGTGTGTGTTGCTAGTGAGGAATGGAAGGAAAAAATGGCGCGAAACCCGTCGCCATGTTGTAAGTGATGGGAAGAGAAGCCGCGTGGAGAAAAGAAAGTTAGGCAAGGTTAATATTGAATCACACTTCATATTTTAAATGGGGAAGGAACCCTGTCCCTCACTTAGCAGCTTAACTGATCTTTACGAAATTTGACACGTACTTATCATATGACATTGCCGTGGGATGATTTTGTCTTTCTCTTTCACTTTCTTTATGTCTTTCACTCGGGTTTTGATCTTCTGTCTTAGTTAGTTAGTAGTAAACAATGTATTAAAAATATATATAATGTGACTTTAGGATATGTAATACGTAATAGGTGTTCCATTGGTGTGCCCCACCGGGGTATTACATTTGATACTGATAATTTATGTATAAACATCTACTACAATGTGATACGCAATAAATGATGATTATGATTTGAAGTCCATGCAGACGAAATTTATGAGTTATATCTTCATAACCAATGACAAAATCAAAGTATTTCTGTACTAAGGAACTTTTATGTTAAATCAAACATTCTGATAGTACAGTCGAACATAATTTGTTAAGAACAAGCGATTTTCCCGCGCCTTCTTGTGCGTTAAATGTAAGAATGGTATCTCTGTATCCTTTTACTTTTTTTTTTTTAAATACTTTTATTTGTTCCTCTATTAACTTGTAACATGGTATATCTATACGTAAGTCTTAATAACTACTCGGAACAAAACGGCCGATGGGCTCAGGTCTACCGTTGGCCAGCCGCCGGCTGACCTGCTTTTGATGACCTTTTGATCCCGATTAAAATTATCCAGAGTCTTTTCCCACCCTATAGGCTACATGCATGACAATTTTCATAGAGAGAGAGGGTCAGGGTCGAAACTACAGTTATGTTAAGCGAGCGACGTACATACAATATTTTATTTTCTTCTGTCTTAAGAATCTGCTGTCAACTGGTTTTATCATTTTCCAAAAGGTTAAAAGCGGACGGACATGTCGCATAATAAAATATGCACAACTCTGTACACAAGAATCGTCTGCAATAAATCGAGAAACATCGACATTGCGGTGTTATTTTATCGACATGTAGACATCACTAGCGGTGCCGGCCAGATCGCCTCGGGGTAAATTTGCCGGAATGTTTTACGTAACAACCAACGCAGTTAGAAAGTTTAAAGATATTTCATATCAAAAAATTGAATAAGAATAATTGCGAGAATTGATACGGCAGTGGTTTGTGTTACGTGTTGTTAAGACGAGGAAACTCCTAACGGCATTATGCGGTATTTTGCTTTTAGATCTGCAACACTTAAGGACGACACTATATTAAAAATCAAGTTCATGGCCCACAAGCACACTCTTAATCATCTCCATAAGCTTACTGTAGGACATAGATCGCAACATCGGACTTTCCATCAGGGCATTTTCCATAATCATCAATCACGCTTGGCAGCCGGATATTCAAATAAAACAATTGAAGAAATATGCAAAATACGAAAGAATAATAATGTTCAATGTAGCCATAGGCACAACATATATATAGTATAGATAGTATATACCTTTCCTCAGAACGTCCGCACAAAAGAAACAAAACCACATCATGCGCCCGCGCCGCTCGCCGCCCGCCATGGCTGTCCGCGTCCATTTGCGTTGATATCCCGCGTTCCTTAACAATTGCCGTCCAAGCCCTAACGTGAATATAAACACTAGGACTTCCACGAGAAGGTGGACTTTCCTTTGGAGCATTGTAAGCTTTGTAGCTACTTAATACATACATGGTGTTCGGAAATGAGAAAGTAATATAACTATAGTATTCTAGGTATAGCTATATCAGTCGTCCCATTGAATTGTCTGTTGGTCGCGGACGCATGTTTAAGCGTTTAGTATTTGCAATATTTGTGGGTTTTGTTTGAAAGAGACGTGAGCGTAGATTTTACGTGGGTTTTGCTTCTGGAGTGTAATATGTTTGTTCATGAATAATCTAAGAAGAGCCGACGTTGTTTGGAATCATTTATTTTTGAACTGGTACTTTTCCAGCCGCTGAACGCGTGGACATCAGAATGTATTGTGGTTGCTATGTCGAGGATCTAAGAGGATGTTTTGTTAGGTATATATAAAGATGAACTCTTGACCACAATCTCACCTGAAGTCAATGATGTTACTCTTCGTTTGAAGATTCCCATGTTTCAGTTTTCAAGGAAAACGTAAACTGATAGGGTATTCCATACTTTAGCTCCATAATTATTATTATTTATTGAAGATAAACCAACACTTGACGTCAATCTCACCTGATGTTAAGTGACGATGAGGTCGACGATGTTACGCGTTGACCTGGAAGGTGCCTATTTACTCTTTGTTTGAATATTCCCAAGTTGTAGTTTTCAGGGAACACGGAAACCGGTAGTGTATTCCATATTTTTGCTGTACGCAAGCGAAACGCTTGGTGCGAGTGAAGGTCTGCCGTTCTTCTGTTTGACCGGTACTTGAACGGCGAAGGTGGAATCAACAAAAAAGCTCCTGCGCACACTCTCCAAAATTTGGAAGCGAAACGCTTGGTGCGGCCTGTAGGCAATTCAACAGTATACCGTTCTTCGGAAAATATACCTTGTTGAATGGGAAATGTTGGAAATGGAGTCGATTTTCACGCCTCGCACATGTATAGAGTCGTAGGTGTAAGTAAAGTTATTAGTTACGAACAAGTCGTCAAGCGGTAACGGGTTTTAAATACAAGCGGCTCACTAACTTAGAACTGTGAGAACGATCGCCGAGAACAATTCGACTGTATCTCCAGCTCGCTAAACAAAGCTGGTCTATTCAATCGCACTGGTGTCCTGGACGATGTCGCAGATTCTGTGTGCAATACTTGTAGGTAGAGTGCACCAAGAACTGCTTAGAAAGAGAGTGAGGTGGTGGCAAGTTTCCATTTGATTCTGATGACTATTGCACAAATGTATCTCACTGTGACCGTACAGCTGGCTGGGGCAGCTAAGTGTTGTATTTATGGTTCCGTACCTCAAAAGAAAAAAGAAACCCTTATAGGATTTGTAAAGTACTCGTTATTGCCCACAGTTCACTCACAAGCAATACGTATTACGGACGTCGCCATTGCACTGCGGTGCAGATGACAGCCGAGTGTTGACACATCGAATACCTGTATACTACAGGATTACTTTGTTGTCCGTATGTCTGTCTGTCAAGACCCTTCTCAGGAACGCATCAAGTTGAAATTAATATCAAATGCTCAAGTTGCAGTCCCTTGGTTCTGTAAAAAAATCAAACTTATAGGTCAACGCAATAAGAAGATATAGCTGTATTTTTTAAAGGATATCATATGGTTAAGTTAGAGGTTCATGTTTAGCAGTAGATTGTTATTTTTAACATTTTAAATCTAAGCTAAACCTGTACATATCTAAACGAGAAGAGATGGATTTAAGAAAATAAGTATTATTCTAAGTAGAAACTAAAATCCCAGTGTGGATACATGAAATTACGATCCGATCCCAGAGAAATGACAATAAAATTACAGGTAGGTACAACCGACACTTTAGTGCTGCTGTGGCAAATTCAATTAAAAATTAATCTCAGGATACAAGACGTAGCCTACGCAATGAGTCATAAAATCAATGTCTAACATTAAATTCAATATGGCGGTCTCGTAAGGAAATGTATGTAATTATTTGTAAGAGTCTTTAATTATTGTTTTTAGGGTTCCGTATCTAACAAGGAAAAACAGGAACCCTTGTAGCATCACTATGTTTCATGAGATCATTTTTCTGAGGAACGAACTTAGGCTTCAGCAAGCTTAAAACAGCTTCTGACTCATCATCATCATCACCAGCCGGGAAACGTCCACTGCTGGACATAGGCCTCCCTCATAGTACGCAACACCAACCGGTCCCGAGCCATCTGCATCCAGCGACTCCCGCGACCGTTAGGTCGTCGGGGGTCAGCTCAATCAATTTTTAAAATACTTATCCTAAAAACATCAAAATTTCGGTTAGATAAGCTAAAGAAGAAAAAATCATGGAACATGTATAGTAAAAAATAATTTATAGTTTGTGATAATCACATAATCATATCGAAATGTTGAAGTATTGACCGCGTGATTTTAGATGGATCGATGACCTAGTAAAGGTAACGGGGAGTCGCTGGACGCAAGTGGCTCAGGACCGGTCATGGTGGCATACCTTGGAGGAGACATAAGTCCCGGCTAATGGAAAACGTCCACGGCTGAAAATAGGCCCCCGTGTATTACGGGACCGTCGATGCGAAATTCCGACTCGTACTTGACAAGTTTTTTATTTACCTTAAACTATTCGCAAAGCAACGAAGAAAATTTAAAAATGTAAACGATTTACGGGTGGATTTGTGTGGTGTTCACAATTTTACATTCCCTGGGGTTTTAAACTATAAAAGCTTGAAATTGACGTCGCCGTGGCCATGTTCTATGTCATTATTTTATTTGTACACTTATAAAATATTATTACAAATGAAAATAGGTATACACAAATACAACTTGTAATCGCCTGTTTAAAATTTGGTTTTTATCAGCTGAGTAAGTTCTACTGTTAGACATGTCTGTAGTCTGGAATATTTATCCTTTAGGATCTTAAAAATCTACTCCTTTTACTGCCAAAGATCTAAAGTAATACACATCATTATCATCATCATCGGCCGGGCTTCCACTGATGAACAGTCTTCGCTCGGCTGTGGACGTAATCCACCGGTATATGAAATTTAAAATAATATTTCATACTGTGATTGTTTAAGTTATATCCATCTGATATCCCATTTGACCGACTGGCCAGACACTGGGAAGCGTACAAATAAATTAAATGCAGTCACAAGTACGTCGTGGGAAGCGACTCGAGGACGGGGCTTGGTGGGGTACCACTGGGAGGTCCATGTTCAGCGTGAACGTTGATGACGTAACCCTATCACCTGGCATGAGAATAGATCATTCCTCTCGACTCCAAGCAACAAAGACCAGCAATTAGTTTCTTGCGTTCGCCATAACAACATTACTGTAGGTAATTTCAATTTGTACGGTGCTCTTCAAAACGAGCTATTTAATGCTACTGTACCGAACAATGGGAGTCTAATGCTTTTGTGTCGGAGTTCTGGCTCTTTCTCATACAATACAAACAAAGGTGAATTACTGCAAAAAAAACTATTATATAAATACATACATATACTCCTACCTGAGTTTAAATACAGACCGAGGGCCATTAGTGTTAATGTCTAAACTTAGGAAAACAGCAGGTTGTTTATCCGACCGCTGAGGAAGGAGAATGGTATTTTGTTATATGTACATCCTCTGTGTAAACACTATATAATACTTCCAGTTAAAATATCATTATTTTTATTATCATTAAGACCAATCTCTTAGATGAGAAAAATAATTAAAGTAAAAGCTTCGTCCAGGACCATAGAACACATCGTAACTTATGAAATCAGACAGTCAAATAATCTTTATTGCACTCATAAATATAATCTAACTATACTAGCACTAACCTAACTAATCTATACTATACCATCTTAATCTATACTTAATAATACCATCTTAATCTGTACTTACTAATACTATATTAATCTATACTTACTACTACATTTTAATCTATACCTACTATGCCATTTTCCTCCCTGTTCCACATTTCGTTGACCACATCGTCTCTTCACAGCAGGTGAGATTGTGGTCAAGTGTTGATCTCTCTTTGATATATAAAGCTGCTATCGGTTTGAAAATCTTCCACCATCATGAACATAAGAAAGTTTTTCTACACAACAAAGTCACTGCCCTTCAACCGGACACATCTTGATACTTGCAACTTGCTTATTTCTCGCACAAGAAGTTACAAACAACTACGCCTTTTTGTTACTATAAAATTCCATTTGCGCAGTGGATTAAGCCATTTTAATAGGCCCGCGGGGCGGTTATTCTCTGGCAAGGCTTCAACAGATTTACTAACCAATTAAGGTTGTCGCAAATCTTTCTCAATGGACCCTAGGGATCCATAAACTTTAGCGCGCTCCGCGAGAAGACGCTTGGTTTAAAACTAGTTTTGATACTTGATATCACTTAATAGTAACTTTTTAAATCTTTGTTTCATCATCATCAACTGAGAAACGTCCACAGCTGAACATAGGCCTCTTCCATGGTGTGCCATTTAGACCGGTCCCGGGCCACTTCCAGCCAGCAACTCCCCGCGACCTAATCTAGGTCTTCGGTCCATCTAGTAGGGGGACGGCCGGGTAGACGTTTCCCGGTATGTGGTCGCCACTCGGGAACTCTTACACCCCATCGGTTACCTATTCTCCGAGCGATGTGGCCTGCCCATTGCTAATTCAGCTCACTGGTTCGGGTCTTTATCTCAGTTCATCTTGAGAGGGCAAAGTCCAAACTGTTTACCATCCTCGTGTCATTATCATCAACAGACTACATATTATCCCCACTGCAGGGGCCTTCTGTCCTACATAGAGTGTATGGGACATAGTACACCACACGTGACCAGTGCGCATTGGTAGACTTCACACTCACACATTTGAATTTATTCTCAGGAGTGTGCAGGTTTCCTCACGATGTTTTTCTTCACCGAAAAGCCAATGGTAATGACTTTTATCATTCGTACATAAATAACAAATTGGAACTCATTGGTGCGAGCCAGGATCGAATCCAGACTTCGATTGTTTAAGGACCTGCGCTCTACCCAACTGAGCTACCATGGCATCCGCGTGTGGTGAAACGCAATAATTGCAGAAAAAAACATCACAAATATATGTCGTAATAACCAATTTCACTGAATTATTACGGTGAAGAAGTGAAAAAAGCTTCCGACTCGCGTGCTGAAACTGCCAACGCGGAACAAAAAACGACGCAAGCTCCATCGCGCGCTTCACTTGCAAATAACGCTTTTTTATGTCCAACAGTTAGCTACAGAACCGATGGATTACACAGTTAACTCGCTGTTGTAGAAAATTTGATTACACGGTTAATTACGTGCCGTTACTACAGCTCGTAACATTTTAGGGCGCACCGTTTCTGATGTAGACCTTTATCATAAAGAAAATTGGTTCAATGAATCCGTTGTACCTCGCACTCAACCACAAAAAGGTGCTCATATCGTGTGTTATTGTGAGCACTAGCATTTTTGTTCTGATAGTTGCTCTTATTAACTCTTAAAACTCGTCCAAAACACTAAAAGAGATATTTTAGGTTCGGCCTGCACTTGTACATGAATAATAAAAAATCAAGTAAACATCTGAACATGTATAGTAAAAATACTAGAATTACATTTTTGCATTTATTGTAATTGTTGTAATTGTACAAAATCATTCTTTTTGTACTAAGTGACAGCGTCAAATGTCATTTTATTGACGCCATCTTTGTTTTCAACGTTAAGTCTTACCTGTTTCGTGAGTTTTATATGTTTTTGTACAAATAAATTAAACCAAAATGGTAACTAAATATCTTTTCATCAAATTACAAGGCCTGGCCTTGGCTCCATACATTCGCGGAACGTGTCATTTACCCGACATCAAAAGCAGGGTACATTGTTAGCGTATATCTAGATTTGTGTTGAGCTCTTCATTAGTTTACTCGGCTACTTGCCACTATAATTTAACTAATCTGCCTGTTTAGGATTTGTTCCTTTATGTATAGGTTTTAAATAAGTGGACTGTATTAACTGGATTGATTCTTTTAATGTTAACAAAAAGATGCGCCGTGCGCTCGGTTCTACGGTTGCGATCAGAGAGAATGTCAGACGAGATGTCGCTCGACGTGCGGCGCGCCGCTCCCCGCGCCCGCGCCCCGCCGGAACCGTTCGGAAACCCGAACACTGCCTTTAAAATAGCTGTGTAAATAGCACTTGTTGTGATCTGGTATGATGTTTCTGCGTAAAGAAGCCAAGTGTGTATCCAAAGTGCGTAAAGCAACATTCCTGCGCAACCAGTGTTTGAGGTAACGTTGCGCGGCGTGTTTCAGAACGGATGCAGCGCGTTGCAGCGCGCCGCGGCGGACGGGCACGTGGAGGCCGTGCAGCTGTTGCTGCAACATGGCGCCGATCCAAACAAACAGGACCACGTGGTGAGATGAGAAAACTAGCGTCTCAGAACCTTAATTTACAAGATTTATAATGGATGAAAAAAAATCCACCTTCATACTATTAATTACAAGCAAAATAAAACGATTTCTCTTACCGACACGGTTTTATAGAAGTCACTACACATCCAGATAAATAAGTTTGTGGTTCTAACTATCCTAAACATGGAAAGTAGGAAAATTACTACATAGCTCATATTATTGATTATGAGTTAAATTGTGAATAAAAACCATTCCCAATTTACGTTTGTTAAAAATCATTTAGCTAGCAACGAAATATTAGTTAAACTTGCAAATTATAATAATTCTGTATTAATTTCATTATTTTCGTGGTCTCACTGTTCTTCAATGCACAACTAATTAAGTTACTGTTAGTAGATATTTGTATAGAAAAGCTTTAGAAATCATCCGTAATGTCAATGTAAGAGACTAGCATATAGGTTACAGTCTGCGGCTTTTATGCTTGTTAACAACTGTTGTTCACTTTTTTACTCAAAACTGCTCGTACTGATTAGATCAAATGTAATCATTTTTATATCACACATTAAATTACAGTCATTTTTTAAATTATCCGTGGATCACACTGAGTTATGTGTTTGTTCAGCACGGCAACAGCGCGTGCCACGAGGCTGCGTGGAAGGGGTACTCCCGGTGCGTGCGCGCGCTGGCGGCGGGGGGCGCGGAGCTGCGCGCGCGCAACGCGGGCGGGTTCGCGCCCCTACACCTCGCCTGCCAGAACGGTCACAACCAGTCGTGCCGCGAGCTGCTGCTGGCAGGAGCACCCACCGATCTACAGAACAATGTGCGTATATATACACACACCTATACCATACCATTAATACAGTACTACGTACAGAATGCACGTTCACCACCTCCCACCGATCCCCGATGCCTCGCCTCCCCTGCAAAAAATGACCCAGCTCGTAACATTTTAGGGCGCAAAATGACCCAGATGCGGATCGGTAATACAAACGTCATACATTCGATGTATTTTTTTAAATTATTTTGTATTTCCAACAAAGAAACACTATAAGTAATCACACAATAACAACTTCTTAAAATAACAATAAGTAAATGACAGGAAACCACAGCATGCAAAAATAATTGAAACAAAACAAAAAACAAATGCCGTCTCAGTCTGCCGATATTTGTTCGAAGTGTCCGGGGTGTGCCTATACTAGAGACAGAGCTTGAAGTTTGTGCCCTCTGTAAAAAATAATCATGAAACGAGCCGCAGTATCCAAGAGTAAATAAAGAAGATCTTACAATTACATAAAAATCAATTTTGCTCAACCTAAATCATTGTACTTGCAGTATGGCGACTCGTCGCTGCACACAGCGGCGCGCTACGGTCACGCCGGCGTCACCCGCATACTCATCTCCGCGCAGTGCCGCGTCGCCGAGCAGAACAAGAACGGAGACACCGCGCTCCACATCGCCGCCGCCATGGGACGCAGGAAACTCACGCGCATCCTCCTAGAGGCCGGCACCGACAAATCCATCCGCAACCACCAAGGCGAGACGGCCCGCGACATCGCCGCCAGGAAAGGCTTGGACGAAATCATCAAAATACTGAACACCCCTGTAGCCAAATCGAAGAAGAAGGACAAGAGAGACAAAAGCAAGGAGAGGACGATAGATGAACCCGATGATGTAAAGAAGAAAGAGAAAAGCAAAGATAAAAAGAAGAAGAACGTGCATTTCGAACAACCACCTCTAGCGGCGTGGTCGCCGTACGGATGCCACTACTACCCAGACCCGAAATTCTTCCCTAAACCGAAGCTGAGCTCGCTACCCACCGAACCGTTACAAAAAGGCGAGCAGTATTTCTTAGATTTAGCGGGGAACATCAAAAAGGGTCCCATCGGCGCCGGTTACACGTGCTACTGCGCTCCGTTCTTCAAACACATGGAGGACAAACTTAACGAAGACAAGAAAGACCTCAAGAAGCACATAGACAAAGCGCACGAAAAGTTAGACCAGAAGGTTATGGATTTAGAAATGAAAACTCAGGGACAAATATCAGAGTTGACTAGGTTTGTGGCAGCGGAAAGAGCGATGTGCAAAGAAAGGCACAAGCACTTGGAACAATGGCTGAATCGAGGAATGATGTTCAGAGCGTCTGAGAGAGTCAGGAAGTTGGACTTCAGTCCTAAGGGATCGCTGGACATTCCACCGATGAAAAGAACGCGGAGTCTAGAAGTCTTGGACGCTCATGCACAAGAATGGAACAGAGTGAACCGATTGATAAAGTCATTCAATCAAAACACCGAGTTATATGAGAGCAATGCCAAAGACTTAAATGATAGCAAAGCTACGTCGAAGAGTACCGAGGTGTTAGATAGTAGATCACCCACCAGTCCCAGACGGAGCTATCTGCTGAAAAACTCAAAGAGCAGTGACCATTTAGATGCTGGTCCAAGCAGATTGTCAAGATCACCTCATAAGAGTCCAGATAGAAGTCATATGCAAAACGTCACGGCTGAAATCCACGTGAAAGCTAATAGAATATCCGTGTCACAATCGCCAGTTTCTATGGAAGTACATGGGTACAATGAGAGGTACACGTCTCCTAGTCGCCAATCCAACACTAAGTCACCTAGCTGTAGTAATAAAGTCTCGAAAGCCAGTGATTCAGAAGACATTAGAAAAGACCAAAACGTGCCCGCGTGGAAGAGTCAAGTCCTGCAAAGGACTGCAGACGACATCCGCAAAAGGGTTACACTTGAGAAGGAAATGTCGGATGTGGTCATGAGGAATAACACAAGATCGATGGATATTTCCCACGACGGCTATGTCAAACTACCGAAGCAAGCAGGTTACCAAGTGGAAGTCAAAGAGAATCATCCGCGGAGGTCTGTCCAAGAGTTAGTAGCACAAGTCGAACACCAACAGCGGTGCGCCTCACCTGAACCCATGCCGTTACCGAGAAAACCCACCGAAGTACAAGAGCCCCCTATCCCTCCAAGCATACAACCGATTCAAGGTCCTGGGATACTTAAAATGCCGCAACAACCGCAGAGGCCCGCACCGGTCTTGAAAGAGAAACCACCGAAAAGCAAACGTTTCAGTTTACACAACCTAATACCTTTTCCAACGAGGAAGTTCCAGAACCCGCCCAAAGACAATGGTAACAACTCTGAGAGCAGCGACGAAGAAGACAATCCAATCAGAACGACCAGCCTGCCTGGTCCGATGAGGAACACTAACTTACTCCAAACGTTACCGATGCCCAACTTCGAAACCGTGTCGACTAAATCTCCGTCACCGGCACCGCCGCTGCCTCAAACCTATGCTCACGATTTGAGAGCCATGGTCCCAAAGGACGCATACTTCCACGAGATACCGAACAGACAGACCCATCACCAGATGCCGTACAGAGAAATGATGGAGAACGGACTCCCGATGCCGCAGTACCAAAACTACAATGAGACAGGTTTGCCGCAGAACCAGGTCCAAGGTCGGAACAGGAACCCGCTGTACCACCTCCAGACTGGGGTGTTCGACGCCATGATGCAGGATCACATCATGAGGGAAATGGAGCGGATACCGCACTGCTACAGCGAGCACTTGGACCAGAATACCGAAGTCGAAATTGCGAACGAAAACGAGCATTTTCGCGGCGGTTACTACGATAACCGCCCAATGTATGACTACGGAGCTAACGTGAGGAAACCAGCGCCCGACCACAGCCTCCTGCACAGTCGGCTACAATCGCTGGCCATCAACACACACCTCACGGAAACACAGAGCCAAACCGACAGAGACTCGCATCAGTCTCACAACGACTCTGGTTACAGCACCAAGGTCTACGGGAGTTCCCAAGGACCATCGCCGAGCCTCTCTGGTCATGTGGACGACAACCTTTCTGGTCAGAGGTTGAACGTACTGCCTAACGGGAAGCCGACTGGGCAAATTGGTGCTTCGAGTTTAGTGTGAATGTGGCAAGTACACAGAGTAGAAAAAAGATTATGAACGTGTTAAAATCTTTGCCATTCTCACTGGGAAATGATAATATTGGTGCAATTTAAATTCTTATGAATTACTTAAAAGACGTCCAATAATAAAAATTATATAACTATTTTATATTTAATATATATAAAAGACATTTTAGTGGCTTCTTTCACGCTGTATTAAATTAGATTTCGATTTGAAAATGTGTTCAATATATTATAATTAATTATTTGGAAGAAGCCAAATCAAATTACTTCCATGACAATATTGATTTTAAAATACTCGTCAAGTAGTCACAAGCCTTAGAAATTAGTAGAAGTACAAATTACTAAACCATTTAAGATGAAACTAAAACTCTAGAAGAACCACACGAGACTCACGACCCATTACAATTAAATATAAAGTACAAATTCGATTAGAATTATTAACATGCCATGTATCACCTTAAACTGTAATTAGATAGTAATTTTATGTCCAATATCCTCTTGAAATATTGGTCTGATAATGTTAGCAGGTTGTTGCTTCTACAAACATCAATATATTATTCAATTTCATCAAGAAACAGATATGCTTTACGTGGTTTAGGTTAGATTCGTCAATGCCGTTGTTCACTTTCATTAGCATATTGGTTCATCAGTTGAAAATAGTCTGAATACGAAAAATAATTGCTGTAAATTTGACCGAATCCATTACTCATCTCAGAAAAGGCGCAGAAATAAGTCGCGCTCGGACTGGACACATGCATGTGTGTACAAACGTCACCCGTTCGATGTGTGCCGATATCAAGACATTTGTTCCAAGTGGCCGACGTGTGACAGAGTACTAAATGCTCTGTACTAAATGAATGAAAGCCTTTAGTTCACAAAACCATAGTTGGCACAGTTACATTGTACTGATTTTAATTTTACTGGGATGTGGAATCAATTCTCCCTTTGTAAGTTAAACTTACCAAGTTTAGCTAGCGGTATTTATTGACAAAATACATTATTAGATGTTTTCTGACTGACAACGATTATAACAGCGCTTGGCAGTGCGTTCCACTCCCTTATGAATCGTATAACATTGAAGCGATATTCAACTAACATTATAATTGTAAAAGTTTGGTTTACATGATCAGATTTGGACACAATAGATTTTGTGTGAGACAATTACTGTAATCGTGGCTCTATATTTCAGAGGATTTATTTAAAAATATATAATTTTCTAACCGTAACAATAAGCGGTAAAACAACATCAATATTTTTGTATAACGTTAGCCTAAGCGCAATGTTTTTGTGTTTTTTTATAATTTTAATTTAAAATTTGTAAAAATAATTTATTTTTATTGTGTTGTAAATGTATCCATTTGATAAATTTTGTACTGATTGATTGATTCTAATAAAAATGCACTTTCGAAGTGTCACGACTACACAAGCTTTTTATTTACTTTTACATAACCTATTAGATAAACCACAATCATGCGTCCGCGCATTCCTAAATCGTCAAACTACCCTTTAGTTATGTTCTAGATTGTAACTGTTCAGTAGCAAGCTATGAAATAAGGACGGGTTATTTTTTTTAAATCGATAGTTTAAAAACATGTAAGTAATGAAATATACTATTTATTTACACAAACTAAAATTACAACGTGATACACGAGATCTACTGTGAATGTGGCCGTAGCCTAGGACCAGTCACAGAATTACATGCTTGATTGTCACGAGGAAGCCGCGTGCTGTCCCTGCAGGATACAACAGAATGTGCTTAATTCCCCCCCTTGGCTCGGCCGGCCCAACTGTTCTCCCTGTAGAACTCTGTGATGCTGGAGTGGTACAGCGGCTCCCCGCTCAGTACCGACGACTGCGCTCCGGTAATCTTCACCGCCACGTAGTCACCGGGCTTTATACGTCTGAAAGGATACAGTTAAAAAATGTTAGTATACACAATGTAATACTTATTGTTATGTTGGCAGCATTGTTTCAAAAAATAAAATTGTCATGTTGTCCTCCATGTTAGCTCATTCTTTTTATTTCTTATTTAACTGTAGTTTATTTCAACACGCACACGCCTCAGTACATAGACAAAAAAAAGAATGAGCTGACATGGAGGACAACATGACAATTTTATTTTTGAAACAATGTTGCCAACATGACCATAAGTAGTACATTGTATACTAACACACACATATATATATTAATGTAAAGTATATAAGTATTAACTTGAGGGGGGTGTTAGCATACAATGTAATACTTATTGTGTACTAACAAAAAACGTTTCAGCCGCAACAGCGAATTATGATGTTAATGTTTCCTGAAGTTTCCTTACTTGGGAGTCATCACAGAAAGATTAAATATTATCTAGACCAACAATAAATCATCCACCATATCGTCAAAAACACGAGTGAGACTGCGGTCAAGCGTTGATATTTATGTTTAACAATAATTCCAAAAAAACAAGTCCGCGTACCGGTCTCATCGAAACGCCTTTGCTGACTAACAGCATCTAACAGTCCAGAGGTTTCGGGTTCGATTCCCAATATTTAGTCGGTGGTAGGGCATTTTATTTTCTCTCTCTCGGTTCTCGAGTGGCGACCACGTACCGGGAAACGTCTACCAGGCCGTCCCCCCACTAGATGGACCGACGACCTGGTTAGAATCGCGGGGAGTCGCTGGATGCAGGTGGCTCGGGACCGGTCGATGAGCCGTACCATGAGGGAGGCCTATGTCCAGCAGTGGACGTTTCCCGGCTGGTGATGATGATGAGGGCATTTCATGTGTTCGCTTTTCTAGCTACCACCATGTTACCTAAGTCTGCTGTTGTGTTCTGGTATGAAAGGTAGCAGAGCTAGAGCCATATTAGCTTGAGGATTCTGGGTCTGACACTTACCATCCAAAGACCCTATCGTCACTCTCTGATAGGTGAGATCAAGGCAAAATGCAAACCCACAATATGTTAGCAAAATCGCGGGCAAAAGCTAGAGATAAATAATAAGTATCGTTGTAATTACTTTGCTGATATGTCTTGTGTGCGAATTTTTGTGAAATATTTACCTTTTTCCCCCGTCGTGTGTGCTGATCTCTCCCTGGCTCATCACCACCTTGGTATACAGCTCGTTCCTGCCCACCAGGCGGCCGGTCCTGGTCTCCGTCCCCTCCACCAGCACGAGGTGGGTGGTTCCCCGCTCCGCGTCGTGTAGCTCTTGGCACCGGCGTCGGTACAACTGCACCAGGCGACTGTGGCGGTCCTTCTTCACCTGCTCCGGCACGTCATCTTGGTAGCGACGGTGTGCGGCAGTCTTCTATAAAGACAAAAACAAGTTAGCAAATCACCGCCTGCGCATGCTTTACGGGAAGAGGAAGGCCGCGCTGTAGTCGACACTTTCCATGAGCGACAGCGTCTCTTCAAACTCCTGCTGCGACTACACCGCCTGCACCCACCTCGCGCATGCTTTACGGGAAGAGGAAGGCCGCGCTGTAGTCGACACTTTCCATGAGCGACAGCGTCTCCTCAAACTCCTGCTGCGACTACACCGCCTGCACCCACCTCGCGCATGCTTTACGGGAAGAGGAAGGCCGCGCTGTAGTCGACACTTTCCATGAGCGACAGCGTCTCTTCAAACTCCTGCTGCGACTACACCGCCTGCACCCACCTCGCGCATGCTGTACGGGAAGAGGAAGGCCGCGCTGTAGTCGACACTCTCCATGAGCGACAGCGTCTCTTCAAACTCCTGCTGCGACTACACCGCCTGCACCCACCTCGCGCATGCTGTACGGGAAGAGGAAGGCCGCGCTGTAGTCGACACTCTCCATGAGCGACAGCGTCTCTTCAAACTCCTGCTGCGACTACACCGCCTGCACCCACCTCGCGCATGCTGTACGGGAAGAGGAAGGCCGCGCTGTAGTCGACACTCTCCATGAGCGACAGCGTCTCTTCAAACTCCTGCTGCGACTACACCGCCTGCACCCACCTCGCGCATGCTGTACGGGAAGAGGAAGGCCGCGCTGTAGTCGACACTCTCCATGAGCGACAGCGTCTCTTCAAACTCCTGCTGCGACTACACCGCCTGCACCCACCTCGCGCATGCTGTACGGGAAGAGGAAGGCCGCGCTGTAGTCGACACACTCCATGAGCGACAGCGTCTCTTCAAACTCCTGCTGCGACTACACCGCCTGCACCCACCTCGCGCATGCTTTACGGGAAGAGGAAGGCCGCGCTGTAGTCGACACTCTCCATGAGCGACAGCGTCTCCTCAAACTCCTGCTGCGACTACACCGCCTGCACCCACCTCGCGCATGCTGTACGGGAAGAGGAAGGCCGCGCTGTAGTCGACACTCTCCATGAGCGACAGCGTCTCCTCAAACTCCTGCTGCGACTACACCGCCTGCACCCACCTCGCGCATGCTGTACGGGAAGAGGAAGGCCGCGCTGTAGTCGACACTCTCCATGAGCGACAGCGTCTCCTCAAACTCCTGCTGCGACTACACCGCCTGCACCCACCTCGCGCATGCTGTACGGGAAGAGGAAGGCCGCGCTGTAGTCGACACTCTCCATGAGCGACAGCGTCTCCTCAAACTCCTGCTGCGACTACACCGCCTGCACCCACCTCGCGCATGCTGTACGGGAAGAGGAAGGCCGCGCTGTAGTCGACATTCTCCATGAGCGACAGCGTCTCCTCAAACTCCTGCTGCGACTACACCGCCTGCACCCACCTCGCGCATGCTGTACGGGAAGAGGAAGGCCGCGCTGTAGTCGACACTCTCCATGAGCGACAGCGTCTCCTCAAACTCCTGCTGCGACTACACCGCCTGCACCCACCTCGCGCATGCTGTACGGGAAGAGGAAGGCCGCGCTGTAGTCGACACTCTCCATGAGCGACAGCGTCTCCTCAAACTCCTGCTGCGACTACACCGCCTGCACCCACCTCGCGCATGCTGTACGGGAAGAGGAAGGCCGCGCTGTAGTCGAAACTCTCCATGAGCGACAGCGTCTCCTCAAACTCCTGCTGCGACTACACCGCCTGCACCCACCTCGCGCATGCTGTACGGGAAGAGGAAGGTCGCGCTGTAGTCGACACTCTCCATGAGCGACAGCGTCTCCTCAAACTCCTGCTGCGACTACACCGCCTGCACCCACCTCGCGCATGCTGTACGGGAAGAGGAAGGCCGCGCTGTAGTCGACACTCTCCATGAGCGACAGCGTCTCTTCAAACTCCTGCTCCGTTTCACCGCAGAATCCGCAAATCATGTCCGTCGAGAAGCCCACTAGAACAAGAAAGGAAAAAATAATAAATATGAAGTCATTATAGATAGATATTGAAATTAAAATGACGAATGATGAGTATGCGCTTGACCACCTCACAGATCTTGAGATCACACTTACCACCAGGAATGGTGTCCCGCACGTGCTCCACCAGCTGCAGGTAGTGGTCGCGGGAGTACCCCCGGCGCATGCGCTCCAGCACCGACGTGGATCCAGACTGTGCCGGCAGATGCAGCATCTTGCAGATGTTGGGACGCTCAGATATTATCTGCAGCACCTGGACACCTCGGATCCATCAACATTACGAAACGGAACGAGGGTATATCTGAATGAATGTACTGGCTTATCTTTGGATCTACTAGTTTTAAAATCTGATTCAGAAGGAAGAATAAAACTCTAAGGAGGATGTGGACCCGAACCACAATTCGCAGGAGCAATCGTAGGACGCTGACTCTACAATGAACATACTAGGGTATCACAGACAGCACTCTGTGCAAAGCATGCATGGAGGCCGAGCAGACAGCTCCTCGAATCCTACTAAAGTGTGCAAGAGTGGCCACACTTAGCACAACAGCTGCTCTCCCTATAACGTTTTAAAGTAGTCAATCTCCTCAGTGTTTTTCTGTAATGTCTGCTCACCTCATCCGGGAAATCTTTGGGATGTGCTGCGGTGAATCTGATCCTCATCTCAGGGTCGACGGCCGACACCTGGTCCAGCAGGTCTGCGAACCGCAGCCCCCCTTTCTTGCTTTTGTACACCGTCTTGAACCCTGCGTGTTCACAACAAGTTTACATAGAATGTTTTTTCATAATTATATAAATTATGTCTTCATCAAGATACACCCTATAAACAATTATGAAATGTTTTAAATGGCCATGTGCGAGTCCGAGTAAATAAAAATGATAACGACAAATGCTTCAACTAGAAATGTAAGTTTGTATACGAAACAAAGCGATTTTTATGCGATGTTACTTTAAAAATTTCGTTTCCGGATGTAGCTCTACACTTGTGCTACAAGAAGTATGCTATATGTTTTCATCCGCTTGCGAGTGTCCAAATATACGATATAATCGGTCTAACTAAAAAAAAAGCGAAAATCGCCACTAACAGACAAATGGACAAGAAAGTGGTAGGGCATTTTTCTATGTAAGCCTAGGCAGTCACCTTCACAGAAGTGTTAAAACACAGTTGTTTTTTGTTACTGAAAGATAACATAGCCAGTGCTTTATTAAGGCTTCTAGTGAGATAAAGGACATTTTGTAAATTTTTGTTCTACATTTCACGACATGTTTAAAATGTATAGTTATTCTCCGTCTCAATAGCTTATCATCTGTCACAGTAGATTCATCATCGTAAGTACCTTTTGCCAAGCGTGTGTCTGTATGCACGTCCTGGGACAGATCCCGGTAGCTGTTGACGTTCTGTCCCAGCAGCGTGACCTCCCTGACCCCCTGCTCGGCCAGCTGTCTCACCTCGCTGACTACGGAGGTGGCGGGGCGCGAGCGCTCCCGGCCCCGCGTCCACGGCACGATGCAGTACGTGCACATGTTGTCACAGCCACGCATCACTGAGCTAACACACACAATATAGCATAATTAATAGTATTGTAAGCACCTATTAATTTGAAGAAAAGGAATGTTTTTAGACGTTCACAAAAATTTTCATGAATTAAAACAAAACATGAAAGGTATCAAGGCTACTCTAGTGAGTCCAATAGGATGCAGTACTCTTTATGCCTATCATTGTCTTCTTCCTGATAGAAGATATCCTATTTTTCCAAAGGTCTTGATTTCTTTAAATAGTTTGCTAACTGATAAGTGCATCGTCGTGCAACGTGAGGGCCTGTTACAGTAAGGCTACTCACATAAAAGCAGACACACCATCTTGGTTAAGTCTAACGGGCACCACATTGGCGTAGGTCTCATCCAAGGACAGTAGTACGTTGACAGCTGTCTGACCACTCTCTGTCAGTGCCAGTAAACGAGGCAAGTCTCTGTAGCTATCCGGTCCAGCCACTGAAAATAAATAGTAGAATAAATAATATAATATTGGAGATGTAGAAAATTATTTACTTAGCTCATAAGATTGGAAGTAAAAAGAACAGCTATGCTTGCTATTACTAGTCCTACCTGTTCAAATAATCTACTTCTGTTACAACATTTGATGAAATAACTAAACAATTAGCTGTACATTGTCTTTCACACTTTGTTCTCTGTAGAATGAAAGTGGCAGCAGTAAATTCATTGAAAATGAAATGAAAATCAAATAATGTTTATTGCATCATCTACTAAAATTAATGTACAGGTTTTGGGGTACTCCTTTTAAGCTAAAGATGGCTTGTATTAGGAGACCCCGCTCTTCTATAATGTATACAACCTACCTATAAGATAATACCTATATCATCAAAAAAGATGTGTAACAAAAATTTATAATAAGTAGTTTCATTCTTCCTTTTGTATCTTAGCATTTGGTTGGGTCTTATGTAATTTTTACTATATAATTGGGTTGGGGTGCTCTAAAGGGTGTGCTAAGGTTGTTGTTTTCTTTCCTTGCCCCTTTTGGACATCCTCTCAAGACCTAAAATGAATTTTAAAAATGAAGTATATAAGCAACATCTAAACAAAATGAACATATGAAATGTAATTCTGTCAAATCCCTCTCATACCTCTTTTATTTTAGTAATCATTGGGGGAGGCCCATATCCAGCAGTCCTCTATAGAGGCTGTGATGATGATTCACACAGTACTAAGTTCATACACAGTAAATAGACATCATTTAGATTGGTAATTGTATTTGCCAGCAATATGATAAGGCCACAAAAAAGAAAATGATGTTCTGAGTCCTGCATGGTTTAATGGAATTTCAAGCATCACAGCCAAAAAGTTTCTGTGACAAATGTGTTTGTATGGCAGCCAGCTACATTATAAGCTCATAAAAAGTGGAGGTACACTGCAATTTTTTTAAACCACATAGCACACTCTTTTGAGACCCAACCAACTTTACAAAAAAACTAACAGACCTACATCAACAGCTTTTTCCTTCTCAATCAACCTCTCCTTTAAGCGCTCCGCCATGCACCCCAAAATTCCAATCTTGACTGGTTTTTCTTTATTTTTCATTGCTCTACGTCTTTTAAATCCTCTCAAATGATCTAACCTGTGCCAAATCTTACTCTCAGCGCCCTCCCTTATAGCGCACGTCATTACGAGAAATATATCTGCTTCGTCTTCAACTTCAGTCTTTTCGAAACCCTCATCTTTCAAAATAGACCACACAATTTCAGTATCATTCAAGTTCATCTGACATCCATACACGTCGAAGTAGACTTTTCTTTTAAGCGATGTTTGGACTTGTTCTAGCAAGTAAGGTATGTGAGGCCGTTCTAAAAGAACATTCTCTGAAGTTCCAGCGGTGAAGTCCTTCAATCCTGGTCCGTGTTTGATTTTATCCTTCCTCGAAATAAGGCGAGTTGCATCGCAGTAGCATCGACACTTTTTGTATCCAGCAGAAATGATAGGGCTGATGTATCGTTCTGAGCGTCGAATGAATAACATTTCTAATGATTCAGACTAATTTTTCTAATAATACATCCAAAATTACAGTATGAAATAAATATTTGATAAATATGACAGCGATAACTACCTAACCACAATCCACAATGACAACTGACTGACATGACAACCGCATGACATGCACGACAGATTATTACTCTACTCTAGTGTTGTGCAAAACCGCTATGGATATCATGTTATTGATTATGCCTGTAACGTGCCTGTAACACAAACATGATATCCATAAATAGCGCCTATAACTGTCCCTTTCGCACAATTGCCACGTCAAAAATTTGTTTTATCCTTAGATTGAACAATGCAAAAATAAATTTTTCAAAATCAACTTTTTAAACGATCGCGATATAACGAGGTGACATGAGTTTTTATTTTATTTAATGACTATTTTATATGCTTGATTAATTTGAGTGGAAAATGATTAAAAAGATGTTGATTAAGTTAGATTGACCGACTAGTTTATTTTTTTTATAAAGAACAGCTTTTAGTGATCAATTGCATCAGTGTATCACTTTCTAGAACTAAAAAATAAAAATGAATAAAAAAAACGATTAGAAGCTCATAGAAGTACGAATCGACTTCTCGTGATAATCGGATGCGCAGGCTACCGATTCATATAGTTAACATCCCTAATCATGTCACGATAACGGGTGTCAAAACGAGCTTCTTGAGATATAGTGATCTGTATACATTTGTATTATATTCTAGTTATATTCTTTTACAAACATAGTGATAGTGATCGACTGATCGATCTGTGGTGGACACAGTGGTGGACATTCCGACATATTCTTTGGTGGTGGGTCTGTGAGGAGTACTGACTGTACGACTCAATGAATAAGGGCTTCCTATCTGTGCGTGCTGTTTATTTATTGTCTTCTGTAAGCCTGTGGTTTATTAATGGTGTTCTTGTTTAAATGACTGCTAATTTTGCGACGTAAACATGTTTAAAAAGCAACAAACCAAAAATACAATATCGCACCTGTGTCGGGGCTGTCTCTCCGAAGGCAGTTTCAGGAGCTTAGGTGAATCCTTCATTTTTGAAGGATTGGAAGAAGTCTACTCTGTGTTGATGAGAGATACATTCGACATTGTTGTGAGTATTTAAAAAGTTATTTTCAACACCTCATTCTGATATTTCTGTGGATGTGGGGATTCAAAACCCAACCGAAAAACGCTGTGAAATGTTACAGACCGACCTGGTTTCGAAACCCAACCCCATATAAATTATTTATTAAAGATGTTAATATGACCAATGATATTTTATCTCTTAGATATCTGCTGTGATTGGAGAAGACAGTGTGTCAACATACACTATATGTAACAACTGTGTGGAGCGACTGAGAGCTGCGGCACTCTTCAAGAAACAGGTGTTGGACTGTGAACAGAGATTCCAATGTTTAGTTCAAGGTGAGCACCACTGGCAGGCAAAACCTCTCTGGCTGTCTCTGTTCATAGGACTGTAGACATGGGAGGGATATAGGTGTCGTATAACTTTAATCAAATTTATTAAAAATATTTTTACACATGCTTAAATTTTTTCCACCTACATGGTTTTACCATAACTGACCAGAATGAATGTTGAGTTACACCTGCTGAAAGTTAACACAAGCAGAATTATACCAGCAATAGCATTGTACTTAAAGGATTTTAATAGGATAACATTTTTGCTAGTACTTTCAACCGACTTAAAAAAAGGAGGAGGTTCTCAATTAGACATGTATGTTTTTTTGTATGTGTTTGGTATTGGTACACTATTGGTGGAGTTATCGCATAACTCCACCAATAGTGTACCAATTTTGATAATTCTTTTTTTGTTTAGTAGAGCATACTTCAGATGTAACCGGGAAATGTCTACCAGGCCGACCCCCTACTAGGTGGACTGACGACCTGGTTAAAGTCACGGGGAGTCACTGGATGCAAGTGGCTCGGGATCGGTCAGTGTGGTTATGAAGGAGCTATGTCCAGCAGTAGATGTTTCGATGATGACTTCAGATGTGGACCCATATAAATTTTATCAAAATTGATTGATGACTCTTTGAGAAAATCATCAAAAACCAAAATTTTAAGGCAATTGAAGTAGGTTTTCAGTTCTTTAAAGTAGATAATTATGCTTGTACGAAATCATTCTTATGGAAAACGTCAGTAAGTGTGCACAAAAGAGGGCGCTAATTAAAGCAAGTGTACTATATCATATTTATATTGTCTTGTGGAGTGGAGAATATTAACAAGTGAATTCATTATTGTTTCTTTGTCATTCAGAATACCACGATTCATTCTGTGTTGACACTGAGGATCCAACGAGCCCTGACCAGCCATTGAAAAACAACAACACATCGCAGGCTGTGACAGACAGTGACACAGATGTAGTCATGTCAGAAACAGTGTTCATAAATGAACATGAAGCACAAAGAGAGTACGAATGTCCAGAGATCTCTCCCGGTGAAGGAAGCAGGATGGTGGCAAAAACTAAGGTATGAGGAATTTTGCTACCTTAATAGGTGCTGCTGCTATAACACTCAAACCCTGTTGTGATTTGGCTGACAATATTGCACAGAATACTTAATAGTACTGTAGAGAGAGCAACCTCTTTGCATTTGACGCTGTCACTTAGTACAAAAGAAAGGATTTTGTACAATTAAAATAAATGTAATTCTAGAATTTTTCAATACATATTTAGATTATTACATATTTTTTTAGTAATTGTGCAATTGCAAGTGCAGGCCGAATTTGAAACATCTCCTTTATTGCAACCAAAGAGAACTAAATGTTTTAAATATATCGACAGACTTTGGCCAGCAAATCACTAAAGTATTATGGGTGTTTGCTGAACAAAATCGGTGAAGCTTTCCACTCCAAGTTACGTAAAACTGTTAATAAAAGAAACGTTACAGTTTTACGATTGCTAGTAGCATTAAAATCTATCGAGTCCATTCGAAGCGGAAAAAATATATTTAGAAAACAACGACGACATATGAATATACAGATGCAATTAATTAATAAAGATGACCACGATTTTGTTTTAAGCAAATGCTAGTTATTTAGTTTCATTAAAATAAGCAAGTTCATTTTTGTTTCGAGTTTTACGAGAAATTTAAGTTCATAGTTAAGTTAGTCAAATTTGTCATAAGAGTCAGGGACGTGAATCCTTTCTCTTACATATAATGTTATTTGTTGAATGTTTGATTTAAATAAAAAACGTTTTAAAATGTTATTTAAATTGTTGTGAATTTTATGTTATGTTAAAGCATGTTAAGCATTTAAATCTAGGTTAATGTCTAAAGTCTAAACTAAAAAAACTCTTTACATAAACTGCTGACCATGTACATTACCCATACAGGATTCCTACTATATCCATCTGATAAAAGAGGTTTTATTTGTAAACATACCATAAAACCAGCATTTATTAGAGTATTGTTTTGCTAAGTAGACGTAGGTCACGGTCAATACATATCTTTATACAAAAATACATGTTTAATTGAGGTAAACCAATGAAAAAAATTATTGTTCATGGTCCATTTGGGTGTTCAAAACTGGTGAACCACAGGTTGAGAGAGGCGCCAATGTATGTGTCTGGAAAGGTTAATTCCACTAACCAAGTCTAAGCATCTGCCCATCCTAAAACTTGTGCTATTGTTAACAGGCAAAAAAGAAACATCTGAAACTTGAAGACATGGGCGATGAAGAGACAAAAGTGATTGACGTACCCAAATTTGACTATAAAATAGAGGATGTCAGTGAAGACGAAATACAAGAGTATTGTGCAGAGTTCCTTCCTGAATTTGAAGATGAGTCCAATGCAAAATTCGAGGTATGTTTTTAATGTCCTTCTCAAGTAACGAAACGAAGACCTAAAAAATAAAGTGCTAAAACTTATGAGGTTGAGTTTGTCGATGTCGAGATAGCGAGATTGGCATAGAAAAGTAGCTACTCAATAGAGCTATCAGCTAAAAGGCGGCTAAGTGATATTTGGTCATTTTTTTACTTTTTGATGACATTTTATATTTCAAAAATCCTAGAAACGGTGTTTATATCTTTTACAGTTTTAAAAATAAATAACAGGACTAAAGCGGTTAGCTGTAAAATAGCATACTTAGCTTACAATGCTTAATGGGGGCTAATCAGCAATTTCAGCCTAAAAGGCAGTTAAAAGTACTTAACGTTTAGGTGGACTCGACATTTCCTACCTTGCTTGAAAACATATGTGATTTTGTACGTTAAAAGGCGTTTACAGAACTTTAACTGATTTTAACTTTGATTCGTTAGATGCAATATCTTACACATACATCTCTAAAAGACGGTTGTACAACAACACTTAACTACAAAGCGTTTAAAATAACTGCCTTTAAGAGTTGGTCTGTTAGTACGCTTGTAATAGAGAAAGTATTGATTTGGCTTCCCGCAACACAGGTGTCCTAATGCGGGAGCTAATGTAAATTGTATATGTATTCAGGAAATTAAACATAAAATTTTTTATATAGAAAGCCATGTTACTCCCTAAGCAAAGTAAATTTTTTATACACTTTGCATAACAAAAAAACGGTTAAGATGTAGATGTAAGACTTAAAAGTGGCTATCTACATAACCCGTACCTCCCCCCGCTCCGACATCGACGGATGGAACGATGTGACAGGATTCATTGTAAACCACGGTTTCAGCGGAAGAGGACGCTCGGTGGTGGCTGCAGTCGAGTTTTTAAGCCAAATAACATAGTGGCGGGTAATAATATTCATAAGTAAGTAATACATTATTTTATTCTACTATTTTTGACGTTAAGCGGTTGCTTGCAAAACAAAATGTAAGGTGTAAATGGCGCTGTAATCGCGAACAGCACGACTCATTTGAAACTAGGAGTTTATCCGTTACCTAGTTATAGTATTTTGGGGATAGATATTTTGTATAACTGAGTAAGAAATTTATCATTACGGAAGAGTGTCAAATTAGGCGAAGTTTATGTTCATATTTATTATGAAGAAAATTCGTATAAATGCAATAAAATAATTATTACATATTTATTAACTTTATATATCATATATTTGTTACAGGTGTAATACAAGAACTAAAACTATATTAAATATGGTAGGTGATTATGGTGAAACAGAAAATCAGACCCGTATCATTCCAGACGCCCCCACAAAAGATGTCAATATTGGGAAGAATGACACACAAACTGAAGAAGTTTTACCTGAAAACCCGCGAAAAAGGCAAAAACACAATACTAGTTTAGCTGAAAGAAAGCGAATCGCAATGAGTAATAGGAGAGATAAGTACAAAGTTAAGCCGGGATGTAATAATTGTCAGAAAAAATGTTCAACCCTTTTCGATGAACCGAATCGTGTAGCAGTGAATACCAGGTTTTGGGAACTTACCTGGAAAGAAAGGCGAAATTTCATTAAAAACCATGTATCTGTCGCTGTACCCAAAAGAAAGAAGACATCAGACCTAAAAAGAAACGCAAAAAATACGTTCAGACTGAGCAAGATCGATGGAATTTATGTTCAAGTATGTAAAGTGTTTTTTCTAACCACCCTAGGTTTTAAAAAATCTAATGATAAAGTTTTATATAACGCATTATATAATATTGAAAGTAATGTTGATAGACGAGGTAAACATCAAAAAACTGCAGCGGTTGATCGGAATTTATTGACAGAACACGTAGAGTCTTTCCATCCTACAGAACCGCATTACAGGCATGGTCATGCTCTGCTCCGAACGTATATACCTAGTGATGTAACCATTACTTTCATGCATGATGACTTTTGTAAAACACATCCTAACACAAAAGTTTCTTACGAGTTATACCGATCACACGTCAAAAAAATGAATATCTTTTTCAAGACTCGGCCACGAAGAATGTGAATGATGTGAAGCATATGATTTGCATAAAAAAGCAAACTTCACATGACATACTTCAAGATTTGATTCCAGATTGTGAGATTTGTGTTAACTGGGTCAAGCATCGTGAAAAGTACACTGAAACAGAGTTCCTCTGAGATATCATATAGCAGCGACTTAAAAAAATTAATAACTTTGCCTAGATACTTTTAAATCAGTTCTTTTCAGTAATAGACGTACAGTATATAACCAAACATTCGCACCTGTCAGCAAAAACACTCTGCCAAAAGGCACTCACAGGCAAACAGGAGGACATGTGGTTAAAGAAATTTATTTGTGGAGTGGACCACCACCACCACAAGTGGAGTTGACAATGAAAAATAAATCTAAACTATACGATTTTTCAGACTTTCGAGGAAACTGTAGGTACCATAAATAATGGCAGATTTACCGTAAAATCCTTGGACTCGTGCGTCTTTTTGAATATTACAAATCTCGTGTCAAAGCGACGCATTAGTGATGTGTCAAAATTCAAAATTCCTTACCTAATGAAAAGGGATAATTTTTGTTAATATATTGTATATTTTGATAGTGCTTGTGATAAGTTGTAATCACTTTTAAAACTAACTCACAGTTTTAGTACTAAATTGTAGATACAATAAATATTGATTATTAGATTTAGGTGAAACAGTTCTTAACAGGGTAATTTTACATTTTTGTGATTTAAAATTTATGAATGACATATTGTTTTATTGTGTTAAAAATTCATGTCAATTATGTATAAGTTAAATAATAGGTCCAGATACGATTATTAGGATTAACTACTGTTAATAATTTCTGCTGTTTTTAGAATTTTTGAACAATGCAAATTAGTTTTAAATTATTAATAGTTGCCTATTGCCTATTTGTATCTATATCCTTCAGAGAGTGTACCTTGTTTTTGTTTTTAGTTTGATGCCATTTACTGTTATTTGTTGGCTGTGTGAATTATTTTAAATAATATGATTGTAACAAACATTGTCTCTTAAATAAAATTTACCGCACTTAATGCCTTTTTTCTTTTAAAATTTTGTTTGAATTTGTAGTTTACGTCAATTTGGAGGGATACATAAAAACTAATAGGGATCATACAAGACTAAAAATCGGCCACAAAAAAGGTTCGTCCTTTAACAACTTTTAAGAGATACAAAGCTATATTAAAGCAACATTCTCGTATCTAAAAGGCGGCAAGCCGTTAGCCGCCTTATTGTCGTGGACAAGGGCCAAAATGTAATTAAGTGTTAGATTTAAAAGACAATAAACATTATAACTGCTGCATAAATATGTAAAAGTTTTTGTAAAGACGAGGAAAGACTGCCCTGTTCTGCCAAAAATTATCATAATCGAAAAAAATTGTGTTCGTAGACCCCAATGTTTTTGAAATACCTATTCAACGATACGCAACACAATGGAGAATACGCGATTTTTTTTTCCCCCAGTTACGTGTACCCTAAAAAATATTTTTCAAGATTTTATTCTACCACTTTGTCGGCGTAATTAATATGTATACCCGTACCAAATTACAGCTTTCTAGTGGTAAGGGTCTCTGAGCTAAGCCGTGGACGGACAGAGCGAAACTATGAGGGTTCCTTCTTTGACTACGGAACCCTAAAAGTTAATATCGAATAAGTTCAGGGAATGAAAAAATAAAAGAAGTTCAGATAAAACCTGGAAGGATTTATCTATGGGTCTTTATAAATGTACGCAAAGAACTGTAAACTGGCAAATGGTTATTTAACAGTAACTTTTCTTTTGTTTTTAGAACCAAGGAAAAGAAGATCGTATTATTCAAACTGCCACGAAACGAAAAAGGTCATGGACAAGAAGAAATGCGTGCCTGTATTGCGGGAAACTAGTGACAAATTTCATACGACATATTAAAAGGTCACATGCTAATGAAAGGGAAGTTATTGAAGTTTTTTCGATTAATGATTTGGACATTAAAGAAAGGAAAAGAAAGCACCAGATGATGACTGACTCCTTGAGAAACCGAGGTAACTGTTCCTACAACAGTAAGATCTCCAAAGAGAACGGTGATCAAATAGTGCCTAATAGAAGAATACCGAAAGCTGGACTGTTAACAACTAAAAGTTATGTGACGGCATGGCATGTACAAGCGTGAGTCTTTCTATAGACATTTTAAACATTGCGGGAACGAATCCGACCTTCAGATTTTGATCAATAAAAGCGTTCTCTGTTCAGAGTCTATTCCCGTTATGCCTGAATGTACCGAAGCATCCCAGGACCTGAAAAAAAGGTCCTGGCTAGGTTAAAGAATGGCTTGGCTTGGCAAAAATTTTACTGATGCTTCGCCAAAAAGACCAAAGTATAAAACAATTAAAAGACGTGATTGATCCCAAAAAAATGAAGCGTTTCAATATGTTTTAAAAGAAATAAGCGGATGTGACAAAACTACTGGCCTCATGAAGGTAAGGGGTCTACGTGTGAGACTTCGGCCATCTATAACTAGCTGTGTTGATATCTTGTACATGCAAGCACAGATCGAGCCAGACGGCTCCTCTGATCAGCGAAAACAGATCACAAAGAAGTTGGATCATTTTAGTATTCTCTTAGAACCCAACTGGCAGTCGGGAAAAAACTGGAAAACGCAGTACAATTACTTTAAACCCAGTCCTTTTTAATGGAGACATCTTGAGCTGAGCTAAGAATACTTATGAAAACTTATACGAAGAAATAACCGCAAATTAAATTGTTATATCTTAAAAGATCAGGAGATGTTGCTGAAGCAGAATATCTTAGGTTAGATATAAAAATGACAAATTCATTTTTAGGGTTCCCTCACTTCAAAACGAAATAGGAACTCTTAAAGATCACTTGGTTGTCTATCCGTCTGTCTGTCTGTCAATACCAGCGTTGCCAGATTTTTTTTTGCCATGTCGGGATTTAGGAACATTTTCAGTGAAAAAAGCGGGATTCTTTCGTCGAAAGCGGGACATAGTAAAAAAACGTATATAATCAAAAGTTTTTTAAATATTTAACTTTTTATTTGAGTTCAAATTAGGTTGACGTGACAATAGATAGCAAAAATATCCATAGAAAATGTATTTTAGATTTACCCTATCGTTAAATAGTTAAGTCTTTTTCGTCTTCTGAATACAAAAAAAAACAGAAATTAAAATCAAAAAGTTTTGTTCATTAGAAAAATATGGCGTTTCAAACTCTGAGAAGTGAGTGTAACAAATTGCAACTTACAATAAGAGAATAATTATTTATAAGAATAACTTATTCTTGATATTTCTGTGAAGATTTAACTTCTTTTAAAGTATCCTTTTTCTCTTTAATAAAGATGAAGAACTCTTCACAGGATGAGTAATTCTGCATTTATTAAATTTACGGAACATTTATTTCTAGCATCCGACCATTTTAAATTCATTTGGAAAAAAACGCGTTCAGGAAAGCAGTTTGATGTTGGAATACTTAATATGAAAGACACTAGTTTAAACATATTCCTAGTATATTTTTTTGGAAACTGTTGAAAGAGCTGGTGCCATTTCTGTGCGGTGGTGGCAGTGGTGTCTTTGCAATTTTCCACTAATACATCCAAGGATGATTTCAACGAGTTAAATTCTTCATATAGGTTATCTACCGAAATATTGTCTGTCAATTTTATTAAAGCTACCTACAGCATTTTCAATCATGTTGAAACTAATTTCACTTTCCAGGTTTATGAATTTAAGTCTAGAAAAAATATTATATATAAAGAGAAAGAGAGGATGTCGCAGCGCACGCACCGATTGCGTTGCACACCCCTCTCTCGCGCGCGCTTACCTTCATTACGCGCTGGGCAGGCGGCCAGTCCATACTTGTCTGTGCCACCCCCCCGCGCTTTCTCAGTACGCTGCACGTACCGTCGAGTTATTCCCGAAAAGCGGGACTGAGCCTGTCCCGCGCGGGACATTTAATTTTGATTTGAAAATCGGGACGTCCCGCCCAAATCGGGACGTCTGGCAACGCTGGTCAATACCCTTTTTTTTAAAACGCGTAGAGGAATCATATTGAAATTAATATCAAATACTCAAGTGGATCCCTTTCCCTCCCTTTAATCTTGTAAAATATCAAGCACCTAAGTCAAAATAAAAAGATAATGCTGTTTATTCATTTGACGCTCATGCTCACGCGAATGCTCATTATTTTGACGAGCGCATTTGTAAGCGCACCAAAACCTATAGGGACCCATTAAACTAGAATCCTGACATTTAATAACTATTATCGTTGACACTTGTTGGTGGAAAGAAACGTGAAGAAATAAAAATAAAGTAAGCATAATAAAATGTGTACTTTGTGTGAGTTATTATTGTTAGCCTGATTTGACACACTCGTCATCATCTCCAGCCTATTTTTACCCGCTTGCGTCAGAAGGAGGGTAATGTTTTTTCGAGGGTATGTATGTCCATTACTTAGGCACGGCCTACAGCTTAAGCTACAGCCGAAAAGGGTGTTTTTCATTTAATTGTATTTCCCTAGAATACCATTCATCGGGCAGAAAACCGCCACAGCTGAACACAGGAATCCAGCATCATGTTCACCTGCAAAGCGGCGATAGCTCGGTAAGCCGTCGGTCCTCAAACAATTGAGATCCGGGTTCGAGGCTGAATGATCAACATCCGCCTCTGTCCGTGGCCTAATGGCTAAATGTTGGATTGGCAATCCAGATTTTCCGGTTTGGATTCCCAATGCCGATAGACACCCCACCTATCGATACTCGGTTTGGTTGGTGGTATTGTAATTTTCTATGTCTGTCTGGATAGCTACCACCATGTTACCTAAGTCTGCCGCCAAATAACAGTGGTTCCGGTATGTAGGGGGCAGAGCCAGCGCCTCATTAGCTTGAGCCTTCTGGGTGCCGCACGTCCAAGTGCCTTATCGTCACATAAGTGAAATTAAGGCCTTGAAACCTGGAAAACACTCCTGCGAAAAAATTCAAAGGTGTGCGAAGTTTACGGCACAGCACTTGACCTAAGTGGTGGAGTACGTCGATCTTGTCATTTGATCGTCTACCCTCCCCGAGTATACCAGTATTACTTATACATATAGGGCTATACTCGTAGTATCCGGGTTGACCATGAAGGTATAAAGTTTATCGCCCGCCGGGATTGCACAGTAACATCTTTTTAGCTACATCTGGAACTGCAGCTTATACATACCAAATTTCTTCTTCCGTATTTAATAGCTATATGACTAGTTCGACAAAAAAGCGCCGTCTCTAACCTGTATCGAAATTAATTTTGTACAAACAAAATTCTTGATAAAACGCTATTGTATTTTTCTAAGAATCTTATAATTTTTCCTAAAGATTATTTAAAATTGTTTTTGTGTACAAATAAAAGGTGCAGTGTGGATTTGATTGTAACGTCTTTTTAAAATCGTCAGCTCTAGATTCTTGCTCCCGGCAAATGAGTTAGTATCTGGAGTCAAACTCAATTGTATTTTTTAAAACACTTAAACGTCAATGTCATTGCCATGTAATCCGAAAGAAAATGGCTGATTTAAACTTGATTGGCGTCAATCAATTTATTTGAGGAAAAAGGCGCTTGCTTTTCTGTTTTGGTTTTTGCTGAATTATATAAACTACTTACCTGCAACCAGAAATTGAAATGAGCAGTCGTCACTACAACTACGACAAAGGTATTCGGATAACATGAAATTTTTTCTTTGCCATCTAAAAACCAATTTGCGTCGCAAAGTCAGCTCTCAATACGAATTTTGTCCAAATAAATATATTTTTATTTATCTTTGCCAGTGTTTTCGAATTGGCAGGGTCGTCTCGATCCGCGCGTGATGATTCTAGGCAGCACAAGGACCGGGAGAGCGAAGGTAGGAACAAAAGGAGGAGTCGCTCCAGGTCCCGATCCCCGCGAAGGAGACCTTCACCTTCCACATCCAGGAGCAAACACTCGTCGGAAAGAAAACGGAGTCACGACAAACATGTTGATGGTAATAATTTATCATTTGTTTCCTTTGTCTTTATCAAATTGTGTTTGGTGCACAGAGGGGTGCTGAAATGGGTGTTAGGCTCGTCTGCACTTTAGGCGACCTTCGCTAGTACCTATAAACAGTCTTGGGTTATAGAGCTAATTAAAAGAAACAGTGTGTAAAAGTCCCAGATTGCAGTAATGAAGTTTTATGTGGTTTTCACCAAAGTGGTTCTTAGCAGTTTACATGTAGTTCTCAACTAAAATGATATTTTAGTAAAGGATTCATGTGAAATTTTATCTTAAAAATGGTGCATTTCCACAATCTTAAATTTACAAATTGGCTCCTGATAAGTAGGTCTGCAATCAAAATAAAATACAGTTATATCTTTTTCTTGTGTTGACCTATAAGTTTTTTTTTTTTCACAGATCTAAGGAACAGCAGACTTGAGTATTCATTATTAATTTCAACTTTACATATCCATGTGTTTCTTGATAAAAGGATCCAGAAGACGGACAACAAAGTGATCCTATATGGGTTCCTTTTTTCCTTTTGAGGTATGGAACCCTAAAAAGTGGAAGCACCAGTGAAAGTGACCTAAAGTGCAGTCCTTTCATGTATTTTTTTCATGAAGCCTGGTACTCTTTGCTATTTATTTAGTACCTACTGAGTCACAATGTTAAAATATATCAATTTATTAGTTGAGAATTCCTATTTAGGTTAGATGTACATAAGTTTATCTATTACTTGCTATCAAATTCCTCTTTTCCCCATTACTAAAACATTTTATACACATAATTTATCAACATTTTTATTTCAGACAGAGGTGAAAATAGATCCACAGTGTGGGATGACCCATCAGAGTTTGATGAAGAAGTCCCTGCTCCCCCTCCCCCGCCCCGCATCAGCAAGATATCCATTGGCTTCAACAAACCCAAGGCTCCCATCAAGATGAGTATCACCGGCACAAAGAGCACACCGACAGCTCCCAAACCTACTGTTGCATCAGTGTTCGCCGCTGATGATGATGATGAGCCTGAGGAGATGCCTGCTGAAGCCAAGATGAGGATGAGGAATATAGGACGGTAAGCATACCCAGCTATGCTAATATTACTGTTTCATATAACTTGCCATTGTTACTTGCTGAAGTAGTGTTTTGAACTATTAAAAACCTAAATATGACTACTTCAAAAATTCAAACTAAATGAGTATATGAGTCAGCAAGTATGCTGCTTAACACATCAGATGTGGCATTTGTAAAATTAATGGAGAAGAAATACACAATCTGTGAAAATTCCAAGTTTCTATTTTATTGTACTTGTATTTTAAAATGTTTTACATGTTCCTCAAATCTATTTTTACAACAGTTTACTACAAGCGCACAGATGACATTTGAGTCGAGGAAGTCCTAAACTATATAGTTGCAATTAGTATGTTGTTCTTTCTTTCAGTGAAACACCAACATCAGCTGGCCCGAATTCCTTTGGCAAAACGAAGCAGGGCTTCTGCGATGCTAAGAAAGTGTTTGAGAAGAACCTGAAGAATGCTCTGGAGACTGCAGACAAGCCTTCATCTGTACCTAAGTTCCCCCAAACCATCTACAAGATCAAAGGGCCATGATTATAGTATGTCGTAAAGTGTTTATTCATATTGTAGCTTTTTATCTTATATTCTTAGTGTGATAGATTTGTTTGGCAAACTTTGACCCACTGCAGACTTCTCAGTGATTTCTATATAACGTTGATTTTATTGGATGACTGTTGTAGGAATGCATAGTAGCATACATATAGACACACTAAATCGGTTTAGTCTTAAACTTGTTATTTAAAATATATTTAAAATAATACAAATTATTTAATCATCGTAATTTTTAAAATGTATTGAAATATATGTAGTAATAAAATCATCTTCATCGGAGTTTGTCAAATATTAGTAAATTCAAGTTTATTGTTGATTAATTGTTCTTAGAAGCTGTTTCAGAGATAGGTTTCACCCCACTCATGGGTGGGCATCATCACATTTATGTCACCAATATTGTATAACAATATAGAAATGTATTGGTCTTACATAATGCCAATAATTATTGTATGAAGTGGGTTTTGTGAGGTTGGTTATCGACCTTACAACCTACACGATAATAAGATACCGTGGGAAAGTTATATACCGTAAAATTTTCTGAAATGATTTGACAGATGTTTTGGTGCTCACCACAGTATAAAAGTATGGAATATGTCTGGAATAAATAAAGCTTCATTTCAAGCTTAGTTCAATGGAAAACTTGATTGATTTTATTGATTGACCACGATTTTCGGATTATGTTCTGTAATATTTGTAATAATATAATGACATGACAGTATAATGTGGTATGTGCTACTTCTTGTGTCTTAGTTGTATTTTATTAAAATATGTGAAGCTCAACCTACTTTCATTTAATTTTTGAGTCACAACTGTCAACGACTTGAGCCGTAGATATCATGATTACATGCTCAATGGCCTGTTGCTGTGGCCCTAACTAGCTTTCGTTGACAAGATTAGCCGCATATTGACCACACTTGGCAGATGGATGATATTCAGGGTTTCCGTACCTCAGGAACCCTTATAGGATCACTTGGTTATCTGTTTCTCGAGACCCTTATTCTCAGAAACGCGCAGAGGTATCAAATTGAAATTAAATCAAATACTCCAGTCAGCAATCCTTTGGATCTGAGAAAAAATCAACCTTCTAAGTAAACGCAAAAAAGATGCGGACGTTTATAATGCTTATTTTGACGATTTCTCTTGAAAGTGCATCAAAAGGTACTTTCCAGAATCCTGAAATTTGGCAAAAAGCATGCTTATTGCTTATATTCATCTGAAAATTATAATTTTTTGATCATATCTCATTAAATCGCTTTAAAGTTGCACAGCCAGCGATGGAGAGGTCTATGCTTGAAATATCCTTGACAAAACAGGAATGATGAAATCCGCCGACGTACAAAGGTGACCGACATAGCTACTGGAATCAGCAAGCCGAAGTGGTATTGGACAGACCACATCTGTCGACGAACAGACGGTCGCTGGAGTAGAAAGGTTCTTGGACCGGGAAACGCAGGGTGGGACCTAGGAGCATTTATCACTACGTGGGTGGGTGGGACGGCCTCCAACCCGCTGGTCGAAGATAGCGGAAAGCGTGTGGATAAGGAGTACTGAGGACCGGAAGGAGTGGCGCACGTTGGGAGGGGACTATCAGCAATTGAGAGACACTTTCAAAATTCGAGCACCTGTCGGTTTGTTAATGCTAACAATTGCATTGCTTTAAGGCATTTCTTCTATCTATCTTCTTCTTCTATCTATCTATCTATCTTCTATCTATACTATAATAAATCTGTAGAATCGACGTGTCTGTACATTGAATTTTTTTGCCAAAAACTGATTGAGGGTGACATAAGAAGTGTAACAGAACACAATAGGACCATTTTTAAACATTTTGTCTGTCTGTCTGTTTGTCTGAACCGGCTAATCTCCGAAATTACAAAACCAAATTTGATGCGGTTTTCACAATTAAATTAGGCGTAGGTCAAGGCAACATCTAAGCTTTATTTCATCAAAATCGGTTCACGCAATAAAAAGATATCTTCAAAAAACTTGTAGAATCGACTTACCTGTATATGGAGAATCGACGCGTCTATCTGTACATTGAAAAGGTTTGCCAAAAATTGTTTGAGGGTGATATAGGTAGTATAACAGAATACAAAAACCAATTTCGTGGATTCTGTCCAGAATTGCTACAATGCCTGACTAATTTCAAATAGCAAATACAAAAGAAGGTGCTTCAGTGGTTAATGTTTATAAGTGTTTTTGAAACATTACCTCAGCGTTAGAAGTGACTGAGAGACGAAACCATTTAGGGTTATGAGATTTTTTTGACAATATGTTCCTTTTATGATAGTTCCGGAAAAAAAATATGTGATGCAAGTTTGTGTTAAAGTTTGCAATTGCCGTGTAACGTGTATCGGGCCATCCCTCCACAACCTGGTTGGCTGCATGAGTCCACTGTTGGACAAGTGCCCCTCTCCCCATATAACGACACATTAAACTTTATATGATTGGATTTGCAACAAGCACCACTGTTGGTAGGCGTATTGGTGATCGCAGTAAGATGTTGTAGTTACATAGCTAGATTCTGCTACCCATCTTCTAAAAAGGCTTATACAACTAAGACCTAACGGAATGTGAGGTAAAATTAGCGATATAAGTTTGTATAAAAAGTTGGTTTGGTGGTAAACCAAACCGAGTACCGATAGATCGGATTGTAAATCGAACATTTAGCAATTAGGTCACGGAGGCGGTAACTATTCTAATTTTAACAAAAAACTAAACATTTTCATAGACAAAACAATACATTTCAAACAATATTCACATAACAGACTAAATATAATAAAAGTCAGGTGGGCATAGAAAATGCCTGCATCATCATCATAATTAGACAGGAAACGTCCACTTCTGGACATAGGCCTCTTTCGTGGTACGCCACATCAACAGGTCTCGAGAAAATGCCTTACCGCCAACCACATCAAGTACCGATAGGTATTGGGACTTATTGTCAAAACTGTATGTACAAAAACAAAAAATCAATCAAAATATGGAACCTCAGGGTTGTTAGTACAAACGTGTTGCCATTTTTAAGACACGGAGGCAGATAATTTTTTAAACAATAGGTATTCAAGTACATTATCCGATTGCTTAACGGTGAAGGAAAACATCGTGAGGAAACCTGCATGTTTGAACAGGCATGTGAAGTCCGCCGATCCGCACTGGTCCCGCGTGGTGGACTATGTCCCATACACTCTGTGTAGGAGAGTAGGCCTGAGCCCCAGCAGTGGAGACGTATATAGGCTGTTGATGATGATGATGAGGTATTATATGGTGTACATGAGATGTAATTATTATTTTATAGGTACACATTGGATTTCAATCTATATAAAATTCAAAGTCCTGACTTATCGAAGTATCGACGCACAGCCTAAACCACTGGTCCTATAGACATGAAATTTGGAGGCTGTGTTCTTTGTAAAGTGAAAGTATCCGCTAAGAAAGTATTTCTCGAAATTCCACCCCTAACAGGGTAAAATAAGGGATGTAAGTTTGTAGGAAAGTCCGTCATTTTTTGAAGATAAATCCATGAAAATTTGTACGTAGTTTTTCGGTGTAGTGTTTCACAGTCTTTGGATATTTATCCTCAAAAGGGGTGGATGAAAGTTTGTATGTGCACTCTGTTGTGTTTGTTTGATAAGTGTTGAGATTAGAAACAAAGAAGTACAAGAGTCACGGATTTCTAATAGGGTGAAAAGGTGGATGGAAGTTAGTATGGGAACTCTGTTGTTTTTGAAGTCAATATCATGAAAATTGATAATCAGCATTATGAACTAAAATTAATAGTGATTTCCAGAGGGTGAAATCATGGATGCAAGTTTCAATTTAATTTCTTCATTTTTGAAGATAATGCAATGAAATTTGGTAAGTGGTTAGATTAGAAACAAAGAAATACGTATTTCACGAATTTTTAATGGGGATGAAAGGGGGATGAAAGTTTGTATGGGAACTCTTTTATATTTGAAGTCAATATCATGAAAATTGATACTTAGTAAGTGGCTAGATTTGAAACAAAGAAATACGTGTTCCACCGTGTGAATGATAACTCTGATGTGTTTGTAGTCATCAGCATGAAAACTCATACTCAGTCTTATGAACTACAGTTAAGGGTGACGTTTTTAGTGTTTTAGAAAAATCAACCTCTAAAGGGTGAAATCAGGGATGCAAATTAAAATTTCAGTTCCTCATTTTTGAAGATGATAACAAGAAAATTGTTAAGTGGTTAGAAAGTGGAAACAGATAAATACGTGTTTCCGCTTATTTTAATGGGGGTGAATAGGGGTTGAAAGTTTGTATGGGAAATCTGTGTTTTCCGAAGTCAGCAGCATGAAAATGGGTAGTTAGCCTTACTGATAAAAATTAAGAGTGACGTAGTTTCACACATAATGAAACAATCTAATATATCAAAATGTCACGGTTTTTGTGTTCGCACTTCTGCGAAACGGCTAGACCAAATTTTGTGTGTGAATCTTGCACCAACTTACCCCCACCTCTTACTCATATTTTAATATCGATTTTATAATTGTAGTATGAATAATCTCCAAATAATTATTCGTTGCCGGAAAGCGTTACATCAGTTTCATATTTGTTATGTAGTTGATTTATCCAATGAGATAAATCCTAAAGTCCACGCGGGCGAAGCCGCGGGCAGAAGCTAGTTGTACATATTACTTTACTTATATTATTTATGACTTCTATACATTTATTTTTTACAGGGTTCATGTATATAGATCCAAACAAACACTATTTTCAGTATGTGAATTATTCATATCCTATACAGAACCCTGGGTGCGCGCGAGTCAGACTCGCACTTGACCGGTTTTAACTCAAATTGGTGGTGCCAGGAAGATATGTCGATTTCCCAAAATGCCCGTCACCACACCTGTAAACGGTTTACCTAAATGATGCATGTAACTTTTCTGTGTGGTCAGGGATTTCAACTTGGTATCTAGTGCACGTGAAACTTCCTTGGTACTATGTCCATGGAGCTGGGTTGACTAGTGGCACAAGCGCAAAATAAGTGGGCATTAATGTAGAACTTGACTATTTTAAGCAGTTCTTATCCTTTCAACCTGTAATATCCACTTCCCAGATGAAGGGTTCTTATTTCCTCAGTCCATTTTAGATTTTTCATCAATAATTGATTCTATACCATCACACGATGGATTTTTTGCTATAAACAAAACTCCAATTTGTGATGCAAGATAAGGTGTTGGTAAAAGTCATCAACATGTCCCATGCTCAGTCATATATGTATACTGTGGGTAGCAAAAAGGTAAAATAAAACACTGATATAATTTTTCTTACAGTTTAATGTTTCACTTTCGCACAACATTCTGCGGACGAGCCATGTCCCTGGGGAAGTTGCTCTTGGGCGGAGTGCGGATGCGACGGTCCTTCTTTGACCTGTTGCGCACAACTTTGCTGTGGATTGCGCATGACACGCAGTAGTGGAGCTTCGCGTACAGCTTAGGCAGCTGGAATGCTGTAAAACAAATACAATGATAATAATATACCTTTTCAGCAATTCACCTGTATGCTTATTTCATAACGGCAAGTGAATTGGTTGATAGTAGTAAGATGTTACACAGATCCTGCTGCTCACATCCTAAATATGTTTTCAATTGGGTGCTTTTAAAGCACGCAAAGCAAGCATGATATGCATGTGATGACATGGCCACAACTATTCGATATACAGGACAACACAGCATTGTTCAGTTAATTATTAATTAACTAGCTGTTGTCTACTTGACGCATGCACATGGGCATCCTGAATATTGATGACATAATTTTCAATATCAGATAAGTATTTTTGAAGATTACCTTTCAAACTTTACCTCTTTATAATATTAGTCTAGATAATGTAAATGTATGTTTGTATGTAATGTTTCCACACCGTTTAGGACCATAAACTGCAAGTCTATGCAAATGGATGGTTGCTATTATATTATTATGAATATATATACAAATCTGTTTGCTTGCCTCTAAATGGATAAACCAATATTGATGAGATTTGGTACGCATATACATATTATATGTTATGGAGAATTATATCCTGATAACAGGGTTATGGAGGAAAAATTATATCAGATGGCACAAATTATGCTATGTACAAAATTTTATTTCACTCCGATATTTCCAGCCATACTTAACATTTATGGGAGATACTTTTACTCTTCAATAGTTATACAAATTGAATAGGAAAATAAGAGCTCTGAGGCAGGGCTCCCACTAAGACACTGTATGGCTACACAATTTTATCGTAAATTGTGTTGGTCATATAAAAAAAATATTTTAAATTCCAGATTAAGAAGATGGATGGATGTCCATCTACACAGGAGAAAACAATCTCATCTCACTGCAGTACACAGGAATAGACATACCTATCATTGTGAATCCTCAATGTGTTACAAGAATTAATCATAGTGAGATTAAGTTTTGAGTTATAGGTTAAGCTCTTTGCAAATTTTTTTGTATGAATATTTGGCCCGTCCCTGTAAGGCATGGATAGTGCTAGTCCTACAATGAAGTTACTTACACTGATATACAGAGGCTTCATTAATGTCTCTAACAGCGGCGGCCTCAACAATGTTCCTAATCACGAATTTCTTGATAGCTTTGTCCTTAGGCACGCATCGCGCACAGTTGGTGCATCTCACGGCCTTCACGTGGCCGCGGCCATGCTTGGCGCGCCCTCCGTTGCGGCGCTTCCGAGTCTGAAAACAGTAAACCAAACTTCAGGCCACATGTTCAGTCAGATCCATGACACGCATTTTGTCATTTTCTACCACAAACATATAAATCCACATATAATATTATATCTTCAAATCATTGTATTAAGGCTTATACATGCATTTAACAGTATATAGTTGTATTTTTCAGTGTTTAATATTAAAATTTACGCACCATGGTTATAACCTCCGATACGGTAAACGAAGAACGAGGAAAGGAGGAATTTTGATCATAGCCAATTGTCAAACGGTAGACCACTTCCGCCAAAGACAATCGACAGTGTTTCCATTTCTTTAAAAACAGTGGCTCGTTCGGAAACGTGTGTACATACCGGATTTGTATGTAACATATCCATAGATATGAAAGTTTTTTCGATTATATGCTTCTAGGATTTTTCTTCGCGATTAATTAAAAACAATACTGTCACGTTGAATTGCTTTGTGGTCATGAAATATTTCTTTCACAAAAAATACATTTTTGTTGCAAAATATAAATAGGTATCCATTAAAATTTTGATTGTTTCGCTTATACACACATTATTCACAACAACCCGTGAATATTGTGACAAACATGCTCGTTGTCAGCTCGTAATCAGTGAAAATTTTCCACCTCCGTCATTGTGCGATTGTCCGAGAACCGTGATTCTCCGTAATTTTTAACACGTTTTACATTCTGAGAAGTGCGATGTGGTGTAGATAATTTGCCTACGTATTGTACTACGCGTGTGAAATGTCACAACATGGATGTCCAGAAAGACTGTCGAACAGATCGAAAGGTTTCGACGAGGGTGCGAATCAGCCCACGATGGAAGTGCTGGTGGAGACACTCACGGGGACTCTGTTCGAAATGACGGTGTCGCCATCGGACACTATATTTGCCATAAAGTCCAAGATATGCCGAGTGGAAGGTAAAATTATCATTTTTCTTGTTAAAATTGATGAGTATTACACAACTTGTTATGGATGTTGACAATACATGCTCGATCGTGCGTCATAGTCATCGGCGCTCCGTACAAAGGATGCCGTTGCCGCTGCGCACCGTAAATTAACTGTACAACAATAAAAACATGAAACATTATTCCATTGCTATTAAAACATTAGACTGTCCACCTGGCTGCCCTAGAAACTGCCACTTGCTGGCTGGATTGATGTATTTATAATTATAAACCATCTGATAAGAGTAAGCTTAGTATTCTTAACATTCTTTGGTAGGCTGCACAAAAGGAGGTGCCAACTTAACCAACCCAATTACAACTTTGGCATTTGGCAAATTGTATTAGTATATTTCATAAACACTTTATGCTTAGGTTAGTTTAGTCTGTAAGTAACATAGAAACAGTAAAAATATTATGTATATTTGCCTGCTATAGCATGCTAATGGGGTCCACGTTTGAGTCTCATCTACTGATAGCATCTTGTTATGTACACCATGAGGAAATGCAACAAAGGAGATTAAGCTTTTGAAGATATGAAAAATAGTCATAAATGCTCAAGATACGCACATTATACTTAAAATAGCCTAAAATCAGAAATCATTAGTGACATCAATCTTTGCATTAAATATATTATTGACATTTAAAACATTACTTCCCTTTGATGTCATCATAGTTGACTAAAAGACTTTCTGTGGTGATATAAAACAATAAACTATGATAAACAGTTATCATTTCTTTTTAAACCCAATTTAGAATTCTGATAAACGCTCTAAATACAATTTTTGTGTTGATAAAGGCATAAATGTCATAAATGTATAACTACATGAATAATCTCAGAAGTATTAAGTATTATGATTTACTAGACCTGATCAATCTTTTTGACTGCATTGATTAGGACTGTTTTATTGTGCAATTGTATGGATAACATATTAGACAAACCGAGTTTTAACACAGATGTATAAAATAAAAAATAATAACTTACAAATACAAATTCGTTTACACAGTAAAAAGGTTACTTTTTGCTAGTAGTAGTATGTCCTATGGAGGAAAATATATGCAGTTACTCATTTAAAACTTATACTTTTATACAAGTGTTACAGAATATGCAGAAATTAACATATAAAAAAAATGTTGATGTCCTTTTTTCATTTTCCATAAAATATATTTTGCTATGGCAGAAATGATGATGATATTTTTTGATATTCAGTGATCAAAAAGATTTTTGTTTTTAGGACTCTGTTATTCCTTATCTGTAGACAAACTGACAAGACTATATTGCTTAAACAAATTGATAACTAAACTGGGAGCTATCTCTTTCAGGATGAACATTGAACATCCACAGGGTGGTAGGGGTTGCGGTGATACTATTACAAGTAAATTGGACCGTCACTCCTAAATTATCTTAGGATCTAGATAAAATAAGATAAGGAAAGATGGGGAAGATTTGATTGCCATTGAAACAGGCATAATTAATTATAAGATGCATAGATTAGGAAAAGTATGTTTGTGCTAATACAGTATCCACAAGATACAGTAGACACACTACAGTAGAAATAATATTTTATTAAAATGTTCACTGTTCATTCATGTTTCATTAATATGTTTTTATGGTGTAGCTAATTCATTGATATTATTTTTGTTTCTATCTATCAGCTCTTCAATATATTTTTATATGGATAATGGGTTTGCATTTGGCCTTAATCTCATCTGAAGGAAAGTAACAATAGGGTCGTTGTATGGTTAGGTTAGGTCCCAGAAGCCTACCACCTTGTCGTGTTGGACTTTCCGTGAGGTGATTTTACATGATCACCATGTTTGGTGGATGGATTGGTGATCACAGTACGATGTTGAAAATGTAGTAACTACACAAAATTTCTCTAAAATACCTTTTGTTGTTGTTTTTAAAGAGAAATGTTTATCTACATCTGTTTATTTAAACAGCCCACTAGATGTCATTATTTTGTTATTTCGGTGTACTGTAGGTAAGGTGTTTGCCCTGTTCTGACACTGCCAGCTCATTGAGATTTACGGTGAGCTTTGATATTGTGCCAAGAGATTCGGGAACTGGATTGTTTTTTTACTATTGATTTATTTTGCTACTAGCTGTTGGTTGTAGGGTTGCCAATCAAGTATCATGATGCAACAGACAACATCAGTCATTTTTATTCCTCATCTTCATACGGCTGGTTTATGCCCGCGACTTCGCCTATGTGGTGTTATTGAATTTATCCAGGATAAATAAAAGGTATGTGTTGTGTTAATATCATTGGTTTAGGAATATTTATTAAAAACGTCAATAATTATTACAAATTACTGCCTACTTCAATTTAAACACTAAACCTAGTCTATAATATAAATATGTCGTCGAATCCGTTGGGCAGAGTGCCCAGGATACTGGCAGCGTTACCTCGTTGGATACCTAGGCTGATCCTTTATCGGAGGTAGACACCAGCTCTCCCATCACCTGTGGCGTCCACCAGTTGTGTTAATCGTTTAGACTGTTTGCTAATCTTAATTCGTATAAATGATCTCAAATGTCAGAACTTTGACATTAATAACATTAGTTGGCTGAATACTAATAAAATTATGCTAAAACTCATATCAGACCACAAAGGTAAATCTATTATTCCCCTAGCTTTATTTATCTACGTGTTTTATCTTATATCCTGATTTGAATGTTTGTTTGCCCTAATCATCCTTTAAAAATCACACAAAGTACCAACACAACAATACAGTGTGTACATGCCATATACAGTGTGGCAACCCTGACGTGCAACCTTGATATCTGTGATCGGATGTTTGTAAGTCAGTACTCTGCTACTGTGAGCTAATGTTGCTCTGATTTAGTTTTGATTGATGCTCACTAGCTCCCAATATTCTAGTTTTGCTATTCATAAATATTTTATTGTTTCAAACTTTCCTTTTTTTAAATATATTGACTTGACTTGATATATTGGATTGATTAATAAGTACAATGCTGGATTTGAGCCCCGCTAGTCCGAAATCCCAATGCCTTGCCAGGTGGATAGGTGGTCGTAGTTAGATTTTGTTGATACTTGGATGGATGACTGTACTTTTAGAGTTAGGCAACGTATGTTTTTTAAGAATTGAATTAAAACACATAGTTTATTGCATCTAAGCAAAGCTAAGGCCTTTACACTAACTTCATTTTCTGCAAATAAGCCTGGCCTTTGCCACTTCAACTTACTGATTCATTGAGCAAGTATTTTGCTCTTTTACAGATTTGCTCACAAGGGAAAATAGAAAGCTGGAAATACTCTTCTTTTTGTAGTATATACATTTTAAAAGCTTCAATCATTTGAGAGTTCCAGTGTTTCTAGGTCAATGATTCAAGCTTGTCCTAGATGTGGTTAATATTTTGTTTCATGTAATGATGAATCAGATCCAGTGTTTGTGTGGATTATAATTCAAATCTGTAATTATACGTTTAAATTTCGATAATAGTGTTTCATAGCATAGTAGTTAATTTATATGAAAATTGGAATTTTAATACAAATAACATGTTTCTTTTTGGGGATAATGTAAAATCAGTGTTCAACAATTACAATTTTTTTTATTGTTTTAATACTAATGTGTTCTTGTGTAATTAGTTATGATCAACATATCATCAAAATTGATTGAAAAGCTTTATTTAATAAAGAATTGATGAACAAAAATCTTTTAAAGCCGATCCAATATGACATGACATTGTGATATTTATAGCTACCGTTTGGTTCCTAAAAATATCCTGAAGATTAAATAATATGAGATTACGGTAACGACCTTGTCACAGTGTGTTTGTTGTGCTAAATACTATACCGATACATAGTCCACACAAGGAAACTCAAGCCAAAACACCTGGCGGAATATAGTTTTGTAGATGGCCGTCGGTTTCACTTGGCGTCACTCCAGCAGTGAGCGATGCGCGCACGCTCTCTGCGCCTGCGACGTCTGTCATCCATTACAGAAGCAGGAACTTGTTACGTGACGCTGTCGGTAATGGTTGCCTACCTGTGACAGCTGTTTACATACATCAATATCATGTGCAGCCTGCGGCAGTCCACTGCTGGACATAGGCCTCTCCCAGAGTGCGACACTCAATCCGGTCCTCTGCTATCTGCATCACGTCCAGCTACTCTACGTAAACCGTCTTTCCAACTCTCCGGGGGCCGTCCTACACTACGTTTGTCTAGGCGTGGTCTACATTTGAGGACTTGTCTGCTCCAGTGATTGTCGTTCCTTTGTCTTCTCACTCACGATCACTTCGTTTCGAATGCGGTATATCAGATACCGGTCGTCGGTCCATCTAGTACTAACGGGACGTCACGGTACACGTTTCCCGGTACGCCACTCTAGAACTCTTACTCCTCATTGGTTAGCGGTTCTTCGAGCGATGTGGATTGCCCATTGCCACTTCAGATCACTGGCTCGTCGAGCTATTTCGGTAATCTCGGTTTGTCTACGGACTTCCGTATTCCGAATTTTATCACTTGAAGAAATCCCGAGCATAGCTCGTTCCATTGCTCGCTGATTGACTTTGAGCTTGTTTATTCGTCCCACAGTAAAGGACCACGTTTCGGTTCCGTATGTCATCACTGGCAACACGCACTGATTAAAGACTCTTGTCTTTAGAGAAGATATGCCGTAACTGCCTGAGGCGACGGGAAGTCTTAAGAGCGACAAAGGGAAAGCTATTCAGGAGATGTGCTGCAGCATCTACTAATGTTACAACAACATCTTACTGCGATCATACTACAGCTAGTGATAAATTAAATACTAATTATAATTTTATATGTATGTGTACTGCATGTGCTAGAATAACTGTTTACATTGAAATGTAGGCAACAATGGTAAAATTGGGCCTTCGTCAAACACAAGGCAATGACACAGCTACTCGTATGTCTGTCTGAATCGGGTCCAGTCGATTGTTTGTAATTCTTTGGCACAACTTTAATATTATTATGTAACCGCGTGAGTCAATTTAGGAAATTGAATTGTCATTCTACTACAAATACGGCCTAGTTTGCTATTCGCGTGGCATTTACACAAGTAGAACATATGCTAATTACAATCATGTAATATAATATAATGCACTGATTCATCACAGCATGGTAATGTTCTAAATGTGAAAGTTGTTGACAGTTTCATCCATCTTGCATGCAGAAATTTATCAAAGTACCGACATTGTTTTTGACGTGATAACGTCTTATAAATCTAACTGCTGCACGCACGAAAAAGTGTCACGTTCCACCTGAGCCGAGCGTGCAAGCGAGAGCGCAGAACACGCGATAGAGAGGCACGATCGGCCTAGGCGTTGGGCTTGTGACGCAAAGTGCTGAGGTAACAAACATTAATAATCAAGGGAATAAACTCCTCTTTTTCTGGTGTAGATCACGGAGCAGGATAACCAGAGGAGGGCCCCTGTGGGCCCCGTAGTCGACAACCGTATGCGCTTTTGATCTTACGCGAGAAATTTTATCCTCAACGTCAAATTATACGTTAATATAAAAAGCAAAAATAAGGAACTTCGTTCCAAAATAAAATTTAATATCGTGGAATGTGTACTACAACTTTTAAGTTACTTTTACTAGGTGTAATAATATTTCACACGTATACATTGAACAAAATGTTACGCGTTGATGTCTTTTTCATGTTGTCTCTTTCTGGTGCACTGATATGAACATTAGTGTTGTCGCAGCTTACCTCGCCTCCCACCGTCAATCGGAGAATTTTGTTCAGAACAAAAACGCGTTCGCTCTCGCAGTCATACTCCTTGGTGTAGATAGTTGATCAGAATATTTTTTTCAGGCATCCCCGTGTCTCAGCAGCACCTTCTGTACAACCTGCGCGAGCTCGAGGACTCTGTGTCTCTGCGCGCGCACGGCATCACCGATGGAGCACGACTCCGCCTCGTGCTGGGCATGCGGGGCGGACCCTTCTCTACGCGCCGGCTGCCCCCGCCCCCAGGCGAGCCCTGGAGGGACATCGAGCGACTACTGGACACCAGCAGGTACTAACTACTAAACTATCTAATGCAGCAATTACACATGCCAAGTGTCTACAAATGCTGGGATGTTACAGCTTGATAGTCGTCTAATTAGCGTTTGTTTTATCACATTTTTATACGAAATGCAAGCAAAATAAGAATATACAGCATAACATCCGTCCGTCGCTAGATCACAAGCGATACCTAACGTTACATAATTAATATAATACGTACAGAACGGACGTTCATCTCCCCCCACCGATCAGCGATACCTCACCTCTACACGCAAGAAAGTGACCCGCTCATGGATCGGTAATATGGCGCGATCGAATTACTCACACATGAACGTGTTCGATGTATGAGAATAGGAACCGATATCATGACATTTGCTTGAAGTGTCCGGCCTGTGACTACGTGTAAATGCGTCATAAGGGGCCCTTTGATTCGTGTTCAAATAGCGAGACTCGATCGTAACGACGATAAGCTTCTGCCAGCTCACGCAAGCCAAATAAAACATCCCTTCCGTGTCTGCAGAACGCATGTTCACTCCGAATTGTTGTCTCACTAAGTTAAAAAAATCGCCTCTGTGAACCGACCGTCATCAACAGAACAGGCATCAGAGTTTTACATTAACAAAGTACCCTTGCACGAAGCACGCGGGACTAACGCTGACTTCGACGATAAAAGTTTCATACTAAATTTGTTTTACCATAATCGTTTTTACAACAGCCGTGGTAGCTCAGTTTGGTAGACCGTCAGTCCTTAAAAAATCGAGGTCTGAGCTCGTACCAATGAGTTCCAATTTTTTAATTATGTATGAATGTTAAAAATCATTGCCATTGGCTTTTCGGTTAAGGAAGACATCGTGAGGAAACCTGCACACTGCTGAGAAGAAATTCAAAGGTGTGTGTTTGAAGTCTACCAATCTTCACTGGTCCCGTGTGGTCGACTATGTCCCATACACTCTCTGTAGGAGAATAGGCCTGGGACCCTGCAGGGACATATATAGGCTGTTGATTATGAATCGTTTGAAATAGGATAGCTGGCTTTGTACAGTAATTATCTAAAAATAGAACTTCGAATATCGCGAATTTTAATTTTTACGCACTATTTTTGATTATTGAGTAACGGCTATTGTAGCTTACATTAAATTTATAAGTTAATGGTATTCATTTCGCGACGTTATAATCCGATCTCAAATTTGTAGGTCAAATTATCAAAGTCAGCTATTCTATTTTAAAAGATGTCTAAAGAAATTTTGTATGTAATCGTTCTGATCGATTTCTCGTTACGGTAATGAACAGCGACGTACGTGATTGTTTCAGAGAGGAGAGCGAGTGGGTTGGCAGCGGGGGGGGCTGCAAGGTGACGGTGCTCGTGTTCAGAGACGGGGAGCGAGTCAACATGCTGCGTGTGAGGGAGAACAGAGACGGAACGTACTCCCCCATAGACCACCACAAGTGTGAGTGAACAGATAGCTTTAACATTATACAGAAACTGATAGTAGGTGTTTCCAGGCGGCCATTGCCCTGCCATCTACCAAACCGAGTACTGATAGGTCCACTGGGAACTGAACTCGGGATCTCCGTATTGTATGTCCAAGTGTGTAGTCACACGTGTAGCACACGGAGGCAGTTAAAAGTGTTGGCCATAACGTATCCAATACGGACAACGATTAAACAAAAGTTTTCTTTGGGAAATGTGCCGCTATGAACGGATTTATTCTTAATTGAATGGAACGTATATAATTTTTCCAAGTCTAATATCGGTAACATTTCAGATTCGTCATCTTTGACTCACCTCCCTGAGTCTACGGAGCGTGTCTCGGGCGGGGGCGGGGGCGAGGTCTCCAGCGGGGGCGGGGGCGGCACCCTCGCACAGAACGTGGTCACCATGGGCAAGATGGTGGAGCTGCGCAGACGCATGCACTCGCTGTCCGTGCGCAGGGCCGGTAGGCCCGCGGGACACCAACGTGACGGTCAGTGCCACCAACACTACACAAGTACTTAAGCAGCTAGTAGTTCTTATCTACAAACACAGATGTCGCTAATTGTTATTGTTGCTTCGTGTACATTCGGCGCATGTCACGGAGCCTTCGAGTCTCTTGGGGGTGCGCGGTCGACGTCACACTCCCCGCGCCGCCCCCGCACTGCCCCGCAGATTGAGTCAGCACTTCGTTCAAGGAGCGTGCGTTTGTGTTTTGTCTGTTTGGGCTTTGATATAATTAAAAAGTATTTTTATACATATTAGCTAAACCACGTTTATCCAATAAGCCTTTAGCTATAGTAGCTATTCCTAGGAGTCGTGAGGCTTCCAGAAAGTTCCAATTCAACAAGATGATGTAAATGTATGCCTTGAATGAAGTATTGTTGACATTTGTGAAGCGAAGATGCGGGTTACGAGGGGCATACCGAAATGATCGGGAATATAAAACAATACATACAGGAAATAACTAAATTTATTTTTATTGCTTTTCGAAGTATTCTCCGTTGCAGTTAATGCACTTTTGCATTCGTTCGAACCAATTATTATAGCAGCAATTCCAGTCCGAAGTTGACATGGTCAAAATCGTCGATTTGTATGCTTCCACTGCTTCTTCTGGACCTTGAAACCGCTGACCACGCAATAAATCTTTGATTCTAGGGAATGTAAAGTAATCATTGGGACTCAGATCAGGGCTGTATGGAGGATGATCCATTAATTCAACGTTTTCCTGCTTCAAAAACTCGCTTGTTTTCTGAGCGGTGTGAGAGCTCGCATTATCGTGATGGAGGATTATGCGTCGTTTCGGGTTACCTCTACGGAGTTCGGATATCATCTGTGGCAAACAAACCGTTGTATACCAATCAGCGGTAACCGTTCTCCGTTCCTCTAAGGGAACTGTGACTACATGTCCTGTTTTCGCGACAAACGAAGCGACCATTTTCTTCGATACGCTGCGAGAGCGGACAACTTTTGTTGGCTTGATCTCACCTGCGAAGACCCAGACAGCCGACTGATGCTTTCTTTCTGGCTCATATGAATAGATCCATGATTCATCACCAGAGACAATGTTATAAACTGCTTTTGACTTTCCTCCGTTGAAGCGTTGCAGAGTAGACCGGCACCAATTGACACGAGCCGCCTTTTGCTCTTCGGACAAATTATGGGGCACCCAGCGGGAAACTAGCTTTCTCAGTCCCAGTTCACCATGTAAAACAGTTTGTATCGCAGTCATACCTATCCCTAAAGTAGCCCGAATCTGCTCATATGTAATATGTCGGTCATCCTGTATCATTCGGCGCACAACAGCGACATTTTCTGGTGTAACCGCTGTTTTTGGCCGGCCTGTGGAAGGTACGGTGCCAAGAGAAGCACGTCCACGCCGGAATTCAGAATACCAGCGATATATTGTCGTCTGGCTAGGCGCTTCACTCTTGAATATAGATATAAGCTCAGCGAGACATTGTCCCTGAGATAATCCTCGTCGAAAGTTGTAAAAAATTATGGCACGGAAACTTTCTCTTGTAAGCTCCATTTTTTTATCGACCTATCAATTTCAAACTGATATTGTTCTTTAAAAAAAATTTTTTTTTTAATTCTGTCAATTGTATTCGATTTTCAACTAACCAGTGTTTATTCATCAAAAAGAGTTTTTAATCTAATTAAATCGAAAGTACTCGATTACCGATCTTTTCGGTATGCCCCTCGTAATGTATGGTATCACAAAATACTATCGTTTCAGCGACATATTTTAAGTATATAAAATTAATTTAATTATTTATAATAAAGTAGTATTTTTTTTAAATAATTGCATGCCTCTAAAGGTGGAATGTGAGAAGCTAAAATTATATGACTGACATCATATGTACTATATTTATGTACAAGGTAAAAAAAACTACGATTACCAAAAATAGCTAAGAGCCACCGCAAAGAAACTTGCTTTCACGTAAAAACCGCTTCAAAATCGATCGATCCGTTCGAGAGCTACGATGCCACAGACAGACAGACATTGACGTCACTTCGACTTCCACGAACTTGTGATATCAATAATGGTAATGACTTACAAGTGGTCGTGTGTTGTCAGGCGACAAAGCGGAGATCCAGAAGACTAGGAGCGAGGAGACACTGTCCGTGTCGCGTCTGCTGGACGAGGGCGCGGCGGAGCGCTACGAGACTGAGGACGTGGACGCCTACGCGCCGTTCTACGACGCCGCCTACGCGAGACTAGACTACGACTGCTCCTTCACTGATCGATACACGCTGCTGCCACCAATAGGTACATACAACGTGTACTTTGACTTGGGTTTCATGTATTAACTTTATAATAAATTATTAAAATACTATTTATAGTATCGTCATTATGAATTCTATCGCCTACTCTATTTTCGCACATCGCTGGTCGCTGCCGCGTCTCGCTTACATACTTATCACAACTAATGACACCAACACAAACATATTGGCAAATAGGCCGTCTTTTCGCTAGTGATTCCTTTTGGTAAACCTATGTCAACTATCCATACTTCCATACTAATGTTATAAATGCGAAAGTGAGTTTGTTAGTCCTTATTTTCTGTCGTCACGGAGGATCAGAAAGACGTGATTTTTCTATAGGGATAGTTAAACAGTCGGAAAAGAACATAGGCTACTTTTGATCCTGATCGAGCGAATCTTTGCGGGAAAGAGCCAGTATTCGATAAACCTAACCTAAAATGCGTGTTTCCAGGGGCGAGGACAGACTCCAACCAGTCCGTGCAAGAAGCAGTAGCGGAGAGCGAGCTGAAGCTGTCGGACGCGCTAGCCGGGTCCATCCTGGTGCAGGGGAGACGTGACGAGGAGTCGGCCATCCTGGAGGAGTGTCTGGACGGCGAGGAGTGCCACATCAGGCAGGACTCTCCCGCCGCCAAGAGCATGGCCCCGATACCCGCAGAGTACGGTGAGTTATAGACACATATGTAGAAACATCAACAAAACCAGTTGTATTTTTTATTATTATTTACTTCAGAAAAATATAAAGTTTACCGAAATCGTTGAAACAGAAAGCCAATAAGATATCTCCACAGACAGCTACAAACTGAGTAATTTTTTTGATATACCCAGTGTCACTCTCACAGTAAACACGAATCTAACGACACCTCTCAAGCTATAATCCGTCGCGCCAGTCAGGCCGCAGAGCGTGACAAACAATTATACATACATACTCTCGAAAAACATCCTCCTCTGGCGCAGTAGGGTAAAACGAGTTAGATAAAGAAGTTATTGCTTTATATATGCAATGCTACGGTAGAATAGAACAAGTCAATGTTGGTTTCACTATTGGAACTTTTATTAAAGTTTCTGCTCCCTCACCATACAGTTTCATCTATATTTGGTGTGATTTGCAGAAAGGTTCAAAACAGCACTTTCTCTTAAAGGTTTATATGGGGCACCAAGTGCTTGTATTCCCAGTGACATTTTCAAGTTATTGTTACTGTAATGTTGTCGTGTTCAGGTCCGCTGGTCGTTGGGGAGGGCGGGGTGTGGGGGGCGCGCACGTACGGCTCCAGCTCCCACCTGTGCGGGGGCGGGGTGCGCGCGGGGCGCACGCCCGCGCACGCGCACTCTGCCTCGAGCCTGCACCGCGCGCACCACCCCGCGCACCCGGCACCGCTCTCCTCCTCCACCTCGGACCTGGAGACCCTCACCAGGAACAGGATCCTGCCCGCGCTCAGCAGGCATCGGAACAGGTATGCTCTATTTTCAAACAAATTTTGTTCAGAAATAAATGACACGATACTAAAACGCACGCGCAAATCTTTTTTACTATATAGCGTAACAATTAACAAGTTTTGTTATTATTATTATTATTTGCAACAATGACAATTTAGTAACGCTTGTTAACACCTAAGTTTAAACGGACCAAAGTGACGACCAAAAACGGGTTTTTGTTATAGCAGCCCCAATAGGTCAAGCTTGTAGTAGAAGTACGTGATTTTACAAAAATTGTAGCCAAAACGAAACTGCGGTCGTCAACAACATGGAGTCAGTCGCGCAATCGCGTGTTTCCACACGCGTCACTAATTTCAACAAATTTACGTGTATTTTGTAAATCACGGCGCGTACTTCGCGTTCCGTATGCAAGCCCAAAGCAACTTAGGTTTCTATGTCATATCTATCACTTCCAAAAATCAAAAGTCAGTTCCGCCGAGTGCGTTCAATGTTAAAATAGGCAACTGACGTAACACCATACAGCCCAGATCAATATTAAAATCGAACACCTTTTAAAAAATTCTTATATCATTTTTACGTGTTAATGGAAGCAATTAAACTCCCTGTTGCCTGTCTAAAACTAATGTTGTATAAATTTTCAGGGAGCATCTTCACTTGAGCGATGAGCATTTACACCTGGAGCCTGCGCCCGCGCCGGCCGGCCTCGAGGCGGGCAGCGAGCGACGACAGCGGCGCATAGAGAAGATAGCGGAGATGGACTCGCGCAGACTCACCATACCAGACGTAGACAACAAGGTAAACTAGCACATTTACACGGGGAGCCTGCGCGTGCGCCGGCCAGCGAGCGACATTTCTGAAGTAACGCAGATGTCGCGCGCGTAACTTGCAAACAAAGAAACGCGTTCAAACAGAACTAGAAACCGACTTCAAATGCCCAAGTCTACATTCATCCCCTAAAATGGTAGATGTACAATTATTTTGGCACATATTATGTGTATGGGACCACCTCTGAAGTATGTTCTACCCAACAAAAAGAAGCATCAAAATCGAGTCGAATTCACCTCCCGTTTTTGTAGTCTGTTGAAAAATTACTGTTGTATCTCTACATTTGTGTAATATCAAATGCAACTGTCGCAGGAGCCGGAGGCCGCGGAGAAAGCTGAACCTAAAGAGAAGAAGATCCGCATCCGCTGCGGCCTGTGCCGCAAGAAGCTGAGCATCGCGACGGTGCACCGGTGTCGGTGCGGGGCGGAGTTCTGCGCGCCCCACCGGTACGCGGAGGTGCACGGGTGCGCGTACGACTACAAGGCGAGCGCGCACCAGTACCTGCAGCGAGCGAACCCCCTCGTCAGCGCGCCCAAGCTCCCGAAGATATAACGACAGACCGCACGCGCACGGACGGTTCAGGTGAAACTAAATACTTGTGTTATTCAAATATACGAAACATATACAGTGACTCGACACGTTTTCCGTAAAGATGGCACTCATTTAATTCATAGAATCCGACTAGGTCACGTTTTTCGCTAAGTTAAATCAAAAATTGCCTCGTACTAGTAAAAAACTAATTCAATCATATTTTTCGCTAAGTAAAAATCGAATCGGTAGCAATTTTTTCAAAGATACCTCAAAAACTGACTCGGTCACATTTTTCGTAAAGGGTAGTTTAAAAAATTACACATGGCATTAGTTGGGAAGGTTATGAAAATTGGTCCAAATAATCCCATTAAAATATAAAAAACATCCAAATGGGGTAGTAACAAAAAAGTTATGATTCGAAAGGCAATGTGAAAAGAAGTAAGCCCTGGTAACAATATTATGAACGACTTTTGAAGAAACCGAAAGTTATTCTAGTCACGTGGTGGGAAAGGCTCCATACATCGGGTGCGATCCATGAAGTCACTGGATCAATGGTGGAAAATCGTAATTGTTCCTTCAGTGAAATATACAAACTGTGACTGGGTCGATTTTTACCTCTAGGTCTTTTTTAACATAACTGGGAACTTGGCAGAAATATTCTAACTTTAAAACACTCGTAGGAAAAATAAATGTCAGAACTATTAACACAATATTATGCTATTACACAAATTACCTTCAATATAGGTACACTCGAGTACATAAACATGTATACACTTTTGTACCATGTCACATTCACCCGTTCTTGTTTCTACGCAGTGTGTTGAGCGAAATGACAATTGAAGGTTAATGTGACAAGGTATTCGTGTACGTGTATTTTTAATACGCTGATCTAAAATATCTGGATGGACCTCGACTAAGAACGGCTGTCCTTACAAATATCATTTTTGCACTTGTCGTAAATATGTCATTTCACTTTACATTTAATTATAATACGTAAATGTAATATCGACAGTCGGCGATGTATTTATAATTTTAAAAAAAACAATCTACTGTAAAATTAATCGTAGAGACTGACTGCCAATTTACAATAGATTTTAGTGAGCACCGATTCATTGCAACTGTCGCCATTAAAATTATCGAGTGTTAAAGTTGAGTTTACGCAATTTTTTGTTTCATTGAAAATTTATAAACTAAAAAAATATATAATTAATCGTGCTTTATCTGAACCGAACCTAACATAAGGTTGCAAAAAAGGGTCAAAACACACTCATACGCATTATGTTCGTATATCGAATGAAACTTCTATACACGAGACTAATTTGAGTGTGCTTTATCCATAATATTGGATGCTTTATCCATAATATTGGATGTATCGTTTGGTGTGCATGACATTTGCTTGCCTATTTACAATACAATAAAGAGCCATATAACTATAGGTGCTTAGGTTTTTGGTCGAATAGAATATATACTGTAAATATATACAAGATTAATCGCGAAGTGGGTTTGTGAAGCATACTCATTTGTGTATGTATGATCGGTCGAATGGAACTTCTTGTGCAAATTCAACTATGTTACATACGGGGGACACTTCATTATTCCTGCTTTAAAAAAAAATAGATTTGTGTTAAAAATGTGGGTATTATATGTTTAAGAACATAGTTCAGTTACATGACAATAGGTACCATTAAATCGATCACTGGTTAAAATGTATGGATTGACGGTTTGGTAAAATATTGTTTTGGAAGTTTTCCATAGATTTCTTCAGATTTTTGTAACTAAATTTTTTTGAAATGTGCTAAATTCTAGTTTTAGTAATTGATTAAATATTTTATGCTATTATAATTATAACAACATATTTTCAAATACAAAATTGTGAAGAAACTAAAACCTATTCTACGACTACACCAGACCGTCCTAACTTTTTAACATTCTAGTATTTCATATCTTTAACCGAAACAAAAGTTTGATTACAAATGGCGGCAATTAATACTAACCATTTAACTGTATATATATAATTGTGCATTAATTACCGCCACCTAATCAAATTGTTTAATTATATAAACGCGTAACAAAATGTTATACTAAAGAGTGTTGATGAAAAGAGTTATGAAAGAAAGTTTTTATATAAATTGTAACACAAAAACTTTTTTGTTCAAATGCAGTCTCTTTTCAACTCTTTAGTATAAATACTATTTTTTGCGATCTGTGTGAATATATGGTACTGCCTGCGATGCGAGTGATCTCGTACATGTAAATATAGGTTGGTTAACGAGTCAGACAACACGTCAGCAGCGAAATTGCCTTGTCGTCTCAAGTGATATTATGAAGCGGTACTGCCGTTGAACAGTAGCGCCGGAGAGCTGTTTGTTAGTGCTGCAATCATATGTTCCTATAATGTAGATTTTAAAAATGCAACTGATATTCCTTTCTGGGGTTCTGTAGGGTATTTGACATTAGCTGCAAAGTTGAATGAAAATCTAATCTAAAATTGTAAATTTTGTCAGTAATTTGAAAAAAGAAGTTAAAATGTCACGTGACGTCACATAACCGTAATTTAATACATAAATTACGATAGTAAAATTACTGGTGTGTCATTTTTTTAAATGATATTTTTTTAGAGAATATATGAAGAAGCATGTCGAGAAGAAACTTCAACTGCGATGTGTCGCTTGTCATTTTTGTTTACATTATAGGAACAATATTATAGGATTTCGATTAAATTTGTCATGGTTTTGAGCATTCACACGATCATGAAGTATACACGTGTTCTACTAGCCGAGTTGAGCACCCCTGACCCACGTGAGACTTGATATAAATTGAGCGGTCGGTGGTGTGTGCATAATAAAAACAAGAAGTTAAAAATTATAAAATGATATAATATAAAAAGAACAGGTTGTTCCGTATGGGTTTCAGGTGGTGTGTAGATAATTAGTTTTGCTGTAACAATTTAGTTTCCAGCAACTGTTTTTAGTTTACGTTTATAATATGTTATTATTGTACAATTGTAGTGCGACCACTGACATTCGGCAACGTGCAAGTTTGTTACTATAAAAATCGAAACCTGTCTAGGAAATCTAAGTATATTTAGATTCAAAAGTTTTTAACTTTTTCTCTTAATCTAGTCTTGAGCTTTGTCCTGTTACAAAACTTAATTGCTAAAATTTGAGAATAATCAAAGAATTTGCTAATTTTATCGTATTTACATTATCTATGCAGTTGTTTCAATTTTGTATACTTTAACAGGCATGCTTACTAAATAAAACTATATTTAACGAGTGTAAATGGTTACTATGTAAGTTAAATTTTAAAATTCGAACATTATCGAATTTAAAATTCGTTCACCCGGTGATGACAACCCTGATTTTTATTATTATTTGATAATTACAGTAAGCATATATTTAAAATTAAATAAAAACGACTAAAATACTACGGCTGCCAAATGTTAGAGGTCGTTTAATAAATTAATTAAATAATATTATGATTTAGCCGGGCAATGGATGTTAATTTGACCTAATCATTATTACACTATTACTGAATGTTTCTAGTAATTATATTTAGTGTGTACTCACACTGTACTCTATGCTTGTACTAATTATTTTTTGTTGTGTTTATACACAGGGTGTGTTTGTTTGATGTCTTTAGGAAATTATGGTGTGGTTTTTTCTTCGGCTGAAATATCTGATGAATGCAAGATATCTATTGAATAATGATCAACAAGGCTTTATAATCTAGTATTTTAACCGACTTCAAAAAAAGGAGGAGGTTCTCAATTCGACGATTCTTTTTTATTTGAAAGGTGGTGCTTCCCGTGTGGTCTCATTTTACTTTTGTCCAGTTCTGACAACGGCATCCATGAGAAAACGATATAAATAGTAAATCTGCCTCAGTAAAAGTAGACTTTTAAGGCAATTGAAGTCGGTTTCCAGTTCTTTTTGAACGCATTTACTTGTCACGCATAAAGTAACGTTTGTTCTGATTTAATAATTTGCACTTTTCGCAGTAAGTGTATCCGAAGCGCCATACTTTTAGCAGTCCGTTTCTTAGTAGACATATATTTAAAATGGTATATTGTATTAGATCTTACAACAAGAAATGAGATAGAACGATATAGGTGCAGTACACGTATTATTTTTACCACCTGTAAATCAAGATTAAATACCGCCTCCGTGGCCTCAAGGCTAACAATATAGAGGTCCCGGGTTCGATTCCTAGTAGGGATTACCAGTCGATACTCGGTTTGATTGATGATGTTACGAAGTCTGCCGCCAAACAGCAATGTTTCGGCATGGAAGGCAGCAGAGCGAGCGCCTCATTAGGTGGAGGCTTGTGGGCGCGCACGCTTATCATCAGGTGAGATTAAGGACGATAATTAAGTTTATGTAATTGGTCAATAATTTTTTCAATAGCATCTCTTGCATCATCAGACTAGAAGAAAAAAACACGACCGAGCAATCTGCGGCAACTTCATATAAATTATGTTCGCTAAATGTCTATTTACACTGTTTATCACCTGTAGGCATGGTAGTCTAGCGGAAATTTACCACCTTTGCTACAAATTTAAACTGGAGAGGGGTGGAAAACCGAAACTTATTAACGCTCGTGGTGAAATCTATTTTTTTGCTACTACTTGTGGACATCTGGTATATAATTGATTGACTTGAGCATGAAACTCTGACATAGAACTGTATCCCATGAGGATGATTTGCACCAAGATTGGCAGGCAGATCGGTGATCGCAGTTATATATAGGAGTGCATAGGTCAACGCTGCTGTCGTTCTCTTGGAAGTATGTAAAGCAAGAAGAGATATTGTTTCTAAAGCCGGGCACAACAGCTTGTTATATCTGGTAACAATTGTGAGATACTTGAAAGTTGATTTTATCACGTTCTAAACTACCTTCACAGTTTTCTACTCCCTTTCAGACTGAACTTGTGTATGTAATATGTAGGTAGCACCACCCGCTGCAATGTGGAGTCAAAACAAATGTGATAATAATACTTTTTTGACCTAAATTAAGATTAAAATGTTATTAAAATTAGATATCAGCCACGTGTGCGTGAGATTATCTTTTTTCTTCTTTTCTTGTAATGAAAATTTCAAAATCTATAAAAAAAATGTATGTTGTCCGTGGCAATTCTCACCCCACAACTTGGTGCTTGTTTTGTGGTAGGGCGCTGCGTTCGGAATATCTCTGGAGTTAAGACTACGAGATACAGTTTGAGGAAACTGTGATAATACGTTCTGGTTTTAAATCCTTTAAGGTTTTCTAGTGTGATCCAACACGACATCTTCAATGCTCCCCTAAATCACTTTAATAAATGAAATATCTTAGATTTCTAGTGCATTTAGAAAAAACAAATTCAGCGACGAGCAATAGAAAACTGGCACTTTCCTAAAGTACTAGTCATTCGCTCTCAAATGTGATTTCCCCATTTAAAATGTATTATTATTATATTATTAAATCCAATTTCAGACAATCCGTCTGTTTTCTTCTCCTAGTCTAAAACAGATAAATTTGTAATAAATATTATTACTTTAAATGTTTCTAGCTACCTACTTCTAATTTTGAATACTATACACGTATAAGATCGGTGTTAAATACGCAAAAGTATCGAATTCATTGTCAACAGTTGTTAATTATTGTAAATTGTTAGTCGGAATTCCTCATACAAATTGCGCCACCAAATCTTTTTCTTTTTTAGTTCCATAAATACACTGCGATAGGTCTTTTCAACTGACTTCAAAAAGTAGGAGGTACGCAATTCGACACGTATGTTATTTTTAAAGTTGTTTTTTGTATGTTACGCGATAACTACGCCAATAGTAAACCGATTTTGATAATTCTTTTCTCGTTTGGTGGAGCATAATTTAGAGGTGGTCCCATATAAATTTTATCGAAATTGATTGATCGCTGTTTGAGAAAATCAACAAAAACCAAATTTTTAAGGCAATTGAAGTCGGTTTTAGTTCTTTTTGAACGCGTTAATTACTGTCGTGATTTTTTTCTTTATTAAATGATATTTTTTTACGAATTACCTATCGCAGCAGACAATTTTTTTCAACCATTATTTCATCTCCGATATAATGTATTATTTTTGTATGATTCCGTTTCTCCTAACGCCTTCTTAGTCCTGTTTTATCTTCCTCCTAACGTTTGGATGCAAGTTGATCCAAACCTCCTCTCTTAGCAAAACTTTAAAGGCATTGATTCGGGGGCGTTTAAAAACATGAGTAAAAAGAATAAGTTTTCGGTAGCGCCAATCGAATATAGTATTCGAATAAAAACTGAAGATTATTCACAGTTGTAAAGAAAAAAGGTAAACTGTATATCTGTTCAAACAATTGTAAAGTGATAGATATTTTTGCATAAAATTATATTGTTAGTAGAATGTTAACCGACTTTCGATGTGAAAGTGGTATTATTGTCACTGTGCGTTGTCAATGTTTTGTCTGTTTCTCTTGTATGTGAGAAAATTGAGAAGGAAACATTATATTTTTTGTTGAGTTTTGTATTCTTGTGTCCGATTTTTTTTAGTTTAATCTAAGCCTCGTTTAGAGTTGAAATGTTTAGGCAAGTAGACGTTAGTTTACTATCGTACCTTTATATAAGTCACATGTTTTTTCGTACTTATAACTATATAGTAAAACTAATAAATCTAATAATTACATTATTAATAAATATTAGTAATTGTTCCTCCAGTTAATCGTCCTCTCTCCAGAATATCGGACACGAGTATCCAAAGCCATGAGTTACGCACTGATGTGAACTTCAACCGTGTGTTGGTTCGGCTGGGTGTTTTGATTTTTTTGTCTCATATTAAACTTATATTTAAGTTTATATTGTATAATTTTTATTTGGGAGAATATAATTTTTGGCTGATTTTGAAAATAAATATTTATAATTGCGAAAGCTAACAAATTGTTTTTTACTCATTTAATATTAAAAAGTATTGGAAAATACTAATACATTTAAAAACCACACAAATAAAAATCACAAAAGCAGTTGCAAACATAAGAAAAAACTAAACATCTAGAAATGACATTTAATTACGACTATTAATTATTTACATTTAATAAACACGTACTTAAATGATACGTTCCGCGAATACATGGAGCGAGGCCGGGTCTTTTACACTTATAATTTTAAATGGCCATTAGTTACCATTTTTGTATACTTAGCTAAAGTTTATTTGTACAAAAACATATAAAACGCACGAAACAGGTAAGACTTAACATTGAAAACAAAGATACGTCAATATTTGACGCTGTCACTTAGTACAAAAAGAATGATTTTGTACAATTAAAATAAATGGAAAAATTTAATTCTAACATCTTTCTATACATATTTAAATTATTTCAAATCAAATTATTTAAATAGTATACAAGTGCAGTCCGAATTTGAACACTTCTTTTGTTCCTAAGGAGCGCGTTGAGGGAAAACGGCAAACACTTGTACATGAAAATGGTACACATTTTTGCATTTGACTGTACGGAGAATAAGTTAACCTTCCCAATTCTTTTATATCGGTACAGTCACGCATTTTTGTACCATGTCACATTCACTCTGACTCGTATTAAGAGCGTCAACATAAATGCCAATTCAAAAGAGTACTTTGCATATAGTTATATGACGCTGACCGTAATAGTCAAGCTACATAAGTTCTTAGGTTATCTGTGCTCAAACTGGCGCCAGCTACTAGCACAGTGTAAAAACCATAACTATATCTTACAAAATGGATCACAGATTTAAAAGACGAAAGAAAAAGACTATTTTCATTAGCTTTGTTGGTAGTAAATCTTAAAAAACTTATTAATAGTTTTCGCTACTGTTCCACGTTCAAATTCATTGGTTTTAAAAAAGAACCATGCTAAATTATAAATGCGAAAATAAGTTTATTTGTTTGTTCTTCCTGCATGTCGCAACGGAGAGTTGTAACTATTTATTGTAAAGAGATCTAACACGTGGTTAAAACTGAGGGATAATGTTCGAGTAAACGCAGACAAAGTCGCGGGGAAAAGCTAGTTAATAGATTAAACAACGTTTTCTTATACTTCCTACACATCTTGAAAGAAGAAAATTATAACTACATTTGCCAAATAAAACACTGCAAAAGTAGCGCCAGAAATATTTACTGTTCTAATTTTTCACCTGTTGAGGCATACAATTTTGTATTAAAAATATAAAACCTAAATGGCCGGATATCGCAATAACAGCGACGTAGAATCACGATCGACTCACGAAATATGAAATATAATTTACACCGATGTTTGGTATCAGATGAACTCTACCACTGATACACTCACAGACACCCGCAGACCAACTCAATACACCTGATCGTCAGTCTCCCGTAAGAACTCCTCGAATATCTCAACAAAATTATCAATACCCTCCTTAAAGTTAACATCAACGGCAGCTTCCTCTTCCTCGTTGAAGAACGCATGCGCGAAATCAATGATCTTGACAGTGCCCCAAGGATTGGTCGTGGGCGCATCAGTGGACAGCTGATCCAGTAACGATCTGTAGTTCATTTTGATTTTACATAGTTTGTCTTCGTAATTGTGTTCGAATGAGTGGTTGTGGTTTAACTTCTCAAGCGCATCGCTCCACGGCGAGCTGATGGGGGCGGGCGGGGAGAAGCTGGCGTGAGTGAGAGACATGGAGGTGAGAGGGACGGATGACAATTTCTTGTAAACGGGACCCTTGCTGGTGATTTGGTTGCTGAAGTTTGACCCTGTCATCGGGTGCATGGAGTGGATGGACTTCCGCCGCGCCACCGGCTGCTGTGGACGACACTTTGTTTGTGACCTGTAGATAAAACGAAGTCTGCTGTAGAATAAATTGACATTGTCACAAAGACTTCAAAAAAGGAGGAGGTTATCAATTCAACTGTATGTTACGCGATAACTCCGCCAATTATGAATCGATTTTGGTCTATCGGTCGTCGGTTTGGTTGGTGATAGAACATTTTCTATGTCCTCCTAGCTAGCTATACCACTTTCCCTCCTAGGGTGTTAGTGGCAGACGGCAGTGTTGTTTGTGGTATGAAAGGTAGCAGAGCCAGCGCCTCATAAGGTTTGAGGGTTCTGGCTGCGCACGCTTACCATCCAACATCCCTACGGTAACTTTCCATCAGGTGATATTAGGGCCAAATGCCAAGTATACATAATTGTCAGTACTCACGTGACGTCGCCATTGTCCCCGCAGCACTCTCGTATCTTGGCCGCGTCGTACACCAGCAGCAGGGATGCTGAGAACAGCTGCAGCGTGGTCTGACGCGCGCACCACTTCTGTATCTTCCACAGCTCCGACAGGAACTGCAGGATCAGCGCGCGGCACAGGTTAGATCCGGTGCCGTTCAGGAAGTTGCGGATGGCTGTAGGGCAGGGAATCATTGTATATTTGAACAAAACGATATTTCGTGTTTAAATAATTTCTTTCACTTAAAAACTCCGATTTCTGGGATCATGGAATCATATCCCAAACTTTAGCTATCAAGGAGTACGGATGGAGAGAGCGAACGCGTTTTTGTTCTGAAAAAAAATTCACCGATTTACGGTGGTAGGCGAGGTAAGCTGCGACAACACTGATGTTCATGTCAGTACATCAGAAAGGGACAACAATATTAACGCATAACTTGACTTTAGACTCGATAATTTGACTCGCGTAAAATCAACAGCGCATACGGTTAGCGGCTATGGGGGACGTCTGTGACCGAGGCATTGAAAATTCGCTCCTACGAGCGTACCGTTTCTCAACTGCCCTGGTCTGATGAGGACTGGTCACTCACCAGCTTTGACCATGTGTCCGTGGAGCCTCTTCCCATGATCCTTGTTGTACTTCTGCACCTTCCCGGTGGCCACCTTGAACACCTGGTACCCTGGGATACAGAACCCGTACTCCTGCTTGCACTGCGCGTATTTGCTCTGTTCGCTTTTTATCTTCTCTTCCGTCGCTAGGGGGTCCCATGTTCTTTTACCTGAAAATTCGAAACGTTTGTTTCAAGAATATTGTAGACCAAAGCTTGACTACAATCTCACCTAATGTGGCCGAAGATTGTATGCATTGCTCCAGTAGGTACATGTCTATATGCACTCTTCATCAACAATCATCCCAAATTGTATCCAGCTCGTGCCCAGTCTTGTCAACTACCGCACTCACCTATCTTGACGTCCATGACGCAGGGCTCCAGCATCCTCTGTGCCAGGTCCTCCAGCACGATGTAGTCCAGCTCGTGTCCGTTGTAGCGGAACTTGCGGCACCCGTAGTATCGCGGCGTGTAGCTGCGGAGCTCCACCAGGTCGGCGCCGGTCGAGGAGTGCAGCCGGGTGTAGAAGTCCACCTCGCGCTTCTGAGTCTCTTTGATGATCGGCTTCAGGATCGTGCCGTTGTTGCATTGAAGGACACCTAAAAGGAGTTATTTTTTTGTAGATCTCAATAGATCGTCGAGAAAAACCTTTAGGATCAAGGAAGACTGCAAAAACGAAACCGGAGGTTGACTAGCAGTGAGTAACTAGTTGTATAGCAACTGTATTAAAAGTTGGCTTGACATTAAACGCCTGTTAATGGTAGTGGTTCAGGCGGTCGCGTGTCTCACCTAAGTACTTGGTGTCCTGTGTCTTCATGTGTCCCGCGACCTGCAGCCCGTACTCCTGGATGGCCACGGGGCCGGAGGGCGCGGGCAGCGGGCGCGCCATCTCCTCGTGCCGCCGCTGCAGCGCGTAGTGCACCTGGTAGATGGAGCGCTGTCGACGGACAGCTGACGGCTTCTTGAACACCACATCACTCATTGGAGACGGAACCTGAGACACAGAATAAAAGTTGAAGTACAGTTCCGTGTGGTCGCGGCTTTAGAATTGGTGTCTTAAAATGCGAATAACAAGTGAGTAGACATCAGCGTGATGTCCTCATCAGGACCTACTTATTCTCCGTACAAATATGGTATTGACAAAAATGTTTCTTTTTCAATCGCTATCGCCTCATCTCCACGTGGTGATTGATTCAGTTCGAATGTAGTTTCGATTCGTTGTTGTTAGATTTAGTTGACGTCAGTTCGGTGATTAAAGCTAATGGGAGGTTAATTTCCATTTGTTTCATAGAAGTGTGACGTCACGGAACTGTTTTTTGAAGCACAGAGAACGGGAAAAACCCGCAATTACTTCTTCTTCTTATGTTTATTAATAACAAGCATATATTTCATGATGTTCTACTGATTTATTAGTTTAATTTTCTTTAGTATTCAGAATACTTTTTACTATAATTATTACAGCACCAAAAAAAGTTTACATAAATACAAAAATCCCACGTAAAGCTAAGATTTGCAATACTCGACCGCGTCTGGATACTATATTGCTTTGTACGTACCCTATGAGTTTAATATTTCAGAAAAAAAAGTTTTGAAAATTCATTCAAATTGTTTTACAGATTTTTTAAAATTTAGTTTTTATTATACGTGAAGCAAAAACTTTGTACCTCTTTTTACGAAAATTGCGCGGAATTTGAATGAAATTTCGCACACTTATACTCGTAGTTTATATGGAGGAGTGCAGAATGTGAATATTTAAAAAAAATTAATTATGCTCGAATTTTGACCACTAATTAATTGGAATTAAGTTATATTTGATGTTTGTGCTGTGACAATTTGAAAAGGTGTACATTTATAATTGTAGTTTGGTTGGTGGTAAGGCAGTTCCTACGTCCGCCTGGCTAGCTGTCACCATGTTGTCTAAGTCTGCCGCCAAACAGCACTGTTGTGTTACAGTGTGAAGGGAAGCAGAGACAGCGCCCCATTAGCTGGAGGCATCTTATTGCTCCTGCTCATTTCCATCATTGGTAATTTATGTCCATCAGAGAGATTTAAATATAGTAATAGGTTATAGAGCGGGCATTGGGAAACGTTTCATATAAATATTTTGATCTCAAAAGTCAACAGTATGTCAAATGTATTGTACGGCCGCGTGACGTGATGTGACACTAGATTGAGTAACTTATTACCAATTGGTAATAAGTTTAGGATCAAAATGTTTGTTTGATTTGTCCGGTCTATTAATATTAAATGCCTTTGATGTCCATATATTTCTCCTACATTATTTTAACATACTCTATAGTCTAGCTTAATATTTGTGTAATAAATGAATACGAATTACCGCTGGGGATAATATTTCGGTAGCAATAGATCTAGTAACTACCGACTGCCTTATCATCATTTACCATCAGGTGAGATGGAGGCCAAGTGCAAATCATACATTAAATAAACATACAAATATTTATACTGTGAGCAATATCTTCTATCACATCCTTACTTACGAGGGGCATACCGAAAAGATCGGTAATCGAGTACTTTCGATTTAATTAGATTAAAAACTCTTTTTGATGAATAAACACTGGTTAGTTGAAAATCGAATACAATTGACAGAATTAAAAAAAAAATTTTTTTAAAGAACAATATCAGTTTGAAATTGATAGGTCGATAAAAAAATGGAGCTTACAAGAGAAAGTTTCCGTGCCATAATTTTTTACAACTTTCGACGAGGATTATCTCAGGGACAATGTCTCGCTGAGCTTATATCTATATTCAAGAGTGAAGCGCCTAGCCAGACGACAATATATCGCTGGTATTCTGAATTCCGGCGTGGACGTGCTTCTCTTGGCACCGTACCTTCCACAGGCCGGCCAAAAACAGCGGTTACACCAGAAAATGTCGCTGTTGTGCGCCGAATGATACAGGATGACCGACATATTACATATGAGCAGATTCGGGCTACTTTAGGGATAGGTATGACTGCGATACAAACTGTTTTACATGGTGAACTGGGAGTGAGAAAGCTAGTTTCCCGCTGGGTGCCCCATAATTTGTCCGAAGAGCAAAAGGCGGCTCGTGTCAATTGGTGCCGGTCTACTCTGCAACGCTTCAACGGAGGAAAGTCAAAAGCAGTTTATAACATTGTCTCTGGTGATGAATCATGGATCTATTCATATGAGCCAGAAAGAAAGCATCAGTCGGCTGTCTGGGTCTTCGCAGGTGAGATCAAGCCAACAAAAGTTGTCCGCTCTCGCAGCGTATCGAAGAAAATGGTCGCTTCGTTTGTCGCGAAAACAGGACATGTAGTCACAGTTCCCTTAGAGGAACGGAGAACGGTTACCGCTGATTGGTATACAACGGTTTGTTTGCCACAGATGATATCCGAACTCCGTAGAGGTAACCCGAAACGACGCATAATCCTCCATCACGATAATGCGAGCTCTCACACCGCTCAGAAAACAAGCGAGTTTTTGAAGCAGGAAAACGTTGAATTAATGGATCATCCTCCATACAGCCCTGATCTGAGTCCCAATGATTACTTTACATTCCCTAGAATCAAAGATTTATTGCGTGGTCAGCGGTTTCAAGGTCCAGAAGAAGCAGTGGAAGCATACAAATCGACGATTTTGACCATGTCAACTTCGGACTGGAATTGCTGCTATAATAATTGGTTCGAACGAATGCAAAAGTGCATTAACTGCAACGGAGAATACTTCGAAAAGCAATAAAAATAAATTTAGTTATTTCCTGTATGTATTGTTTTATATTCCCGATCATTTCGGTATGCCCCTCGTACCACTAAGCCAATAAAAAACAATTTCAAAATATTAGCGTAAAAAACAGAAACTCAATTGAAAACAAGTATACTTTGCAACTCAACTGAAAGCAATGTCAACAGAATACCACAAAATACATTCCCAACAAACATAAAAACAATATATATAAGTGACTAATAAATAATAATAATGAAACAATAGCTAACCACAGATATGTGCAAAATGAATCACAAAGTGGGCACTGATGCGGTGGCTCCCTATACACACGGTTTTATAATAAATCAATGGCGGCAGGAAGAGAATACTGAAATAACATTTCAGCAATTGTACATAATCTAATCATTTCTTTAGGTACGAAATGAGATTGTCATTTTTATCGGGAGATACGAGATAAGAATTTGCCGATGATTTAGGGAAATATGAGAGGTTTAATGGTATTTGTGACGTTCGAAATTTTACTCGACTGCGGCGAAGCGAAGGGGTTATGATTTAGCGTGTGCACATATGTTCATCTGTGCCATTATGTGTTGTGTAGTCATGGGGAAATAATTACAAATGTACAAGGGTGTGCACTTGGCCTTCGTCTCACCTGATGGTAAAGCCCTCAAACTAATCAGGGCGTGCATCTGATACCTTTTACACTGTAACACAACTGTGCTATTAAAACTGCTGTTCGAGGGCAGACTTAGCATCAGCTAAATACCACAGCAACATGACCATAACTGGTGAACATATCATACCAAACCGAGTACCGATAATCATCCCCACTTGTAATCGAACCTGGGCCTCCGGGTTGTAAGGCCACGAAGGCGGTTAAAATGCTTGCATAAAAATGTTTTGTGACTGACTATAGTGATGGCCCCATGACATATCAAAGCTTAGGATAATTATTGTAAAAAAAACTCCGTTATTTATCAGTAGAACACATTTATTAGTTTTTATTATTTTTCTTACAGAACGTCAATAAACAACTAATGTAACCTGCATATATTTTTTAAAGAAGAACGCATTCGAAATTTTGAACGATAACATTTTTATACAAAATGTTTTCCATAATCTTTTGAAACATACTTTTATAGAGATAAATACAAATCGGGGATTTCAGGGACGGGCACTACCCCGGACATCCAACCTTTTTCAATAACAATCTAAAAATAGTACATCAGATTATAATGTCGCGGAATAAGTAGTACCTGCCTACTCTGTGAATTCGGCCTAGCTTAGAATTCGGAAGTACCATATGTTTGACATACAAGCAAATAAATAAATATTCATATCCCTTATGTCCAATTTATATTTAATTAATTATTGTCAATGCCAGCTACTCAATTATTATGGAGCATATTATTAGAATTTACGTTAACATGTCCGATTACTTAACATACTTATAAATCCCTTCCCCAGTCTTCCTGCCCAGCTTTCCCTCCGCGACTAGTTTGTCCAGCAGTGGGATAGGCTCAAACACCGGGAGTCCAGTCTTCTGCAACATTATCCCGAGGATGAATTGCTTGGTATCCAGGCCGGTAAAGTCGGCCAGCTCTAAGGGACCCATGGGTAATCCTGCGCCAAGTTTCATCCCTACGTCAATGTCTTGGGCTGATGCGTCACCTGAAATACATATTTATATGCATCTTAAGCTTTTCTGAAGAAGGGGGGTATGTATGATGTGTTTACACTTGGATGTTGCGCGTGCGCACCCCGAAGCCTCCAGCTAATGAGGCGCTAGCTCAGCTACCTTTCATACTGGCATACAACAGTGCTATCTGTTTGGCGGCAGACTTAGGTAATATGATGGTAGCTAGCTAGACGGACATAAAAAATGCCCTATCATCAATCAAAACCTAGTACTCCCACGGGGAATCGAACCCAGGATCTAGGGATTGTTTATATCGCTGACGATATTACGCGTTGGTCTAGCTAGAAGTTGTCTATTTACTCTTCGTTTCAAGATTCCCAAGTAGCAAGGAACACTGAAACCGGTAATGCATTATAAGTACTAGCACAATAAGTTTGCCCCTCTGAAGTTAGTCACAAAAGACCGCGAAGTATCAATTATTCACGTATAAATGGGAGGCAAGGCAAGTTAGCGGGTGCAAAGAAATGTCCTAGTGTTGTATGTCATCTAGGGAAGGGATTATCGGAAACAATAGACACATATTCCGTGCATAATAAATGTAGAAGCAAAGCACTTTTGGTGCGAGCTGTAGGAATATCCACTGCTTACACGCGCCTGTATGCACTATTGTTATGATTCACTTTTAACAGGATATCCATCACCTTCTACAAGAGAGATTTAAATATAGTAATAGGTTATAGAGCGGTCATTGGGAAACGTTTCATATAAACATTTTGATTGAAAAGTCAACGATATGTCAAATGTCTTGTACGGCCGCGTGACGTGATGTGACACTAGATTGAGTAACTTATTACCAATTGGTAATAAGTTTACCAATTGGTAATAAGTTTAGGATCAAAATGTTTGTTTGCTTTGTCCGGTCTATTAATATTAAATGTCTTTGCCTTCTACGCATTATTATTCTAAGCATAAGGTTATCTGTACAAATTAATTTATCTGAAGCGATATTTATAAATGAGTGTTGCAACTTATCTGTAAGTCTACACATGGTATCGTAGTTAGAGTGCAATTAGCGTCGATATGTGCAATCAGTGAAGTTCGACAAGAGTGACGTCAGAGGACAATAAACTTGTAAATAATGATAGCTTAGCTTATATAACGTTATTGCAGTCCATGATAACCTGCAAGTCACGGGCGGGCGGCTAAATTAGTCAAATGTAATAAGGACTTAATAACGTCTTCCGTTTCAAAGGTGGCCAAAAGCCTGCCCTTGTACCTCCAGTTTTCTCTGTCAAATGCTTCTTTATCCAGTGTAGTTTATCTTGCTATCTCTTTCGTGGTCTGCTGTGACGTCATTAACTAAAGTCAACGCTAGAATTTCACGGGCTAGTTTGACATGAGTGTGTGTAGGAAAGTGTTGCCGAACATTTTAAATAGTGATGTACAAATGACAATATATAATAAGGCTATCATGGTGTTAATGTTAATGATGCTCATTTGGCGACATTATAATCCGATCTTCTATAGTTGGATAATTATTACTTATCAAAGACAGCAATATCAATTCTATTTTAAAGATAATGGCAAAAGAAATTTTGTATGGAAGCATTGTGAGCGAATCCCGTTAACATATTTCTGTATCTAATTGGATTAACAAAATTTCAATTTTTAAATGTTTTTATTTTAATAAGGACGCTGACGCCGAGTCATTATTTGTATCAGCCATCTTTGTAGCCAGTTTGTAGGTTGATCTGCAAATCAGTGAAGAAACAAAGTGTAAAAATTCTTTGCTGTGCAAATTGCCAGATAAATGTTTTCGGGAACCTTTGGCAATGCTATGGAAAGGGTAAACGAAGAGTAAGCTAAGATGCGGAGGCGATCCGAATAAAAACAAACATGTAAATAAGTGTCATTTAATCACGCAACTTCATTTCGTCTTGTTATACTTGTAGAATCCCTCTCCGCTCTTGATCCCCAGCTTCCCCTCCTGGACCATGCGGTCCAGCAGGGCTATGGGCCTGAACACCTGGTCCCCGGTCTTCTCGAACATGACCTGCAGCGCGTACTTGTTTGTGTCTAGTCCGGTGTAGTCCGCGAGCTCGAACGGGCCCATGGGGTAGCCCGCGCCTAGCTTCATACCGATGTCGATGTCCTCCTTGCTAGCATCACCTGTAATAAAATGCACAGAGATTTATATTTTATAAAAATTCACTCTGTACAATATTTAACAAGTTCAAAAATAACCAGAAATCGACTACAACTGCCTTAAAAGTCTACAACAAATTTAAGACTTGTATGGTTTTCTCATGGATGTCATTGACAGAAATGGGACCACACGGAAAGCATCAGCTTTCAAATAAAAAAAGAATCATCGAAATTGGTTCATTCAGTCGAAAGTTCTGAGGTAACAAACATAAAAAATAACCGTCGAATTGAGAACCTCCTCCTTGTTGGAAGTCGGTTGAAAAATCAGCGAAAAAAGAAAGATCTTTAGGAAAAGACTAAGCTTGCATTTTTGGAAGTCATTTGTAGGGTTTCGTATCTCAAAAGAATCGATTTGTTGTCCGTCTGTCTGTCCATTTTTTCTCAAGTTGAAATTAATATCAATTTCTCTGTTTGTAGTCCCTTGCAGCAGCAAATCGCCGAAGTTCCCTTCCCATTGACCTAGAATCATGAAATGTGTCAAAAAGCAAGATCGTACAGCCCAAGTGTTCCTTTACTTATAAGAGTGCCGTGCTTGGGCCACCCCAGTCACACTCGGTTCCAATTTGGTACACCTTTTTTTCATTCATCTCACCTGATGATAAGGCCATTGGATGGCAAGCGTGCTCACCCAGAAGCCTTAAGCTAATGATGCGCTGTCACTGCTACTTTGCATACCGGTACACAACAGTGCTATTAACACTGCTGTTTGAAAGAAAAAAATATATTTGCCAAGTACATAGTATTTTTACACGGTGTTTAGATAGTAATTTCAATTAGTTCGATGTACTTAACCTGTCCACAGGTGTGCAAATATTATAAACAGGAATTTAATTGTTGAAAAATTAGTTCGGCGGCAGACTTAGGTAACATCTACCTACAGGTCGGAGTTATCTAGCCAGGCGGACATAGAAAATGCCATACGAACAACCCAACTGGGAACCCGGGACCTCCGGATGATTAGTCCAACATTTATCCATCAGGCCACGGAGGCGGTCATACTTTGGCACACCTTGATCACACCTTGTTGATTAACAGAAATCAGTCACGGGTCCATCTAATACCTTCAATAGTTAATCAAATTGCCCTCTCATATTGGGCATTTTCCAAACTGCTCGGTCATTATGAATAACGACATATCACTTTGTCCATAACATAGCCATTAAGCCAGTGTTCCTTAGTGCCCTTTTCATGCGAATGTGCAACGAGTCGACATGTTCTTTTGCGAAGAGAGTTTTTTTGGTTTGAGGAGTGACATAGACAACCTTATGCCTCGGTATATACATATATAAAGTAAATCCCACCACCAGCCATACCCAGAATACATAAAACAACAATACTTACATCAAGTCACATGCAACAATTATATTCACACCGTGCAACTACTGCAATAGAGAACAGTTTGATATTTTTCTCGCACACACTGTCCGTTTACAATTAAGTCAATATTTGAAATGTATGTCCGTTGACATTCTGACATCGTTGGCTGTGTTGTGTTCAACTCAGAGGACCCAAACTCTTGACATTATCAGACACTGCTGGCAAGCCAGTGAATGTAACGTTTAGCACCCATCGTACACTCAAGTACAAAAATTTGTTCCCGCTTTTGTACCATGTCACAGTCACCCTTCCTTGTTCCTGTGCAGAGTTGACGGAAACTTCAATAGGCTAATGTGTACACTTACAACAAAATACTAACTTCCCAGTCTGTATGGGATTACAGTTCCACCACACCATAAGCAATATTAAACTAGCGGACATTTAACCAACTGGCCGTAGTCCCAATACTAAAATCGATCTACTTCGTAAGACCTTTACATGAAAGGATTTGCTTCTTTTTTTTTAAATTGTACTTGATGCTGTTAGTCCTGCGACCAAACTGTGGCCATTACAGGTACAAGTGAGCAATGGAGAACTTTAAAAAAAAATTCGAGATTTAGCTTCAAAGGAACCTGAAATATTTTTTCGTGTGAGACTATCAAGGCATGTATTTACAATTACCGGCAAACAACTTGAAAATTGACCTTGACTGCCAGTAAACGATTTGAGGCGCGTGATTGCCCGAATAGTCCCCTTGCGCCCCTCTGTCACCCGGGATGCGCGAGCTCACCCCAACTATGCCCATTATTGTTCAAGCTGTGTGCCGGGAACTATTAATTATTTACCTCTCTCATACATCCTCAGTGCCTCAGCGCTGTAGGGTCCGAGCAGGCGGTTGACCACGAACCCGGGGGTGTCCTTGCACGTGATGCAGGTCTTCCCCACCGACTTCCCCCACGACATCATCGCCTGGTACGTCTCCTCGGAGATGTGATCCCCTTTGATCACCTCCAGGAGTTTCATCACCGGTACCGGGTTGAAGAAGTGCAGACCGCCATATCTAGAAATGCAACCATCATCATCATTAATCAACTGCTGATCGAGACCCTCCCACAAATCGCCACGACAAGCGAGGTTTCGAGCATTAGGGTGTTCAACCTCCTATCTTTAATTATTGTATTGCAATGATCAGAATTAAAAATATATAATGTAAGCCAATGTCCTAGTAACACAGTTGCGTTTCAGCAACATAAATATCAGGAACCGAGCATGCGCGCGCGCCCTCTCACTGGCGCCGTGCTAGATGCGAGTGAGCAGTGCAGAACTAATTGTTTGAATTGTTAGAGTAATGTGTGATGCGGCGGTACGCGGTCGGGTACTGCATAGCTCGCATTACTTACACATGTCTGTTTTGTACCATGTCGTATTCACATTGGCATTTTCATCAACATACTGCATAGGGGGAAGAAAGGGTGAATGTGCCATGGTACAAAAGTGGGTACATTTTTGTACTTGAGTGTACAAAATCATTCTTATTAGTTTTTTGTCGCCTGTTTTGCGTGTGTTTAATGTTTTTATCCCAAAAACCTAGATAAAAATATTTTTTTTAAAATATTTTTTTATGATAAATTTTTGGATAACGTTTTTAATTTAAAAGTGAACAACAAGCCTGTACATGTCCATACATTTGTGTAACATATCTTTCCAAACAAATCTAATAACCCTCACCTGTCTTTCCTCTTGATGCCGGCTCCTATTTCATTGATGGAGATGGAGGAAGTGTTCGTGGCCAGTATTGTGTGCTCCGGAGCCAGCTGCAACATAAAATAAATTATTTTAATATTGATCCAACCTTACATCTCTATAGCCTATATCTATCCAAGTGTCTTTAGTGATGTCAAAGATGAACAATGGGTTTGAATGAACTTGCCCTTTACCTCACCCACATAGCAAGTGACAATAAGGTTGTTTGATTGAAAGCATCCTCACCCAGAAGCCCTAAGTTAAAGAGGTTCTGTCTGTCTGCAGGTTTCATATTTTATTGCCAGAACAAAAAAGTGCTACTAACATTGCAATTGGTGGAGGACCTACCTATAATATATTAGTAGTGGTAGCTCCACCACCTACCACTATAGATTATTTATTTTAATTTTATTTTAGTTTATTCGGAAAACATACAGTTGGATTTTTATAAGTATACAAAAAAAAAATGAATACTAGAAACCATTTAAACGTTTTCACATATGTTCTTCTATAAAAAACAGCGTCACTAAAGCACGCGGAAATGTACATACATAAAAAAATTCCCAAAAATATGAGGAAAGAGAAGAAAAAAAATATTTTTATGCACTAATAACTATTTACGAAATGACAAATAATATTAGGTGACCGGATGAGAGTCGTAGAAGTCGCCTGCCATAAGTTTCCTTATATGTTGTGGCGTAGAGTTGAAAAGGTCAACTTCGGGGCGAGCGGTAACTAATTTATTAAATTTGGAACATGCTCAAATAAAAAATGAATTTTGCTGGTAGTTTATATATGCAGACATAGAAAAATGGCATACCATCAACCAAAACAAATTACAAAGATATCAATCATTGGGAATGGAACCTAGGACCCCCTGATTTTGAGTCCAAGTGTGTGGCTACTAGGCCATGAGGACGGTTAAAATATTTAAATCATTTTAAGGAGGTTCTTGCACTTTGATGGGGGTATAAAATTTTTTATGCAAGTCATATGAAGTTAGTTAATAGATTTATAAAAAATGAATGAATTAAGTAAATCTTATAATATTGTTGGCGATCAGCAACAATCTTTCAGATATAAATATATTTTTAAATATTTTTTATTATTATTAAATTGTTTTATATTTGTCAATGTGTGTGTAAAATGGCGTGCGCTCTATATTAGTTCGAAATTAATAAAATACCATTTAAAAAAACTGTCGGGTTATCATTACTGGGCGGCCATCTCATCGCCAACAAATATAAAATTGTTTTTATATTATAATTGTAACCATTTTGTTTCAATTGATTTTATAATTTTCCTAAGGGCTACTTACTTATATCAGTTTATGATAAATCTTATCTATCTTTCACATTTTATCTGCTTTGGTACTATTTATTTATGGGATTTATCTACAAGTCAGCAGGTACAAATAACCTAGGCTTACAAGCAGATAAGTCTGATAGCACATGTGTAATTTCTGTACAAAAACACTATGAAAACGTTACATCGTTTTTCAAATTCTAAGATTCGGCATTTACACCTGACAGGCAAATTGGTGATTGCACAAATATGTCAGTGATAACAGTATGTTGTTGATAAATATCAGTTAGCTTATCTGATTGAATTTGTATAGTTACTGTCAGATACAATTTTAACATCTCAAAATGGACTTTAAACCATTTCAATCCATGTCTTAAATTAAGAATCAGCAAAGTGCACATGTCAATATTTTTAAATTGAAGGACACACTGTAATTTTTATTCATTCTTAACATTTAACATATAGTACCTCTTCTAGTTAACCTATTTAGTAAAATACATAAAGTTTCTCGCATGCTATGTTTGCCCCTCCGAAGTTAGCCCTCACGATTTTCGCGCATATACAGTCGGAATATGTGTGTATTATTTTTGATAATAACTATCCCTAGATGACATAAAACAGTAGGACATTTCTTTCCATCCGCTAACTTGCCTTAACTCCCATTTATATGTTAATAATTGATACTTCACAACCCTTTGTAGCTAAATTCAGAAAGGCAAATTTAGTTTGTAAGTACTGTACCTAGTCTAGCTCTATGATTTTTAATTTAAAACTGAAACTATCATTTTAGTTCAGTTTAGTTAAACAATAGAAGAGCATATACCTGATCAAGCTTGTTAAACAGTTCTTGCTTGACGTCCAGTTTCTCGACGATGGCTTCTACAATCAGATCCACATTCACCCCCTCCTCCACCTTAGTGGTTACTTTGACCCGGCTGTATGCATCCTTCACGAAGCTCTCTGCCTTACTTGGGTCATCCTTATACAGTTTCCTTGAAACTCGTGTTAGGTTGTTTTGAATAGATTTCTGGGCTTTCTCTAGAAGTTCTGGTTTCACATCAACGATGGTAACATTTTGACCGGCTTGAGCTGCAACCTTTATTTTTATAACAGTTTAATAAGGATAACAAGAAGTTTCTGTTCCATGTATTAACTAGTCTTTAACCAAACTCTCTCCAAAAATTAAAGTCCAAATTTAATCAAAGTCAATAACCGATAAAGTTATAAAAAGTGACTTTAAATAGAATTAATAGCCAAAATGTACAATTCTGACTAAAGAAACAGTTTTTATACTAAATATATATCTACTATTTAAATAAATAGTAAACTCAACTAAGTGACATTATGACAAAAATTAATTATTGATGTACAAATATTTGATATGAAAATATGGTGATACGAAAATATGGTGATATGAAAAATATGGTGTTAAGAAAATGTGTTTAATTATAAAGTCCATTGAACTCGACACAAACTGTATTGCTTACCTGAGCGATACCGGAGCCCATCAGCCCTCCGCCGACCACTGTTACTGTTTTAATTGCATTTAAAGAGGCAGAACTAGAAAAGTTCCTAGTTATTCCGACTAACTTGTTCATTTTGCGCGATTTCACGAGAGTGGCGGGAGAAAGCCGGCAGCGGAATGTCACGGGAGGTAAACAGCCTGTACCGACCGACGGACGTTGGACCGCGCTCAAAGCGAAACGAAGGCCACAAGATGATAATTTTATGATAACGAACACACCAAGCAACTATCGAGTTAACTTTAATTGTAGTATGATGATAACGGCACTTACCCGTCATAAAGATATTTGCGGCCCGATAGACGGCTTGAAGAACACATTTTTTACAGTATTATTATAATTTAAAGTAAATAAAACGACGAAAATAAATAAATTCAAAAGATTTCACGTATTTACTTTACGTTCTGTTTCATCTAGTGCAATACTATACTAGTCACAAGAAAATGGAAAATATTTTTAAAGAGTCAAAATAAGTTTAATGTTAGTAATGTACCCTATCCCCTATTTAAAAAAGGTTCCAAATATTTTTTATCCCTCGAAATCTTTGCGATATTACGTTGTAATTATTGATAAATTAATTGCAAAAATTCATAAAGGTGTAACAGTCACCTTATTATTGTATACAATTAGTTTAACTTAGGAATCGTGGGTAACAATGTTTATGAAGTGGCAACACTTTCTGTGTAGTTGTCAAACAGTTATGTTATAAAGTGGCAACACTTTCTGTGGGGCCTTTAAATAGTCGCTCCGCCATTCGGAGTGACACATTCGTATCGGTAACATTGTAAGACGAAGTGCTGCCCAAGTTACGAATAAAGCAAATCTATATTCAAAAGGTTGTTTGATTGGACATTCGCTTTCATCTTCAGAAGTGGGATAACCACCCACAAGTGTAAAGGTACGTAATTTGTTTTTAATACTAAAACTTACATAGTTCAAAAAGTGCGTTTATTTTATTTAAAATGTAAATGGTTGATACGTCAGGGTTAACCAGTGAGTGAATTAATCACTTATACTATACAATACACACATTTAGTCACGCATTGTTTTGTAATTGTATTGCCGGGGCTACTCTCCGGGACAATTACATTACTGAGCGTCAATCGCTGTCGCCAGGGCACTCCCTGGAAGCGATTGATCATGCCACACACATTTAGTCACGCATTGTTTTGTAATTGTATTGCCGGGGCTACTCTCCGGGGCAATTACATTACTGAGCGTCAATCGCTGTCGCCAGGGCACTCCCTGGAAGCGATTGATCATGCCACACACATTTAGTCACGCATTGTTTTGTAATTGTATTGCCGGGGCTACTCTCCGGGGCAATTACATTACTGAGCGTCAATCGCTGTCGCCAGGGCACTCCCTGGAAGCGATTGATCATGCCACACACATTTAGTCACGCATTGTTTTGTAATTGTATTGCCGGGGCTACTCTCCGGGGCAATTACATTACTGAACGTCAATTGCTGTCGCCAGGGCACTCCCTGGCAGCAGTTGATCATGCCACACACATTAGAGTCACGCATTTTTTTTGTAATTGTATTGCCGGGGCTACTCTCCGGTACGATTACATTACGGAGCACACACGTTAGTCACACATTGTATGTAATGATGGGGAATTACGTTACTGGAAGTCTTTCGCTGTAGTCGGGTACTCCCTAGAGGCGGTAACCAAAATAACACTGGTTAACCAATGGCTATGCGGTCTTGTTAAACAACTGAGGTTGGTAAAATAGAATCATAGAAACGCGGACCGCAATATGTTATAATTTTTTGTTTAAATATAAATTGTCTGATGATACAGTGATCATTACCGTCAGCAAATGCCGATTTATTTTGTGTCTGATCGATTTTTATAGTACTAGAATTATCAAAGCGTAAAAGTATTATAAAAGAATAAAATATCTCGTTGGGATGCCGTCGTGCTGCTGACTGCCGCCGATGCGCCAACGACCCGTTGCGATTTTTATTTAATTTCAATTGAAACCTAATTGTAATGTGCTGTGACATCATTTTAGGCATCTAATTCATTCTTTTTCTCTCTCTAATTCTCAAGTTAGGCATCAATGGTATATCTAATCTAGACATTAAGCTGCAGATTGAGTTCGTTACAATATTACGGTTCTTATTCCCTAGCATGGTGAAGGTAATTAAGGTGCGAGAATGATTATCAATATAGATTTAATACATTACGTGGACAACAACAAACATTCACATATATATTGAAGTCCTTTTCCTCTTCAATTCATTTCAATTATTATAAGAGGTTATTGCAAATAGAAAGTTATTACCATATATACTAATAAAACTAATAAACTGCAACACGCACTCATATTTTTGGGTTGAGTTTCAGACTATGGACACCAATGGTAGTGGCGGGACACGTGCGGAGACTGTAAGTCGCGGAAGTCGACGGACGCGCAGTGCAAGCCGCCGAAGTGGGTCACGCGATCGTCGCGAATGTAGCCGCACGCCACGCCGAGTCTTGAATACTCCGGAGCAAATTCAGGGTGACCAAGAGCGTAGCAGAACTCGAGACCGCAACCAAGAACGCAATAAAGTGTATGAGCGCTCCCGGAACCGTAGCCGTACCCGAAGCCGAAGCCTAGGGCGTGTATTGAAGGATAAGGAGGATGAGCTTGAAATGGAAAGAAAACGCCGTATGGCTTTGGAAAGTCAGTTAAAAAGTAGAGAGTATGAGCGTCTCCTTGACCGCAGTCGTACACGAAGCCGGAGCACTAGGCGTGGTTTGAAAGACAAGGAAAAAGAGATTGAACTGGAACGGAAGCGCTGCATGGCTTTGGAAACTCAGTTAAAAAGTAAAGGGTATGAGCGCCTCCGTGACCGTAGTCGGACACGAAGTCGGAGTTCTAGGCGTGTTTTGAAGGATAAGGAAGAGGAGCTTGAGCTGGAAAAACAATGCCGAATGGCCTTGGAAAGCCAGTTAAAAAGAGATAGGCTGCGGAGGCACGAGGAACGCGAACCGTACAGACGGTCTAAGTTACATGAACAGAGATTGAGTCCGAGTAAGGACAATGATGAAGCCAGGAGGCCCAGGTATGAGTCAACATCTGTGTTTTTTAATGAATTCTTAAAAGTTTTTAAGGGTCAGGTGTGTGAGCGTGATAGTTTCCCTGCGTTAAACAATGTCATCCCCGAATTCGATCCCATGAGCAAGGAACAGACCATAATGGTCTGGCTAAATAAAGTTGACGAATGCACAGAAATCTATAAATGGAATGACAGACAAACAATCCACTACGCTCTACCTAAACTGTCGGGTCATGCTAAACTTTGGTACCAGGGGCTACCATCCTTAAAACGTACATGGTCTGAGTGGAAAATTCTGTTGGCAGAATCATTCCCTGCCACCGAGAATTATGCAGAATTATTGACTGAAATGCTTAATAAACGAGCTCGATTCGGTGAATCTCTTGAGCTTTATTATTTTTCAAAAGTAAATCTGTTAAACCGCTGCAAGATTTTCGGGAGGGAAGCAATAGACTGTATTATTCATGGGGTAGATGATAGGGGAGTTAGAGTAGGTGCTCAAGCAGCTAAATTCGGAAAACCTGAAGAAGTGTTACAATTCTTCAAAACCCTCAAAAACCAAGCGAGAGATACTAATGTAGATGTTAGGAGAGACAAACGTCCCGCTAATAATCAAAACAACGTCCGCCTAAATAAATTTACGGAAAACGTAAACCGTGTTAAACAACGCCAAAACCCAGAAGAAATTATCTGTTTTAATTGTAAAGAAAAGGGACATCCATGTTCACGATGCCCTAAACCTATTATCAAATGCACGTACTGTCATCTGATCGGTCATGTGTTAGCTGATTGTCCTAAGAAAAATTCGAAACCTGAACCAAAAGAAAAAAACATTCTAAGAGTGCTATTAGATGAAGATTCTGGAATTACGCTTTCACCATTACACAAAAACAGCAAAATACTAGAACGAACAAATGATAGTATTGCTGACATATACAAAATAATAATAAGAATCAATAGGTTACCTATTACATGTCAAGTAGATTTAGGTAGTGAAGCGACGCTAATACGCAAGACTGATGCCCAAAAACTTGGTCTGATTTGGTCAGTAGTGAATGGTCCACTACTACGGGGCTTAGGAAATGTACCATATTTGCCTCTAGGAAAAAATCAGGCAACGATTGAGGTACAAGGTGTTGTTGAAAAGGAGGTAGATATTTTTGTTGTAGAAGATCACCTTATCAACACACCGGTATTATTGGGACATTCTTTTACTGAACGCCCTAACGTATGCATCACAAAAACCGCAACAGATCTTAGATTTGAGAGAACGAATCAACGCAATGATAAAGTGATACTGAGAACAATAGACGCGACCAGTATTGGAGTAGGGGAAATGAAAACAGTCCGTGTCAGTACCGATGAACTATATAGTGGGACAGTATACGTTGGTGGATCGGTGAGAGGATGTCCAGGTTGTGAACATTATCTTCTGCCCGGAGAATATGAAATACATAAGGGGGCTTGCCTACTTCTGGTACAGAGTCTAAGCATAAAACCGATAACTTTGCCTAAAGGCACGTTAATAGTTAGAGGTACATATATAGGGACAGAAAAACGTATTTTGAGTGTAACTACAGATTATGACACTTTTAATCAGAAACCGCTTGTCCAATGCGGTGAACGTCTTACTTCAAATGAAAGACAAAGATTAAATAATGTGTTGGAGAAGTTCAAAAATAGTTTCTCGACTGGTATGCATGATCTGGGGTATACAACGGAAACAGAAATGGTCATACAATTAAAAGATTCTGATCCAGTTGTATATAGACCATATCGGCTGTCTCATTCTGAGCGGAAATACGTACAAAACAAGGTCGATGAAATGGTTGAGTGTGGTATAGTTCGTGAATCGAATTCACCTTACGCTAGCCCAATAGTATTGGTGCAAAAGAAGTCTGGTGAGAAGAGACTGTGTGTAGACTATCGCGCACTCAATGGTAAAACTAGAAGGGACCATTACCCCCTCCCAAGGATCGAAGACTTGCTGGACCGACTGTCTGGTGAAACAATCTTCACAACTCTCGATTTAGCATCTGGTTATCATCAGATACCCATTTCGGAAGAGTCTAAAGATAAAACCGCTTTTGTCACTCCAGACGGACAGTACGAATACAATCGAATGCCCTTTGGATTAGCAAATGCACCAGCTGTTTTCCAAAGGGTAATGCATAAAATCCTAGACAAAGGCAAAGTCAAATATGCAATTGTCTATATGGATGACATATTGATACCTGCTAAGTCATTTGACGAGGGATTAACGCGCCTGGAAGAAGTACTCAGTTTACTGCAACAAAGTGGCCTTACTTTAAAAATGGAAAAGTGTAATTTCTTTCAAGAAACCATAGAGTTTCTAGGGTTTGAAATAGGTAAAGAAGGCGTTAAGCCTGGCATACAAAAAACTGAGGCAGTAGCAAAGTTTCCTACACCTTCAAACCTGCACGAAGTTCGAAGGTTTCTAGGACTTTCCAGTTTTTTCAGGAGGTTTGTTGAAGGTTTCGCTTCAATAGCTAGGCCACTAACGAACCTCCTGAGGAAGGATTCTGCCTGGAAATGGAGTTCTGAAGAGCAAACTGCATTCGAAACTCTTAAGCGCATTCTTACCGATAGACCTGTGTTAGCGTTGTATGATTATAATGCGGAGACTCAATTGCATACAGACGCTAGCAAAATGGGTTTGGCAGGAATATTAATGCAGCGTACAGGGGCAAACCCCTGGAAACCAGTGGCGTACTATAGTAGACAAACTTCTGGTGACGAACAAAAACTTCACTCGTTTGAGCTCGAGACCTTAGCCGTTATCAGTTCACTTAACAAGTTCAGAGTGTACCTGCTAGGCATTAAATTTAAAATTGTCACTGACTGCAACGCTTTACGAACAACGTTTACCAAACGCGATCTTATACCACGTATCTCTAGGTGGTGGATACAATTCCTTGAATATGACTGTGAAATTGAATACCGGCCTGGTGACAAAATGGCGCACGTAGATGCACTTAGTAGGAGTCCAGTGTCTGGGAAAGAAGACAGTGTGCATGTTTTGGATGTACTATCCGTTAATATAGAAGACTGGATAGTGACAACACAATCGGCTGACTCCGAAATCAGACGCATCAAAGAAGTTTTGGAAGATCCAGAAACTGCCAAAATTGCAAACATTCATAAAGAATACAAGGTGAAAAACGGACGCCTATTCAGAGTTATCGATGAGAACATAATGCGCTGGGTAGTACCAAGAGGAGTGCGTTGGCAACTGTTGAAAGCCAATCACGACGATGTGGGTCATTTCGGATTCGAGAAAACGCTGCAACGTTTGCGTGCATACTACTGGTTTCCAAAAATGCGTCGGTTTACAAAAAAGTATGTTTCAGCTTGTTTGGAATGTGCGCATCACAAAATTCCATCAGGGGCAAAAGAGGGTGAACTCCACCCAATCCCGAAAGTTGAAATCCCGTTCCACACCATCCATGCAGACCATCTGGGACCGTTTTTGCGAAGTAAGCATAAAAACTCTTACCTGCTGGTGATAGTTGATTCATTTACAAAATACGTAAATTTAACACCGGTTCGTAGTACGAAGACTAAGGAGACTATTAGAGTGTTCAGGAACTTTTTCAGTTACTTTGGGACCCCCGCACGTCTCATTACTGATAGGGGAACCAGCTTTACTAGTAAGAAGTTTAAAAAATTTGTACAGGGATCAGGGATCAAACATGTCTTAAATTCAGTCGCCACTCCTCGCGCTAATGGTCAGGTTGAGCGCTATAATCGAACGATTCTCGCTTCGGTTGGCAGCGTGTCTCACGGTAAAGAGCCTGAGAGGTGGGACGAATGCGTGCAAGATGTCCAATTGGGCATAAACTCCACCATACACGAAGTAACAAAAAAGTCTCCGACAGAATTGCTATTTGGACGTAAAACGACTAGTCCGTCTCAAGGAGTACTAAATTTTGTTACAAAAGATTTAGACAGCGAAGCAATAAATATTGATCTGAACTCGGTTAGGGAAGAAGCTAGGAACCTAATAATTAAAAATCAAAACCAAAACAAGGAAAGGTTTGACAAAAGTAGAAAAAAATGTACTCAATACAAGGTAGGTGATCTGGTCCGGATAATAAGAGCCATAGCTTCTGGCTCTGGACAGTCAAAAAAACTTGAATCGAAATGTCAAGGGCCGTATCGGATTAAAAAATATTACCAAATGATCGTTTCGTAGTAGAAGACACTCCCTTAACAAAGAAAGGCAGGCGGTATGAAAATATAGTAGCGATAGACAAAATTTTTCCATGGTTAAGCTTTGACAATGATCCAACCAATGTTTCATCTAGTGAAGAAGAGTGAGAAATCACTTTGTTCGGGTAGAGCTATTGCGTTCACATACATCATTCTGACAATTGTGTATAATTAATATTCATAGCATATGTTGACTCATTGGAACGCATTAGGCTGTGATCACGACTGATCGCGACTCACACCAATTGTCACTGAGCATGATCACATTACATGTGATTATGACTGAGCATGGTCGAATGCGACTATGACATGGAGCACAATGATGTGTCGGAATGTTACAGACGGATCTGTAACATCTTAGTTATAATGTAGAGCATAAGATGTATAAGTAGTCGTTTGTATAAACTATTACAACTAATTAAAGATTAATTGATTAGAAATATAGTCTAGGTAAGTCCATTACAGTTAATTGGAAACATTGGTTACAGCAACTTTGTGAAGCCAATTAATATAAATATTACCATTGTATCATTGAGTTAAATTAGCATGAGTAAATATGTTCTAATCAGTAACCTTATTGTATATACTTAAAAATTTTAGATTAATAAAATCGTTGAAATTAGTAAAATTGGAATCACCTAATATTATATAATCAACCTTTTTTTTATATAAAAAAAAACTCTCTATCTTGCGTTAAACGAGAGGACTCGTTTTGAGGCGGATGGCCGGATGTAACAGTCACCTTATTATTGTATACAATTAGTTTAACTTAGGAATCGTGGGTAACAATGTTTATGAAGTGGCAACACTTTCTGTGTAGTTGTCAAACAGTTATGTTATAAAGTGGCAACACTTTCTGTGGGGCCTTTAAATAGTCGCTCCGCCATTCGGAGTGACACATTCGTATCGGTAACATTGTAAGACGAAGTGCTGCCCAAGTTACGAATAAAGCAAATCTATATTCAAAAGGTTGTTTGATTGGACATTCGCTTTCAAAGGAATTCGTTCTGCGTATGTAGGAGTGCTATGTACAGACAAACGTTCAAAACTTAAGAATTTTATTTTCATGTTATAATTTTGGAAAAAAAAGAGATATGAATTATAATTCAAATAGAAACGAAAATTTTTTACATACTTAAAATACTTTTTAAAATCTTTTTGTTAAATATAACTCATGACTTGCAACCATGCAACTTTAAATAAAAATGTTGTTTGTATTCTGAACGCACTTGCCTGCTGTCACAAGTGGTTAATTAAATTATGAATTATGGTACCATTTTAAAAAGTCACTGATTTCTCACTTACACTTTATTCATATTCTTGTTTATCACTTTTACAATGTAACTTTATAAGAATAACAGATACTTACACATTGTAATATTGATATCGCTAAACATAACTGGTTAAGATTATTTTTTTTGTGCATAAAGTACTTTATGTGTGTGTGACTGAGAAGGAAGTGAGAAATTCACAGAGTACCTCTGTCGGGTTAGTTGAACTTTGGAATTTGTGTATTTTTGATATTTACTAAAACGTAGTGATTACTTGCTCAGTGATATTTACGTTATCTATAAACTTAAGAGTCTGTTTTATTGCGGGCGAATTTAGAGTAATAGGAATATAATTTCCTGCTCAAAAGGAAGGACTGTTAGAAATATATAAAATGAATCAATTCAGAGTGATCTCTAGAAACTTTTCGTGTTCGTCGGCCGTTCAAGGGGCGATAAAGAATGTGACTGTTATCGGAGGTGGGCTCATGGGGTCCGGGATCGCTCAGGTGAAATATTTATCTTTTTAGAATTAAAGTAAGTTACAAAATAAGAAAGAGTGGTTGAGGTGCACAAAAGGGAGCGCTAAGGCGGGACTTAATAATTTTTTTCAAGTGTGCTGTCAAGCTTAACTAGGATCTACTAGAAAGTATTCCGCTGTATAAGCTCCAGGGTGTTATCGCTGAATCGCTCACACCCGGATGGGCACTGTAGTTATTTGAATCATCTCCAGACCAAAAGACTCATTTGCAGGAATGTAGTTTCCAGCGATGATGTTTTTTTTTAAATAAAATTCAGGTATCAGCACAAGCCGGACAGAATGTGACTTTGGTGGACGTCAGTCCAGACGTCCTTGCTAAAGCACAGAAGTCGATCACAGCGAATTTAGGCCGAGTTGCCAAGAAGGCATACAAAGACAACCCCAAGGAAGGAGAGAAGTTTGTCTCCGAGTCCCTTGCAAGGATCACAACATCCACGGACCCAGTAGAGGCTTCCAAGTCCTCAGATCTGATTGTAGAAGCCATTGTGGAGAACTTAGATATCAAACATAAGTTGTTTAAACAGCTTGACTCGGTATGTATTGTTTCACATATATATTATATGAGATTGGAATAAATGCAGTTACAATTAAATTCTATACATTGCTGCATAGAGCAGTGGTACTGAAATTGTTTATTGAGAAAGCTGTTGGTGGTAGTCACTGAAATGTCTCTTCACACCCTCAAAATATTACAACATAAGTATTTTAAATATTAGATATCATTCATACAACCTTTGGAGTTCAATAAATGAATTTCCGGAAAGTACTGCCGAACTAGGTGGAACCTGTGCGGGCCGATCCTCCTGGACTCTTATCTTATTAGCCTATTTTAGTTTAAGACAACAGAAAAAAAGGACAACAGAAAAATAAATAATATAAATATATATATATAAAGTACATACAGGCATGGTGTTGTTCAAATACAAGCTATGAATAAGTTGTTATTGTGGATGATGATGTTGGTGGTGATTTATGAATATATGTTGCTCCCAGTTTCCTTTCCAATCATTGGCGAGTAGTGTTTATTGGCTGGTCAGTCAGTATTAGTATTTTTTGCTGGCAGGAAACTGTCACAAGATTGTAATCATGCAGGTTAATCCTTTGATGACGTGTTTCAGGCAGCGCCTGCGCACGCGATCCTAGCGTCCAACACGTCGTCACTGTCAATTAACGAGATCTCGTCTGTCGTCAGTAGGAAAGACAAGTGAGTGCCCACCAATATGGTAACAATCTGTAAATGTCTTTAAAAATTGTACATTGATTATACACACACACACACATATATATACAATAGTTGTCAAATTGTGCATGGACCTTATTTTATTGGCTTTAGAATTAGATCAATCCATGTCATACTTTGAGTGACGTACATAACAAACTAGGTAATCTATGTCTGTATCATGTCGCACAGTGGACTAGTGCAATCAAATATTAAAATAAAAATGTATTTACAAATTCGGTGTTGCTTTCCTTGCTTTGAAAGCTACTTCAGGCTTTCCATGCGGATATTCATTACATGCGGTCCACATTAACGTGACGTAGTCGGGCACATCCGCTTCGGCGAACATATTCGACGCACTGCAGTATCTAGGCAGTTTCATAAGGATGTGATATGAGGCTTTCTTAAATTTCACCCAGAGCTGGCAGGTGTAGAAAAATTGGCAGATCACCCTGAATAATGTTATTTTATTAGATCATAGTCTTAATTATGTCACATGGCACCTAATTAGAATAATAATAATTTATTTATTGATAATAGAATTGGAGGACTGCACTTCTTCAACCCGGTGCCGGTGATGAAGCTCCTGGAAGTAGTGCGTGGAGACCAGACCTCCGAGGAGACGTACCAGGCGATGATGTCGTGGGGGAAGTCAGTAGGGAAGACCTGCATTACATGCAAAGACACCCCTGGGTTCGTGGTCAACCGCCTGCTCGTGCCTTATATTGCTGAAGCTATTCGTCTCTATGAGAGAGGTACGAGTATGTTATACAAATTATAGTTAGTACTAGCATTGTCTAAAAAGTATCCTGTGTTAATTTGGACCATGAACAATGGTTCATTTTATTCCCCTTACTCAATTATTCACCTATTACTTAATAGGTCATCGATGAGGCAAGGGACAAAAACTCATTGTCATTTAAATTAAATGAAAAAGATCATTTGAGCAGTGCAGTTTTCCAGCAGACAAAGAATATGTTTCAATCGCCTCCGTGGCCTAATGTTGGATTAACAATCCGGAGTACCCGGGTTCAATTCCCAGTTATTCCTATCGGTTCTCGGTTAGATTGGTGGTAGGAAGTTTTCTATGCCCGCCTGGCTAGCTACCACTATGTTACCTAAGTCTGCCGCCAAACAGCAGTGTTAAAAGCACTGTTGTGTTCCGGTATGAAAGATAGCAGCCAGCGACTCATTAGCTTGAGGCTTTTGGGTACGCACGCTTACCATCTAGCGCCCTTATAGTCACTTACCAACAGGCCTGATCCGTCACTTACTTGGCCTTCATCAGATGACATGAAGGCCAAGTGTAAACCTATCACACATTAAAACAAATTCTTATCACAGCTTTATGACATACCCTCAGGTGACGCGTCAGCGCGGGATATCGACATTGCCATGAAGCTGGGAGCTGGATACCCCATGGGTCCTCTCGAGCTCGCAGACTACGTGGGGCTGGACACCAACAAGTTCATCTTGGACGGCTGGCACAAGAAATACCCTGAACAACCACTCTTCAACCCCATACCCCTCCTCAACAAAATGGTAGCTGAGGGAAAGTTGGGCATCAAGTCCGGCGAAGGTTTTTACAAATACGATAAGAAGTAAATGACATTATTAGATTATATTTAAGAGTACATATATATAAATCATGTTAAGGAATGTTTCATATGTATTTACGATATTTTTTGTGTAACGTTTTCGATCAAATCATATAAAGAAATATAGTCTACTCTTTTAATTTGATTTTTCATTTTATCACATACTCAGTAGTGGAATATTAAATGCTTAGATATTCTTGTTTTTAGACATCGAGACCTTCGTTATCAATTCTAAACAATATAGTGTTTAATAAAGCACATTTTCTCTTTCACACACTCCTCGAAATAGTTATCCTAAAGAACACTTCCAATCCTTGGAGGGTCTGAATGCAATGCTCAATGATCCTAAAATAGTTTCTGTTTAGATGAATATGTACAGGGATATATCGTTCAACTAGGTAGGTCCAACTTCGACAAAGAGGTCAACCGAAGAATCCAACTCGGCTGGGCAGCGTTCGGGAAGTTACGGCATATTTTCTCGTCCAAAATACTTCAGCGTCTAAAGACAGTCTTTAATCGGTGTGTGTTGCCAGTGATGACATACGGAACCGGAACGTGTTCCTTTACTGTGGGCCGAATCACTCAGTGAACTATGAAACGAGGGTAAATGAATGCTCTACGTGATAAAATTCGCGGAATTCCGTAGACGAACGGAAGACGACTCGACGAGTCAGCAAGCTGAAGAGGCAATGGGATAACCCGATGGGGAGTAAGAGAGTTCTCAAGTGGTGACCACGTTACGTACCGGGGAACGTGTACGGGGCCGTCTCCCACTAGATGATGAGTCGCTGGATTAAAGCACCTCACGACATGAATGATTTCGAAGTTTACGACGGGGACGGCGCGTACGCAGTCCCCACTACCAAAAATAACGCACCCGAGTTATCCACATTAGGGATAATCGCAGAGGTCAACCCTACCGCAGTGCAATGATAGGGCCTCGCTCTGGGGGAACCGCCTTTCTGATCACGGTGTCCCCTGTGCCAGGTAAGTATGAATTTAATAGAGCGGTCCGCGGTAGTCATTCGCAGAGAGAAAATTTCAACACCGCCATGTAGAAATACGAATTTCAATCGAGGCGACACCTATCAGTTATTGATGGAACTAAACCACCGTATAGAAATTTTAAGATTTTAGCTTTTATTAACATCAATTTATATTTTAAAGTAATAACATTATTATCATATATAATAATTGTACATTATACCCGTTTTGTAATTATGCTTGAGCTTTGTGAATTTGTGTGGGACTTAATTAATAGTATTAAAAACATATTGTAATAACATTATTTATTTTATTTCCTAAATAAACTTAATTTTCATAATATACAATACATCAAATAGCACGGGAAACATTTCAGAAAAACATAACAAAAATCACGAAAATTTAATTCAGTCAGGAACCAAATTGATCTAAATTTTTGAGTGTCGAAGATGGTTCGGTTTGTCACAATAACGGTAACTTTACATATTGTGTAATAATAACTACTTTATATTACACATATATACCTAATTACCTTATGACATTTCAATTATTTTTATATGCAAAGTCGAATCTAAGAATATTCGAATGGAGTGAATTTATTTTTACTTAAAACCCAATAATTCATCTAGATAAGAACATGACTCAGAAGTTTAAAAGATGAAGATAGATCCTGGATTTGCTGACCTGAAGAACCCGTAATTTAATGCGGCCTGGCTAGTTACTACCACAACTAGAAACTAGTGAATATAGTAGTAGTCTTTGTAGCATCCAAACATTCACTCAAACATTGATTCTTACAAAAATTATTATACCATCGTCATTTGAAATAGTGTAGCTGACTTTGAATAGAAATAGTTCACCTAAACCACTGCATATGGAACGAAAGTTCATAGCCCCTCACCGATCTACGATACATCACCTCTATACGCAAGAAAGTGACCCGCTCAAGGATCGGTAATATGGCGCGCACGTTTACACTCACACATGTGCGTGTATACAACGTTATCCGTTGTATGTATGGGAATAGGAACCGTATCATGACATTTATATGAAGAGTCCATCCTGTGACTAAGCATATGACATCCAACTTAAGAAGAGCCATTATGTAGCTGGAGTGCCAACTTTTATCGATATAAAAATGACCACAATTTGATTTCCGGGGGCCATAGTTTCATGAACTTTTGTTTAATACTGCACAATGCGAGCTATCGTTTTTCAAAGGAAATTATGCATAAAGAGGAAACATGTAGTTACTTTTCTTATGTTTTCACATTTCATCTTGTTATGAATATGACCTATTTTGTTAGCTTGCCAAGCAGGCTTAGCAAAATGCCCCATCAACAGCATATCATCTGCTCTACATAGACCGTAACTGTATGAGGTAACTATGTGTCATAGTCATCGTCTTCCCTCTTCCGCTTATGCGACGTGGAGAGCTCGTCCACCTCCATCTTGACGAGGTTGGAGGGAGGGCCGGCGGTCACGCGCACTGCTGGCTTCGCTACCACCTGCAACACAACAAATGTTGACAAGACAACTAAAGACTAGATGACCAATATAAGATGTCCTAGCTTCGCTCTGCTGGGTGGTCACTGAGTTTGTGTTAGTCTCACCTAGTGTTTGTATATGTGATAATAAACATGTCACTAATCATTGCTCATATACATATAATCTGTAAGTCATATTTCTATATCTAATATCAGAGTGAAATGACACGTTTCACGAATGTATGGAGCCAGGCATACTCTCAGGATATCCCGGTTCAGTAATTCTGTAGAAATTAATTAATTAATTATTGAGCCAATTATTGATTCTGTCCTCACTCACCTTGCTGCCAGAAGTGAACTTGAGAACAGGCTTGGGAACTGATCCAGGTGTAGATGGAAGAACCGACCGTTTCATGACAACATTCTGTCCTGATACAGACTTGGGGGTGGTCACCGTCTTGATGGTGGGTGTGCTCACAGACGGTTTGGACGACAACTTCTTTGTGGCCGGCTTTAGACGGTAGTTGCAAGCTGAGAGGCAGTAACTGTAATTACAAAAAATATAGTTCATTTAAAAATAGTGTATTTCTATTTTAAATTAATAAATCTGTTTTCTTAATATAGTGATAATAGAACAAACTGTAGTTTAAGTCTGATAGTCTGCATGTGGGAAGTTACAACAAATACATGCTAATTTGTCTAAATAATAGTAGAATCAACTTATTAGTTTTATTATATTAGTAACAGCAGGGCCTACAACAATATTCTCACACTATTACCTAATGTTAGGGTATACTAATACAAGGAAGGAGGCCTATGTCCGGCAATGGATGTTTACTGGCTGATGATGAGCCAACACTCACCGATCTGGAGGCAACCGGAGCCCACAGTGAGGTTTGATCAATGGGAGCGGGTTGACGTTCTTCACCCTCGCTATCTCCAGCAACACCTCTCTCGGCGGAGGGCTCGTGAACGACTTGTCCAGTTGCATCTGTACAGCTAGACGCACGTCTTCGAGGTCTATAGCCTTCTTTTTAGCGTGGTTGGCGAAAACACGCGCGTCGTCCACAACCGATGCCACGTATCTGAATGTAAATTCCAGCAGCTGGTTCACGACTCGGGGCTCGTAGTCCGTCACTCCTACTTCCTTCATTATGGTCATTATGACTTGTGCATCCTTCGGAATGTGTTTGGCTTGGCTAGCAGACTTGGATTTGTCTTTTTCTGACATGATGTCGAACTATTAGTATCGCTTGCTGTATTTATTATCCCAATTGATGGTTATATTTGATTGGTCACTATGTTTAATTGTAATCTTTAATAGTAAACAATTTTATTTACGGATAATAATCCTGTTCGCAAACTCGCGAGTCGCGACGTCATTTAAATTTCGTTCAGAAATTATTAGTTTCGTTCGAAAGCAAACTGACGTTTGTTGGTTTATGAACGAAAAGCAATGCTGCTAGTTTTAAATATTTTTCACCCATAGTAGAAACTTCTGACCAAAACTTCTGGCTAGAAACTTTTATGGTAGAAATTATAACGTATGTAGAAAATATAAAATAAATCACTGTTCGGGATTTGATTCGATGTTATAAGACGTCATTACAAAGGTATGTATCCCGAGCACATTTTTCCATAGTTAATCCGGAATAATTATGCAATGCTGACTAAAGGGCAGTAAATGCTAAGTCGTGTTTATTTATCATCTCTTGTTTCAACAATATGTACAAAGTGTGGACCATACAATATATATGCTGTTTTAGTAAAACAAGCTTTATAACAATTATGTAAAGTTCATTTATTACATTGATAGCATTCTTATCATTCAAGCTAGCGAGCGTTTGTTAGGTGGATCCCGTGAACTTCTTTTTAGGGTTCCGTAGTCAAACAAGGAACGCTTATAGTTTCGCTCTGTCTGTCCGCGGCTTAGCTCAGAGACCGTTACTACTAGAAAGCTGTAATTTGGTACGGGTAGATATACATATTAATCACATCAACAAAGTAGTAAAATAAAATCTTGAAAAATAATAATTTAAAAGTGGCTCCTATATGGAATATTTTTTTCACATCTACTCCATTATGTGTGATATCGTTGAATAGGTCTTTCAAAAACATTATCTATAAACACCACTTTTCGATTTAGGGATAAGTTTGTGGAAAATTAAGCTGTACCGCATGGTTTCGCAACCTATTTTTTGCTCCCTAGTCTATTAATATTTTTTATATATATATATATACAGAAAAAAAGAAAATTTTGTACATAAAAGCCTTTTATTTTAATTCTAATGAACAAACATTAAAATTTAAAGTAACAATGGGTTTTATCCAAAAAATTTAATAAAAAGATTAAGTGAAGAGGTATGTTTAATTTCATTAATTTTATGCGTGTAAATTAAACATTACATTGAAATGTCATTTGTTGATGTTTTTTGGGGGGTTTTGCCTGTTTGCCACCTTAGTGGTATAAAAAAGAAAATGCTTTCCCCTTGACATCTCTCCATGCTCCCCCTGGTTGGGAACTCCTGTTTTAAGGTTATAATTTTTGTCTGCAAAACAGTTTACTGTTGCTTTTAAAAATCTGAAAAATTCACAGTTCTAGTATATAATATACTGAACTTAAAGGAGAACAATCACGACTAAGTTGGCTCTACAGGTTAACGAGTACCGTAATCGACCACATTATAAAATATACTAGGAGATGTCATAATAAAATTTTAATATGCATATATGTAATATTTTGACGTGCCGAGTGTAATGTTCATATTACTAGGTCAATAAAGTGAATCTTGAATGAAAGTTTCGTACAAATTCTATTCAAAATTACATCGTCCTCTGTGGGTCCGTTTTTAGTTGTTAGCGTTAAACCTTGAACTTATTGTTCCGGGCAACTAGGGACCCCTACACTGCGCGTGGCCGACACGCACTTGGCTGCTTTTTTATATTTTCGAGATTCAAATTTTTAAAATATTTTCCTTTTCTACACCCAACTGCTGAAGAAAGAGGTAAAAATTAAACACACCATATAATAACCATTTCGATTTTATTCAGTTAAAATATGAAATAACTTACGCGTAGGTACAGTAAAAATAAGTTGTTTTTTAGATAGTCATCGAACTGTTAACTCGTTACATTGCTATAAGCCGCGGCACAACATCGGCACCTACCTTAATCCTCGTTTACCAAGTGTACTAAAATACGATCTAGTGATTACAATATTGTAATTTGTATTAGGTACATTAACATATAAATGGACAATTTGGACGTACAGTTGTGAATTTAATTTCTATAGCGACGAACTGAATGTCATAATGGTGATGTTAATGTCCCCTTCACTTTCGTTCCGTATCAACTATTCATTTACTGCTTAATATTTACAGTACGCTTACACCTATAATAAATGTATTATTGTATACTTTCATAGATTCACTAACATTTTATTTCTCAATTTAGCTGTATCCGGGCTTAAGTTGGAGCACAGCTGGCAGAGCGCTAACACTACCATATGTCAATACCTTACTGTAAAACTATCCATATCAAGTCAATCTCCAAATAGCAGGACCTATCTACTGTTCCTCTGCACGGTGTGCTCTCGCTTAAACGCCGATACATATATTTTACGTGTATATATGTAGTATAAGGGTCATTGCCCTCACAGATAACACACAATTGACTTTATCTCGAACGTTGTGTGTGTTCGGGAACAAAAGTAAAGCAACATTGGTTGCAGAGCGGCCGAGATCACCTCCCGATAATAACTATGTATTGCATCGCCCGTGATATGTTTATGAGCTGGACACCACACACCGTCTCCCGACCGCTCGTATCCGATACTGAAGTGTACAAAACCATCAAACAAATACGGATCTTTCGCGAAACCCGTCACTGATGCATATATTACAACTGTTCTAAAGGAGTGGTCTGCAGGGTCCGGTCTTAATTCAAGAGCTAGATTTTCTTATTGTTCTTCCAGACGGAGTGTTCGACTTCGCCGCCATTGTATCCAGACGACGGTTCCGGAACTTTGTACTTTATTAACCACTTTCCCGTAGACTATCATATCGCTAACACTATTTTTAATTTTAATCTAAAATTAATAACGCGAAAGATCCGTTTTGTTGCTTTAATAGAAATTAGCAGAAAGTACTTTACAAGGAAGAAAGTAATGCATTATTGCTCTTTTAACAGCTAACGGTTATACAAAATTGTTTACAAACATGCCATATCTATTAACCGCCCGGATAACTCTAAACAGCTAATAAATTGTGCTATTCACTGAAACCACCCAACGAGACTATCGGTTTTTTATTTATTTATTCTTACATTTAGTTTTATATATCGCCTAGTGAGGTTTCAAACAATAACCTACGCCACTCCTCACACGTGCTGCCGCCAATTATTTTTATTCAAGTTTAGTTTAGTTTTATTATAAAATGCTTTTTAAAATGCAAGGCAGCGTGTTCGCTTCATCTGTATCTCGATATCTTTATCATCTTAATATATTAGTGCATTTTTATATGATATTTTATTTCGAATCAAATTGACTCTTATAAATCACGAGTGCAATCAAAAAAATTGGAAAAAAATTGCTTTTTTTTCATCTAACTAACACAACTCTCGTTGCGAACGCGGCCGATCAAGGAAGAGGCAATTTGTTGTGGCGCCATCTTTAGAGTCACGACTTTTGTTCGCTTCATCGTGCACCGGTGACAGCGTGTGAGGAGACCTATATGAAACTACTTAGGTAGAAACGTTATCGTACAGTCAAATACAGTATTATCAACAAATTATCTAGTCACTACTTACGAAGACCTATGAACTGATCACAATATTCCAACTGTACCATCAGGGAACTTAGCAGTCGAACATACGATGAGCACTTAAAGCCAGAGCCAAGATCTGAGCTCCCCGATCGTACATATAGGTGTATGGCTAAGAAATGAATCATATCCAACGCAACGTTAATAATCACAAAAAGTTGCAAATATTCATAAAAATCACAAGGACACAGCAATGGCAAATCGATATCTAATGGCACTGCGTTCAGACGAAACGAAACGGTTGCATAAGAAAAACATTTAATGTACTCTTTCAAAATGACACATATTAATTTTAGTTACTATAAAAACATTTTTTGTATGAAAGCATGTCGTTTCGATTTACGTTGATTTAATGGCCACGCAAGATGATACAAGCTTGTACTAAATCCTCACGAGAATTCGCGAAATAGAGCTAATCGCGATCAATTAATGTGCTAACCCAGTAGAAATATCTAGATCACATAGATAAAAAATAATTAAAATGTACAATTCACAAACAAAAAAATACAACAACACATTATAAGCTCAACTTCATTATTATTAATAATTACATTTATTACTATTTTAGTACTTCATTACATACAGATATAAATTAAATTATAAAAGGTATTATATATTGCATGATTATTAAGGAAAATCACACTTGTCAATTTTATTTAAATCGTCATATTTTATTATAAATATCCTCAAAACATATTAAAGTCAGTCCGTAAGCTGTAAATCACCAACTTTTACCAAAAGGCACTCCCATTATGCGAAAACAATCTTTAAAGCGGGGGCGGGGCGGGCGAACGGGAACCAAACGTACCGTTGACCTCAAACGAATATGTTCAAGTGTGAAATTAAACCCTAACGCTAAATATCATAAGAAACAGGAAGATACTACGAGAAATAGACAAGACTGTAACAATATTTAAACAGATACAAACAAATCAGTACTTAATATTATGGATCGGAATTTTCTAGTACATCTCAATTCTATGAGCCATTCTACAATTGCTGTTCTTTCTTTACGACACCATCAAAATAATGGGATGGTTTTTAGTATGAAGCTGTTTCATACGCGTTCTAGACTTTTTGTGTCTGAGATTAGACATACAAAAAAAATTGCTACTCGCACATAATTTGCAACATATTGAAAAGACTAAGCAAAGCAAAATCTGAGGTAGCCGCTGAGTAGTAGGTAGTTTTAGTGTGGCTCTATAAGAATGTCCTAAAAAACACCGACCTATATTAAAAATAGTACGTCGGCTACACTACGGGTTACTTCATCCGTTACACTTGCTACTTAACATTACGTTGAATGATGTTGTCTCTGAAACATTCACCCTCTGCACACGAAGATAATGAACGAGTCAAATTAACTTTGCACTTGATTTCCCAAGTATTGCACATATTCACGTCAAATATATACAAAATATAGTTCTTGTTATTGTGTTTTGGATCACTTGTAGCTAGTCCCCGCCGAGGCGGCCACGTGCGTAGCCGCCTGCGCACCGTCCATGTAATGACGATTATATTTCGGCGGTCAGCTCGGCTGATACCTAAAAAGATATTTTTTTAGTAGAAATAGAAAATTACGGCTGGTAACATTTCTGTGCGAATGTTTTACATTCTCTTGGGAATAAAATGCCGCGCAGATTATTTTTAGAGACAGCTGTTTGTATTTACTACTGGCGCCACAGACAAATAATCAATAAGAATGGCGTCGTTTTTTTTTGACATAAGTACCTGTCAGTGTGCTGCCAGTATTGTATCATTATATCTCGATTTAAAAAATACATGAATAGTACCTATGTGGTGAGCGCAGGCTGCGTGTGGTCTGGCGGCGGTTGGTGGGTGGCCGGGGCCGGCGGGGCCGCATACTCCACCACCTCCTGGTAGATGAGCTGCTTCCACTGGTCCACCGTGTGCTCGCGCTCGTCTACTGAGTGGTCGTACGACGCAGGCGCAGGCTGCAACCAAACCACATATACTGATAACAACTATAACTACTTTGAAAAGGAAAGATAAACAATTGTCAAAAATACATGTAGCTGTCCTGTTTCTTGACATGAAAAAGGCTTTCGACTTAGTGGATCACAATAAATTACTATTGAAGTGTGAATCTTACGGCATGAGAAGGCCTTCACTAACCTGGCTTAATACTTTTTATTATTATAAAGAACACAATGTTTTGGAAATAGTGGATGAGTCACACGTCCCCTGAACAATAGATACGGTTTCCCCAGGGAGGTTTATTAGGACCAATTCTATTCTATTGTTGCTTTATAAACATGACTTATCAAACTCAACCAAGTACGAAGCGAATATAGCATTCGCTAGAAAATTACATAGCATATCGTTAAAATAACGAGGAAGGGAGGGGGATAATTTCGAAAAGGAAATAAATAATGGCGTAGAGTCTGTTATTGGCAAGAAAATAACAATAAAGTAAAGGTTTTGCAAATGTTTCCATAGTTAAATACTTACATAACCCCAAAGTACGGGCAGATTATTAATGAGGCATTTATTAATTATAAATTACTTTCAATAAAGATATCAAATTGTCCAAAGAAAGTGCTTCACTAGCGGAGTTTGCGTTGCAGCCTGCTAGCAGCGCCACTGACCTGCTCTCACTTTCTAGTAGCTTAGTCCTTGGTTGCCTTGTACCAATTTGTTATTACCCTTGCTGACGTCACAGGTCGCGCGACCGGCGCATGCGCAGTAGTGTTTATGTACTCACCGCGTTCACCTCGCCCTCGTCGTACCACACGTTGATGTAGGGGTGCAGCAGAGCCTCGTCCACGGAGATGCGTCGCTCGGGGTCGATCACCAGCATGCGCGAGAGCAGGTCCCGCGCCTGCGACGCCTGCACACGTACACATAAGAACAAATCAGATTAGCAATAAAAATTAACTCCAGTTTAACGGAATAACAAAATCGCACCGGTGTTATTCTGGTATCATCGGAACCGCTCGAGTGAGTTTTGTTTTGAATTTTAAACGCTGTGCATTGCTGGTTCTAATAGAAAAGTTCGTGTCACCTAGCAGTCAGAAGACGTGTTTGAAATCGTGTAAAATTACCTTGAGCCGGTTGTGTTCGCTGCTGTCGCTGGGGAACAGTATGTCCGGGAAGAGCCGCTCGAAGCTGTACCCGGCGTACCGGGGCCGGTTCTCCACGTAGTTGCGCACCGTGGGCTGCAGGCGGGCCATGAACGCGGCGGACGGCGTGCCCAGTTGCTCTGCAATCATAAACAAATAAGTGTCGGTGCTTTTTAAAATTCAAATGTATTTCAAACTAGCGTTATGCCCGCGACTTCATCCGCGTGGTTTCCAGAAATTATACCACTTATTCTGTTCCGGCCCGCAAAATAAGGTCAAATAAACTTTCGCATATCTAATACTAGGAAGGATTTGAATTTGTGCTTCACATCACCTGGTGGTAAGTGACGATAAGGCAGTTGGATGGTAGACGTGCGCAGACAGAAGCTCAAGCTGATGTGTATCTGGCTCTGCTTTCGTACCGGAACACAACAGCTCTATTAGCACTGCTGTTTGGCGGCAGACTTAGACATGGTGGTAGATAGCCAGACGGACATGCCCTAGCATAGCACCCACACTGAGTACCGATACCATCACTGGAACCTACACGAGTACCGTTCCGGGTGCCGACATTATTTTCGCGAGTGAAATATCAATTAGATGACCTAATTTTGTGTGACAAGGTTAAAATAAGTGAAAGAAAATTAATTATATTGATATGTATGTATATCTACTCATATAATGGAAATCCGCTAAGTTCTAAACATTTACGGGATTCCGCTCGACCAAAATTTCATTTCTGTTGCCATGCACTTTTAAAATTGAATAGCTGGCTTTGTGCAGTAATTATCTAAAAATAGGACATCAGATTGTAATGTCGCGAAATGAGTATCATTAACATACAACTTCACAGTGAATCACAATTTTCATTTTTACACACTTTTTATTATTGTTCAAAGCACCATCTAGGGACCATTAGCTGCGTAACTGCTATTGTAGCTAACAATAAAGTTGTAAATTAATGTTATTTATTTTTCGACACTAAAATTTCACCTTCTATTTTTAGGCAATTACTTATCAAAGCCAGCTATTCTTTTTTTTTTTAAAGATTGTGTCAACATACATTTAGTATGTAATCATTCCTTGTGGACAATGCGCGGAGTGTATGTCTCACCTATGATCTTGTTCCACTGGTCTATGTGGTCGGTGCCGGGGAAGAGCACTCCCCCACGGATCATCTCCCCCATGATGCACCCCACCGACCATATGTCCACGTTCTCAGTGTACCCCATGCCGAGGATCACCTGCAACAAACACAACACAGCATCAGCCAGGAACCAGGCATGCACCAGCAACTCCCCGCGACCTTTCTTAGGTCGTCGTTCCATCTAGTAGGGGTACACGCTTCCCGGCAGATGGTCGCCTCTCAAGAACTTTTACTCCCCTTCATTTATCAGTTCTTTTAGCGATGTGGCCTGCCTTGGTGACCTTAGTTCGTTTACGAATTTCCTCAGTGATGATTTTATCACGTAGAGAAATACAGACGGACAACATACGGATTGGTAGACTTCACACACACCTTTGAATTTCTCAAGAGGGTGAAGGCTTCCTCACAGTGTTTTCCTTCACTGAAAAGCCAATAGTAATGTTTTTTTCTCATTCTTACATAAATAACAAATTGGAACTCATTGGTACGAGCCAGGATCGCACCCAGACCTCGATTGTTAAGGACTGACGCTCCACACAACTGAGCCACCACGGCAATACCCAGATTATAAGGTCCCTTCAAACACATACGAACAAGTAGTCCGGGGAAGCAACAATCAGCGACAATTGTGTACACAGCAATCAATACAGCCCTCAATACGTGACGTCACGTGACATAATCGACGTACGTAATACACATTGACAGAGAACGGTACCTGCTTACAGGCGGATGGAAATAACATATTGATTAACCGTAGGTGGTACTTGGGCAAGTAGGAGAATGGTGACGCAGGTATACTTTGATAAAATTATCCAATTAAATGTGTAGCGTGTTCGTTTGTGTGTCTTTATTTCACGCAGCAATAGATCGACGAGATTTTTTGCATTTTAAGATTATGGGCCGAGAAGAAATTCATATAAATATGTGTATTAACCGATCAAGTACACATGCGTCTTATCCTCAATGATCAAAGCTCGCGCCGCGCTCGGTGCGAGTGAGCGGTGCAGAACGTAACCCTGCCGTGATGCGGAGGTAATGCATACTGTTTAAGATGGTCAAGTGATGTGTGCTGCAACAATACGCGGTCGGGTAATATGTAATGCATTACTCGCATCGCTTACACATGTCTACAATCAAGCCTCAACAACTCTGTATCAAGATAATGAATTGAACTGATGCAGCATTGTGCCTCTGGAGTCGAGGGCCTCAGAGAGGCCGTTATTCTGCTAATGCCTATAGTAATGTACCAGATGGTACTTGAAGTTGATTTTAAAACAGACAATGGCATTGTTTAGGAGGGTTTGGCTGGTTACGGGAGGACCACCTCGCGCTGCACCCCGATGCGATTTTTCTCGGAGTTATTTGCATGCTACAGTACAGGTCGGGATGTCTTACCTCGGGCGCGCGGTAGTATCTGGTGACTACGTATGGGGTCATCATGAAGGTGGTCCCCGCGGTGCGCGCCAGACCAAAGTCCAGGATCTTGAGCGTACAGTCGCTCTTCACCACGATGTTGGACGGCTTCAGGTCCTGAAACGGTACACCGACGTGGATGAACGACTTAGTTTTTCAAATCCAGGCCTATGACAGATCCTGGCTAGGACCAGTGAGTTTTTCTATACAAGATAGATCAACACTTGACCTCAATCTCACCGGATGTTAAATGACGATGAGGTCGACGATGTTACGTGTTGATGACGATGCCTGTTTACTCTTCGTTTGAATATCCCCAAGTTGTAGTTTTCGGGGAACACGGAAACAAATGTAGAAGCGAAACGCTTCGTGCGAGCTGTGAATGACTAGAATCACATTTCGGCGGGTTGTGTTGCTTTTTTTACTGTTTACTGCTGAATTGACCAAAATATTTGTTCTGTCAAATGCGCAACTGGAACTCACACACACACACACACGTGATTGGTCTATGATAAGTAAATATTATATGTCTAACCCGATGAATGATCCCCGCGAGATGGAGATGCTTGATGCCGCACAGCATCTGGTAGAGCAGGTAGCTCATGCGCTCGTGGTCGAGATCCATCTGTATGACCTGGCAGAGGTTGGCGTCCATCAGCTCCATCACCAGGTATACGTCCTGGAACTCCTCCAGGCTTCGCTGCGGCGTGAACGCGTTCAGGAGGCCGATTATCTGAGGGAGGATATGGTACAAAGATGACAGTCAGAAAAAACTATGGCAGTGAACTGTGGCAGTATTGTGTCCGATACACAGTCACAGTAATCCGTGAAATTTTGGAGTCGGTAACTTCGGATGACCTATTAGCTACCTACCTACATCGTTCTACATAATTAACGCGTTCAAAAAGAACTAGCAACTCACTTCAACTGCCCTAAAAGCCTACAGCATTCATCCCCTAAAACGTTCACCCTTAGAGGTAGAATTATCTGGCTACATTGGTTATTGTTGTTGATTTTATCAAAAAGCCCTGAATCAATTTCGATAAAATTTACTCTATATAAAAAAGAAATCATCAAAATCTATTCATAATTGGCGGAGTTATCGTGTAATAAAGATTCAAAAAAATACATACAGTCGAATTGAAAACCTGCTACTTTTTTGAAGTCGGTTGACCAAATAAGTACTTACATTCTTATGATTGACGAGCTTCATGAGTTTAAACTCGCGGTAGGCTCTCTTGGCGTGCGTGACGTTCTGGAAGGGTCGCGACAGCTTCTTGATGGCCACATTCTGCTGCGTCACCGTGTCGTACGCCGCGCTGGAATTCACGCCCGCGGAGGTTACATACGATATAACAGTCGTTGAGTCGAAGACAGGAGGTTGTATTCAAACAGTTTATGTTTCGTACTGGCTGCAAGGGTATTGTCACCAAAGAGTCTTAATATTTTGTTTCTGAGAAAGGAGTCGATGACTTTTTTTTAGAAAATGGAAGCAAATTCTTTAATAAATCAGTATGAGTCCATATTAAAATTAATATTTTATTCAGTTTGTGGAAGATAATGTTTTTAAGATCGTAGTTTAAATTATGTTTCTAAATACAAAACACCCAATCACAAATTAATTGAAGTCATGCTTAATTTAGAATTATTACAACAATAATTAAATATCATTGAAAACTTATTTAGTTATTAGCACCAAAAATTATAAATAAAAAACCAGTGTCAAATTAGTCACAAAATCAAAACCAGCACCGAATGGTCTTATTTATACAATTATTGAGTTATTTATTACCAACACAGTGTTAAACAGTAACAACTAAAATGTTTCAACACACACTTTGTCTCGCCAATCATGATTCAATGAGGAAGCAACTTTAGACATTTAAAAACAAACATAACCTGGCGGATTCGATCATATTACTTTAAGCAATTTAATGATGAATTAAATTATCGATAAGGTGTTAAATAGACAAAGCTGTGTTGCTAAAACATTGAAAGCGTTACGCTCCCCTAAAGGAATTTCTTCAAGCGCTTCAATCGCTTTCCATTGCCCATTTAAAGTTGAGGAAAAGAATAGAATTGCCTATTGTCAGCACATACTCATTTGCTCTTAAAATTTAAATAAGGCTTAAGAAGATTATCGAAATTTCAATTTATTAATTCTGGAATAGCGTTTTAAGACTAAATCGGGTAAGAAAAATTAAGACAGGTGGAAGTGTAGACGGTTTATCATATTATAATATTCAGGTAATTCGTTTTATAATAAAACCGTGAAGACTGAATTTTTGATATTGAGAGAAAAAGTTCCCAATTGTTATATATTTTTACGGATAATAAATGTAATTTTTAATGGTTTCCTTCAGTTTAAGTAGACAAGACAAAGCAAAGTGAAAACACTCGTCGAGCAACCAAGATGGCGTCGCGTCCAAACCAAGATGACGTCATAACTGTGTCTTACCACACCATGCCCTGCGCGCCCGCGCCGCGCACCACGAGCTCAGTATACCGCGTCGGTATAGTGAACACCGTGTCACCGAAAGATACCGCGTAAAACTGTACCATCTCTACTATAACAGCTTTACTATTACTAGGTGCTCGATCAGCTACAAGAGAAAAATATATTATATTGGTGGTGGTAGCAGTTTGTTAGGTGTTTGTTGTATATGAGTATGATGATGTACCTAATTAATGCAATTGTAGAAGTCTTTAAAGTGTCAAATATTAAAAATCTATACATTTTGTCGTAAAAGAAAATTTTCTGTCAACTATTTAAAATAAAATTGTTCTTCAAAATCTAAGTAGTGACAAACATTTGTATAATATTAAATTAATGAGACTGATTATGCGAACTATTGCTATGCTATTTTTAAATAAATGTAGACTCAATAGCACCTCGCTCCTGTTTAGCGTGGGGGATTAGTAAGTTTATAAACAAATCATTTTGATATTTCAGGGCAATCAAATTAAAAAACATACAATGGACTTCTTCAAACCATATTATTATTTGCGTTCAGTGTTTATAAGAATGAGTTGTGAAATGAAATGTGCAGTATTGCAGTGCATGCATGCAGATAGTGCGTGCATAGTGACAATTGTGTAGGTCTATATAAATACTTGGCAGGTATGGAGAATGTATTTAGGTACGATAGATTACACACAGTTATATAGCTTCAAATTTTCTTCATACACGTATTATATAATTGTATGTAATTCCAGAGATAAATTCTTAAACCAGACTCTGCGACTAATTTTGGATGATTCTAGGAATTTGTGTGTAGACATTTCTCTGTTGTCAAGGTGAAACAGTTGCACGCGTAGTAATATGTAAGTAAAATCTAAGTAACAATTTCTGTGTAGCCAAGTAGACACAGTGTTCGAGGAAATTATATATGTACCAGTGTAATTTCTATGTTGCCAGGTTACACAGAGTAAGAGGAAGTTGTACAAGTAGCAAAGTCAATTTAATTTTACTTAGCCATAGGAACATGTAGTTTTAATTTGTACAAGTGGTGAAGGAAGTTATATGTGTAGTAACATATACATGAAGAGGTATCTATAGGAACAGTTACAGAGAGGGTGTTGTATACATACCAGACGATGCCCTGCGCTCCAGAGCCGATGGGCTTGAGGTTCTGGTATCGCTTGAGGATGGTGAAGCGCGTGTCGCCCACCTCCACGGTGTAGAAGTGCGGGTGGCGGGGCGGGGCCGACATGGCTGACGCGGGCGCCGCGTGGGGCATCTACCTCCACGAGCTGGTCAACATGCACAGTAACCATAAGAAATCTAAGCACGGTTGCATTTGGTTGCTTTCTTAGGTAATAGGTTTTCTTACCTGAGGATAAGTGAAGATAAGGATAGTAAGCGCGCTCACCCAGAAGTATCAAGCTAATGAGACGTCAATGATTCCTTTCAAAGCTGAACGGTGCTATTAGAACCGCTATTCGATTGTTACATGATGGTAGCTAGCCAAATGGACATAAGAAATGCCCTGTCGGATGATGATGCTCACTTTAAATTCCTTATCAGCAACCAAATGGTATATGTACCCCGCGTGAATCAAACCCAGGACCTCCGGATTGACAGTCCGTGTAGTCACTAAGCCATCATCACCATCAGCCGGGTAATGTTAACTGCTGAACATAGGCTTGCCAAACTTACTTACTAGGTTATCGCAGCCGGTCGCAGAATAAATGAACTTTCACTTGGGCGTCATCGTACTTGAGTGTAGGAGACGTCAAGTCCAGAAGCCTCGAGGCAATGTGACACTGGCATGCCTATGTTAATCAGCGGAAGTCAATGAACAGCATGGTGGTAGGGAAAGTACAGTATCCTATCACCAACCAATAAACGGGTGCCTGATCGGGATCTAACCTTGGTATGTATGGATGTCGATACTCACTTTACTTGGCTGTCCTTATTGAACAGTGACACTCCATAAAGGCCTTGCCTTCTTATTGTCTCACACTTTGTAACGCTATCCAAACTTGTTGCAATGTTTATTATACTTCTCTTCCCTAACAGTTCCAGACAGTTTATACCATCAATATGTGAACGGCTGAGGGTTGCTCTTGTATTTGAATTAGATTTTCTGTTTCACGTTCAGGCTGTTTCCTTCTCTATCACAAGGTCAGTCTTGGTGCCGTTTGGAAGACTAAACTACGCCAATTAAGTCTGTGAACAAAGAAAACAAATGTTCATAAAACTGCTACACATCTAAATAAGCAAGAGGCTGTTCACTCTGCAAAGTTGGCCGATGACAACAGTTGCAACAAATCAATGTCAAAAGTAGCTCACGCGGAAACTTCATGCCAAGTAGACTCTGCTGAAATCAAATATGAAAAACCTGTCGTTTGTTTGTGTACCCTGGCATACCCTTATAAAAGACAAACAGTGGTACAAATGAAGGATTCTGCGAAACGGTCGTCAGGTACGCTCCCGCGGGGGTGGCGGTTACACGTGCGCATTGTCCCAGAACCTTTCACGTTATCGTTAGATTTACTCTTTGTAAGAGCGTAATGTACTGAAGCCTGACTGGGAAATAAAAAAAATGTATTTAAAAGAGAACATACTTATTGAATATTTGCCGAACTATGAATAGCCCTGTAGCCCTGTATAAATCGGGAATCAGTTCTCTTTTAAACTGTATTCTTATAGAATGTGAACTAGGGTAAGATTTGTATATCAAAATTAAAAATAGTAACTAGCTTTTGCTATCGACATAGGCCGCGTGGACTTCGGAAAGTAAATACTCGATCAGGATAAAAAGAAGTCCCTCTTGTGTCTTTTTCTAGACATTCAACTCCTCATATACAAAAAACAAATCCGCTTTTGCATGTATAATACGAGTATTAGTCTGGAGTATGGATTTATGCTGACGACAGCACAATTATAGAGGCCGTGGTTGCCTAGACGAAAGTGATGAGAGTCTGTAATTAAACGAACCAATCAGACCTTCATCATCATCATCAGTCGGGAAACGTCCACTGCTGGACATAGGCCTCCCTCATAGTACGCCACATCGACCGGCCCCGAGCCACCTGCATCCAGCGACTCCCTGCGACTCTAACCAGGTCGTCGGTCCATCTAGTAGGGGGACGGCCTGGTAGACGTTTCCCGGTACGTGTTCGCCACTCGAGAACCTGTACTCCCCACCGGTTATCGGTTCTTCGAGCGATGTGGCCTGCCAATTGCTTCATCAATCAGACCTTACCAGTTCAATACCATCAAAATATTTCTCCAGATTTCAGGAATGCTCAAGTGAAATTCATCGACCTTGACCACCGCCGCGACCTTGACCTTTAAGCTTTAAGTAAACCTTACTTCAAACTTGAACTTCGGATATATAAGTTATGAGTGTATGGCGGTACAAGTAACTGAAGCTTAAAAATAATAATAATAATTTCTCGGTTTGATGTTTATGTGAAATATATAATATTAATAAACATTATATAACTTTCCAAAACCACCCTCGTGTAGTATCATCATCTAACAAAGGTCTCTGTAAACCTACCCCAGTCACTCTCACACTTATTTGCGAATAAACTTTATTTTCAATGAAAGTACCCTAAACTTTTATATAAAGTTGTAGCAGTAAAATGTTCCAGAGTTCATAAACTATAAAGTGCCGGAGAGCAGACCGTTCGGCGACCGTTTAATTCCTAATTGAATTTGAATGGAAACGAAGAGACCCTTTGTCCAAACCACTGGTATATAATCTTTTCCTCAAAACTTATGTACTTAACACCGTTTCTTGGGAGATGGGTTCGTAGGGCTTAAAGACTTTCTAAATGATGTATTCGATAACATTAGACATTTGGTATGTTCAAGAGTTTTAAAAAATGCGATTTGCCGTTGTCCTTCATATCCTGCCTGATGGTAAAGACGTAGAATACAATCCGGAAACTTTAGGTTAATGACTCACTATGTTATCTTTTACTACTGGTGCACAACAGTGCTATTAACACTGCTGTTTAGCGGCAGAGTTAGCACGGAGGGTAAGGAGAGAAACTTTGATGTTGTTAGGATGTTTTCAATTCAATTCAATTCAAATAATCTTTATTGCACACACACACAAAATAAAAAACAGAAAAGAAAAGAGAAGAACATAAAAGGTACAATGAAGGCGGCCTTATCGCTAAAAGCGATCTCTTCCAGGCAACCTTGGGGCAGAGGAATCGTGTGATTAAGAAGGGGTAAGTAGGTGGTGCTAAATATATATTAATAAATAAATAAATAATATTATATATATATATATATATATATACAATACATACACGATTATGAATAATGATATGATAATGAATAAACAAACAGAAATCAAAGGAGAAGAAGGGAAGAGGAAGGAAGGAAAGACCAAGAAAAAGGCTGCTAAGAAACGATCTGCTCAAGGAAATATGTTTTTAGGTTAGATTTACTGTCTGTCTACATACAGCTATTTATCTATCTGTAAATTGAATAATTGTCATTTACCAATTACTAGATCACTTGCCAGATGTGTAATTAACACACTCCCATTGTGGATTAGAAACAATACATCAGTCGATTTTGTGGGGTAAATGCCAATAAAGAAATATAATCAATATGGAATTTGACAAATGTTGTCACATCAAAGAATCAACTGCCACATTGTGTAGTGTGAGAAGGAGACCACAAACAAGAAAGTATGAAAGAAAACTACACAGACACACTGCTAAGAATGATGCAGTGCAATGTGCACTGGAGCTTTTAATGTAAGAACTAAGTAGATCCTATCACATCATCGGATGATGCATTTGGCGCATTGACTACGCACAGAGTTATTAAAAAAGTTGTGGAAAAGTTATAAAATATTCAAGATAAACAGGAATAAATATACAACGCTTCCGGTTTTGGAGACGCGCTGAAACTTTTAATGAATTTTGGCCGGCTATCAGAAATATTCGACAGTTTGACGATAGCAACATTGCGTCAGATTTATTCTGACACAGACATTGAAATATTCAGCCACACAACACACACAGGTTTCAGTAAATGAGCTATTAAATAAGCTACTGTCGAAATGGTAAGCAGAAGTGACATGGACACTGGGCAGGCCTCATCGATAGAAAGAACAGATAGCTGAGAGAGTTCTCATGTGGCAACCATATACCTGTCCGACCCTCAATAGACGAACTGACGACCTGGTATAGGTCGCTCATAGTCACTGGATGCAATGAGCTCTGGACCAGTCATTGTGACGTGCCATTGGGTAGGACTGGTTCCCGACTGATGATGAGATCGCCGCATCAGACAGGCCTTCCATGAGAGCGCCATGATCGACACGCTAGAATCGCCAATGTCGTTAAATAGATCATTCGGATCTGCGGGTACTTCTTCAAACGAATTGCTGGTTGATGAAAATTAGTTCATAAAAATCTCATTAGACTACAAATTGGATCTGTAAACGTTTGAGCACAACTTGTGGCGCCAAATTACCAATTTGCATTTTTAAGTGGCAATTTAGCGCCGGTTCGGGTCTGAGATCAGTTATTAAATAAGCTAAATAGCTCATTTGGGTACGTGTTGTTCTAATGGCAACACTGGTATTCGGTTGTCGTCGCCGGCATCTGATCTTTCACAGGGTAACATCAGCCTACGTTACACATATAGGTCTCCCTAGTGGGCAGACCGTACTCAAAAAAAGGTTTCAGTTCATTAAGCTGAATGTAGAAACATTCGCCGTTATTCTATATCCCCAGCGACTAAACGCAGCGAGTTCTCATTGTTTATATACACACGCATTAAACAAATATCATCATCATCAGCCGGGAAACGTCCACTGCTGGACATAGGCCTCCTTCATGGTACGCCACATTGACCGGTCCATAAACAAACATAACTTTCCATAATTATTTTTATGAAATATAAGTTTAACATTAATTTGAGAGTCGGCCATTGTCTTGAGTAGGTTTAGTAAATCTGAACATTTTCGGGCGATGATAAATAGGTAAACCACAAAAAATTCGTTTAAACAGCTTTCTTCTGCTTTTTTCTTCGGGCTAGCAACTCTTTAGCAGACCACTCGGCTTGTAGTGTAGATGTAGAGGCCAATATGGGCCTCGAGACGCCACTCTACTGTGGCCCCCTCAGCTTGTGTCTGTGTGGTTACCCTTCCTACATACCTTCTTCTAAATATGCTTATTAGCGACGTTATTTAACATTAGTATTTTACATAGATACATTCGAAATTGTAAAATTTAAATGTATAATAAATAAGTTTAAAAATTAATTTAAGTTTTCAACTGCTGTCGACACAAGAGGTCTGTAGCGGGTCTTTGGCGGGCAGTCGTAGGGATGTCGTACTTTTTTGTGCAATCATGAAAAATGCTATAATGTGTTTTTTTGTATCCATACGGCATGAATAAAATGGTTAAAAAAACCTGTCTGTAGACCACTTTCACGCGTGTGTAACGTGTAGTGTGGCAACTTTAGACTATATTGCCTCGTAGACGGGAGTCGAGTTTTAGTCTTAAGTCAAACGCAATGTATATTGTTCATAACTAAATAAACTGAAACAGAGTGTTTACGTAAGGGTCAGTTCACATCGAGACGCGACGCGACGCTGCGCGCACATAGTAATAGAGCGACTCTAACTATACTTTATTTACAACATGAAAAGGTGCATATTTCATTGTGAGAATTCAAAATACATTGCACCACACGGCGCAGCGCAGCGTGCCGTCGCGAGGCGCAGCCTGAGGCCACTTGTCTCTACTGTATCCGCACAGACGTCGTGTAGAAGTGATGCGGTTCGGTCGAGTGCTCCAGTGACAATATAGTGATAGACTGGGATATTGTTATAATCGGAAGAGGAAGAAGCGGGTGCACGCGGCGAGTTGACACGTTCACGGCGTCGCGCTGCCAACGATTTTACGGTGCGCCTCTCGACGTTATGCGCAAAATTAGTAGCCTTTCCCAGCATCGTCACGTCACTCGATGTGACTGACTTACTTCTGGCAACGCAAAGAAATTAAGTTACGTTCAAATTTTACATATTTTAGGGTCGTAATGTTTGGCGAAGATTAATTACCGTAGATTTTCATTATACAACGAAATATTTAAGTTTCCTTGACCCAGCAGCGACACTGAAGGTATCATATCACGAGTGCGCCACTCGTCTCGGAGCAGCCACTCCGCAACCGGCGGGCCGCGAGGCGCTCCTCGTAATTGCTTTGACTAAATTTGTCACCTCAGCGACGAGTGTTTACGATACATTTTTTAAAAAGTTTTAGGCCCAAGTCACACTAGCGCAGAGTCGAAGCGACGCGACGCGTCATATTTTTCCGCCTTAAGCATATTCATCTTTATTGTTCTACTATTTAAGTACAAATTTGTGCTATGTAAATATGAAAACGCGCGTCGAAGCGCGTTGACGCGCGCATTCGCGCTTCGACGCTCAGCTGGAGTCGAATGGATTCGCGAGTCGCCGCGCGTACTCAGGCGCAGTGACGCGTCAGACGCCGACCACAACGGACGGACGACAGTGCTGAACTACGACGACAATGGACGAAGATGAAAAATTAATTTATTTAGTACAGAAATATGATTGTCTGTTTAACGTCAAGGCGAAAACCTACAGTGATAAAAATAGTAGGAAAAATGCCTGGCAAAAAGTAAGCGGTGAAATGAAAATTTCTGGTAAGCACTATATATTTATTATTTACATTTAGGTACAAAACATACACAGTTACATTTACGCAACATTATGACCACTTCTTTAACATCGTCTGATCATTTCATTTTGCCATGATACTGCCCCATGCTCGGATATAAAATAAGATTTGAATGTCTCTCTGATCACCATGGCATTTGTCTGAGTATGGTTATCGACTGACCGTATATCTTGTAATATATTATTATTTGGCAATTCCAAGTTTTCGAGTTCGTCATTTTCTTTTATGTAATTATGCAAACATGTACATGCAAGAATCATAGAATCAAGATACATCGGTTGCATTTTTATTTTTTTTTGAAAAATCGCAAATTTTTCTGTCAGAATTCCGAAAGCACTTTCTACTAAGCGCCTTGCTCGGCTTAAGCGATAGTTAAAAATTTTCTTTTCATCATTGTCAGACAGCTGATTTCCAGGATATGGTCTCATGATGTGTTCGGACAAGGGAAATGCTTCGTCTCCTACAAAAACATGTGGCATTTCCTCTATCATACCTGGCAACCTTTTATTAGGCGGTATACCAATCGTATTATTCTGTAATCGTTGTCCAAATTTAGAATTGTTTAATATGCCACTATCGCTGTTACGTCCATATGCTCCGATGTCAACAATAATGAATCTGTACTTTGCGTCAACAACAGCTAACAAGACAGTACTAAAAAATTTTTTGTAATTGAAGTACAAACTGCCGCTATTCCTGGGAGCTCTTATATTGACGTGCTTACCGTCAATTGCCCCTATACAATTAGGAAAATTCCATATGGTTCTGAATTCCTCCTCTATTTTAGTCCATAATTCTTGTGTTGGCTTCGGCATAACAATTGGCTGTAAATGTTTCCATATTGCTGCGGAAACTTCATGTACAATTGTTAAAACAGTGCTGTATCCTACTCTATAACTTTGAGCTAAGGCATGAAAGCTAATTGCTGTAGTCATAAATCTGTAACAATAAAAAAAATACACATAAATATGTAAAACATTTTATTGAATTAAAATGAGAGTTACAATTTTGTGTTCCTTTTTCACATAAATATGTAAAACATTTTATTGAATTAAAATAAGAGTTACAATTTTGTGTTCCTTTTTCAGAGGCAGAGTGTCAAAAGCGGTGGAAAAGAATAAGGGATTGTTACAAGAAAGCAATTAGGCTAAGACAGTTCAAGAGTGGTTCTGCTAGATCAAATGATAAGCCAATAAGATTTGAAAAAGAATTGGAGTTTTTAAAACCATACTTGCAGAACAAACCACAGACTTCTAACTTAGATAGCTCCGAAGAAAATGACCTAAACACTGATACCGACACAAACTTGTCCGTTGCGTCGCCATCTCGACCCGAATCACAATTATCCAGCCATTCCGATACTACTCGAAAAAAGTCACAACCACTATCACAAATGTTATTCGCGCAATATCTGGAAAATAAGAAAACAGAAGAAGATCCAACGGACACTTTTTTTCTCTCTATGTCTAAAACGGTTAAACGGATGCCAATACAAATGCAAGCGCTACTGAAACGACAGATACTGCTTTTAGTAACTGACGCGGAAATAAAAGTTGCTTCGAATGAAATGTGCACCTTTCAACCTGATACATCTATTATCAACTCAATGCAAGCAAATACTTCTTCATCCATCGGCTATACAACAGAACTACGAACCGAATCAGAAAGTCTTCAGCTACAATCTAATTCCACTAACTGTAATTCTAATTGCAACACATATAAAATGCAGCCAAATACCGGGTATTATACAACACAGCTACCAACCACTACTCCTTCTGACACATACTCAATGCAGCCAAATACGTCAACTAGTCCTAATCAGTTCGCAAATAGTACTTCTTCGAGATATCGTATGGAAGATCTCGACCTGCCACCTTCACCGTACATACCATTGCCGATTGGGACGACGACGACGCGGCAACACAGGGATGGCGATAATGACTACAGTGAATGACGTTATGTATGGCTAATTTAATGCCATGACTTACGGTATAAGGGACGGTTCTCCAAAAAATTATTAATACTTATTTTTTTACATACCTACCTGTACTTTCCGGAAATGATGTGATGTAGATTTTAGCTTAAAATGATGTGATAGGTAATATGCATGGTATCAGTTTTCGAAGAACTGTGCTTATGTACCTAATAATGCGTAAAATTAAAGATAAATAAATCTATGTAAATTAAAATAAATGCTTTTGACTCTTCCTAACCTACTTACATTTTTTAAAATGTTTTTTTTTAATGTTTTAGAATAGAATAGAATAGAAATCTAAGCTAGCTTAAAAATGTACTTACCTCAAGCATATTGATATCCGCTCTTCAACGGAAATAGGTATTCTTAAATTTGTTTCTTGCTTTTGGATGTGAGGCCTCAAAATATTTACCAAATTTTCAAACTTATCTACACCCATTTTATAATAATCATAAAAATATCTTGGGTCCAGACTTAAATCATTACTACATAGTGTTCTGAATTCACCAAGTATATGTCTTTTCTTCCATAACTCGTGAACCCAAAATTTTCGTTTTATTTTTCTATTCTCAGCTTCTGGTATAAATTCACTTTCTTCCTCTTCAGCTTCTGATATTAGAGCAATCATGATAAGATCCATATCAACCATCACAATACTATCGAGCGAGCACCACTCACGAATGTTCGAAAGTTTCTGAACTGCTTCCGGCACTACGCCCCGTCGCGCACAAACGCGCGTCGCCTCGCGAAGGTGCGCGTCGCCGCGCGAAGGCGCGCATCGCCATGCAAAACATGACGCGCCGCGTCGCTTCGACTCTGTGCCAGTGTGACTTGGGCCAATGTAAAGCAAATAAAGCAAATACATTTGTTGCTGTTATTTAACAGACTCCCCATTACTTTTAAAAAAATATGATGGGTTTGCATTTGGCCTTTATCTCACCGTTGGATGGTAAGCGTGCGCACCCAGAAGCCTCAATCTAATGAGGCGCTTGCTCTACTACCTTTCATACCAGAACACAACAGTGCAATTAACGCTGTTATTTGGCGGCAGGCTTAGGTAGCATGGTGGTAGCTAACCAGGCGGACATGGAAAATGGCGTACCACCAACCAAACCGAGTACCGATAGGTACCCCTACCGGGTCACGGACCCTCACAGGGCACTGCAAACTTGACAAGCAGCTGACCTATATGCGTCTAGGAGACGATACGATTTGCAGCTTCTGTAAAGAGGAAGAGGAGACACCTATCCACATCCTCTGTCACTGCGATGCACTCCATCACAGTAGACAACAGTACCTTGGAGGGCATATCGTCACACCAGACGATATTAAGGTCTCCACCCCTAGAGATATCGTCCGATATATGATCGGAGTGGGGCTCGGGGAAGTGCTTTAACCACGTAGGGGTCACAATAGATCTACCAAGGTCGCAGTGAGTGGTTGGGCCCAGTGGACCATCCCCCTTGTCTCAAATAATACAAAATAGAAGAAAAAAATACTGGGAATCGAACCCGGGACCTCCGGATTATGAATCCAACATTTAGCCAGAGGTGGTGCAAACTTTGAGAGAAATTCCCTCTTCCCTCTAATACTTACTTGTTAAAGGGATGTTCCTGCAACAGTTTCTTCAACTAGGAACACAAATGTAAGTACACAAAATTAAATACTGACGTGCAGGCCACATCGCTCGAACAACCGATAACCGAGTGAGTAAAGTTCCACGGGCAACCACGCACCGGGAAGCGTGTACCGAGACGTCTTACTACTAGATGGTAGTCCATCTACACCTAGTTAAGGTCGGGGGGAGTCGCTGGATGCAGATGGCATGGAGGAGAGTGCAGCAGCGGACGTTTCCCGGCTGGGAATATTTGTTAAGGTCAGCCGGAATATCCTCGTACCCCTTACCTAGTACAACCAACAAAGCTTGTTATCTCTCCGAGCACGTGCGCCACATGTAACGAGCTCCGCGGCACGGCACCGCTCTACTGCACGCTCGCTCCAATTACTCTCCACTCGTCCGTCCCTACTTGACACAGATGCCGCTCTCTCGCTCATTCGAAGGGATCCGATGTTATTCACTGTACTGGAATATACACACGTACAAACACTAACATATATATATATCTCATTTACAACTGAAACCTTTGAATCAGGAGTTCACGATGTGTGTTTTTAACCGACTTCAAAAAAGGAGGAGGTTATCAATTCGACGGGTATGTTTTTTTAAATGTTAGTCATCTCAGAACGTTTGATTGAGTGAAGCGTTCTGAATGACTTTTTCTGCCTCGGGTTGCAACCCAGAAAATAAGCCTTTAAAGAGTGGAATAATTAGCCACTTCACCACAGAGCTTATGCTCTAGAGCGCGAAATTAGTGACATATTTTGCGTGAAATTATGCGAAAAACTTAACTGAGTACTGAAGTTCGCCTATTTACAGTAACTGTCATCTAGCAGTTAAGCTACGAAACAGTAGTAAGAAATTACCTGTCATTCCATTTTGAAATACGGTACCTTTTACATTGAGTGACTGTGTTACTGTGACAGTTATATAGATGGCGCGAAATTTTTACTTTACTAATTTATAAATACCTGGACGACCGAGCTTTGCTTGAAGTTTTTGGCCATAAGTACAATTTTCTTTTTAATTTGTAATTTGTCTTAAAAATAATATATAAAAAACTTGAATAAATACAAAATAAAAGCATCCAAGTGCGTGTCGGGCCACGCGCAATGGAGGGATCCGTAGTTTTTTTTTTTGCGTCAAAGAATGCGAAGAAAAAAACCCGCATGAAAATTCGAAAACCGCGTTTTCACGAAAACAATGTCAATAAAGTTATTTTACTTTTATTTTATAATTATACCATTGTAATCTACCGAGCTGGGTTGGTAGCTTTAGCGGGAGCAATGATAAAATCCATCCGAACCTTTTATCTCGCTCCGTTGCAAAGGTCCCGCGGGTGCGTTCCATCGAATCCGCAGTAATGGTCGGTGCTCGCTGCAAATGAGCGACGTGCCGAGAGCAGGGTTTTGAACGCACCCGGGGGCAGAGAACACTACAGAGGTTGGACTTTAGATTCTTATCTATGAAACGGCGGAGAATATACTGGCCAATAATTATAATTGCAAAGCCAGATTTTGAATTTAGAATTCATTGTCTCTCTCAGCATCATGTCCTTTCGAAAAAAGAAATAAAGAGTATGTTCCTGAGGTATGGAGTGGCACGGGAGGGTATGTTTGCGGAACGTCAAACGACGCATTTATGCATAAATGTAATGAGATTCATTTATGCATAAATGCGAAGTTTGACGTTCATACATGACGATCATATGTACATAAGTAAGTATAAAAGAACGACTTTTGTGAATTGGCTTTGATAAAGTGTCAAGGGCGCGTTCCGTCGAGTCTGTAATACATTGATAAGCAAACGACACATTCATAATTTATATATATTTTTGGCAATATTTTTGGTCGGTTTATGTCGGCTCGCTTCGTATAGGTCCCAAAGGTGCTTTTCATCGAACGAGTAATGGTCTGTTGTGGCAGAGAATGACCGACATATCGAATGCGGGATTTTGAACGCACCCTGAGGTAAATACTGGCTGTTTTTCAGTCCAGTCAGGCCAAATTCTGCAGCCACGTTTTGATCATGGTGCGTGAGTGTAAGCGGAGCCGGCTATTCGTGTCAGTCGATTTCCTCACAGAAAGGGGCGCAGGGCCTAATATCCGCACGCCTTTTCGAGTAATCCTGGATTTCCCTGCCAGAGATACGGATTTATCAACCTCATTATGGATTAATCCGTTTACACCAACCCCATAACCTAAATGATCTGACATCTGAACATAGCAGCCTACACCGGAGGCCGCATTTCGCTTCCCGTGGGAGTATGTATCGGTTCTCGGTTTGGTTGGTGATAGGGCAACGTTTACATTCGAACTGGCGAGCCACCACCTCTTAACCGTGTCGCCAAACACCGGAGCTAACAGCAATCCATCCATCCATAACATCCATAGTGTTAGTAATCTTAGTGCTATGTTAGTAATTAAATATATCGTGAGCCATGCTACTGTGCCACTGGTGCATGTAATGACAGCCAGTGTCGCAGCATCGGTCCGTCGGTGCGTGCGACGACAGCGAGCAGACTGCTGCCCCGCCCCGCACCCCGCACCCTGCGCGCGCTGGAGGACACACTCTTGCGCATCGTGCTGTAGAAGCAGTCGACATGCGCCTCGGCAAACATTCCCGAAGCGCAGCCAACTATTATCATCCTATCATTTATCCATATTATTATTAATCGGTGATTATCGTCACTTCAGGTGAAATGAATGTCGAGAGCGACCCCATTGTGCAAAGAAGTAATAAAACTAATTACGAACTATTAATATTGGCCTATCAAAGAATATGATCAACGGCACGTAATAGATATAAATAAAATTCTTAGAATATTCGCACAATCTGTCAAGTGCTAACTGGGATTCTCAGAGTAACTATAGGCATTAGTCATGCCTTTATAGTCTTGGGTATTCCTCTTTCTCTTCTGCGTCATTGTTGGGGGTGGAAAGGGTCGGCGTTCCTATATTTTAGTCGGTTATGTCTAGTTCTGCATAATGAGATACAGCGTCTCTTCGCATACTAAAATCCGTCAAGTATTTCAATAATGACATCAATATATGATTCTCAAGGTGACAGCTGTGCTCGGAATTTCTCGAATACGTAACATCACAACTGAAGACACCTGTCAATTTGAGGATTTTGGATGCGATATCCACCGTCCAGCCAACCACCATCCAACGGCCTTATAGTCACCATCACGTGAGATCAAGGTCAAGTGCAATCTTTCATGCATGTAAACAATCTGTACCAGTGCCCCTTGAGTAGAGTTAAGCGAGCAACAACCTTTGACGTGCAGAATCGATATACAATTTAATATATAAAATGGACCCCTAGTCTAAATTGATATTTGAATTTAGTCATATATACTAGTAGAATCAGATAAAATGTCGGCTATCGGTCAGACTCAAAACGTCTATCAAGCAGCAAAGGCATATAAAAAGGCATATAAACTGTCATCAAATCCTTCAATACTACGACTATACGAGTAAAACAGTAAATGTTACGCAAGCGTGTCATGTTCTGTCTGGCAGCGCGCCAGGAGGTAGCTCGCAGCCGGTAGAGGCGTTCAGCTGAACTTGATTTGATTACGTCATCGATTTGAACTAAGTCCCATGTACATGTTGTATTGGTCTGAGAGAAAAACTGGGAAGATGATTCAGCATATATTTCATTATGAGAGTTCCCAAGCCAGTACTTATATAACTAGCACTTCTCAACCCCAGCCCTCGCTAACACTCCAAACTATAAACTGCAGCAGACCCAGGTCCCCGCCGACTCTCTAATCAGTCCACACGAGCTGCAGTGCACGTTATTTACGAACACCGACCTCAGTGTACTAGGTCCAGCGGGATTTGTTACATCTATTTACTGATCGTTACTTGTTTTTATTATTTCCATTCGCATTTTCTTCTTATGTTTCTTTTTACTCAGTATTTTTTCCTTACAAGTTTGTTTGCAAGTCTCAACGTTTCAAGTCGATTTAAATTTTTATTATGCATATAAATAATACAAATGGGCAAAAGCACATGCTGTATTTTTTAATAATTTTTTAAATGTATACTTAAACAATTACAAAATAACATTGTTGTTTTACATATTTCTTAAAAACCGGTCAAGAGCGAGTCGGACTAGCGCACCAAGGGTTTCGAACCATAAAAAACATAAAGATAACCAATAACCATCGAAGTTAACACAATAAAAAGATACGGACGGTTTTTCTTATTTTAATGTTTGTATTTCTAGTAACTGTGATACTGCACACCTCACAGACACAATCAGCGATGTAGTTATGTAATGGTATGTAGCGATCACGCGAGTGAGACGAAATAAGGCTATGGAAAAATATCGATTTAAAAAACGAATAGGAAAAACGCTACGAGCATAAAAGCTTTAAGGAAAAAATGCGAGAGAAAACATTTTAGGGGAAAAAATGCGAATGGAAATAAAAATACAAGGAAATTACGATTTCGGTAAAGAAGTCTAACAAATATCCATCGGGCATGGGACACGTACAACTGCAACACGTCACGCTGGGGAAATGAATCTCAGATGTTGTTGATGCAGTTTACATGACGGGCAAAACAAACCTAATGGTGCAGTGGAATATTTACTACGAGTGTAGGGGCGGGGCGGGGTTACCACACCAAACCACCTTGATTAGCCCACCCATTAAAGATAAAAAAATAAAACTGGAATACTTCGAAATTAACTAAGTAGTTACGGCACCGGCAGTTGATTCGCTGCGTATTTTTGAAGGGAAAGCGTGCAGAACTCTCCTTCACACTCTTATAGTATTCAACATAAATTGACTTTTTGATTTGATATGATTTAATTGACTTGTCTTTCTCCTGTCGACAAGGAACATCAAGGAACGGCCGTTTCATTAATTTAATATATCAATCAATAATTTAATTATTTCAAGAATAATTATGTCACCTTCAGTCCTTGAACAATCGAAGTCTGGGTTCAATCCTGGTTCGTACCAATGACTTCCAATTAGTTATTAGGAATTTATATAGGAATGTTAAAATCATAACCATAGCTTTTCGGTGAAGGAAATCATCGTGAGGAAACCTGCACACTCCTGAGAATAAATTTAAAGGTGTGTGTAAGTCTACCAATCCGCACTGGTCCCGCGTGGTATACTATAACCCATACACTTATTATCACTCTAAGCCATAAATTGATAAATAGTAGTATATGCCAAGACCAAACCCCCACCCACCCCCAGTTTTCACATGGTAATTCATAAATATGGTTTTAAATCATTTTTGCAAACAAACTTACAATTACAAGTGTTTGTGCTATAAGAAAGCTTTGAAGCAGTGAGCAGTCAAACTGGAACTATGACAATATTTAACAACGCCCTACCGACATTTTTACAACAAAAAGCTTAAAAAAGCGCGAGATTTCTCTAGAGGACATTGACTACGTGACGAAGACCTACCACCCCCGCCCCTGAACGGGTCGCGTGGTGGTACGTTCCCTAACTGTACGCTGTATCTCTATGAATGTCCACTGTTATTTAAGTAAGAAAGTACAATAAATAGTATTCGATTTGATTTATACTTAGTCCCTCGTTTTAGTCTAATCACGGCTCGTCATTCAGATCACTAAGACCTTGACAGATACAGGCGACATAATCCAGCAGCGACGTACCATTAATACGAATTCCCTGTAATCTCGAGTCGACGTAGACGCGACATTACAGGGAACAAATCTCTTCAGTAAATCTCAGATGTTTGTTATGACCGTTGTTTGTATCGGACAGATTTATCTCGCTATGACTGACGTGGAGGCTTTGAAACGGGACGGAAATAGAACACAATATCAGAGGTAATGTCTGTCCTCGGAGCTTTCTCAACGTAATAAGATATTATATGAGAGAAAACTGAAGACACTACCGTAGCTCGACGAGTCAGCAAACATGTCTGGAAGAACGAATAGCCACGATTTCGTCAATACCCAGAATTCTAGTTGGCGACCACGTACCAGGAAATATTTAACGGGTAGAGCCACCTAAATCTGGTACACTCGAGTACAAAAGTGTGTACCCACTTATATACGTCTCGTGGGTATAGGTTCCGACCAAAAACATATACACTCACCATAAAGGTCGTATATCCATGGTACGCCTCGCGACCTCGCCTCACATGACACCTGAAAACAATGAATAATGTTATAAGTTTACGTCATTTAAGCTTCTTATTACGATCAAACGCAAGCATATTAAAAATACACACAAGGGTGGAAAGTAGGTTATTGCAAACTAGCTGTCATTAACAAGCCCGAGGCGAAGGCGAGGGATTGTAATATCACGAGTTTGCGATAACCTACTTTATGTATGTACTATTTCATGAGAAAGTGTCTACAAGCACACCCAGTCAGCCGAGGTTCCATATTATAATTGTAAAGCATCTCAGAATATTCTACACTGGAGTTGTGAGAAACACTCGCCCACGGGCTGTGTTGTGAATAAAGGACAGGTCCGACACGACATACGTACAGAGTTATATCGTGCTGCTGAACTAACCCGCCCCCGCCGCCGCCCGCCGCCCGCCCACTAAACACATTCTGTTTAGGGACATTATTTGAAGCTGATGTATTCCAGATTACGTCACAGTTGACCAGGTAAATGAGAAATCAAATTGAGTATTTATATTCGTGCTCAGCGAAGGCATGATCACCCAGAAGCCTCTGAAGTGCTGGCTCTACTACCGGACGTACCACAACAGTTTGGTTAATTGTGAAAAGTATGTATTTCACGGCCTGACTGTGTTCCTTGATTTCATGTTAAGTGTCGTAACGACGCTGTGGAAGCTAGTCAGACATTAAAACATTCCATTGTACACCAAACGAGGTACACTACCGGGAGTCAAACCCGCAAGCTACGATGATTAATTGATTACTTAGCCTTGTTGTCATTATGTCACGGTGATTCAATATAATTATTGTACCCATCAACCGCGAAACCTATAAAAAGTCCCACGCTATATTAAATAATTTGGTACCTACTATTAATTAAGCCAGAAAAGCACGTCTCTAGATGAAAACTTCCCTTTCCCCCAATTATATTTCACAAAAACCTCCAGCTAAGCCGGGTTAACAAGGTGCCTGGGATGCTCTACAAAAAGAAAACTTTTTTGTAGTACTCTCCACACCATTCCTGTCTCAAATGTTCAGGTATTGCATATTTTTGTACAGCTCTGGAGGTCGTCGACTCGGCTCAAAGAGCGAGCTCGACGTCGAAATTCCTTAGGAATGATCCCCAAATTAGGGATCTGAGTATTTAAGATAGTGCTCGGTTCACCTTGAATAACAAATTACGCTAAGGTCTTGCGCACATTGGCGCTCGGCGCGGGGCTAGGATTACATACTTATATAATTATGCTTATATGTTAGATAATGTCTAGTCCAATTGTTGTATGACGAATGCTTTGGATTTTCCCTGGTTAGTTCAATGTTATCTACCAAACAATAATGCAAGAAAGTCATTGTTGCGATTCGGAAGTGAAAGGAAAAATAGTTAAGTTTAAAGCACAAAATAAGTAACGTCGTTCTTAAATGGTCAATAATATTCTACTATTAATATTCTATTATACTAATAGTTAGATAATATATAAGAGACTAATACATTAAAATTAATGATAGCGGAAATAGATTTTTTTAAATCTGTAAAAAACATTGCTTAATCTGACTTTTTAATGACGCGGTCGCGTACGCATAGCTGATGCTAGCGCTATTCTAAAAGCTTTTATTTAAATTCATTTGACAGATATAAAAAAATTTCGAGTTTTTTTAAAGTCGGATGTATTCTTATTCACTATTTCAAAAGGACCATGGTTGCTATGTTGTTGTTGATGATGATGATGGTGATGATGAAACTGTCAAATTTAGGAAATCAAAACGTATTTCAACCATGGATACAGGTAGTCAAAACAAAGCAACACTCTCAATGACACACAGAAGGACGGGCGCATTAAGGACGCACTAATATTATATATTGTTGCGCGCTTCAGAGTTTGAGGGATTGAAGAAAGTCGGAGTTTATTGGTAACACAGGTCCACAAGTCGATCTTCTAAATTGTGGGTCTCCGTGACAGAGTGCGTGCCTGTCTTACTGGGTTTAAGTTTTTCCGTACTGAATCCGTACCTGAACTACTATTCCTTTGTTGCTACTCGACATGAAAGAGATAGTTCGATCCACCTCTTTCTTTTCATTCTTTCTAGACTGTTTAAGAAGCTCCGTGACAATATCTTTGACACACACGTAGAGAAGTCGTTGCATTTAAAGCGTATCGCTGTACTGTACAGCCTAACGAGCGACGAGCCTTGTAGAGTGTACAAAGTAAGCGTGGGGCGCCGTAGTTAACCTGTTATTGGAATCGTTATGAGAAATGAGGATAAATCATGGTAATTTATACAGCAGCTCCGGCGCGCGCCCGCGGTAAAGAGGCCCGCTGCTCTGTAGCGGATCATTACCGAGGGGTGGTTGTGCGCAGAACAACACTCACTGCTCCGATCTAGCGATGGTAAATGTTGTTGAAACATTTCACGAATTTTCATCCATATTTCATTATATTATAAAAGCAAAAGTGGGTTTACCTTACTTCACGAGTCATAACGACTTGATATTTTGTATAAGTATAGTTGAAGGGTCAGAAACGGATCTACTTTTAATGGGAACTCTGAAAATGAGACGGTTTATTTATCCCTGGATATGTTACAAGTTTCAAAACGTAGTGTAAAACGTCAACTGTTAAACGAAAAAATGACATTATCGACATCAAAAATTTAGTTCCTCGAATAGTAAAATGCTTATTAAATTTCGTTTTTTTATTAGGGTATATAGCACAAAACATTATTGTAACTATAGAGATATAACTCAAAATATTGAACAAGCTTCATACATTTAACGCTCCAATGAAGTAATGTGACATCGCAAAACACGCCCGATTTGTATGGAGCGTTTTAGCACCGCGTGAATAGAATTACTTTTTGGCGGGTTGTGATAAAAAAATTAGTCGTATCTTGGTCGTATAAAAAAAATTATAGAGCTATTTATCTTTTTACATGGACTATTGAATGGGACTTTTGTCAAATACCCAATTGTGAGAAATTTATATAAAAGGCGGCGTATTATTTGTATGTAGTCCACTATCATTTGTTAATGGCCGCCATTTTGTACAATTTGGAAATGTGTGATATCTGAATTTGGCACACATGAGGAATTGACATATTATTATAGTAATTATTATCTCTTTCACGCACAAACTGCTCATCGGATTTGAACATTATTTAGCAATGTTATGTATTAACAAATTATGATACTTTTGATCCTGGTAAAAAGGATTACACGGGAAGAAGTGGGCAAAAGCTAGTGTACCGACCATAAATGATGGATTGTGCAGAGCCGGGAAGTGTTGTAGTAAACTAACCACCAAATAACCCATTATTATCGTGTCAAATACACCAGAAACTATCAAACAAAATCGCGTCCCCTTCTGTGTGCATTGGCGATGGGGCGTGGACAAACAGTTCCAGACGAGTGTTTGCGCTAATCTCCGTTGAATGCAGCGCCGCAGCTGCTGAAAGGGCAGCAAATAAGCGGCATTCAGCGGCTACCAGTCGTGATGTACGATTTTGTTTCAGGGTGTACCTTGGCAATGCCCGTTTCATTATCACGGCAGACCCTATTTGTAGAACGCGACGAATGGAATTTCCATTAATTCAGTTTGGTGATCACGGTATGAAGAATTATTCGTAGGAGCGCCTCAGTGTCCTAGTGGTTAAACAGTTGGACTCACAAAATAGCTTGCACGTGTAGAATGTAGTTACTTGCTTTTGTTAGTTTCTAATACATATTTTTCTCCTCTCCATTGAAACCATTTATTTGCCACGGACAAATTACACATACAAAAACACACACATATATAAAACTAATTCATACATTACGATAAATACACATTAAAATGAGAAGGTTCTGTGGCAGGAGCTGTCTCAGTACCCGTTATGCTTTTCTATAATAATATATTTAGAGACATAATGAACAATATTAAATAAATAATAAATTAAAATAACATAAGACTATTTCTCCGGGTAGACTGAAACTGAAACAACCTAATTTTTCAAGGGTTTACTTTTGAGCATTTAATAAAATTCTCATTTGTCGATAACTCGTCTATAACGTCAAAATATGCACAGTCCCTTTAGTGTAGTTATACAGAGTAAACACTGTATATACCTCTAAAATAAAATGTATATGCCTAAAACCAGTATTCACATACTCCTTGGTAACAATAAATACGTATGTACTATGTCTTTTTTCTTCTTTTGGTTTACTACATTGGTCGTTATTTTTTCGACGAAAATCTAGTCTCGCGTGTCCACTGCTGATTACGTACACAGAGAGATTCGAATCGTCGAGCCGCGACACCGATGTAACGCTATAAATAGAAAACAACCTATTTGTTTGACATTTACTCGACCCACGTCGGTCGTTGGTAAGGTCCACTCTTGCGATATAGGTTTATGAATGTGATTGTAATAGAAGCCGATACTATAATAAGTGTCTGGCAATGGACGACGTGATTTCCAATATTATTCTAAAGCAAATATTTAAAAAAACTGAGCTTTATACAAACGATTTTATGGTACGATTTTATAAACCTTTCTTACCTGCTACGAGTACCTGCCGAAGTAACCGCGATCCATGGTGCACAGTCAGAGAAACTTTCTGCTTATAATAAATAATGAAGGTCTGGCTTTCTCGGGCTCTTGGCTAAATATGTCAGTACTGTATGATATGGACGTTTAGAAAAATACAAATACATAGAACGTGGAACATATACAAATTTATATTATTAATAATGGGCTTACTAGTATCCAATAGGGAAAACATTTATTGTATATTACCGCCTGTCAAACTCACCACTTGGACGAACAATTAATTACCACCAAGTTAATTTCCGCCGCCACAAAAACGCAATGAATTTTAACGCAGGGGGTAGAGGCGGGCAACATTAAATATAAATACCTTAGTTTGATTTGCACCGAAGCTTTCAAATTAAATAACTCGCGCCGGTTACGTCGACGCACGCAATTTAAACTTTATTGCGCTCATTGAAATACATATTTTGGTTTTGCGCTTTAGTAAGCGACCACATTGTAATGCGGTTTGGCAACCACGCTGCTTGCAGGTATTTAATTATTTAGAGGGTATTTGCTTGGGGTTGGACTTACTAAGGTATACGTATATACACATTGTGCTACTGTCAACTACATCCATCGACTACATGTGTACATTTGGTGGAAGGTGCTGGCAAATGTGCTATCAAATATTTAACAGGTGAACATTTAATTCGTCCAATATATATGTCAAAAATTGCATTTACAGTTTGATAAAATGGTTAAGCCAGTCTGGTGTCATCAAGTCGATTCAGCAATATTAAAATTTCAGTTAAGCAAAACCTGCATCAAGCAAACCGGCTTAAGCCGGCTTCATCCTGCCTGCAGTATCATATAGTACCCCTCGAAACGGAACCGCCAACCAACCTCGTTTAACGATAATCTCCTTAGACACAACGTTTTATAATCTGTGCTGAGTGAGTAGCAGCCCGGCGGCAAGTGAAACGCGATTGTGTCGAGGGGCGAGGGAGAGGTTGAAGATTAGAACGATGCCAAACATAATTAGTTGTAAACAAAAGTATATAATCCAGTACCTTTAGATTGTTTCAAGCTTAACAATTCTATCGATACTGGATACTCGTCATTTTAAAGACGGCGTGTCTTCGACGGTTTGCGACAGCTGAAATGTTTGTTAGTTGTCCTGTAGGATAACTAATTCAACACTAAAAATAGTTTTTTTCCGAAAGGTAGTAACCTAGATGGCGCATCAGCTTAATTTTGACACATAATTTGCAACATATAATTTATATTTATCTCATTCTGTCTTATGTCAATTCAACGATGTTAGAAAGGCTAAAGTACAGTTATTTGGCTCCTGATTCATATAATATACTCGTATCTATGACATACTATATTTATGGTTATAATACAGTGTTACAAGAGTACATACAGAAATCACATCATAAATATTCGGATATCGTGGCAACACTTCGAGGGAGTTACGAATCAGATTTAAACGCTGTCTATTGTTAGTTCTTAATAAATGTTTTTCATCTGGCAGTCGGAAGAGGCAACTAAAACCGTGTAGTGCGACAGCTCCGTCACAAGTAGTAACAACCTTACAATAGTCAGCTATCATATAACAAAAAAATGATAATACTACAAAAGCATCGATTTGAACAGCACTTGAATTAAATAGCGACTCTAGGGACACAATAAGGAGCAATTTAGCTCGCACAGCGCGTATCATTAAGATTTCATCTTCCTCACTTTCTATCTAGTAAGCGAGCCTTGTCTGACCGCGTGACTATAATAGAAAGTAAAGGATCGAAAAACTAACTAACTTTATCATGCATACAGTCAAGTAATATAAAGCACTGTCGATTGACGCAGAGCTAAAATTTTCATATCTTTAAGGATAAATATGCACCTTCTAGCTTTTAGCATTTTCGGCCACATCGTCATTTGCCAGGTGAGAGCGTGACCTAGCGTTGTTTAGCATTGGCTGTATATAAATATGTAGATACAGCTAATGTTCAGGAATATCTTTCCTTTATGCGTGTTTCAATGGCCGGAACAGAAGAGGTAAGAGATCTGGCAACGTCGCACAAAACACGTCAAAGCGACCAATTATGCATTCCACCCTCGCAGGCACCGCTCCGTTCAGACCTGACGTGTTTGCCCTCAGTTATAGTGGTGTTCGCAGATGTCGATGGCATGGCTGAAGGTTTTCTAGCTATAGATATTACAATTTATAGGTAATTCAACGGAACATTAAAACCAACGCTTACTCTCAACGACCATATCATCACTTATTACAGGATGGCATTGTGGTCAAATGTTGATGTTTTTCATTCAAATAAACTGTAAGTATTGTTTTGTGCTTCATAGTTAATAGTGACGCGTGATTAAATATGTACTGTGTTAGGAGTTTCACCTTTGAAACTGTCACATATTGTACACTTAGACAATAACAAAATCTTTATCAAAAGTTCTCGTTCTCAAAACATATTTTAAAATGTTTGTTATCTAAGTACTTTTGATTGGGTAAACCGATTTTGATGATTTTTTTAGTCGAAAGCTGGTGCTACCCGTGTGGTGGTCCAGTTCTGACAATCGCATCCATGAGAAAACCATATGAGTCTGAAATTTGCCTTAATCGAAGTAGACTTTTAGGGCAGTTGAAGTCGGTTTCTAGTTTTTTTAAAGCGTTAACTTGTGCGTAAGCTAAGGACCATTTCTATCCATACACATCGACAAAGGTAAGAGTATTATCAGCTACATTTAACCTTAGTTGTATGTAGATATTGAAATGAACATAAGCTAGCTTAATAAAGCATAACCTAGCGACGCTTCGAGACGCAATGTTTGAACACCGCTAATTGAATACACTATAATCTGATACTATGCAAAGCCACACTCCTGCGTGGAGCTTCATGTACACATATGTACGCTATAGACATATAATGTATATATAGGCGGACGGGTCGTGAATAGATGAAGAGATCAAAGGACTTCGTGTCTTCAATGCCAGAGTCAAGGTCAAAGTCAAGGCCACAGTGAACCATCCTAGACCACATCACCATCACAAATAAGATTGTAGTCAAACTGAAACCCATATAATTATAAAATAACTAGCGTCCCGCCCCGACTTCGCACAGGTGTACATTTATTTTGGCATAAACGTAAATTTAATCTTTCTAGATGATTACATAAATTTTCAGAACTTTCCATAAGTTCTCACACTCTTACACATGTGAAGTTCACATGAGTTTATGAAATATAAGATTACACCAATCTCATCATCATACAAAAATACATTACTGTAAAATTTTCTGTACAGATTTCTTTAAAAACGAAGCTGCTTCAGCTCATTTTGTCGTAACATAATGATAATTGATCTATAGAGAAATTATTCACACATACATTAAAACACTGTGCTCCTACTTGATTATCGATATCTCCTGGTCCCCTCCCTATCAGCCGGGGGCTGTTTTTCCTTGAAATCGTTTCGCGTATCGATAGCGGTCGGGGGACGATTGTTCGCGGTGTGTTCGCGACAACTCGTCTGACATCCGCAGCCAACAATCGACATCCTTACCCACTCTATTACTTTTTAATCAGCTGAAGATGGGAGGTTACTAACAATAGTCTTAAGTATATAATTGGCTTTCGGCTATATGGAAGTTTATACAATACCGAAGAGGTAAAATCGACAATGCTTAGGTAGAAATCGTATATGAATGTAAAGTTGGATCCAATCCAAACAACATAACTCGAACTCTGTACATAACGTTCAGGCACAGACCGGACACTTCGAACAATTATCGTGATATCGGCACACATAGAAAGGATGACGTTTTTTATACACGCGCATGTGTGAGTAGACCGCGCGCGGTATACGCAACCGTCATTTTCTGAGTAAGTCTCTTGCGGGGGAGGTAAAGTATTGCGGATCGGCGGGAGGCGGTAAACGTCCGTTCGGTACTTAGGTGTCTTCATTGTTAAAAAAGCGTCATAAGCTCTTAAAGGATTTTATTCTGTCGACAAAGTTTTGACAAACCCTAAGAGCACTAAATTACTCAGAGGTTTTAAAATAGCCTCTTACAATATTTACTTCTCGCTAAGAAGTAATTTGAACGACAAGAAAAGCAAGACACTCTTGTCTTTACGATAAAAAAACATTACTGTCTATATTTTTTTACTTATATAGACCTGAGCCCTTGCAGTGGGGATATATACAGGCTGGTTGATGATGAACATGGGGGTAGCCAGGCGGACATTTATTTATCCAAATCAAGAAAAATGAATGAAATATACAGACTCACCAAACCGAGCATTCATTAGCATCCGCGCTGGGAACTGAACCCAAATCTTAAAATCTTCGTTTACAGCATCTCATAGAGCGTCTAAGATGTTACATGGGAAACTCCAAACATATTAGCATCTTCATACGGCAGCGATCGCGTGGAAACTAGCTGATTTGACTCCCAGTCAGACCCGTTACCATGTATCGATATTCTGGCCGCACCACCGCTCTAATAGTAAGCTCGACTCTACGAAATGGGGCAATTTTTTGCGGTCGGAAAGGCGCGTAGTTTTACATTCATGAGGGCAAATGGGCGGATTCCCAATCCGAGCCACTCTGGGAAGTAAATCGCAATGATCGACGAGGGCTGCCCCTGCCCCGGCTATATTTTACACTGCACCCTAACCGCCATTGTTATTTTTAGAGGTTTTATGTGATGACAGAGTGCGGAGAATCACCATTAGTGGGACACAAATTGGGCCATGTGTAGCTATTGGCGGTGGAAGGATGGGCTTGAGGCAATGGTGTAATATTGGTATTCGGGATGAATAAAATATATTTATTTTCATAAGTGTGTTATACTTTTAGGTAAATGTGATACGCCAGACATATTTAGAAATTTTTTACACACAATATTGTAAGGTTAAAGAATCTTAAATATAATTATAATATGTATTCATTTAACTTAATTTACACATAAAATGAAGTGTCGGTGGCGCAGCGGATAAGGCGCGGACTCTCAATCTGAGGGTTCCGGGTTCGAATCCAGCCGTGTACCTATGAGTTGTTTATCAATTCAAGTACATTATCCGATTGCTTAACGGCGAACGAAAACATCGCGAGGAAACCTGCACACTCCGCACTGGGCCCGCGTGATGGACTACGGTCCATACACTCTCCCTGCCCCTGCCTATGAGCCCCTGCAGTGTAGACATATATAGGCTGTTGATGATGTTGATGACACATAAAATTCGTATTATATTTATAAAATGGTGTATATAGAGCACATTCATATTAAAATGAGAATGTGTTTTTTTATTGTTACCAGTTCACGCCTGCGCCGGCTCAACCAATCGAGACGATTATAGGCTACGTTTAATAACTGCTCAGTTTCTGAAGATCACGCAGACGAGGCCGCGGGCAAAGTGCTAGTAATATATGTTTTTACGAGTATCTCTCGAGAACCCGAATACTTCACATATAAATTCAATATTGCCGTCGTCGTGGGGGAGTTAAGTGGTATTCGTACTTCGAACAAAAGTAATTCAGGGGTAATCGTGAACTAGGCAGCTTTAGGTCTTAGGTGACCTTATGTTACTATAGGTTACATTGGGGCGAAAGAATTATGGCCCTAAAGTGTTGGCTTACCGCCAAATTGATCTATAACTTGCGAACTTGTTGAATTTTTTTAATGATATATTTGTCAGATTTTTGGCACTGGAAAGAGAACTTAGAGTAAGTAAGCACGTTGTCAAATAATATGAAGCAATTTTTTGTACTGATAAGTAGTATTAACTCGATTTATTCACGGTGTCTTTTAAATATACTACATATTTACCATTTTTATTAATCCAAATTATTTTAATAGGTAATACTAACTAATAGGTAATAGTAATTACTAACATGGCACTAAGTTTACTAACACTATGGATGTATGTCTGACTTAAATAAATAATAAATAATATAAACTAGCTTTTGCTAGGACTAAGTCCGCCTGGACATCTAAAATTATCCCACGAGAACTATTGGTTCGATTGGGATACAAAAATAGCCTGTATGTCCTTCTCTGATCCTTATAATTCTCAATATTTTCTTTTTAACAGCTTCGTAGCTAATGCTACGAGCGTAGCAAAACCGTAGCGCTTCGTAGCCGCATAGAGCAACGACCTTAGCTCCCCGAAATGGCTAGTCCAATAACAATAAAGTTGAGGCGTACCATCTCTGCATACGTCATTTGTTATAGCCCTTATCTCTATAGCTTTAAGGTTTATATTGCACGTGTGCGACTGCATGAGTAAGTTGGTGGTATAGAACAAAACTGTAATTGGAGTTCGCGCGTCACTGGACAGAGCCATGTGCCGTGCGAGCGACACACGGAGAGAAAAGGTGCAGGAGCTTGTGTACTCATTCGCGTCGCAGGTTCAATTCCCAGCGGGGTAGGCAATCAGTACTCAGTTTTGTTAGTGTTTTCTATAACAACTCGTTAGCTATCACCATATGTGAAAGTCTGCCACCTAACAGCACTATCAATAGCACTGTAGTAGTAAAAGTTACCATATGCAATTATTAAGGCGTCAAATAGAGCATTAAAAAGTCTCAAGTGAATACTTAAATTTACTTTGAGAAATAAATGAAATTGTGCTATCGCTGAATGTCTAATTTCTTGTAGATGTGTTCACTTCTGAACATTGTCGTGTATAACAGCTGTTTACCTTCTCACCGTTATCGAAACTACAATTACAAACTTTTGAGACAAAATTTCTTCAATTATTTTGTCAGGACACTCTTAATCTAAAACGTGCCTAAGGCGAGACTTTCACGATTATAATAATACAGTTTAGTAAAGAATTATTATAAGCTCGTCTATATTTTAGCGACTAGTTCAACAAAAACTCCAATTTCTTTCTACATTGATATAAAATATGAACCATCGAAGTCCGAGTACAGTCATAGAAATGACTAAGGCGATGTATGAATAGGACCGATTACGAGTAGCGTTTAAAATAAGCACAAAATCTGATTAATCCCCTCTACTAGGGTTCCTTACCCAAAATATGCCCAATGGGACCTTATTACTAAGAAAACGCTGTCTTACCATCCGTCTGGCTGTCACTGGGCTGTATCTTTGAAATCGTAACAGGTACACACTTTTTTGGTGTAATACTCGTATTATGGTCGATTTGAAACATATAATAATAAAAATGTCTAAAACTAAAGGGACCCAATACAAGAAACGTGTTTTTTCGGCGTTTTTGCTAAATCTTGTGTTCAATACTCAAATCAAATCAATCAAATCAAATCATTTTATTTGTCCAACATAGGTATTGAAGATCTTATATTAAACAACGGCCGCTATGTGGAGCCTTGCGGCGTACAAATATATACATAATAACATAAAAAATTATATGTCAAAAAATAATATTAAATTAAATACAAATCAAATAATAATAGAGTCAAATTCAATTTTATAAACTAAACTAAAAACTAATAACAACAAACATATTCTTGTTATATATGCTGCACTTTATTGAGAAATTCATCAATCGTGTAATAAGTGTTGTCTGACAGGTAGTTGAACAGATTTCGTTTAAACTCTTTTAGATCTTTAAGCTCTCGTATGTATGTACGTAATACTCTACGGAACCCTTCTTGTAGAAGTCCTGCTGGCACTTGGTCAATTCGCGAATTACGGTGACTATAGCAAATCCAAAAATATAGTTAAATACGTAAAAAGGCATTGTAGTTCAGAAGCCCAGTGTAAGATAGCTTATATGGCACACACCAGCTGGGAGGGAATTTCTATAGACTGTTTATTCAGATTTCGGTGACATAAATTACTTCGTTTTTATCCGGCAAAGTAGCGGCGACGGTAAACAAATTCAGCGGTCTTTGAAGGTCGGACATAATTTGTTTTTAGGGCTCCGACCAAACTAAACAAAAACCGACGCGCTGGGACGTCTTGTCGTGACTGTCGTTCGATGTACGTCGGTCCGCTCGCCTCTCCGTACGCACGTGTGTCACGGAGAATTATTAAAGCCACTGATGGAGTCAACAAAGAAAAAAGAAATATCATTAACAATGTCAAGAGTCAATTGCTGTCCATGGTGTTTTCTTCATAGATCTACGACTGAGCCCCCAAAATTAATTCAGGCGAATTTTTTAAAATGGGTTTGCTATTGAGCTTTGAGCTATTGAGGCGCTTCCTCTGCTACCAATTAATACGGAACACACAGGTGACATAGTGGTAGCCAGTCAGGCGGTCATGAACATTGTCCTACCACCAACCAAACCGAGTACCGACTGGTACCTTCACTGGGAATCGAACTCAGGAACTTAGGATTGTTAGTCTAAGCGTGAAGCTGTTGAGACACGGAGGCGCTTAAATAATATAAATATTCATACTTACAAGGGGAAAATTTTTTAAAGACCCAATTAAACTTTAAACACTAATGAAAATCTGAAAATTCACAGACAAATATAATCCGTTCTAGAAAATTTCATAGAATTTAATTGCTTTGTGCTAAAAACAAGTTCAAAATACGTTTGGATGAGGTCACTTTCAAGTTTTTGTATTGTACACTCGAGTACAAAGTTTTGAACCACGTCACATTCACCTTTAATTAACATTTCCTACAACATATTACACAGGAACAAGCAAGAATGTGACATGGTTTAAAAGTGGATACATATTTTTGTACTCGAGTGTACACTATCATTCATTTAAAAATGTATGTATTAGGGTTAGTCCTTGACTTGAAGGTGCATAGAGATTAATCTCACCTGAGAGTAGGTGTCATTGGATGATAGGCGTGCTCACCCAAAGGCCTCAATGACCATGACAATCAATCTCATACCTTTAATACAACAGCATTACTTAGCAGACAACAAATACCTCCGCTGGGAATCGAACCCGGGACATCTGGGTTGTGAATCGAACTTTATAGGCACTAGGCCCCGGAGGCGGTTAACATAAATCACGTTTCTTTTCTTCTTCCTTCACAATAATAGAGAGTATCTGCTAGTACCCGGAGGCAATGGTTTATGTAATAATTCCTACACAAAGCAGAGGCCGCCATCTTCACGATATATTTGATTTATCAACGACTATTTCACGGTCGGTTTGAGATATATCGAATGTACAGATATTGTTACAGATTGGTGGCTGAGAGGATTTCATCCTTTAAGGCCTCCGTCCCGCGGCGCAATATAAAAAGCGATATATTTGTTAGGAAATAGGAACGAATATTCCCAAGATATAGACGAAGCCGCGAAGTAAATCTAGTATACAGTTTGATTTTGTAGCGTGATGCCTACTATCGCCCTTATTTAACTTTGCAATGATTTCATAACATCGCACGAAATGGTTACAGGAAGATATCTGATTTTGATAGGAATCTTCTATGGTAAACTAGATTTTGCCCGCGACTTCGTCCGCATGGCCTTTGGAATGCATCCCGCGGGAACTAAATGCTCGATCAGGATATAAAGTAGCTTATGTCCTGTTCCGACTCTTCAAATATCCCTATACAAAAAACAAATTATTTCCTTCGTTACGACGGGAGGGTAGAAGAAAGAAACTTACTTTCGCATCTATAATATTAAGTTTGGATTGAGCAATTGACGGCATCTTTGAATAACAGCAATATAATAAAAAGAAAGTAATAAAGGGATAACATCAACCTAACTTTTACACCACTCTTAACTGGTCAATACTTTGATAGTTGTACAAAAACAAGCTGATTTGAAAACGACCATCGGTTCCTGTACATTTGATAAATCCTTTATGGCAAATACATACTCGTAAGCCATATATTATTGACTTAAACGACTTACAACTGACTCGCTGAATCGTAGTATCTTTTTCCAGGAATCTGTACTAACTTAGGTAGAAGCTGTTTTCTGGCTAGTTCCGCAGCATGCTTAAAAATCATGGCCCAGGGTCAAAAAAGTATCATTTGGCAGAGAGCCGCATAGCAGACCTTGGTCCCCAGCCAAGGCGATTCACATAAACTTACTGTGATCACCACACAGATGGTTCTGTAAGCCTGCTATCGGAGGTTGCTTCTTCTAAACTAGCTTTCGTTTTAAAGTTCAATTTGGTTTTGACATCATTGTGTATAAACTCGTGTTAGATATAATAATTTTGGCGATTTCTTTCTTTCAATTAATAGTTTTTCTTTGTTTCTTTTATGCCAGTTAAGAGTGTTTATATATTCCCTCGTAACTCCCAAGGGTTGATACATTTTTACAAATTATGCGTTTCCAGATTCGCTTCATGACTATCACTGTAATGTCACAATAAATAGAATGAACAATATACATGACAAGTGCAGCTAATAAAAGGTTTAAACCTATAAGTCCTACAGTGAGGCTCCACCGCAGCCATAGTAGATACCAGGCGCACAGAGGCGGGTAGCGATGGATTTTAAACGCAATATAGAGAATGTGATTTGGTTGAGCTCGCAGGCAGCTAGGCGGGCGGCGGCGCGGGGCGGGCGGGTAAATAGATCGTGATGGATTGTGTGGTGAGTTTCACTCAACAGGATTTAGAAATAGCTATTTACCTGTAGATTCATTCACGTGTGTAGATTCTTATTATTACTTTCATAGGAAACATTGCGGGTGCAGCAAAGATTTACAACATTTGAAGGGTGCCGTATTCAAAAATTTACTGTGAATTTCCATTTCGTTTCCTTTATGTTCGATTGCACCATATTCAAGCGATCAATGAGGAAGACTCATGTCCAATAGTAGAATTATGCAGCTGTAGAACGACTTACGAAACCAAAATACTTAGACGTTTAACTTATCCAGATCGATTAATTTTTATGACACGTCACATGCCCATTATAGGGTTCTACAATCTTCTACAATAGGAAAGCAAGAACAACTCAACTGTAGACTTAACGCTGAGAATATCATTATTTTACTATTGTCTGTCCTTTTAAAAAGGCATAATGTTTCGAGAATTGTCGAGAAGAAATTATTTAAATATAATTTTTTTTACTTAAAATAAATATTTTTAATGTATAGTGGCTTTGCTTTTGGCCTTAATCACAACTGACGATAAGTGACGGTAGTGCCTTCAGAATTTTCTTCAAAATACAAATAAATTGATTACATAATATGAAAGTAAAAGATTGGGACTTAAAATTTACACGTAATGACCCAAAAAGTTAAAGTACGTTTTTAAAAGCAAATTTCTCGCTCACAGTACGACAGTTACAAGTGCCATAGGCGGAGCCGATGGTATATTTTCATCTCGGAATTACAAAAGTTTGCGATAATCCTCCGCCATCTTGGATCGTAATAAATCTCTGTGCGCTTGGTGAAACGTGAAATTCATTTGGTTTTCGGCAGCGCGCGCTCGGACATTTACTAGATTTCATTCGGGAACTAAGCTACTAAACATGGACACACAAACAAAGTAACAGGTAGAGATTCTTGGCGCGAACTTCTAAAATGGTGGTTCATTGTAATTTTAGTAATTCGTTAATAATACTGTTATGTGTGTTTTTTGTGTTATGATGGTGTGATGTGCGAAAAGTGTCACGGACGGTGTTATAGTATCAATTACGCAAAATTGCGAGGGTTTCGGCGCGATCCGAAGAGTTTATCATGTCGAGTACATTCGGCATATGGATTCTTTCGGATATTGTTAAAACCAAGGCTGGCCTTTGAAGTTCTCGTCAAGAATCCAAATTAAGCGATAAAATGTACACATTATACATTTTATTGAGAAAGCTGAAGAAATGGCTTCGGCATAGTTTATAACCTCAAAATTTGTTCACCTAATTTTACTCGTCATTGGCTAGATAACCACTGGTTAAAGCCATTATTTTAAAAAAAGTAACAGGTAACTCCTAGATAACAGTTTGGGGTCTAGAACAAAGCGTAACCCCATCAACGCAAGCATCACTTAATCAGAAGTCCATCCAGAAATGGCGGGAATAAATCCTAACATTACTGATCGTCGCGACGGAGCACTCAAATCAACCGTGTCCTTCCACGGAGCGCTCCGCCCCGCAGCGGCAGCAGGCACGCGTTGTGTAAAGCCTCACTATTTGTACGGCGTCCTTTGTGTGGTACATTAATACGTTGATGGTCATACAGCCTGACGGCGGCGGTCGCTAGCTCCTACCCAGACAATGACTTGCGAAAACTGTCGACATGACGCTTTAATAGTTTGTTGGGCCTGTACACGCTAATATATCCGAGTCAGGGCCCCCAGCCAGTGTCAGACGCAGGCAGGAGGTTCATCGTCCCGAATATGAAGTTGCAAACAGAGCCGGGATGAAATGACATACTAATTTACAAATATGGGCCATTTGTATTGAGCAACAGTTGCTCCGTGATCATGACAATTAAAACAACGCTGAAATATGGGAACCCGTCAAAAAGATTTTTTTTAAATTATAACAATAAAACCCACGAAAACAAGCTTACATCAAAAGTTATAATAACTTCATTTTTTATATTACCAACCATCTTAAAACTGAAGCGTTTAATTAAAGGCAATCAATCTACAACCCTGTATAGATCAGATTTACTGTCGATCCACTGAAATAATTAATTCCTTCATATTGCTGCCTATTAACCTGAACTTGAAAGGTTACCCTGAATTATATCAAGCACTTTGTCATTTTCCTTCCTGAATTCCTCTGATTTATTTTCTTCCTGTTGTTTATCCATTATATGTATATTTTTTAACATATTTATGTTATTTTATTATCTTTATGTATAGCACCTAGACTATTTTTAACCGACTTCAAAAAAGGACGAGGTTATCAATTCGACGGGTATGTTTTTTTCTTCTGTTTGTTACTTCAGAACTTTTGACTGGGTGAAGCGATTTGGATGATTCATTTTCTATTTGAAATCCCATTTCAATTTGGTCCAGTTCTGACAACGGCATCCATGAGAAAACGATATAAATCTTAAACTTATCTTAATAAAAGTAGATTTTTAGGGCAATTGAAGCCGGTTTCCAGTTCTTTTTGAACGCATTTACTTGTATTATTTTTTTCCTTAAGGTTGCCTGGAAGAGATCGCTTATAGCGATAAGGCCGCCTTCCTGTACCTACGTGTTTTTTTTCTCTGTCGGTACTATTCCTGGTGTACAATAAAGTATATTTGATTGATTGAACTTGCCTTAATTTAAAAATTATTCGACATCAATTTTTTTATTAACTTCAGGTACCTAAGAGAGCACTTTATGCGTAAATATGTAACCTCTGATAACCTGGAACCTACTTCTTACAAGTCAGGCTTACTGAGACGCATGTCTAAAGTGTACGTAAGTCAGTGCGGACACATTGACCAACATGGCACTATGGCAGGTTTAATTATTGAAATGGCCGCTCCGGGACGCGATCACTATAGTTTCAGGGTTTGTAATGTCGGCGATAAACCCCTGGCTTGGCGACACAGCCGCAGATTCAATAAGCATTTATATTAAATTAACTGACAAGTTGGCTTGTGGTCTTAAAAATTAACGTATAAAGCATTTATTTAATTGAATAACACAAGAGAGAGAGAGAGAATTGAACAGAAGGAAGTAGACATTAGACAAACAGACGATAACATGAGAAACTAAATAATATCTTACAGGAAATATGTATTATCACAAAGCGAGCACGATTTGTAAATAATATACGGATTTGACCTCGTCTCATAATGAGTGATATCAACAAAAATACAAACACGCACGTGCGCTGAATATTGACGGCCGAGTGTCTGACGTTTGTATACTTTTGCGTGTGTGTGCGTGTGTGTGTGTGTACCTTGTGTACAACAAATGAAACTGTCTGATGTAGTGCCTTCACACGTGTTCAGTGGAACACATCGTCTAGATATTCTGATCTCTGTGTTTGAGATCGAATCATCACTTTAATAGGTTGAGGGCGTGGTTAATCAAAAGGTGAGTCTTCGAGTGACCCTTCAATACAATATCATCTCGTTATCAAGATTTTAAAGACAAGATCGTCCGCCGGGTCGCTCAGTTGCCGATTTTATAGTGATAATGACGAGCGTCCTCTTAAGCTTGTAGATGATACATAGTATATTTTATTCATTGCCATGTGTTTAAAAAAATTAAATCACAACAAAATTTTCCGTTATTCCATACAAGCTTTTCCCTTTGCCTACATACACTATCGTAAGTGTTCATCTAGAAAATATTACGTATATGTAAATATTTAATAGCAAGTCACAGATATACAAACGGTCACTGCGTTTGTTAAAATGACACTGGATTAATAATTACAGTTTATTTTAGAAAAATAAAATCAGTAAAAACTTAGTAAAACATTCTTTTGCATTAAAAATAGGAAAAGGATTTTAAAAAGAAATCCAGGATTTAATTTCCGAGCTCAGCGTCACTGGAGAAACGCACTCCGCCAGACTCCGCTGGCTGGGGCAAGTGGAGAGGATTCCCACCTCCTCTCCGCTCCCACTGTTAGTCCTTTGATTATGCTAGGATCTACAGCGGTACACTTGAAACGTGTCCACTGAAGGTGGATGAATTTCCTACGGACTCTAAAGCTATCTTGGGACCCCAGACTCGTTTAGAACAATGAAGTAGGGTGGAGTGGGAAAGACGTTCCCACTTTTTCTCCATGGTAAATGGGAGATAGCGCAAAATCGTAAATCAGAGAAAACGTGGAGAGGATGGGAGACGACCGCGCAGCGAAGAGCGCGTAACATCGGATGACCCAGGGATCGCTGGTGCAATGTGGTCGCACGAGACGTAGGGCAGCTGGTAGACGAAAACTGACGCCGGGTGGCGAGCAGCAGGGGGAGTGGCGTGCACTGGTGTCAGCACAAGATACACTTTGGGTCACTGAGCCATCGCAGTCAGTATGCATTTTTATAAATGAAGGTGCGATTTCCATTAAAGCTTTTAAAAATAATTATTTCGCAGAACGTGTGTAGGAGCGAAAATATTTAATAGACTACCACAAGAGATATAAGAATCAAAAAATTTAAATATTTTCAAAAATAATCTTAAAACTTACATAACTTCGTAGCTCCTAATCCGACCCTGTAGTAGATGATCCAATAATCATTTTTTCATTTTCACTTACTAATATTCTTTATTTACTATTATTGTATAAAATTCTTTAGGTGTTTTATGATTACACCTTTTTGTTTTGTAACCACACTCTAAAAAATATGTATAATCTCATAATTATTATAACCGAATGTTCTCTGTGCAAAATTGAGTTCTAGTTCTAAGATTTCTCATTAAGTGAAAATGAAATTTTCTTTCGAGAGTAAAGTACTGTATCTTTAACCACAAAAGGCTTTTCGTTTGGCCTCCATCTCCACTGATAGTCAGTGATAGGAACGTACCCACCAACTATAGTTATGTAAGCTTTGTGTATCGCGTCGTGTGATTTAGCGACGTATAAATGACAACTTTATCCGGCACATTTATCTGCAGTGGATGGCAGTGGGTAGCGGCGTAACGAGCTGAATGCTGTCATTGTACATATTTCCGTCTTTATAGTAATTAGCAACTAAAGGAGCAAATGCCGTTACTGTTTAAGGCCGATATCCATTGCTTGCATTTAAAGGCTAACACATGCCGAGGAAGCAAACGATAAAATTGAAAACCAGTCTCAAATGCGCATCAATTCATGATAGACCAATAAAATAAACAAATGTACAGTATCAGAACATTAACGGGCCAATAAACAGATTTGCCGCGCTGTAAAAAGTATCGCTATAAAGTACCGACCGTGCCACGAACTGCCGAGTTGCAGAAGAGGATACCAGCCACCTCCGTAGACTACAGAAATACGCTCCGCTACAGTAAAGACAAATTCTAATTTAGGAGAAACCTGTGCCTATATGTCTATCCTACTTTCGCGCACGCAAATCCGCCGTATCAAAAAACAAGACTGCAATATTTTTATCAGTACGTCAACTTATACCTCGTTAGTACACATTATGCCAAAAATTATTTGAGAAATAAAAATCAGTTTTAGGTAGTACACCGACATGTAAGGATTTATGTTTTGGTATTTCTAGAATCTAAGGCCACCTCTGATAAGAGAAATTTGTGCCTAGCACGTACGAATATCATAAGCGAATTGAAAAATATGCTGTATCAAATGTTACTGAACTTTTTGGTGTTGTAAAATTAAAACCTAGTCGAAATTTATTTTCATGTACAGTCAAGGGCAAAAGTATGTAGACACCTTTTTGACATGCCGTTTTCACCTTTGATTGACATTTCATTCAACAGTAATAGTGAATGTGACATGGTACATAAGTGGGTCTATATTTATGCACTTGACTGTATGAGTACCAACAGTATCCAATTAATGACTTCAGAAATACGAGTATAATATGAACCAAGTGATATCACAACGGATTCACGTGATTTTTTAGTTCATCGATCGAAGAGTGACACAGGCGACTTTTCATGCCAGGTTATAATTTTGAGGTGCAATTGAATAATTTTTATGTTCTCGCGGACGAAGTCGCCGGCAAAAGTTAGACATTAAAAGCCCTTACGAAATCGGTGATGGACACAAAAAAACATTTTTAGTTATAAGTGCATTTATACGCATTCACACTGCACTAAACGTGTGGTTAGGAGATCATGTCAACAGAGTATAGTATTGTGTTTTTCCTGGCGTGTAATACCTTGCATTGATCAGCATATGCTGTACAATACTGCACATGTACTATGTAGAGTGGAGACGTATCTAAAAGGTCCCGCTATGAATATTCAACAGGTCGTAAAACACGGGACCAACAAGCAAGCACCCGACTCAAATGTTTGTGGAAGAGATTGCTCGGCGAGGGCACTTTTAACTGCAAATATTCCTTCGATGGAATAAGATACTATTATTAGAGAAATGATACGTAGTCTACGTGTAAAGTCTTCAATCCGTAAACAATATAAATGATGAAACATAAAAAAATACTTTTATTTGTTCCTATTTGTTACACGATGTAGAATAGGTAGATCTTACTAAAAACTAACGGAACAAAACGGCCGATGTGCTCAGGTCTACCGTTGGCAGCCGCCGGCAGACCTGCTTTTCAGCCCACGCCTGTATATAGCATTGTTTTTATAATATAGTACATAGAAACAATGGCCTACTTATATTAATTATTATTAAATATGTGTATCAAACGAGTACATATAATCTGACGTTCAGTGTGTATATAACGAACAAAGACTCTTTCATATTTAAATTTCCTATTATTTTAGCGCCAGATTCTCTCAAATCATGTTGGAGTTGATATTATATGTTAATCTCTTCTATAGTGCGCCACATCAATCAGACTCTGCATAAAGGAGATTTGCTATAACTCTATAAGCTACGCTAGACAGGCATCATCAACCTGAAAACATCCTGCTGTATCACATACCATCATAGTCCGCAACCGTATCTGGTTCGTCATCGGTGAGAGCAGTTCAATGTTTGAATTAACCCAAGCGAAAATCGTATTTAAAAATTAAGTACTCAAAATATATTTTAAAAAGAAATATTCGAATAGGAAGCCCGAGGCGCACGTGCCCACTCTCAAACCATCGTAAATGTAACCGCCATTTATTTAACAAAGCGTCGAGGCCCGCTATAATCAAACGCCAGCGTACAGAAGTAATTTAGCCCATGGGGTTTTTTAAACCGCGTATTTTGTGAGTGAAAAAAGATGAGCCCTTCAGGACGCCTGCCAGCAAGATGAAACAATATAGCTCCTAAAACATGAATACTATTTAAACGATTAGCATTTTTAAATTTAAATATGATGTAAAAATTAAACATAACCAATTTTCATAGCTCGACTCCTTTCATTACCCAAATGTCCATAGGTACTCGCACTGATGAAAGAGACGGCTAATTGTAAAGTGCGCGTCAGAGCGGGACATGTAATATTAATGGCATCTCGAACAGATCAAACGGTGTTCGGGGAATGAAACACTTCAGGGTTATTTTTAACGGAATTATTCATAGCATGGCATTTTGTATGGTAATATATTAAAGTGTGTTTTAAGGGGAGGGCGGCACGGTGATACAATATTAATGTGTTTAGATAATATTAATCATTTGACATCCTTATAGTTCAATATAAAAATATCAATCATCACTAGCCTATATATGTCACCACTGCAGGGGCTCTGGCCTACTCTCCTACAGAGAGTAAGACTTCACACACATCTTTGAATTTCTTCTCAGGAGTGTGCAGGTTTCCTCACGATGTTTTCCTTCTCCAAAAAGCGGTAGTGATTTTTATCATTCGTACATAAACTCCAAATAACAAATTGGAACTCATTGGATCGAACCCAGACCTCGAACAACAAGGACCCAATTGAGCTACCACGGCATTTAAATAAAATAAAAACGTAATGTTTTTATCATAAGACACAAGTATATGTATATGTAACACTATAGTAGAAGTGTTTAGTAATTGTTATGGTACCGTTTATCCTTCGAACACTTACCCAGTATCTGATTCTGGGTTCTGAAACAAACAAAGAAAACAGTGTAACAACAGTTTATAAGAAAACATCACAAACCAAATAACAGTTGGATTCATAACATCACAGATACACGAATAGCTACACGTCGTAGCACAATCGTAGACATGTCGTAGCAATAATTGCTACGAGCACGTTTGATGCGTCCCGTACGTGACTTTAAGACGCAATTTAAAAAGTCTATATTGGAATCGACGTTCTCATGTACTGTCATATTCCCTAGGTTTGTCTGTCTGTCTGTGATACCTAACATACCGAGAAGTTTCCTATTTCCTCTGGAAAATAGTTCGGGAACCTACGATAATATTATTTTACTAAACTAACAGATCTTAAGTAAACTGCGTATATGTAAAAACGTATGTAATTTTTAAGTGTACACTAATGTGTTTTAAGCATTGAAGCGTAATGTAATTTAACCAAATCAATTTTTTTTTGTACTAGTAACACATAGATATTAGTCATATTTGTTCCACAGCTAAAGCCTTTCATTATAAAACATAAAATGTGAGTTAAATCGCAAACAACATTTTGACCCAGCGAGAACTGTAGCAGAACTCCGAACACGGCTCACTCGCAGCTCCTAACATTAAATATGGAACATGCCAGAGTAACAAACAAAAGTTTTAGGCGAGCGTGAAGCGGTCCAACCACCAGACGGCCGACACATAATTATTCATTCAGAGAGCTATATTTCATTATAATGAACACGTGCGCAGATTACATTCATTTATATAGAGGTATAACATTCAGCTAACAAATATTTGTCTGCAAATAAATTACAACATTGGCTATACATCCATCCACCTATTCATAATCACAGAGATCACAACACGAGGCCGAGTTCCACTGAACCCATTTGAAGTAACAACATCAGACACATTCATTATACACAAGGTACTCACAATAAAAGTACATCTAGTGTCAGACACTCGGCTGTCATTATACGGCACGTCATTGTCACACGTGTGTGTATTTTGTTGCCCTTACGCATTATTAGACAAGATGGCATCCGTATATTATTTAAAAATCCGTTTTTTATTTTTATTTAATTTGATAGTTTTTTATTATTATTTAATTTGATCGTCTCACGGGAACTCTTTACCGGGATGCAAAATGCTAAGTTGCAAGCCAGGTTCACCCGTTTCAACGAAACATACCAAGTGAGTCAGTTAATGTGTGATAAATCTGCTTAGAAACAGCAAAGTTAATAGCGCTGCTATATTGACATACCCAGTGACCCGCATAAACATGACGCTTCTGCGTAAGCACCCTTCCATCCTACAGCCTTATCGTCACGAGCCACCGGGTCACATGAAGGTCAAGTACAATCCAATTGTGTGAAAAAAATCGTATAAAAGGACCGAGTTGGTAACAGAACAATATTCAATTGTATTCAACAACACGGCGAAGTAAATCCTTAATAATAACATTGTCAGCCAGGGCTTAGAGTCACATAAATATGTATGAATGCGAGTCACAGGGATACACAATGTGTTGAAGGGTCGTTCACCTCGGGGACAACGATTTCTGTGCCTCTGAGACGATTTAAAAATATACCTGTGGCCAAAGAGATTTACTGTAGCGTTTTATGAGACACCTCTACGAGTCGTAGAGATTTGCTACGACTTCGTAGCGTCATCGTCACTTCACATCACAGTCACAATTCACGTTTATTTGTGTTAGATATGTTAACAATACTTTTAGGACGTGGTAGAAAATGAAAATAATAATAAAAGACATATATATTATTATTACATATATTACATAATAATTTTTGGTTACAGTTTACTTATACATAAACTGCTTATATTTAAAAAGTTGGACAAAACTAATAGTTAAGGCCTCCTGCTGAGCTAGGTAAAGACCAGTGTTTCAGCACTCCGGATTATATAATTTATAAAGTCAAAGACCAAACCTTTTTATTATTACTTATAAACTAAACTATACATCAAAAGTGTGTGTGTGTGCGTGTACTTCTCGGTGTGTAGGGTGAGCGTGTGTGTGTATGGTGTATAAAATGACATACGTTCTCCATGCGTGACCGAACCTGAGCTCAAAATAGACTCTTTATGAGCCGATTATACTCGTACTTATGTATCGCGAGCACTATAGTTCACACGCTGTTAGGTAGACGACTGTTTGAGTAGCAAACATTATTCTACATCGCAGATTCTCTATTATAAACTGATGTAAACAAGACCCTAAACCACGACATACCTAAGCACTAAAATATTCCGAATTCGTATTGTTCAAACAGCAATTGTTTGTTAGGTTAGTGACTCCGCTTGTGTTCAGGAGTAAACAGTCTCATGAAATGGGCAAAAATATACAAAAATGCCAATTAAAACGGTTTTATTTGATGACAATCTTTTTAAAATTAGAAGCATACAAGTTCAAGCCGGGGCGGCTCCTATTCGTTGAACGTGTTTTTTAAAAATTAATTTGTATTTCTTCCTAAAACGTGTCTTCGGAAAACTTATGTCTACTGTTATTCTTTTAATTTAACATTAGATTCTTTACATCAGTTTAAGGGTACGATCAAAGTGAGTTTACACAACAGACTTGTCGACGTACAGAGAAAGTTATATGAGGTTTTTTCTCCGGGAGCTAACCCGCCTAAGAAGACTTAAAAGCTAATAAGTACAAAATCGTCTCGAAGGAGAGTCAACGAACTTGGAATCGTTATTTGTTGTAAAAGTGGCTTAACAAGGGGAACGAAACGAAAAATAATTTATAAATTGTGTTTCTTCATTGTTTTGGCAGGCGGAGCGGCAGGCTAGCTCTCCCACTAATTTCAAATTACAGTAATTTGGTTTTAAAAAACATTGACGCAACAAAGTTAAACGGGATATTATAAATGAAGGACTCAATACTCGTATAATGAAAACATTTAGATTCTAATCATGTCTTACAAATATTACAATATCACAATTTTATCGTCAATTTTTAGGGCTCCGTGCCTCAAAAGGCAAAAGGAACTTTTATAGGATCACTTTGTGGTCCGTCTGTCTGTCAAGACTATTTTTTCAGGAACGCGTAGAGATATTAAGCTTAATATCGTATACTCAAATCTGCTGTCCGTTGGATCTGTGAAAAAATCAAGCTTATAGATCAACGCAGTAAAAAGATATAGCTGTATTTTAGACCATTTCCATACAAAATGCAAGGGAACCAAAACCTATTTTAAACGATATTATTTTTTGAAAAGCAAATAAAAATTAAATTTGGAATGTACTCGTACTCGTACTACAACTTCAAGTTACACAAAAGATGTAATAATATTTCACAGGTATAAAATTTAATAAAACAAACTAATCTATATTTTTTAACTACATCCGTGTCGATTTATTTCATTGTGTCCCTTTTTGACACACTGACATGTAAATTATCGTTGTCTCAGCTTACCTCGCCTCCCACCGTAAATCAGTGAGTTTTGTTTAGAACAAAACTACGATTTACTTCTCGACCCCATAGGCACATAAAGTATTATGGAATATAGCTGTAAGTTCTACAGCAGGCATGTGTAAGCGATGCGAGTATGCGAGCAATACGCACGACATTACCCCACGGCGTACTGTTGCAGCACACATCACTTGACCATCTCAAACATTACGCATTACTCATGGCATACCGACAAAATCCTTCGACAAACCCATAAAGATGGATAGAACGCGCATATGTTACTGAAATGCAACCATATTACTAGGAAGATAAAGCTTACATTGTACATATTGTAATTCCGAGCACGTGATATTTAGAAATCATGTCATTGAAATAATACATGTTGTTTGAGTATGATGTTTCGAGTAATGAGTAATGGTAAGATGTAATATTACGCAGTATGAAATGTAACGCCACATCATTTTACTTTAATACGCAATATTTTGAGCAAGTCTACTGCCCATATACGGATATTATACGACTGCAGGTCGTTCTATATTCAAACGAGGTTAAACTAACCGCATTTCATTTTCACAATCGTACTGCTCACGTAACAATAACAACGAAGGTCTAGCGATACGTCATGCGTATACATACGTACACAAACACGCGCGCAGGTGCCCTTTAACCAAATAGTTAAAATAACCGAACAAACATCGGCAGGTGCCGCGTACTGCGATAAATAACTAAAAACGATCGATGCCTTGAAAAATTCTATTAAATCAACTGTAGAAGTAAAGAAATAATGATAGAAGTGCCAAACTAGCAGGTGATGCTGTCGTTACACTGCGAGATTTAAATCTGTGTCAATTAAATAATGTAGCACATAACGCTATGTATGGTACAGGGGTGCAGAAGAATATTTTTTACGGTAATTGAGACCCAATGTGTCTGACGAGAGATAAAAAGTAGCTCCGTCTTTTTCCGGTATTTATTATATACTAAAAATCGTCAAATCAAATACTCTTTATTTGCACACACACAAATACAAAACAAAACAGAAAATAACATAAAAGGTACAATGAAGGCGGCCTTATCGCTACGAGCGATATATATATATAGTTGTTTTTCACATCTAAAAACCAGGTGTGGTGTCAAATATTATTTTATATATATTTGTAATTAGTATACAGGTATTGGGTGTGTCAACACTCGTCTGTCATCTGCACCGCAGTGCAATGGCGACGTCCGTAATACGCATTACTTGTGAGTGAACTGTGTGAAATAACGAGTATTTTACAATATATATAATGGATAATCAATAGACAAAATATAGTGGATCAGGAAGAAAAGGAAATCAGGAAAGAAAGAAGAAAAGAAAATGCCATTTTGAATCTCGGTTACGAAGTAAACGAAAGCAAACAAACTCACTTTCGCATTGATAATATTATAATGGATAGCATGTATAAGCAAACATCTCAGTGTCAACTCTACTGTCATAAATACGTCGTGTGGACATTTCTATTGGCATTCATTGTATATTTCTGTGAGTGGAACTCGAGCAGTCTGCGGAGTTATGACGCGGTAAAAGCTTTGACTACTTTATTCATTTAGTAAGTGCGGGCGCGAGTTCAATTCAATTTTGACTGCACGTGGTACGAGTGCTGTGAGTATCGCGTGGCCTCCAAGTTGTTATTTTATTACCATATACTAGTACTTCACTAGAGATAACACACTCACTTTCACACTTTGCGAGACTACAGCTACAGAATCAATCACCACGACTCTATAACAAAATTAATAGAGTTTTAAACATATATACAATGAGGTACCATAATAGTAAAGAAATTATTACTACATGGCTACATTATCGTTTTCTGTTTGTTAGTAAATAAGCCGTCTTTTAGTAATTAACCACTTTACGCTAACGGCAGAGCGGAAACCTCTACCACAAGCTTAAAAGCTTAAAAGAGATTTTCGGCCTCCACTTATGATTAATTTTTTGGCTATAATAATAAACTATATTATTTTATTAAAACGTTCAATAGGGTGACTCGAAGAACAGATAACCGTTGGGGAGTAAAAGATCTCGACCTTCCCCATTCTAGATGGACTGACGACCTAATGCAGGTCGTGGAGAGGTCAATGGCATACCACGGAGAAAGCCTATGTCTAGCAGTGGACGTTTCCTGGCTGATGATGATGAATTGCTTTACACTTGGCAGTCGAAGGCCACTTGATGGTGACGATAAGGCCGTTAATGGATGACATGTGTGCTCACCAGAATGCCAAAGCTAATTAGGCGAAACCACAGACTCGGACACTTAATAAATGGGAACACAACACTACTTTTTGGCGTCAGTTTTAACTAACATGGTAGCTAAGTTTCACTCAAGGCTAGATATAACATAATATGTTTATATTCAAATGATTAAAGACCACTGTTGCACAGTTCGGCTACTTCGAGCAAATGTCGTGATATCGTCACACATCGAACGGGTGACGTTTGTATACGAGTACACGCGCAAGTGTGATTAGTCCGCGCGCGGTATCCTCGTACGTAACGGTCATTATCTGAGTCATTTTCTCGCGTGTATAGGTGAGGTATCGCGAATCGTCGGGAGGCGCTGGACCTCCGTTCTGTACGTAGTAAGTACCATATGAATTATGTGACTGGGGCGTGGCTCAAGGCGTGCGGGACTCATAAATACGCCACAAAAGAATTCCCCTAAAGTGCGTCATCTCAATACTCGTGCCACATTCCCACGTCGGTGGCGCGTGGTCCCGTGCTCCGCGATGGTGGCGGCTGGTCCCGGTGACGTGCACACGATGACGTCATTAACTAACGAACCACGCGTACGACCACAGACAGATATGACTCGAGAGGGAACACTGGTAAAACTATACAGACGGAGACCTGTTTATTTTGAGGCAACGTCCGTCAAAAGCTTCAGCGACGTGGCTTTGCAGTTAGCTTTCATCTCATCTGATGGTAACGATAGCGCCGTTGTATGAAAAGCGTAACTCAGAAGCCTTGATCTAATGTAGCGCTGCAGACTTAGATAACGTAGCGGTAGCAAGCCAGGCGGACACTGAAAGTTCTCTACTACCAATGAATCCGAGTGATGGGTACCCTCGCTAAGAATCGGGCCCGGGACCTCCACATTGTAAATCAATGAGCGTGCAGACATGGAGGCGGTTAAAAATTACATTTCAGGGTTAGTTAGGTACATTAGTGGAAAAATGAAAATATATTACTTATGCTTGTAGGGTATTCATAAAGATTTTCGGCGAAAAAATTCAGTTGTGCCGGATTTTGCAGGCGCTTGTAAAAAATTAAAGTCAAATCCTATACAGCATTGTTACAAGTTTAAGGTATTAAAGGTTTATCTATTCTTTTGTGGATCTAGGATTTTGTGTTTGTATTGCTTAACTACGTGTTTCAGAAACACATCGAATTATTGAATGTAAGAGCGTAGTTTCACGAACGCATTTAATGCTGGCGTAGGCCTTTTCCATGTTAGCGTGACGTAGAAAAAGGTTCTGTTTTCGCATGACAAATAACATCGTTTCCCTTCTATACAACGATAGTTCTCTACACTATGAGCTAGTTTCGTACTTTCGTTAAGAGGCAACGGCCGCGTAGCTATTCCGGTCCACGCACAAATTCCATTGGTCACGTCACAAAAGGCCGCAAACCGACAAAGGCTCAAAATCTGCGCCTCAAAATCAATACGGCTCCAACTCTGGTGGCATTTGAAGGCCCTCGAGGGACGTGCGTACGACGGGGTCGTCGGATCCAGCGGGCGGGTGTTGCCGGCGATGGACGCATGCGAGATGTGTGTTTATTTGGTCCAACACGTACAAGTACGTCAGCGGGAATTATGGACAACATCTTCGTGGAAAGCTTGGAAGCTGTAGCTACACAGGAGATCAGTGTCACGTGACGCCCGACTGAAGTTATGCGTCGTTTGACGTTCCGTAAACATTCCCCTTCATTACCGCTCCAATACATACTAGAACTGTTGTCTTCCGGTATGAAAGGTAGCAGAGCCAGCTCTTCATTAGCTTGGCGTCTGGGTGTGCACGCAACACCCAGTTGCCCTATCGTTTGATCGAGGGGGAAAAAACATTACAAATTTTAAAAAAACAGAAAGAGTTTAAGGCCTATGTTCACACACGTATGTAGTACACCTCTTTGAGCTGATGATGACGTCATAGTTTGACTCGAACATCTTTCTTATAATAACAAGTTTACATCTACCTTCAATGTAAACATGCTCCCACCTCCCTTTACATTCGCTGTACTCGTACAAAGCGTCTCGGAGCTCAGCGCAAGCCCATTGTCAACAAAAACAATCTGCAAAAACTACGTTGAAAAATAGCCTCACTAGGTAACCTAGATCCCTGAAAGCATTTGCCTACAGGCTCTTCTGGCGACCTCAAAAGGGCATCGGGTCTGTGACTTCACAACATCTAGAGAACAAAAGTGCACTAGGCCCCGAACCTTTTAGAACCTAGCACTTAGGCGAGGCGATTCAATTTGTACGGTTTGCTATACACATGAATTTGAATAATATAGGCACAAAGCGACTACTGGAGTGGGCATTTCTTGGAGGGGGCTCTCGAGAGATATAACTGCAGAGCCTTTGCCCAGCAAGCAGTGGGTATACATACTAATATCACAAATGCGAGAGTGAGTTTGTTTATTTGTTAGTTCGTTCTTACTTTAAGCTGTAACGGTGAGGCAGAATGATTTGCCGGACAAGGACATCACCATCAGCCGGGAAATGTCAACTGCTGGACGTACGCCCCCTCTTGCATTCAGCGACTCCGAGAAAGGACATAGGCTACGTTTTACGCGAACGGAGTCGCTGGCAAAAACTAGTAGCATCACGTAAGAGAAGAGCGTAATGAGAATTCGTCTCACACGTCGCTTGGACATAAACCAGGGTTTATGCCTCGTGTGTGGCTCGTGTGTATGGAGCACATTGCGCAGGCGCCGCGACGTCACCCCTAATCCATTATCCTTTACGCGCTGTCGGATAAATAATGCAGGCACACACTCTGCCACGTGTTTCGAGATGACCTGGGCGACCGACCTACTGGGAGATATTCAGAAATCATATTAACATGTCAAGTCTATGTTCAATAGATTTTGGACAGAGATCAGAACATCCAGAGGCCGTTATTCACTGAACTCGCACGAACTAAGTCAGACACTTTCGTTTGTTATACACAAGATACACACAAACGTACACCAAACTAGGTCAGACACTCGGCCGTCAATATGCAGCCCGCGTCATTGTCAGTAAGACGCGTGCGTGTATTTTTGTTGAACTCACGACTTGCTACGGTATCCTGGAAATTATGATGCCGAATGTGGTACACGCTTGCCTAGAAACAGCCAGATCTATCCTTGAAGATTTAGTTGTCACAAATAGCAGTAAATAATCGATATAATGAACTTTATCTTATCTATTGGTAGCCTTTCCACGACTACAACGTCGAACCGATTTTAATGAAATGTGGCACGACTGTAGCCTTATAGGGCGAACCAGGACATTGGCCACTTTTGTCCCTAAAGGGTCAATGTTTTTTGTTTAACTTATACCGCTATAGAGAGTAACAAATGTTGTATCCCAGGTTTTGTGTTACTGTGGGATAATGTCGCAAGTCCACGTTCAAGTCGCGGTCAAAAACTAGTGAACACATTCTGTTCAAAACAATTTTCAATTGCCTTCAAAGAATTCTCAAACTTGAATAACTTTACATAACAAAATCTCGCAATTTGCGCTAAAAAAGTTTTACAGAAGTTCTCGGATTTCTCAGATACTCTTTGTAAACTATAATGAAATTTTAAAAAACGAATACGAACGAATAAGCTGATTTTTATAACGGTAGTTTGAGAGAGTTACCCTTGCGAATCGCTGTTATGATAGGAGGCGATAGTTTAGCTAATTTACACTACACGTTCTCTCCGAAGTCCTAGCGAGTATAGTTCGTTATGTTTGATAACGAAATAAAAAAGGTTGGTGCACAATGCCAGTGTTTGCCAGATTAACGAACGACAAAATATTTTATGTTAAAAATTAAACGAGTGGTAGTTAATTGGTTAATTGTTTACAGCAAATGAAACATTAATTTAAAAAAACAAACCATTAAATTAAAAAAGTTAAAAAAATACGCTACAATCATACGAAAATATACAAAAAATATTACATTTTTACCGAAAATTCAGCAGATTCTCTTTACCAAATATAACTAAGAACCACCGCAAGAAAACTTGCTTTCACACTACTTTCACATTCAAACAAAACGTATCCAAATCAAACTTATAACACCACTATTTTTGCGTCGGGGGATAAAAATACGTATTGAATTCGATTTCTACTCTGTACTTAACAAAATAATATACCAACTTTTATAATATGTGAATTTCCCTCCAGCAGTAGTGCTCGAGTGCAAGCTCTATGACGTTTACATCAACGTACGCACCACTACAATATACGATGGATACATGCTCAATTACGGTCTGTCGCCGTGAACAACAATCAAACCAACAAAAAACATTCTTCCAACGATGTAACCAGTTAGCCAAGATTATAAATTATTCCGCGCTCTCAAGGAATGTATGACGACAAATTTTAATACATACAAAATGACAATAAAGTAATGATTTATGAATTAATGATGAGAGTCCGTCGGGCGGCGCCACCAGTCTCCTAGTCTAGACTGGCAGACACGGGCGTGGCATTCACCTTGCCGGCGGCCAATTACCAGACAAGAACACACCATGCTTACATCAACAAACTATAGACTTTCCCGGAAATCTGACGGGCAATGCACCCTGACGATCCTGGACGATTCAAAATAAAACTAGAATCAAAATAATAATAAAAATTGTTGTAGGTAAAGTCGGTATACGGACGATACTTTTACGTGAGAAAAGATGCGTCTCAAACCGAACGCATAGGCCGATCGTGCCTCTCTGTCGCTAGTTCTCGCTTGTACGCTCGGCTCAGGCGGAACGTGACACTTTATTGTGCGTGCAGCGGTCGTTCATCGATTTACAAGACATTATCACGTCAAAAATACAACACTGTATAATTTGGTAACATTATCTACACGAATGAACCATGTTCGGAGTATCTTGAAGGTTTGCATCGGATGCCGATGCTGTTCATTATCCCTCCATAAAATTAAACCTGTATCTACTGGAGCAAACATTTAAAGGTGTAAAAATAAATCTGTCTAATAGACTTATCAGCGTCCAGTTGCAACCACTTGGAGTGCATTATGAACTTGAATTTTTACCCACGATGGAACGGAGACGGTGTATGCGTTTAGGGTGAGAATTTGTTCGTTTGTTGAACATGATCCGACCGGACCGCGGACCGCGATCCGCAGACAAAGCTGCGGCCGGATGGATACTTACAAATAAAATGTAAAGACATACTTGGACCTGCTCTATAATACTGATAAACAATAGTATGTATTTACAAAATTTAGATATAATGAGGATCGTCGTACGGAGGAATAAATTTCAAAATAGTATCAGTTAACGGATATCTTATATACCGGAACGTTGTTGTGATACAACACGTAAGTCTAGACTAGACGCAGCAGGCGGGCGGTGGGCGGCGGGCGGCGAGCGGCTACGTCTAACACCTGCCATTGAGATACACTCACAACGTGACTCCCCGGATGCCACGGTGAACGCATTTCTGCAGTACTTGAATTTGGTGCTACGACGGTTGCTTTATTTTGTCGACACTTTTTAGGATAGAAGTGTTTTATCTAAGCTAGATCGATGCTTAAGAGGGTATGCTGGTGTCAAAGCGCCCATACAAACGTAGTCCAGTCATATTTTGAGTATTAAGCTATGAAAATCTATGAAATTTTCAAGACACAATCTAGAAACAAATATCTGTGTCGGTGGTGAGTCAGATTTTCGTTTAAATATATACTTCCAGAGTTACAGGGCGTCAAAGTATTGTATTTTTCAGTAGTAAAAAGCCCCAACTTTGAACCTGTTTTACAAGAGTATGAATCAATTTAGAACAATTTGGAAAAACCACCGACATCTGAAATTTTATTAATATACTGTATTGAAAAAATGGCTACATAATATACTGTATCCTTCAAATGATCCCTGGACTACGAAACATCCAAATAACGGGTGGATAACTTCGCGTAGTGTATGCTGTCTCACCGTACGCGCTCGGGTAGGATAGGGCTCGGATAGGGACAGCTACAAAACAATGCAAACTTGAACGCGGCCACGTGCTCTAAACAGACAATCCTCTTAACCACACGGCTGTGCTCCATATTGGCCTAGAATGTAAGATAAGATATACGAGTAAGATAATATGCTCTAACCTAAAAATATATAGGCGACGTGTGGTCTCGGCTTTAATAGATTCACTCAATGTTATATGAGTGACGTATAATTTGTAAGGGCTGTGCAGCACCATTCTTGTAGCCGTATTGTACAGCCGCCCTTCGCATATCGACTGACTGTACCGAATGTACCTGCCAAGTGTCATTATGGAATATCCACTAATCGAAAATCCAGCTGACGATGTTCATTACAGAGAAATGGAAAACTTTTTCACCTATATTACTTCGGCCTTTCAGACTATATTTAGGCTGCTTTGCCAAAACGAAAAGATAAATATTTTAAAGCAAACCGCTGACTTTAAACGGCAGGCAATACAAGTCCGCAACTTCCTTAGTTCCTTGCCCCCCCTCCGTAACGTAACCCTTATCAAACATTTCGTCCAATATCTCATCCCTTCATCGTGCGGGCCCGCGGGACGGCAGTCCGCAGTGTTGCCAACATGACAGCACATGACTGATGGTGGGGTTGCCATTTTTTGCACCCTTTAGGCTACTCTAATGGATTGTTTTTGTATGGCACAATTTTTTACTTTTCTCTGTTTGGTTGTAATAAAACACCGAAAAGACTTTATCTATGCGGATAACGACAGTTTGTTTTGATTTATAAAATGGCAACAAAAACTTATTTGAGCAGTGTTATAAGAACTGTTATGTATAAACTTCTGAGTGCGCACGCTTACCATTCAACGGCCTTATCGTCACTTACCATCAGAAAAGATGGAAGCCAAGTACCACCCGATTACTCGTTCAAAAAGCATTATATTTTAGTTATACTCGTATATTTAGTTATTGTTTATTATTGACATCAATTTTACTGAATTTTCGGTTATGTTTTTGGATTTCGTTCTTGTATTTACCACAGGTAGAGCGTCAGCAACAAAAGCCATGGCAGCTCAGTTGGGTAGAGCGTCAGTCCTTGAACAATCGAGGTCTGGGTTCGATTCGTGAGACTCTCTGTAGGAGAGTAGGCCTGAGCCCCTGCAGTGGGGTGGTGCTGAATGAATGAAATGAATACTAAAGAAACGTAAAATGTTTTTCTGAAATTAATTGCACAATCAGCCTCAAACAGATTAATCTTCGTGTACACTGTAGCAGGTCGTGGGTCGGAGCATGTATGTATAATAATTAAGTCAGCTGCCGGCGAAATATATTTAATTTTGCACGGGCCCGACAGCGCCGCGGGCGCGCGCTCACCAGATATATGGCGGAGGTTAATTGAGTGGAGCGTAAAACGAAAATATGTTAATTAATATATAGCAATTTGTAGGGTTTTTATTAAACAAACTACAACGTTGACTCATTTCAAACTTTAGAACATTTCCTCCCAAATTATAGACTTGTGCAATTAAAATAAACACATGTGATAATTATCACCCCTTCTGTAGATGAATTTATCGCAAATGTATTTATGAAAAGACCGTCCATCGAAGCACTCTATGACTATTACACAGTATAATTGTCCGGTTGAAAAAATAATCATATTCGTATCTAAAATAAAATATTCAGTATAAGAAAGTACAATGCAGAGAAAACTGATACATTTTATTTATTTATTTATTTATAATGGATTTACCCTTCATCTAATCTCAAGTAAAGTGACGATAAAGCCGTGGGATGAAAAGCGTGCTCACCCAGAAGAATTAACTCACAGTTTGACCATTAGATAATTTAATAGAATTGTAGCAAGCAGCTGTAAGTTTTACGACGAAAAAAATATTTGTAGAAACTCTTGAGGAGTTTATATATCATTAATTTCTTACAATTAGCAACAATATTACATAAAAGGTCACTTTGAATCGATGGCCGACGCAGTACGCCATTTTGCATTCCAAACTACTGAATTAGTTCTTCATAGATTCCAGTACGTAATATAGGGCGGCAAGGTCACTTTTGAAATGCTAAATGTCCGCCACAGAACACCGTTATTTTATTTACTATGTGTTGACATTATTTGATTGTGTGTGGTTTTTAGCCGGAGTGCAGCGTTGGTGTGGTGTTTGAGAGGGAAAGTGTCAATCATATCGCGGATCCAAAGCACTCTCGACGCGTGAAGGGAGACCCGTAATGATGGAATCAACCCTCGCGCGACATACTTGTCTACGAGGGTGATATATAAATGTTGTGATATAGACATAGACAGATGGATAATCATTTTTGTTAACAGCATAATACAAGTATAACAAAAGAGTAAAAATAACAATAATATCGTTCACTGCAATGTATCATGCCAGCAAAAATGTATTAACTCAGCATAATGTTGTGGACTAAGAGTCCAACACACTGGTAATTCTGCTAGAGCGAGGCTAGAGCCTAGAGCGAAGTGTGGTTTCAGTTCAGCTTTAGTTTTCGCAACAGGTTGTTACAACAACCACACAAAAAGTTTTTTATGTATGATGGGTTTGCTCTTTATCTCACCGGGTGGTAAGTCATGATAAGACCGTCGGATAGTAGGCGTGCAACGGTGCAATTAACTTAAGGTATGGGGTGGTACTAATCGAAGGTCGAAACCATCTGCAAATGTGTTTATAATAGCACTCACGTGTGTGGTGTCGCCTAAGTATTTGACCACCTGCGGGTGTCGTAAAAGGCGACTCAAGGGAAATGACATCATAAACGAATAATTGAATAACCCATTGTATTTATTGTTTGACATATAATGTATACTTAATTGGATACGATAAATATATTAAGTATTATTTTTAGGCGATCGACGATGTGATTTCAATGTATCACTACATAGCACATCTTTCACCCGTAACCTGAAGCGATGCTTGATACTGTTAGCAGCTCTATCTACACCGACAGGGATGACAGCGAGGTATTATGTATGAGTACCTATCATCATCAACAGCCTATATACGTCCCCACTGCAGGCGCTGAGGCCTACTCTCATACAGAGAGTGTATGGGCCGTAGTCCACCACGCGGGCCCAGTGCGGATTGGCGGACTTAACATGCCTGTTCAAGACATGCAGGATTCCTCACGATGTTTTCCTTCACCGTTATACAATCGGATAATGTACTTGAATTGAAAAATAACTCATAGGTACACGGCTGGATTAGAACCCGGAACCCTCAGATTGAGAGTCCGAGCCTTATCCACTGCACCACCGACGCTTCATTACCTATACTAAATTGTAGCCCCTACAGCATTGATTTTATAACTCTGCTAAAACAACACGGTCCCAACCGACAACATACACCGTGTATCACGTGTCTCCTCCCACACAGCTCTAGTTCCACGTGAGAGGAGCACGGGATCGCTCAAAGGAAGGGTGCATCCTTACACCCCATTGCCTCACGCGGACATCCAGGAAGGGATGCGGACAGACAGACGTATACTTACATATATGTATACACAGGAGGGTAAGAGCTTATAAGATCAGTTCCTAATGTTGATGTGTACCAGTAGAGGGCTATGCATTTATTTTAGACTAGATTTTGCCCGCGACTTCATCGGCGTGGACTTACGACTTGGACGATAACTATCTGTAGTTTTACTCGACTGCGCCAGAAGGAGGGTTATGTGTTCCGATAGTACGAGTATGTATAATTATTTGGCACACTCAACGGTTCGATGGATTTTAGCTTGAGAGGTGTCGTTAGATTCGTATTTGATGTGAGAGTGACACTGGGTACACCAAACTCATAAGTTAAAAAAATTACGCAGTCAGTTTAAAATTCACTTTTCATTCACTTGTTTTCATGCTATGTCTATCGATTGCTACTTCAGCTACGAGCAGGGCTATGTCGTCCACTTTAGTTTTACTGGTATCCCAATGTATCCATAAGACTGTCAATGATTGCAGTACAAATTAGATCATAAATCATAAATTGTTTATTTGAGAATCATGTGCACAAATATTATATAAAATTATTCTAGGCGCATCGTGTTCAGCCATTAGGCATAGAATTATATAGACAGAAGATTTACAACTAAATTATAAATTTCTGTAATAACATTAATATAACATATATAATAAAGCTATTGATGATAATGAATGATTAAGGAGCACACAATTCGACTTTAGTGACTGTGAAACGCATTCGCCGAGGTCTGGGGCGGGGCCGAGTGACGGGAGCACTGCTGCGTGAATCACTATAAAACTTGTTGAACTACCCCCTGCCCCTGCCACGCGCCCTCCAATTACCTGCAGCTTAATTAACTGGTGACGAGACTAAACTAGCACCGAGAGGGCACTACATAGACAAACGCAGTCTGGTCTAGCGTCTAGTCTAGTCTCACAACTTTGATTAGGTACTCTAGGTGTGGTAGTGTAGAGCAGTCAGCCTATATGGTTATTATCTCCGTGGCTGGTTGGCGGGATCTCTGTTTTTGAGTGCTTTAAATATAGAACGCCTATTAGAGTGACATTGTCAGAGTTGGAGGATGGACTTGGATGTGTCCGCTGCTCTGATATAAAGTTGGTTATAAATAATACAGTTATTAGCAGAATCCTGTCGCCACCCAGTCTGAGTATCCGTAAGCTGTATCATCCAATTCATTATACATATTATATGCGTTTACTCTACGTATTTTGGCTTTTTCTTGGTTCTAACCCCATAAGAGTACCTCTTGCGCCCTGAGCGACGTCCTTTTTTACAGTACAATGGTATATTATGGAACATGGAATTAAAGCATCCATGTTAATTTGGACAGTCACGTGGGATACATTCAAACTCCACCCAGACAGCCGCAGGCAACGATACCCGTTCATATTAGTAAGAGATGACGTCACACCGAACTTTTTATCTGGACACATGACACAGAAATAAGTCGTCATAATTATTTGATTTGCATCATTATATTTCTTTAGTTGTTTTTTGCCCATAATATAACACAGCTGTTTATATCTCATTAATGGTTTGCTTTCAAAAAATAATTTTGAGTGCGGTTTAATACAGGCCCCCAATTTCACTACACAGTGGCAACATTTCAATTCCTTCTCAAAAACTTGCTTCTTAATATCAACAAGTATGAAAGATGACAGTTCAGGATGACCACATCATACACTCTTCGTAGGTCTCCCTCTAAGCCACTACATACATCAAGCGATTTGTCACAATCAATAAAAGTATGCGAGTCAAATGTGCCATCGTAATTTGATGTCAGAACTACACCACCCCATATCTTGTTCAAAAGCCGGAGAAACACTGCTTTTTCATACTGTCATGATAGCATGTGAACCTCAGGCATGATAGTCCGATACAACTGACAGTGGGCACGACGTTTACGGAGCACGTTAACAACTCAAACGTTTATGGAGACCGCTTTAAAACACATTACAGTAATGGCACCCGCAAAGCTTCTAGCGTTAGTAGTTCGGTTTTTATTTATGTACGAGTATGTTCAGAGATTCTTAGGAGTAGTGGCCGACGTCCGAGCTAAGAAAGTACATAAGATTAGGTATACTGAGCTTTGTTCGTTACGGTGAACAGTGATACAAAATTAATAAATTAAAGAGACTATGTAGAAAGATAATCCCAATCAAAGATTTTCGATACGACTAATGCTTATTCTAATATAACCCTCCGTCACTCCGTCTAGTAATAGGCCTGTTTCCTCTAATAACAAATTGCTTGGTTTATAGTTTCTAATTATAAATGAGGAGACGAAGATAAGAAAAAACTAGTATATTTCTCAAAAAAGTTAAAGATTATTAATATTTTTAGAAAATGGATTCGAAAAAAATAGGCATTAGGTCACGTGACAACGAACACGAAGAACGCGGCGCAAGAAAGTGTGACGTCACGCCTCGCAAAACATCATTGTTGTTGTTGACGTTTTCATACCACAGAGCAGGTTATTTCGCGAGCTGTGACGTCATTCAAGACGCCATGACACTATTCAGCGTTTTCGAGGGAAATATAAATTGCTTTTTTTAAATACAAAATACGTAATGTAAATTTTGCTTTTTCTTTAAAATATAGCTTTTTGGGGATATAATATAGATTAAAGTATATAATTAACCAAGTTTTCAAATTTTGTCAACTAGCCTATTCTCGCCACGCGTTGCAAAAACGCACCATACAAATCTGTCACACGCTGTGACATAACGCTGTGAATTGGAATGTTAAAAAAGCTTTTAAAATACGGTTTAATCTAGTAGATTTAGTGATTTCAGTATGCAAATGTAAAAATAACTTAAAAACTGAGTTTCAAATTATACGAAAATTCTTTATTTACTTAAAACTTAAGTATTTTAATATTGTCTAAACAAAACAAAAATCCTGACTCCAGCAGGTGTCCCGTGGGAAATAAAAAAACTTGCTCCCATAAAACTTGGACAACGAACTACGGCGTAGCGCCTGCTACGGATCGCTACGTGCCTACGACGCGCCGCTGCTACGAACTTTGTTCTGTCGCGCTTTGCCCCAAGCAGCGATTCAAACTTTATATTTTGATATTTTAAAGAAAATCTTATTTTGTAACGATACCTGCCAGCTTTGTAGCAATCCGCTTTGACTTACCTGTAAAAAGAAACACTGATTAGAGGACATAATACCATTTAAAAAAGCAAAGATTATGAGGGATTTTGCCATAACCGTTAGAGCGTGTAGTGTATGCGCCATAGCATACTCACACTGTCTCGTGTATCCATGTGGTTCGCTAAGCGTCAGAGTCAATGACTGGCAGTGTCACGAGAGCGGAGAGCGAGTGTAGACGTTTAGCAGTACCGAACACGTGAGCATTGCCGAGCCAGTAAGGGACCAAATACTATAGAGTGTAGTAAAAAAACGTAATAGGAGTGCGTTTTGCACCATACAATAGGAAAATAAAATAAACTACGGAACATTATAACTGTATCAGAAATACAGAGTGTGTGTTTCATAAGGGCGTATACTTTGATGTCAATTAGTGTTGGTCCTAAACAACACATTTACATAAATTTCGTTACTTAATTTTTGTTTTGTTTGAAACAAAATAATTGAGCACGCAATGTATTACATTTAAACACAATTACAAATTTATATACAATAACAAAAAGACATTCTGGAATCCAATAAAAACATTGAAAATGCTGTATCATTTCTCTCCGCCCAGAATGAGGAGTTAAAAACGAAAATCGAAGAATTAGAAAATCGAGAAAGAGAAGATCGTGCATATATTGGATTTTTGGAAGAAAAAATTGATGATTTCCAGAGAGGAGAGCGAAAAATGAATTTTGAAATTAAAAATGTACCGAAAAGGGACGGAGAACGCAAAGAGGACCTTATTGGAATGGTATTAAATCTTTCAAGCTCGGTGGGTTCTTCAATTAGTAAAACTGACATTAGAGATATTTATAGAGTACGAGGGAAAAAAGACAAGTCTACCAGTACTCCAATTATAGTTGAGACAGCGTCAACATTACAAAAAACTGAAATTCTACAAAAATGCAAACAGTTCAATAAAAAAACAAAGACTAAACTCTGCGCGAAACATCTTGGATTTCATTCAAATGAAGATACTCCGGTGTTCATAGCCGAGCAGCTGACTCAGAAAGGTGCACGACTGTTTTTTCTTGCGAGAGACCTGGCCAGAAGCAAAAGCTACAAGTATTGCTGGACATCATTTGGGAAAGTTTACGTCCGAAAAGATGACAACGCTCCGATTATCGCCATTAAGACTGAAACGCAAGTACAACACCTTCTCGAAATTTAGTCTTTTAAGAATTATTATAAGCTCATCGTATTTCTTTCTTAGTGCTAATGCAATTAAGTGTAAACTACACACTACACAAATTATACTCTTACACTACTACAAACTCTCAAGTAAATTTATTAAACACAGTACAACTAAGTTCATCTTTATATCCAGGCAGAAAATATATCCAACAATCGCTATAGACATATATAAAATCTTACTGATATTGATACGTAGTATATCCAAATCTTTTAATGAATAGTCCCCTTAATACTTTGAACGAAATAGATCGATCAGAGATAGCACAATCTATACAATGCGATGTCGAGGAATTGCATACTCATATTCAAAGGCGAAATAAGGGTTTATCAATTATTACACAAAATATAAGAAGTATTTACAGCAACTTTGATGATTTATTAGTGACTCTCTCAAACTTGAAGTATAATCCCGACATTATTGTCTTGACTGAATGCCACATTAATATTCAAAAGCCAATTCCAAATCTTCCAAACTATAACAGCTTCTCTACCTCCTCCCACTTAAATCAAAACGATGGTGTTGTAGTCTATAGCAAAAAAACTCTAACAGCGTATGTAAAGGAAATAAACCTACAGCACGCGTCATGTCTACAAATTGATATCAATAATAATACTATTTTAGGAATATATCGTTCCCCATCAAATCCAAATGCTGAGCAATTTATCAATTCTCTTAGCTCACACATTAAATCGTAACAGAAATATTATTGTGACAGGTGACATAAACATAAATATCATCCCTAGACTTGTACAAAATTATGACTACAACAATAGATATAATTACTTAAACATGATGGCTCTGAATGGCCTGCTCCCAGGCCATTGCCTACCTACTCGTAATGACAGCTGCTTGGATCATTTCTTTCTAAAAATTAATAAAACGCAATGTTTGGCCACAGTTGCAGTCCTTAATACTAGTATAACAGACCATCTTATGATATACCTAAACCTGGCATACAATAAAAACAAATTCCTACGACAAAAAACAAAAACTATAATTAACTACGAGGCTGCTCTTAACTCATTAGCTGGAAAAAATCTATCCTCACTACTGCTGAGTGATGATCCAAATTACGTGATTGAACAACTAATAGCCAAAATAAGAGAATCAGTAAATGAGAATACAGAAGTAGCCAACATACCATCATCTAAACGTATTATCAAACCCTGGATCACCTCAGGTGTTCTAAGATGTATTAGAAATAGAAACAAAATGCACAAAGATCTAAAATTAGACCCAAATAATGACACAAACAAACTGACATATAAAAGATACCGCAACTTTTGTAATAGACTAATAAAAAAACTAAAGAGAAAATATGAAAGAGATAATCTGGCAAAATCAACGAATAACTCGAAAAAATTATGGACAAATATTAAAAATATAATTAACTTATCTGGCAACAAAACTGACAACTCAATACTATTAACAGTCCAATCAACTCCTATAGATTCTATAAATTATGTTAATGAGTACTTCGCAAACATCGGCAAAACACTAGCAGAGGAAATAATAACTAAAACCACCCGTCAGAACACTAGTAACCACTTGTCCCAACTAGAAACCCACCTTTCGTCGTCATTTGTTCTGCTGGACACATGCCCAGAAGAAGTACATAGGATCTTGTCAAGCCTTAAGACGGAAAGTGCTGCAGGATGGGATCAAATTACTACTAAATATCTTAAGCTTGCGAAAACTCTGGTAGTACCTATCATCAGTCACATGGCTAATCTTTGCTTCATGAAAGGTGTATTTCCAGAAACACTAAAGCGATCGTTAATAATACCTGTATTCAAGAACGGGGACAGAAACGATGTTAATAATTATAGGCCAATTTCCCTACTCCCCGCCATCTCAAAAATCTTAGAAAAACTAATAAATAACAGATTGACCGGTTACCTTAAAAAATTTAATATACTTTCAAATACGCAGTATGGATTTAGGCAAGGTAGATCAACAGAAGATGCGGTAGCCATGCTAAGCACTTTAATCACTTCAGAGCTTGACATGGGAAATAAATGTTTAACAGTATTTCTGGATCTAAAAAAAGCGTTTGACACAGTATCTGTCCCCTGTCTTGTAACAAAACTTGAAAAAGTGGGAATCAGAGGTGTACCGTTACATCTTCTTAAAGACTATTTGTGTGACCGGAAACAGTGTGTTAAAATCAATGATTGCTGTAGTGAGTACACGAAAGTACAATATGGTGTACCGCAAGGGAGTGTACTCGGTCCTACTCTGTTTCTAGTTTATATAAATGAACTGAGTAGACTTGACATACACAATGGTCACATCCTCTCGTATGCGGATGATACTGCTGTGACATTTAACGGAGACACTTGGAAAGACGTTCATAAAGTCGCGGAGATCGGAATGGCTAAGATTGCTGACTGGCTTGAGGATAATCTACTAACATTAAACAAAGAAAAAACAAACTATGTTTGTTTTTCTATCTCTAATCGAACTCAGCCAGACAGCAATCTCGCCTTAAAAATTCACTCCTGTGACAACCCAGGTAACTTATCGTGCAGTTGCCCAGTACTAAAGAAGCTCTCATCGATGAAATATTTAGGAGTTATGATTGATCAGCGACTCTCCTGGCATTCCCACATAGAACTTATTTCAGGCAGGACTAGGAAACTAGTGTGGATGTTCAAGACTTTGCGTCATGTTGCCGATAAGTCATTGCTAACCAAAATTTACCTTGCACTAGCTCAATCCGTAATAACCTACTGTATAAAAATATGGGGTGGAGCCAATAAAACTAAATTTATTGAAGCAGAAAGAGCACAGCGCTTGATACTCAAAACTATGTTTTTCAAACCATACCGATTTCCTACAAATAAGCTTTATGCTATGAGTGATGTACTGTCTGTCAGAAAATTATATATTGTTCACACTATACTAAAAACACATAAAACACTGACATTCAACACAGATACATACTATAGAAAGCGAAACCGTAATGTCATGCCAAATACTCATTGTAGTACAACTTTTGCGAAAAGACAGCATTTAGTGCAGTCTTCACATATATACAATAAAGTTAATAAAATATTGGATATTTACCCTCTGTCCTGCTATGATTGTAAAACCGCTGTACAAACCTGGATTAAGCCTATGGATTATACAGAAACAGAATACCTCTTAGAGTTTGTATCTTAGTTTGTAACGAATCTACATAATAATAGCACGTTCATGTCACACACACACACACACACTTCTTCACACACACACACACTTCTTCACACACACACACACTTCTTCACACCTAATTATTAAAACTAGATAACTAATATTGTATACCTACTACTTAGTTAAAAATATGTACAAAATATGTATAATTTTCATAAATTTAAATATATAATCGATGTCTACTGTGGAGGAGCGGGGCTTCCTACTACAGGTATTTATATACTTATCAGGAAGCTCCAGCGTAAAGTATAACAGGATAATTTTAAGTTTATGGAATAAATATATTTTTCATATTTTTCATTTTCATATTAATTTATTTATTTATTTTATAAATTACAATTACATATAAATTTATCGACTGATTGACGGTTCTTACGGCTTATCCTATGTCAAGTCAATTTGGACGCAATACATTATTCGGTGGCGGTAAATATCTCGGGATGCAATTGATAACTTTCATCCCTTGTGTAACAATCTGCTATTACATGGTCACTCGAATATGAGAATAAATATTGTCAACTAGACAATTATACAGTAACGCTAGGGTCGTGACATTGCTCGTTTAGCCTGCTGGCTAAACCTTGTTACCGGATAACCGGGGACCCGGGGATCGATGATATTAATAACAATCAGGGATCGTCCGTGCCCGGGAAATGAGTGTGTACTGGCTGCCCGATCAGAGAACAACGAGCTTTATATTGAGTAAATATGCTCATTATTGATGGACAAAATGATTACAACCGCTGGGAATGGAACACTGGACCTCAAGGTGGGAGTCTGTAGCCACTAGGCCATGTTTCTACACCCTATTCTTCATCCGGGAAACGTCCACTACTGGACATTGTCCTCCCCCCGTGCACCCAGCGACAACCCGCGACCTTTACACGGTCGTCGAGCCATTTTAGCGGGACAGCCCCGTACACGTTTTTTTTAGCTATGTCGGTGACCTTAGTTCGTCTACAGATTTCTAGAACAGCTCCGATAAGTTTCAACAACACTACCAGCAATAACAGTATAGATATGTATAATAAACGTTCACCCGTAACAAAAGCTCACCGTGAAACCAAGTTTTACAGCTGCAAACATTATCTATACTACGAGTACATTCTGATATAATAAATGGGAGAATGAGTTACATAGACTACTTCTCATGCCGATTAAACAAGTAGTTCCTGATACTTTCTGATGTAGATGCTTTCTTTCGACGCAGACGAAAAGATACTATGTAGTCATTGCCGTATTAATTCTCTCAACTCTACCCACTCACCTCCGACTCAATAATAACAAGTTCAATTTTCTTTCTGCCCACGCCCCCATTACAAAAGCAAAGGTAAAAGTATTTGTACAGCAATCGCAACCCTATATTTAAATAAAGAACATAATTATATATGTAAGCCAAATTTCATGTTACTCAGTTTAGACGTTACAGCACAAATATTGGTGAAAAGGTCAGTACTCAGTTTGGTTGGTGGTATGGCATCTTCTACACCCACCTGGCTAGCTAACACCACGCTAGTACAATAAAATTTCTTAGTCGCTTAAGCAATGATTTATACAACAACAAAAATTATTTTTTATGATTGTATAGCTATAATCATCAGCCGAGAAATGTTGACTGCTTGCCATAGGCCTCCTCCATGGCATGTCACATTGACCTGACCCGAGACACTAGCATCCAGCGACTCCCCGCGACCTTTACACAGACTCCACAGAAGATTACACAGTAGATCGTACTAATTAGCCCCCGACTCCACCCACGCACGTTGCCTAACAAGCAAGAATATCAGATTATACAAAACAAGCCTCAAGAAACAATTTATTTCTACCTACAATCCGATTCTAAGAACAACAGGTTCGACTCAGCAACAACTTTGCCCGAAATAGTGCGCAATAAACTGGAATCGGAAGGAAATCTGCGACAATGAGTCTGGGAACTAGGGGATTGTTCTCTTATTTTTCTCGTGTCCAGTGTTGCAGAAGAAACGTTCGGACAGCGGACTGTTTATGAGCATCTTCAGTTACTTCTTAGTCCTGGCCTTAGATCGCCAAACAAACAGGGGTCACGGTGGAAATAGATAAAAAAACAAAGTAGATCGTTTAGGTAGTATTTGACCTCGGTGAGTGAGCATCGAATAGTTTCGAACGTAAACGAATAGAATCAGTCACATTATCAGTAATTGTAAAACAACTCTTTTATTTGACATCAATTTTTTACCTTTCCTTTAAATTTTACTCAACAATATGTACGAGTTATTATTATTATTAATCGAAATTATTAGTCTTCCTACAGCTAGTAAAATAATTGTTTTAAATATATAAGACGTTACTTTACAGACGATCAGGTATGTTTCTGGAAATTATAGTAATGTTATCAAAACATGATTAACGTCAAATCTCAAAATGGAATGTTTCTGTACCGAACCACCAGATTCAGAACTACAAGTTTCTATTATATATTTCCCATATTCCAAACATAAAACTACACTGCAGGATGCACCAGCTCCACCGAGGAAACACTACTTTAATAATGTAGAGGAAATCGGTTCACCGATATTTCTAATGTCACTCCCTCTTTGGTGAACGCCTATTCCGAAAGCACCACTCTCAGAGAATCTAAAGCAGGCAACTCATTTCTACCAACAGAAAGTTAGCTTCCAACAGTGCTACGTTGCACAGTTCATCGATACAGTTCGCAATATAGAATGGGTTTGCCCTTGGCCTACATCTCACCTGATGGCAAGTGAAGATAACGCCGTTGGATGGTAAGCGCGAGGACCCAGAAAGCCTCAAGCTAATAAAATATTTTTTATTTATTTACAGGCATAAAAAAGATATAAAAATACAGTTAAACGAGCTAAAGTACAAATATTTACACAGTCAAAAATAAGTATAAATAAAGCTTTATTTTCTGTTTACATTTCTGAGGAGCTGAGATCTCTCAGTGAGGAGCTGTCTCTGATACCTTTCATATAATGTATCTATGTTAAATACTGTTGTTTGGCGGCAGACTTAGGTAACATGGTGGTAGCTAGCCAGGTGGACATAAAAAATGCCCTACCACCAATGTGGTGGTGAGATGACCAAACGCCAGCACAATGTTATCTCCCGCCAATCACCAGAAGCACTATTGTGATAGATCGTAGTACATTATATTGGATTGAGCCGAACGACCTTCCTTCCTTTAAGACGTTACAGCCTGAAAGGTAGAGATAAACTGAATCAAGTCTCCATTACAACCAAGAACAAACAGTTGCACTGTCCGAGAGTTGTCCACAAGACATGCAGCGAGCGAGCGCAGCGAGGGTGCGACGCTGCGCTCATAATCAAACATTGAAATTTTTTGCTAGATCTTGTGTTAAATATTGTACGGTGTTCCGGAAACCTTGGTATGTGTGTAATAGATTGTTTAACGTATTGTCCAGAGATGGCAAAGAGATGTGTTTGCCTTTGGTTTGCTCGCTCGGCCACCAATGCGGGCGCGGGCGGTCGCAGGCGGGCGGAGTGACGGATGTGGCGCGAGCGAGCGACAAAGTCGAGAGTGTTTAGGATCGGTCACTAAAACTATGTCTGTTAGCACGTACAAGTACAACATTACAAACATTTCCGTCTTTTGATACATCACAAGAGGAAAATACATTCACTAACAACTATAAGTAACACTAAAGCAGTAATGATTATTATATCCATGGTAAGCAAAGAAATCGTTCATTACCAACGAGGAAGAAATGCATGGTACAATAAAACAAGGTGTGTTCTTTACGAAAGTGGGACAAGCTCGGCTTAAGTATACGTCACGAGTAATTCTGCCAATAGTTGGCATCTTTTAAACAATTACGAGTTTTGCTACCGATGGCCACAGCAGATGACGTATGCTGGTCCCGTGAATTCACCCAGCTGTTGCGGGAATGGAATACCAGGCTTAGCATCTTTTTCTTCTTTGTTTGTCTGTGTGTTTCTTTTAACATGTATATATTTACGTCTCAATCAAACATAAACGAGTGGATGGATTTGTGTGAGATTTAGCACGATGTTAGTTTTCATGGCGGTAAATAATGAGTAAAATATTTTACGTAAAATATACCACTAGAATATTTTAAGCTAGGTCTTACTATAGCCGGAATACTGAGCCCCACGCGCGTTTTTTGGCCGGTTTTTATATAGGGATAGTTGAATGGTCAGAGAAGGGCATAGGCTACTTATTATCTCGATCCAGCAAGTAGTTCTCGTGGGATACCGATAAACGAGTCGCGGGTAAAACGCTAGTACAATATAAATCTCAGCTGAACTCTTAAGTTGTCGCGACGTCTGGAAACCTGATGCAGAAACAGTGTACATGAAGGGATTAGCCACAGATATTACTCTAGATTGAATAGAAAATCTGAGTAAAACATGTTGCTATTACATAATTATGCGGATTGGTGCTGTACATCCACGAACTCCTTTCCACTCCAAATCTATGAGACTAAACAGTCTGATTCTATTATAAAGCCAAATATATACTACACAGTTCCTTATAGAGGTACGAAAACTCTTTAGGCTATGTCCGAAGCGTCACTTAAATGCAAGCTTTCAAACCGCTTTGCCGGGGAGTCGTGTGGCGTCCAAACAAGATCACAGGCCGCCTCCCCTTGCCGAGCTCGATTTTCACCGACAGCACATAGCCTTAAAAGGGTACACAGAATGCACACGGGGTGAGACAGGGTGGAATGACACGATAAACGGGGTTAATGGCACAACGGTTAACTAGGGGCACGCTAGCACAGAGTTTATAAATCTGCGGCGATTTTGCAGGTAGCTCTTCCACTGAGAGGATTGTATGGGTATTCGCTAAGTCAATATCCGGAGCAAATCAAGAAAATTATGGTTGTTGGCGCCCAACATAGGACTGATTGCCATATTATGGATTTTTGGCGCCCAACAAGGGACTACCACAAAATCTTATATTTCACTCAAATAGTTTTAGAGAAACCTCACCATGAGCTGATACACTTAATACTGATTAAGATTAAGGTTTAATTCATTTGGTCAAGTGCCAAAACTGGAGCAAGTCAAATATTCAATTCGGAAAGGCATGTAAGAAAAGCTGAACAGAGCGAGAAGCAAATACAAAGAAATACTGAAAGAGTACAGGACAGGACTACCGACAATTGAACGAAGTCTACTTTGCACGTTTCAAACATGACAAAGATCTTAACGGAAATATGAAACATAATCTTTATTCACGGGAGCGGGAGATTAGCCCCGTCTCTGTCTAGCATCATCCGAAAATAAGCGACGCACGATCGCAAGTTACATAATAAACTACTTTCCCTCACAGAAAAGTTACAGAACCTTTATAACTGCAATACGGACGCGGAACAAGTGCGCCATCTATCGGGCGCCGACAGCCGCCGTGCAACGTTCGCGCTGCGTCTCTGATCACGGATTACTCGATTATCTACATTAGAAAACACGTCAAACTCACCAGGAATTGATTAGCCGGCGTGTTCAGAAAGTATATCAAACACAATCGTGTTATCGCACACACTTGGATCTCGTCAGGTATAGGTACCACCTCAACTTGCGCGGTTAATTTTACACTTTTCACCTTTCCTAAGCAGGTAAGTATGATTTGACACCAATAGATATAGTGTGGAGAAGTATGGGTGTGTAGACGTGCGACTCGGCCCGGCGGTGCGGGCGGACTGACGATGGCGACCCCTTGCTGCGCCCCCAGCCTGCGCGCCATAACCTAACCCCATTCCGAGTTTTCCGAGCCAAAGAATAGCGTGTAAAGAAGTGGCACTAGAATCTAATTTAGGCAATAAAAGATTTATTCGAAACTGGATTTTCTTAGAAAAGTACTTGAAGGGATCTTGTGTCGTGTCGGTTGTATAATGTGTTCTCAATATTCAAAGCACAATTATCAGTGAGGCACTGTTACAATGAATATCACTAGGATTTCGGTTTCCATTGTCGATGACATAAAATTTTAACCGACATCACAAATGGAGGAGGCTATCAATTCGACGGGTATGGTTTTTTTAAAATGTTTGTTACCTCAGAAATTTTGACTGGGTGTACCGATTTGGATGATTCTTTTTATATTTGACAAGTGGTGCTTCCCGTGTGGTCCAGTTCTGACAACGGCATCCATGAGAAAACGATATAAATCTTAAATATCAAGTAGTCAAAGTAGATTTTTAGGGCAATTGAAGTCGATTAGAACAAATCCAAGAAATAATTGCCATTTATGGACCAAATTTTCATTTCAGTAGTGGGGGACCTTTGGGAGGCTTATGTCCAGCAGTGAACATTTTCCGATGGATGCAAATACAATTCATAATGATTAATAATAAATCAATGTTTACAATGTACAAATTAATTAATCGATACTACTCTGGAATAAGGTATTCTAATGCGTTCTAGATTTAAAATCTATACCTGAATATTTACATAAAATGATGATCACATAACTCAATTGTCGTTATTTTCGACTCGAATGATAGCCCATCGTTCATAGCCCACGTTCAGGTATTCAAGAAGTGCCATTTCCATCTTCTAAGAGAGCTAATAATAGCATATCTTTAGAGGTACGCAATAGTAAATGAGAGCCGGGAAACCTCTCAAGAGCTGTGCTATTTACGTTGGTGGCAGGCTCGCCGAGCGCTCACTACATTTATCAAATAGACTATTTGTACTGCAATAAGAAATAAACGTATTTTGAGTTCGATTGCAGCTCTCTCTCTTTGCAGGATGCTTATGACGTTGTTTGCATTATTCATTGCCGATAATAAAATCGAATGCAGCGCTCGGGGAACAATTATGAGCTCTTCTTTATTTATGGTAATTATGCTTTTGTTTCAATGCTATTTTTAATCGCCTTCAAAAAGGAGGAATTTCTCAATTTGATTGTAATTTTTGGTATAACTCAGCTTATTATGAATCGATTTTGATGATTCTTTTTTTGTTTGGTAGAACACACTTCAGAGGTGGTCCCATATAAATTTTACCAAAATGGATTTAGTAATTTTCGAGAAAACAACAAAAAATCAAATATATACCCAGATAATTCTACCTCTAAGGGTGAACATTTTGTGGATGAATGCTGTAGACCTTTAGGGCAGTCGAAGTCGTTTCTAGTTCTTTTTCAACGCGTTAATTATATTGTAAGTTAAATTCAGGTCAAAATATTAAAAATAACGTTAACACCGGCTAGGTTTTATCTGGGAATGACAATTTAAAAGCAAGACTACGTGATTTGGGAATAATTAGACGATTGTCATAACTGTATTTAGTCACTTTCTGTATGTCATGCAGAACAACATTTTTTATTACAAAACTAATATATTCAATATAAGAAAGCCTTCCTAAATCTTACATCGAAACTAGAACATATGGAGACATTTGTACATTCGTTCGTCCAATTTCCTGTCATATCTAAGCTAAACACCACAGAGATAAGTGGTAATATTCGTATCCTGTATTTTTTATATATAAGATAAACCAACACTTGACCTCAATCTCACCTGATGGTAAGTGACGATGAGGTCGACGATGTTACGCGTTGGTCTAGAAGGTGCCTATTTACTCTTCTTTTGAAGATTCCCAAGTTGTAGTTTTCGGGGAACACGGAAACCGGCAGTGCATTCCATATTTTATCTGTACGCATGATATATGTAGAAGCGAAACGCTTGTTGCGAGCTGTAGGAATGTCAACAGTACACGGGTAGAGGTATGTCGTTCTTCTGTTTGAAGGGTACTTGAACGGCGAAGGCGGAATCAACAAAAATAGCTCCTGCGCACACTCCCCAAAATATATCCTATAAAATACCGTGGAGATTTGTAATAAATACGAAACATTGCAATAAATACGCGTTTTGGTTTAAACCGAATTACACAAGTCTCATCAAGCTACTTCTTTGCTTACGTCTTACATCCATTTCACTTTTTTAAATTCCTCCATGTTTGCAAAGAGCTATAGTTGCGAAAGTATTTTCCTGGACATAATCCTTCCTCATAGTTCACCACGAGATGTACCTTTGCCTTTCACGACAAAGGAAGACAAAGGATGGTAACAATATAAACAAGCACATTTCGCGCCGTATCTATCTACTAGTCCGTGCTAATCCTGGGATTTAATAAACCTCCGATAACCCTGATCTCTACCCCTCACCCGTCCATAAGTCAAGTCAACATATGGTATTTATGAGTCGTAGTTCATCTTCCCGGATGTCGGGGCCATCACTGCCCTTACCTCGCTCGTTACCCAAGCCTTACGCAAGTATTACGCGGGGTTTCTCGAAGTAGGGCGCGTCAGTCTCAAGTTACCCGAATGACTCCTAACGGCCCTAACTACGGCTCCGCTGTCCGTTAGTCTGTCTGTCACAGGGCTGTATCTTGTGAACCTTAATGAAAAAACACACTTGAAAATTGTAAAGGGTGTGTATCTATGGCCGCTTTAAAAAATACAATTATAAATAAATGGAATGGAATACAACAAACATATTTTTTTTCTCGAACTTCAACTCAAATATTACATGATGTTTTATTTTGTTAAAAACGTGTATTTTATACATGCAACCCAAATTATTCATACAAAAACATTCACTCTTTCGAGTCATAATTTCTGAGGTCCAAACAAGCGAAGCCGCGAACAAAAACGATTAAAAATAAACCTTTCCCAACGTCATAAGGTATATTTGTGTAAGAGTTTTCTCGAATAAGGTAAAACATGTTTTTAAACGATTTTGTGTAAGAATAAAACAATTGGCCCAGCTCTTACGCAACTACCTCCACGGATGGCTCAGGACCACTTTTTGTGAGTTTCGTCTTCTAATGGCTTCTGAACGCACTGTAGGCGATACTCAGCTTCCGCGTTCGTCTTCGCATTTCTTTAATTAGTTTCAGGAAACGTTTCCTACAAATTTCATGAGAAGCGAAAACTTTTGAGAGCAGTTAATTAGTCACTGGAAACAAGTATTCCATTTCATTACGTGTTTGACGAAGTAGAGAACTTTTTCGACAAGACACGTTCGTTGGTAATTAATTGGAACACCTCAGCTCAGCTATAGCTCGCACCGAGTCCACCAGCTTCAATTTATCATTCACACAGCAACACTCGCACCATTCTACCAGAGCGGGCGTGTTAAAATTTAAAAAAATGTCATGTTAAAATTAATGCACGACGCATTAATTTCACTCAGTAGACACTGTGGTGATGGTTAGAACCATAGTACTTTTAGGGTACCCTACCTCATAAGGTCAAACCGGTCAAGTGTGAGTCAGACTCGCGCTCAGAGGGTTCCGTACAAATATTAATAATTAACACACTGAAAATCATATTTTACAAGAATAAGTTACGCCTAGCGAAAACACACGAGCAATTGTTTATTTACACATTGAAATACAAATATCGACAGACGTGGAACAGTTTGAAAGCGATTTTAATATATTTATATTTAAAAAATCGTATACTTCAGCTGTAAGAACTTGCTTCTTGTCAAATTTAAGTATTCTAAGTCAAGGGGAAGTACCACAGTAAGATGTACGACTGGTTTTGCATAAACAATGACCAACCGTCACTTAAAATTAACTGTATGTTATTTTAGTTTTGCTTTAGTGTAATGCACTATGTCACATAAAACAGCCTAGCGATTAAGTATACATATATATTATTATGAGAACGTCGGTGACGCAGTGGATAAGGCGCGGACTCTCAATCTGAGGGTTCTGGGTTCGAATCAAGCCGTTTAACTAGTTGTTTTTTTCAATTCAAGTACAATATCTGGGCGACCGAGCTTTGCTCGTAGTTCTTTTAAAAACAAACAAAAACTTTATTTCTGCCCCTGGTTAGCCATAAAGAGTGGAACAATTTGTCACAAAAATAATAATTACAAACTTGAATAAATAAATAAAAACACACAAAAAACAAAAATAAAAGCAATTTTCCAGGATTTGGACGCAGATATCTCGGACGGAATGACACGTGTGAACCACTCGGCTAAATTTCCCATCATATTTTGCGTCGAATAATGCGAAGGAAAAAGCGCCTAAATACCAAATTTCTGGAGCCGTTTCCGAGATCCGAATTATATATATATACAAGAATTGCTCGTTTACAGGTATAAGATTATCAGAGAAACATTATCAGAGAAACACGTCACTATTTCAATCCAACGCTATTTCAGTGAGAGAGTTTTGTCTCCAACAGTCGTCAGCTTGAATACAAATGATTGAGAGGTGGAGTGTCACGGACAACGAGGCGGGAAGAATATTCTTAGACGTGCCGCGACGACGGTACAAATTCACTTCTAACTTTGCCTTTTGGGGGCAGAAGTGTTTTCATTGGAATAGATAATCATTTTATTTGCCAGCATAATACTACAAATACACACAAAATAAGAAGTAGGGTATACACAATACAAGTCAGAAATAACATCGTTTACTGCAATGTGTCAAGCCAGCAAAAAGGCCCTAACTCAGCATAATGTGGACTATGAGTCCAGAACGCTGGTAATTCTGAGTTAATAAGTTGTGATTCGTGGTCAACTTAGACGACAAGCCAAATAATAATAAATACCCAAAGTTGTTAATTACGTTTATGTGAAAATTGTAAGATTGATAAGACACCGCGCGTACATGTATGAGCTTTTTTAAAATATATTCACTTATATATAAGTGATGCAGACGTCACAAAACTCAAATGACAGCGGTCAGCCGTTGAAGGCTATTCCTGCCAACACACACAAAGGAAAATTAATAATGGGCGCTGTTAAGGCTTCCTCGGTTTTGTAGCGCATCAACTATGTTTGCAGAGGCGCGAACAGATGGTTCTAGCACTATCCTGAGAAAACAAGCAGCGTCGCTGCTGCGTAAAGTTAGAGGTAGCACTAACTGCGTTCTGAGCGTGATTGCTGGAAGATTCGATTGCCCACTGATGTGGCATCTTATTACAACAACTAAGTCTGTAGTAGAATATAAGTACTAACATATATATAGGATATAACTAACAAAAATGGATCATGGTTGTCTGAATATTTAATAAATAATTAAATAAAAATAATCAGTAGTAAACACTTTATATGTGAAGCTAATAACGGCTATTTTACCTGAAATCTTAACACAGTAAAGACAGATAATAATATAATTTGCATTTCAGCCAATACGTACTAGAATCCCTATCTCACTTCACCGCGAGCGCAGTTGTTTACAAAGTCAGCAAATATTATTGCGTAGCCGGTGGCATTGAAGCGTTGTCGTCGTGATCGTATAAATCGTCTCCCAATACAAGCGGCTCACCTGTCAACGGTTTCCTCGGAAAGCGGAAATCCAATAAAAACACCCGACCATTAACTTGTGCGTGTAAGTGGTCGCGTCCACCATCTGTCGCCAGACCCTTTTCACACAGGCTTTCACAAACAAAAGCTCAAAATTAGGTGAAAAAACACGTCGTTTTATTAGAGAGAAAAATAAAACGCAAAATTGGTAATGAAAGTCCACAACACAACCGATTTTTCCCACACGCAAAATTTTCAATCGCTAGAATACGTTTGGGGCATTAGGCGATGCGAATGATTAACACAATGGTTTACATATTTGACAGAGACACTGAATAGCTATAAAAGCTTAGAATACACCATAAGAATCCGAAAGAATGCAGCAAAAACAGAGATCCAGAAATCTAAATTGCAAAGTAGAAAGCTCACAAACTTTCAAGGTAAATCTTGCGGTAGATAAAAATCTAAACTCACCCTCGCCAGTGGAATGTTAAATGCATCAGCAACGTTTATCCGCGACGGAATGGAAAGTTAAAATAACTTTAAACCGTCAGAGGTAGTTTGACAGTAGAAAAGTTGTAGACCAGTCCATGAGTCCAGTGCAAAGCTAACTTTCCTAACGGCCGACGTCACTGTCCAAACAATTTAGTAATTCTTTCTCCTAGTGCTGAGTAAGAATTTGAATGGTACATTTTGGTTAGTAAAGAAATACCGTATGTCTTTAAAGTTAAGAAACAACACAAATCTTTCGTATTCGTACACAGTAATGACGTTCTCTTAGGGACTAAAATCAAGAGTGTTTGTGGAAAACAAAAACGTCCCAAATAGAAGCCGGTAGTAGAAATATTAAAGTGTTACTCGGATAACAGACCAGTAACCTGGATATTAGAGATCTCTTTTAGGATTGAACACTTTAATGCAGAAAGATATTGTAGTACAAATTGTATGCCATCAGGACTGATAAAATACAAAGAAGACACAACAACTAGGAACTTAGGAAACTAGGAGAACCACTTTGTTATCACAAATTAAAACGACGTTGCAATAAAAGAGAGAGGTTCATGATGAGCATTGAAACTTATAGCCACTGGTGATGATGAACAAATCATTAAAGAGACGAAACACATCTCATCTCGTTCAAGGATCAGACGACAGATTGATAACACGCCGTCCGGTCATGGTGCCGTCGGACACCGGAGCGAGCCCCCCCGCCGGCCGGCTATCCCGAACCTTTACATTTACATATCGCAGCAAATCGTTTGTGAGGGTCCCCCAATAATCGTACCCGGAATATATTCTTTATTTGAAAACCGTCTCAGTTTAGTGGTAACCAACAAACTGACACAGCTGGACTGACTGATTTCGGGGTTCAATGCCCAGCTTGCTGATGCAGGGCCCTTTTCTATGTCAATCTGACAGCTACCACCATGTTAAAGTCTCGCGTCAAATACTTTACTCTTTCCTACATTCCTCTCTTCACTTGCCATCAGATGCATTGAAGGCACTTGACCATGGCAAGCACGTAGTGTATAAATATTGTTTAAAAACTTTTTTCAAACCAGTCTTTGTTTAAAGAACACACAAATTGATATTTTCATGGAACACAGAAATTAGAGCATTTCGAAAATTATATGTGGAAGTGAAACGTTTATTGTAAGTTACTGCTGCTTGGTGTCAGCTTGAATATATTTGGGTAGTTTTTGTAAGTTTCTCTGCCAAGTAGCTTTGCACGACCCTGAGCGCAATCTTAGTCGGCAGTTCTTCCCCTCATTTCCGTACAATCGTAGTTAGCTTTCGTCTTGTCGGAGATAGGTGTCACTTTGAAACTGACGCTAAATTTTTTGTTTCTGAGTCTGTTCAGTTTGCTTAACTCATTGGCATGGCACACCTGAGCACTTTCATCTCGGCTACATGGAGTATGGCTTCATGGTCATCTTTAATTGTGTAGCACTGTTGAACTGCTACTGACTTCATTATACTTAATTCTAAGCTAACTACTAAGTAAATTTTCCTCGAGCATATCGTTGTAGAATTGAAAGCAGCTGCGATCGCGAGCAGCACCAAATACGGATATAAGTGATCATGAAACACTTAACGTAATAAACCCGTTAATTAGCAATTAAGAAACTCTCTTGAATAACATTCTCCTGCGACTGTACGTGAACGTTGGCAACACCGCCTCGCTCGTCCCGAACAGAATTAGCGAAGGTAAAATGAGAAAACAATTAGAAGGCGCATTAACGCTCCGAGTTCGACTCAAGTACATAAAACAAATGTTTGCGTAATGGAAATAATTAAGAAAGCCCTGCGGAATTAATTAGTTTCATAAAAACCAAGAAGTAAGAAACAACAGCTGAAAACGATGTTTTTCGCAAGTGGGCGTCGCGTCGGTGTTGTTTAAGTACACAAAAACAATATTCGAATGAAAACATTTATCAGAATTTTCTTGCTGTTACTCTTAGCCTACTGTGGGCAGAAAACTTATCTGCCGAAAGTGAGTTACCCTACGCCAGAATCTGTCATTTCCAGCATCAATCGTTTCATGATCAATCGTGTCCAGGGTCTGTTGTATCAAGAAACAGTCTGTCATTAGTGCAGTCCACTCAGTCCGTCTGTGTCACAGGCAAATGTAAAACATATTCCAATTCATCACCATGAGTGACGACTAGGGCAGTTGCAAGCTTGCAGTTTATTGAAACCGTTAAAATGAAATTTAAAACTTTACACTCTGTTTCCTGATCCTGATCAAAAAACCTTTCTTATTGCTACTCTCATCATCTCCTGTACATTCATCATTATCAACAGCCTATATATGTCCATACTGCTCAGGCCTACTCTCCTACAGAGAGTGTATGGGACATAGTCAACCACGTGGGCCCAGTGCGGATTGGTAGGCTTCACACACACACCTTTGAATTTCTCCTCAGGAGTGTGCTGGTTTCCTCACGATGTTTTCCTTCATTAAAGCCAATGGTTTTTATCATTCGTACATAAATTCCAAATAACAAATTGGAACTCATTGGTACGAGCCAGGATCGAACCCAGACCTCGATTGTTCAAGGACTTACTCTCTACACAACTGAGCAACTATTTACATCTAAATCTTAAATTTCAAAAGCACATATAGTTAATAATTCCAGGTTTCATCCGCATTAAAACAAACGCTCTCTATCACTAGAGCGAGCGCGACCGGCCAGACACCCGCGACCGCTGCAGTCCCAGTGACGTCACCGCCGATCAATGGGTCTGACGTCGACGCACCCCCCAACCCCCTGCCGCCCCGCACAACCCCCACCCGCCCTCGGACGGTCTAAACGCACGCCCCGGGAGTCGGGACACACTGTGCGGATCTGGCCCTGGATTCTATTCTGAATTATTGCGACGGTACGTGTCATGTTTAATTTGGTGAACCCTGCCCTAATACGAATTGACGCCATTAATTTAGTTCTCAATAGAGAGACTCGACAGCCTTCTTATCATTTAAGGCCCAGTAGTCAAATTGCAAGCGTCTTGCTCTTACATATATAAGATTGCAATTAGCTATCCCGCTCGTAGTAAACTTGTCCGCGCGGAAATGATTGTAAATAACCATGCATTACGTGAATGTGTTTATTTCCTGGACACATTGCTGGTAAAAAGTATTCCTATCTGTAATTCGAGAGACGCGGAAATCAGAGAGGAAAGGACTTTAAAAACTGTACATTAAGTAACTGGGGGTTTGTCATCTAGACATACACAGAAAAGTTTTCAAATCGCGTATTCAACTCCATAAAGTTGTAAAAGTTGGAAATTTCCAGAATAATCTACAACAGTTATTATTTGAATTTGTCAAACCCTCCGTCTGTATTGTTCTAACGGGCTTCACCTTAAAAAATATAAGAAAATGACAAAGTTCGCGATTATCGTGTCTGCGTCGAACAACGTCTATATGACACACGCAGACTACTAGTGAATTAATTATTCACATTTTTACTACACAATATAAATTTTAAGGTTTAAGGCAAGAGGGATCATTTTTGCATAATTTCGAAGGCAAATTTTGTTCTCAACGAGATAACAACACTCCAAAACTCTCAGAAGAAAACCACGTTGATACCAATGAAGTGGAGCAAAGTTTCGTCCCAACTCCGACAAGCCCCTTTCATATGCAATTTAAACCTTCGATACCATAGCTTAGGAAGCAGATTCCAACAGACCAACACCCAACCCTGTCCATACTGGCCAGCCCCTGGCCTATGATATGATCAACTATTCCTCCATGACGTGACGGTGCGTATTATTGCACTGTTAATTATAATTATCCCTTGTCTCTGACAGGGCACGTTCGTCGCGTGACGGTTTAGACGCCCTGCTCGATGTGTCTATTAGCTTTAATCAACCTTCGCCTGTGATTGGCAGTGGGTAGGTAAACTTAATACTGACATTAAAAGTTTTGGTTATTTCAATTAAAGGATTATTAAAGATATTTTATTAAATTCGCTATTATCTACCGGTTGACACAGTGCCTTAGCACGACGAATGATGAGATGTCTCATGAGAAAAACATTATGGTGAAGTACACCCTGCTTAGTTTTTTTTTAAATGTGACCAGTGGTTATCTAGCCAATGACGAGTGAACATATTTTGAGGTTATAACTATGACGAAGCCATTTATTCAGCTTTCTCAATAAAATGTGTAGATTTTATCGCATGTTTTGGATTATTGACGAGAATTTCAAAGGCCAGCCTTGGTTTCAACATTATTAGAAAGAAACCATATGCCGAATGTACTCGACATGGTAAACCCTTTCGATCGCGTCAAAACCCTCACAATTTTGCCTAATTGATACTATAACACCGTCCATGACACTTTTTGCACTATATCATCACACCATTATAACACAAAAAAACACATAACAATATTATTAACCGGCTAACAAAATTGCAATGAACCACCATTTTCAAGTTCGCGCCAAGCATCCTCCCTGCTTAGTTGATGTCTCAAGTGTATCAAGTAACGAAATGAAAGGCAAACAATGATGATGTGAATAAATCTGAACCAAGTGATCTAGGTTTGCCTCAAACCATTCTAACTTTGATTGAGTCTCTCAGCATTCTTTTCTGCACTTCCCACCATTAAAACAGATGTAACAACTACCACGGCTAAGACCTTTACTCTTCCACTACTGATGGTAAAACTAGCCCCAAATATTTCTTTCAAATGACACGCTTCATGTTTATATGAAGCCCGGCCTGGACTTGCACATTTGTAATTTAAAAAGGTCATTTTCAAACAGAAGTTATTGAATTACCGTTTTGGAATATTTTTGTCTACTTTATTTGCACAATAACATTAAAACATTGCAAGTTAAATAAAAGCTTTTAAAATACAAGAAACAGGCAAGACTAAACATCGAAAACAAAGATGGCGTCAATAAAATGATAATTGACGTTGCCACTTAGTAAAGAATTTTTTTTAAACAAACATCGTATTTCGATTATTTTTTTATTTTTTAAATAGTGTACAAGTGCATGCCGGATCTGAAACATCTCATTTGAAGATCAGATTAACCTCGAATTTAAAATCTGTCCTGATCAAGTCTAGGTTAAGGAAACGAATGGATGATAATGAAGATAGACAGTTATCTCACACCTATCTCATATTTTACTAAGAAGATAAGTTTTACAACAATGAAAGTAGTTGGGAATGACACAGCATTTCATCACGTGTACACTCAAGCGCACAAACAATTGGGTATTTAACTAAAACAATATTTTTGTCTCAATCGATAGTTCATGTAAAAAGATAAATAGCTCTATAAAAAAAAACTACACGACTAATACTTTTTTAGCACATCCCTACGAAAACTAATTCTAGTCACGCGGTGCTAAAACGCTCCTTAAAAATCGGGCGGGTTTTGTGACGTCACATGCTAGTATTGGAGAGTTACATGTATAAAGCTTGCATCGATATTTTGAGTTACATAACCCTATAAGAAAACGTTCAAAAAGCAATGAAGAAAAGCTAAATCTAATAAGCATTTTACGATTTGAGGAACTATATTTTTCGAAATTTACGAGACTTTAAATTCTTGCAAAATTCAGATAAAATTATTAATATTTTTATATAGAGGGGTTTTCTTTCTGTTGACAATGTGCAAAAGAGGTACGAGTACAAATCATTGAAACATGATCATCATCATCACCAGCCTGGAAACTTCCACTGCAGGAGGCCACTGCTGGAGGCATAGGCCTCTTCCATGGTGTGTCACAATGACCGGTCTTGAGCCACTTGTATTCCCAGTCGATGTAGTATACTAGATCGTCGGTCCATCTATTAGGGGGACGGCCCGGTACACGTTTCCCGATACGTGATCGCCAATCGAGAACTTTTACTCCCCATCGGTTATATCGAGCGAATTATTGAAATAAGGAGAAAGGAGGGGCTCCAGGTATCCCTTATATAATAGCAAAGTTAGGGGTTATGAAATCTGAACAAGTCTTAATTATATCACTCCGTTGGTACAATTTACTCCAAAATTTTCAAACTAATTTGAAATTTATGAAGGATACGCATTATTAACGTCAGAGTTGGCGCAACATACAGTTCGGTGCGTGTTACATTCACCAGAGTTTAATGATGAAGTTCTCATTGCTCTAAAGAAACTTGTCCCTCACGCCAGAACTCTGCCAGGAGTTGATTAAGACTTTCACATTCCGAATTAGAATACTCTCTATTCGCGTTCTCATAATGAGAACGTCTTCCTGAATTCCCGGGGTCTCCCAAATGATGGGGAGACCTCCTCGTCAGACCCCCTCTCATTCACTCCCCCAACCCCCTCCCCACCGGCCGATGAAGCTCACGTGTAAATCGGATGTTTACGATCAGTAATTGCGACCGCGCAAACTAAATTACAGTTTTCTCATCCGTGACTTATGAAAATTTCCTCGGAGACAGACTCGTCTCGCCTCTTATATCTAAGGATTTATTATTGAGGTGAAATTTTAGTTCGGTAGATCGATTTCACTTTCAATCGGATTCTTTACGTGGAATTAGGACTACATATTTGATTTATGATATATGACATAATCGTATTCGTTGGAATCAAACAAGCGCGAGTCCGACTCGCGAACCAAGGGCCAAGGGTTCCTAACCATGGAAATAAACGTCTAGATATTACCTTGAAATAATTGTTTATTTCGACCGCAATGAACCACTTTGTTTGGCAATGTTGTTAGCTGATTCCTCAAAATCTAAAATACTTTTTACACGCAAGCCTTTTCATCCCTTTCAGATGTTACCCTAATTGATCCAGTAACTTCACATTTTCAACCCCATATTTTTCCCCGTTTCAAATAAAAATATTTTAAATACTTTTCCAAATTTTAAATCGATTGCTACAATAGTCGCTGAGATAATCACCTGTGACGTGACTATTAGACAGCAGATAGACTCAGATAGATTTTCAAGGGTCACGTTGTTGCAGGACCCTACACACCTGCATACAAATACATTTTATCGAATTGCGATACGATTACCAAACTGATGGGTGTGAGGTTAGGCCGAAGCGATTTAAATATATCGGTAATAATAGGTCTAGCCGCGGGCACTGGGACAATTTTCGTAGAAACGCTCTGACCTCAAAGGTCAATCGTGGGTAAAATGTGTTGTATCACTAGACTGGGTGCTTTTAAGTTTCAGGATAACCATTTTTTAGCTTAGTCCCGCCCATTCTATAACAAGTCTTACAATTTGTATTTTGTAATCTAAACACAAAAATTCTATCATTTTTGTATGCCTAAAACATCTTCATTGTGTCGCGATAAGTGTGCTATAAAGATAAAGTTAATATATAACACAAGTCGATTGCGGGAAGGTATTTAGAATGTTTCCGGTTTTTATCAACGAGCGATAAGTGAATGGACTGGCACAATTAGTTTAAGATACCTCGCACACCTGTCAATGGGTGCTGCAGGCTTTAGATATTACAATACAAGAAGTTTTCATTAAAACCGGACAAGTGCGAGTCGGTCTCGCGCACCGAGGGTCACGCACATAATATGAAAAATTAACATACTGAAAATCATGAAAATAAAATCGAAAGTCTGATTGAAGACTCTACTTTGAAGTTAAATTACATAGCCGATGGATTTTAACTACAAAGTTAAGTTCGTAAACACTAAAAAGCTATTTTTACTGTGTTATAATTATAAAAAACTGGATTTCAGATTTATTCCTATGGAAACTACCTTGCTTCGTGACCAGTCAACGGGAAGTACCCTTTGGGTTTTGATTCCCTTGCGTTCTCCAAGTTTCTCTAAAATTACGGAGTGGTGAAATCAGCATTGAGTAATGAGTAAGTATAACCTTTGCCAACAACTGCTCCAGGTACAATACATTTGTAAAATATGACGCGACATGCTGAGTAACGGAGGAATAGTAAGTAAGCACGTCGTTCAGCATAGGCAATAAAGCAGAGAATGTACAGACTAGTTCACAGCGGTCGCATTTTTACGTCGAGTTGAAATGCAGGCACTGCTTACTGTGGATTGTAAAGTCTTGTATGATCATGTAACGAAAAGCCGTCCATGAATGAAACGTCCGAAAATGAATGTCCGTTACATTCATCGTCAGTAGTTCTACGGTCGAACAGTTGAGACTTTTACCGCCATTTGTGAAAAGGGGTTTCGCTTTCATGTCGCCATCATTTCGCCCGTTCGCAATAGCAAAATTCCATCATGGCACCCACTTCATTAATCCGATCCGATTTACTTCCAGCCAGCAGTTCTGCCACAAGGATTCGAAGGGTCGTGCACACAGTATTGGTGAGCGTTGGAATGGCTATCTGTGCGTTTCTAGTTTCTACACAGGAATAACGTATCTGCGATTAGGTTTGGTGGATCAGGCTCTCGTCGGCTTCATCACATACACGGTAATAGCGTGGCGATACGAGACACTGTGTTGCCAACCCAACCCTGACCACACTACATGGGCTCCGGACTTCTGTCCGAGCAACAGCGTGCATGTAAATAGGGTGTAGGATAGTGTAGTTTAACAAGCTGCAGTTCATGATGGTAAATCTTGACAAAATTACGAGTATAGTTGTTCCGCGCAACGATGGCAATCATTGAAGTCAATGTCAGTCAGTCATTGAAGGAACGTGGACGGGCAAAGTTGTCCAAAGATCTCCCTGCCAAATGACGAAGCTGGAGACGAGCGCAATCAGAGCTGACCTCTCGCAAGTCCCTATTTAAATAGAGTACATTAAGGAAGCTAGAGCGTAATAAAATTGTCAGTAGCGCCTCGGAAGCCATTACATGATTACGTAGGGTCGCAGGGAACCCTGTGACTAGATTTCAGCCTTTTTATGTGCCTGAGTCTAAATGTCCGCCTGGCTAACGTTTCATTTAAATATCATTTACATTGTTTACTTGTTTACATGTAGCTACCATTTTTCAGGCCACAGCTTTGAACAGTTTAATAGCGTCATATGAGATTGTGAGCTTGTGGGGTTTCTAGACAATGGCGATAAAAAATGTTCTAATTTTAAAAATTGATCGAGAGACACACTGGAGTGTCTATCTTTCCCATTTATCTTATTATGGAAGTATATTAACACAGGCTTCGCCTACAACCTACAACATACATAGGTCGTTCAATATTTCCTTATCTGATACATATTACATCTAAATTGTAATGTGTCAGACAATTCTAGAACAAACTTAGGTATATATAAATAAAACAAAGTCGGGTTAGATACATGAGTCAAGAAAGGCTGAACCGATTTTTAATATGTTAGATTTCTGGAATGTATCTTCACCCTCAATAGCAGAAAATTGGAGAAAAAACGAAATAAAGTAAATATAATTCATTTACTCATACACTTTCCATGGAACGAGTTCTTCGATGATGTCTGAAGAATGGACTGATTGATTTCGTTAATTTGTTGTTGTATTATCAGTCTTGTATAGAAGATTGCGTTGTTATGTAAATTTATTTGTTTGTTCTTCCTTTCCGACGAAACGGAAAGTCAGAATGACTTCATTTTTTTGGCGTAGGCCAGTAAATGCTCCTTTTTATCCCGATCGAGCATATCCCATAGCATAAATCCAAGCTAATATTATACGAGGGGCATACCGAAAAGATCGGTAATCGAGTACTTTCGATTTAATTAGATTAAAAACTCTTTTTGATGAATAAACACTGGTTAGTTGAAAATCGAATACAATTGACAGAATTAAAAAAAATTTTTTTTTTAAAGAACAATATCAGTTTGAAATTGATAGGTCGATAAAAAAATGGAGCTTACAAGAGAAAGTTTCCGTGCCATAATTTTTTACAACTTTCGACGAGGATTATCTCAGGGACAATGTCTCGCTGAGCTTATATCTATATTCAAGAGTGAAGCGCCTAGCCAGACGACAATATATCGCTGGTATTCTGAATTCCGGCGTGGACGTGCTTCTCTTGGCACCGTACCTTCCACAGGCCGGCCAAAAACAGCGGTTACACCAGAAAATGTCGCTGTTGTGCGCCGAATGATACAGGATGACCGACATATTACATATGAGCAGATTCGGGCTACTTTAGGGATAGGTATGACTGCGATACAAACTGTTTTACATGGTGAACTGGGAGTGAGAAAGCTAGTTTCCCGCTGGGTGCCCCATAATTTGTCCGAAGAGCAAAAGGCGGCTCGTGTCAATTGGTGCCGGTCTACTCTGCAACGCTTCAACGGAGGAAAGTCAAAAGCAGTTTATAACATTGTCTCTGGTGATGAATCATGGATCTATTCATATGAGCCAGAAAGAAAGCATCAGTCGGCTGTCTGGGTCTTCGCAGGTGAGATCAAGCCAACAAAAGTTGTCCGCTCTCGCAGCGTATCGAAGAAAATGGTCGCTTCGTTTGTCGCGAAAACAGGACATGTAGTCACAGTTCCCTTAGAGGAACGGAGAACGGTTACCGCTGATTGGTATACAACGGTTTGTTTGCCACAGATGATATCCGAACTCCGTAGAGGTAACCCGAAACGACGCATAATCCTCCATCACGATAATGCGAGCTCTCACACCGCTCAGAAAACAAGCGAGTTTTTGAAGCAGGAAAACGTTGAATTAATGGATCATCCTCCATACAGCCCTGATCTGAGTCCCAATGATTACTTTACATTCCCTAGAATCAAAGATTTATTGCGTGGTCAGCGGTTTCAAGGTCCAGAAGAAGCAGTGGAAGCATACAAATCGACGATTTTGACCATGTCAACTTCGGACTGGAATTGCTGCTATAATAATTGGTTCGAACGAATGCAAAAGTGCATTAACTGCAACGGAGAATACTTCGAAAAGCAATAAAAATAAATTTAGTTATTTCCTGTATGTATTGTTTTATATTCCCGATCATTTCGGTATGCCCCTCGTATAAATAATTTTTATTAGATATTGTTGTTATACGGGATTTCGCCAGAACTAGACAAATCCTTTAATTTACTTCATCAATTTATTTGTATTAGTGTAAATTTAGCTTTATAGAATATACTTTTGACAAACATGTACATTAGCGGTATTGTATTAATTTAATCATATTTTATTTTAAATCTGCAAATATCGTACGCCTGCGGGCAAATACAGTTCCAACACCATGCACCACCTATTTCTACAATAAAATATTCTGATTCAAATTCTTCTGGACAACGCTCCGGACTACACAAGTCCAAAAGTTATTCCCTAATTAATTCAAATGTACGGAATGACTTCGTATAAACCACTGGTAGGAAATATGAGAGACTTTTCGAACGCGGTAATTCTAGAACAATAAACACATACATGTTTAGAGTAAAGGGCGTTATAATAATTTAAGAGGCAATTAGACGAGCCGTTGGGTACATTCCATCTGTGCCTGCTCCAGCGGCGCGGGGCGGCCTAGAGTTACAGAGATAGGTGGAGCGAGAGAGAGCAGTATGCAGTTAGATAGAGAGGAGAGATTGAGTGAAGATGATAAAGTATCTCTTCACAGTGGCAGTAGTACAATTAATTTATAAAATAACAAATTAATTTTACGAATAAGAGTTAGAATTTGTAACACACTACTCCTATATATATCGCTAGGCTGGCTAGGAAGGCTTGGTGATCGTGTAAGATCTCAGTGGTATAAAAGTGAACGAACGCTGCTGCCCGACACCTGTCATTTTTCCTTAAAACCTACTTACATGTCAGTTAATAGATAGTGAGATGAATATTCGAGAAATTTTTCTTCACGTCATTTCTTTTCGTCTCGATGGCAACCATATAACTTCAAATCTTACCATCGCAAATGGCATGCAATCAATTTTAATTATCTGTACCATTAAAATTAATAAAGCATTTTATCAATAAAATTAGAATTAAAATTGGTAGTAATTTTCTGTCCGCGTGACTATCTACTCGTACCACCCCAATTTTATGAATGCGTGCTTCGAGGCAGATTACAGAGCGATCAGATCACATACACAACCTGTGTGTAATAAACGATTATTTTGAAGTAACCTTACGACAGGAGTATAAGACTTTTCTAGCGGAATTCCCGTATTACCTTTTATCAATTTCTATTATCAAACAAAATGGTATTCTTTCCAAAATAGAATTCCAGAACTACAAGGCAAAAATTGTAACTCTACGGAATTATGTAAGCCTCTAGAAGTGTAGGGAGGGGAGAGGGGTGCTACAACACGAGGTGTATCGAGCGACCGTCGTCTTCCTCACACGTGCATCCGTCTCTATCGCACCCACCCCCGCGGAAACTTCTCATGAACGCCATTCATTGCTCGCCCACTTTGCGCGACATAATGAAGCTTTGTTAGTAATGCGGCGATGCACTGCGCACAATAGATTGTTGTGCGTACAGATAAGGCATCGATTTCAGAGCCATCTGCAAAGTTGTTGTATTATGTCGGGACTGTGTGGCTTGAATTTGATTATAGGATAGGTTCCCATAAAATACCAAACATTCATCCACTTATTTAATCATATGGCATCGCAATAGAATACGTAAGCGACAATACGTTACCTAAACGTTGTCGCTTAATTGGCGCCACCCACAGGACACAGGCAAGGTACTGACGGACTGAGGATATGAGCACCACTATCACCCATCTCTGGGCCATAGTCTACCACTTCACACACACCATTTCCCTCATGACAACTTCCTTCAATAGTTAAATTAAGAAATTATTCAAATCATAAGTTGCAAGTAAATAGCTATAACTCATTGGTACGGCATAGGCAGCCAGTGTAAAAAAATGCCCTTGTTCAAGGATCTGGCTAACCTAAATAAGTCATTTCAATGTATTTAACTAATTCAGCGCATAAACAGTAGTAACTTTAATTTACAAAATATCATGCAGTACCTTCTTAACTGTTTTTAATCAGGACATGTGAATTGGTACTGAAAACTTTTAATTGGGTCGAAATATGTTTAACAACGAGTGTTTAGGTTTTTCCTTATAAATATTTCATTTATTGTTTAAATTTGGTATTTACTTTGTTTTTAAGTACTTACTAGCATTTGACAGTAACTACATCCCATGGGAACTGCCTGCTAGATCAGGATAAAAGTAGCTAACTTCAGGCCCTGCAACTATCCCTAAACTCAATACATCAAGTCATTCTGACACCCCATTACGACAGGATGGAATTTATAGAGACACGATATAAACAAACGATGTATGTTTATGATTAGACATATTAGCTTAAAGGCTTAAAAATAAAGGCTATTTTTATTTTATTTGAATGAAGTAAAACATGAGTTCCTTCCATTTATTAATGACTTGATTTTATCTACAGAGATAGTTGAAGGGTCCGAAAAGGATATACGCTACATTTTGTCCTGATCTAACAATTACTTCCGTGGTATAATTGATAAGTCCACACAGAAGTTAACGGCACAAGGAATTTGTATGTAGATAAGTACAGAAAATTGTTAGTGAGAGAGCATTATATAGGTGATAGGTGAACCTGGTTTATAGATATACGGCTTAAATTAACAGTTAGATATTTTTAAACTTAAAAATTGAGAATATATTAAATTTCAGGACCATGTATAAAGGAAGGACTACATGATGTTATTGGGTGTGTGTTTGTGTGTAAATGTAGGTGTGCAGTTGAATGTTTGTGTGGACATAAGTGAACTAATTGATGATCAAATTATCAAGCAAATAATGTTTGTCTGGTAATGATAATGTATGGATTCAATCTCAGTGTGAGGTAAACGAAAATACACTGATACATGAAACTGACGTGTTCTGTATATTGAAGCCAATTGTCTAATGTTTGGTAGACTTTTGTTCGGGTGTATCTTATGAATCACAAACAAAAGTGTTTGATGTAGTTACTACATATGTGATTCACGAAAAACGGCGACTCTTGCGATTCTGATGACTGTGGGTCTATAATATTTGTACATAATTTTTTCCTATGACATACTCCACGCATGCAGCAAACATACAATGTAAAATTGGTCTATAAACATTGTATATCAAATAGAGCTGAAGAATAGTACATATAAAAACAATTCTGCGGAGACAACGACAACTCGCTTAACAACTACTAGTGATGCAGAGTAGATAATTCCCAGCTATTACAACATCATGATTGATAGCCTTATCAACAATTCTGACCAATGTGTTGTTTACACACAGAAGTTTGGCTTCACCTCAGTTCACCGATGCGCAGGTAGACAGTACCAGCCGCGGCCTACGTGCCACAACAATTACGAACATTGACTATAAAATTTAACAAATTATAAAAGCCATTCGATCTATTTTGACACTGCTGCAGAACAATATCATAAAATCGATAAAAACTTACCAAATAAAGGATGATTTGGAGTCGGCAACGAGTGACGTGCGATTTCCTTCTAGTGAACTGGATTTCACGACACGAAATCTAAACAAAAGTCAGTTATTTAGTGTTTTTTGCGATGAACGAGTGTCCACAAAAAATGACGGCGATATGACAGAGAAATGGATGACACTTAACAATTTAGTTGCCAGACACTAATATCTTCTATCTTATTACCAATATTAAAAATTCCACATTTGTGGCCACCGCTGCCGGAGCTGACAATCGCAAATATATATTAGGTCATTTAAGAAGCTCATCTACTTGCTCAGTGGCTCATCGGTCTCTAACGAAATGTATTTTTACGATTCCGTAGTCAAACAAGAAACCCTTATAGTTTCGCTGTGTCCGTCTGTCTGTCCGCGGCTTAGCTCAGAGACACATATTAATAGAAAGCTATAATTCGGTACGTGTATACATATTAATCACAACAATACCACTTTATTGTTTATAAGAAAAAAAGAAAAAATATTAAAAAATGAATTTTTTGCTCCCATACACTTAACTTGAGGATAAAATATTTTTGTGTGGTATAAAATCAGTGGTTTATAATAAGTTTCTTAACCATTTAAAATTATGGAAGAAGAAAAAGTCATCAACTTATTGTGACGTGCAACTACGGAACCCTACACTGCGTGTGGCCCGATACGCACTTGGATTCTTTTTAATAAAAGGAGACAACTTTATTTTTGATCAACTTAGTTAATATAAGTAAAAATACTGACAGCAGCGGCTAAAGGATTAAATACTTCGCAAACGCCAACTGCCGCCCTTTCCAAAATTAACATTGCCGACAATAATTTATTTCTCGGTTTACTTTACAGCTTTGTCTCTCCCCGTAAACAAGCACCACATCACATGTTTCCAAACGTACTCCAACGCTGATAGCATAGATATAAAATCTACGCTGAGCTGGCAATATTATAGCGGAAGTACAATAGTCTATGGTAGAAAAACACGTCGTCATTTCGGTCGCTGCCGGTCGTCGCCGGCCGCCATCTTTCCTATAGCTTGTGACGCCATTAAACCATTTCCACAGTGTTCGAAATATTGTATACAAAAATATAAAATTAGGTGGAGTTTGTTTGTGCCGTGTTATTTGTAATCTTTTGGATCAGTTCTTATACTTTGTAAATTGACAGGTGAGTAGTCTTTAATCACTTTTTCAATGCATGAAATCTCGTCTCGGTACGGTATTGCGATTATCCATCTCATGGACGCTGCTGACTCATTTCGTCAAATTCTGTATGCGTTTCAGAAACTATAATGCCGGGCGCCGGTACTTTCAAAATCTTCGTCGGGAATCTATCCGATAAAACTACAGACGCTGATCTCAGACCGCTATTCGAAAAGTACGGTACGGTCGTAGAATGCGATATCGTCAGAAATTACGGTTTCGTGCATATGGAAAATGAGCAGGTCGGACGCGAAGCTATTCAGAATCTGAACGGTGAGATAGTTCATGGACAGGCCATCAAAATAGAAGCGGCGAAGAGCCGAAAAGCGCCCTCAACCCCGACCACGAAAATCTTCGTCGGTAACCTAACGGACAAGACGCGCGCGCCCGAAGTCCGCGAGCTGTTCCAGAAGTTCGGCGCGGTCGTCGAGTGCGATATCGTGCGTAACTACGGGTTCGTGCACCTGGACGCGACGGGCGACGTGAACGAGGCCATCAAAGAGCTGAACGGCATGATGGTGGACGGTCAGCCCATGAAGGTGCAGATGTCCACCAGCCGCGTGCGCCAGCGCCCCGGCATGGGCGACCCCGAGCAGTGCTACCGCTGCGGACGTGGCGGACACTGGTCCAAGGAGTGCCCCAAGGCGCTTGGCCCCGACCGCAACGGCTTCCGCGATCGCGCGTTCGGCCGCGACCCCTACCCGCCCCCGCCGCCGCCGCCCTTCCTTCGCGATCGCATGATGGGAGGATTCGGGGTAACGCGCTTCACTTTGATACTCTCCGCGCGCCTCTAACCCTTGCTCCGCATCACGTAGGCCGAGCGTGGACACATTCTCCGCACGCGGTACCTAACTCGCAAAACTATGCGGGATCGGTGATGCTATAAATTAGGTTTTCCGATTGCTAGACCGTTAACTAAATTTAGATTTTGGACAGACAGTCGTATATGATTAGTTTTGGCAATAGTAATTGAATGAAATGCTTATTACTCCTGTGGTTTCAGTTTTGGGAGTGGTGTGCTTAGACCTGGGGTGAGAATGTCACTGATACATGTCTGTTGATGGCAGGACCCATATGATGGGTACTACGACCGTGCGCGCTTCGACTCGCCGCGAGAGCTGTTCGAGAGGCGGTACCCCGTGGGCGGATCGCGCGGCCTGGACATGGGCGCGTCGCGAGGTGCTCGCGGAGACTTCGCCTCGCCGCCGCTGCGCCGTGAGCCCATGCCGCCTATGCCCAGCCTGCCCCCGATGCGCAGCGCCATGGGAGCCATGAGGTCGTCGTATGATGCTATGTTCAGCCGACGCAGCCCCCCGCGTGGACCGCAGATGTCCCGCGGGTGAGATATAGACTTGTATCGCAACTATGTGCCGGGTGCTTTCATTAGTTAGAGTTTGTCTTCCTTGTTTACTTTATGTTGGCATTTTGACCGATACACATTTTATGAGTAAAGGCATGATCTAAGACCCATATTAATAGAATGTATTGAATGATAAGCATACAAAGCCAAATAACATCTGACTGTAATAGCGCCAAAACAAATTGTCATTTGTCACAAATATTTGATAATTCCAGGTTTTATTTAATTTCATTATAGTGTTCAATTATATAACAACAAATTACATAAATATTTCTAATTCTACAATATTAACATCTATTGATATGGGCCAAAAAAGCCAGTATTAAAACATAGAGCAATTTATTAGCTTAAAATGTGTGTATTTGTATTGACAGATACTTTAAACATATTTGCATGATTGTAAGACATTAACGAATGTGGCCTTTTTGCATGAAGTGTTTCGCCTATTCATTATTCACACACACTGCTAAAGAGTGGAATTTCCCTGGCGGCTACTTTCCTGAGTTTTAATGCTACAATCTGTATGTCTTCAAGGCCAGAGTGAACAGGCTACTATGAGGAAAGCATGTATATCCTTGACTACACGGTCACTTAACATCAGGAGGGATCGTGGTCAAACATTGGACTATTTAACAATAACAAATGTCTTCTGTATTTAACAATAACATTTTGTAGAAATTCGTAAATTGACAATTTGATTGTTGCTGAGATACAAATATTTTATAAAATTAACATATTAGTTGAGTTGTAAACCATCGAAATCGATACAACTTTGGACATGCAATGTAACAATAATTACATACAAAATCAAAAGAAACTGAACTATACAATATTCAATATTGATTTGAACCTAATTGCTAAATATTGTTACATAAAACGCTCCCTATCTCCACCCCACCCGCCAGTTTATCAAGTTTTATTTGAGACGTTACCTTTCGTTACTTGCAGGATGTATGAAGACTTCAGCCGCGACACATTTGACGACAGGAGGCCCGGCATGCGCGGGCCCTCGCCATCTAGAAGATATGCACCTTACTGAAGATAGCGCCGCTGTTGTTAGAAGTATCTAACTATCGACTTACAAATCGTCAATGATTTTTATAAGTTTTTGTTTGTTTAATTGACTGTGAATGGAACGAACCCTGCGGTTTGTGATTTAGGACGTAATGGGGAGGGTGAGAGTGACTGCTATTGCTATAGAGATAAAATGTATCTGTTATTATGTGTGTACTAAGAGAATGGTTGGATGTAAATAAGTGAAATAAATCTCAATTTAAGTACATGTTGTTGTTGTTGTTTTTTAACTCTGCTAAAGTCTTATTGTACACTCGTGTACAAAAATATCGTGTCGTCCCGTAATGGCCACTTCCCTAATCGACCACTTGTCTGGATGACCACTTCCTAGAAGGGCAATTTCCCAAAACGACTAATACTTTCACCCACTTCCCAAATTGACCACATTCCTATAATACCTGTTTCCCAAAAGGACCACATGTCTGGAAGATCCCTTAATGACCATAACTATAAAGACCGGTTCCCAGATTGACCACCATCCTTGTCTATCGGCCAGTAGCCAAAACGATAAAATTTAAATAATGCAACAATTTTTTCCGAAAAACACGATAACGTATACGGCCACATTTTTTTTATGCTAAAGGCCAACGTAAAAATAATTATTGGAACGAAGTTCCTTATCGCGCGTTGTGAAAGGGGGCTAGACGGAAAAAATTCTTACGAAAAGTTGTCACCGACACTTTTTGCTATAGTAAGTTAGCGTCATCTGTTAGTACGACGTACGTAGTAGTAAGACGATACCAACAGTACAGCTATGTGACGACAGATGGCTCTGATTAGTTGCCGCTACTCAATGACAGATGTCGCTAAAAACACAACGTATCACGTACATAAAAAATCTAATGAAAAAACCTACAAAACCATATTTAAAATATAATGTTAAAAATCCGTTCAAACCTTATTGAAAATTTGTAAAATTTTATTACAATTCCTTCACTAATTAATCGAAAGGAACTTCGTTCCATCCGGGTGTTCCTTGACACCTCTCAAGTTTTTTTATGAACAGGGATTGCTGAGCCTATATTTCCTTTGTTTAAAACTTAGCAGTGTTATGCAAATTGCTTTACGTACGTAAATATCGAATATTTGTAAGTAATTTATAAGTAAAGATTTAGAACACATCCGTCAGATTCCGCTTCCGTCAAGATCACTTCATATTTTTCCGTACAGGTCGGATGTATATATCTCGTGGATGTTCATACCGCATGTAGATAGATTACATGTACATTAAACTATGCCCGGGGTCTTCGTCCGCGTAGACTACAGATTTTGCCTTAATATTGAAATATAATTCAATATAAAATTATCTGCTGTCATTGTCATGGTCTATCTGATCTGTATGCAAAAATTTCAGCCAAATCAGTTTAGACGTTTTGACATGATTGGGGTACAAACAAACTTACAAATATTTATAATATTAGTGGGATATAAGATAGAGTAGGATAAAAATATCCCACTACCATGATTGTTCCTAAGCAGCAGAATATACTTACGTCATTATTATATTCTCTGTGAATATACAGATTCAAAACTAACATTTAAATCCTCAACCGCTAAAAGATACACCCAAAAATAGTTTCATTCTTAGAAACAACTATGAGTAACTGGCAAAATGACTGATGTGATGTCCTCCACGACGTATCCGTCGGGCATTTTTCAAGATGCTCTCTGAGCCCACTATGGTTTTGCCTGGCCTGAAATCCACTCTCTGAACTACTTGACCAGGCCACTGCTGGATTTAATCTTGAACACAAATAATAACTAATTAACATGGTATAATAGGCAGACGTAGAAAATAACCACCAACCAAATCGAGTACGGGCGATGTGTGATCGAACCTAGGACCTCCAGAATTTTTGTCCAAGCTTGTAGATAGTGACGTTTTCTCTCATTGACGTTTCAAATAATTTAGTAGGATAAAACCAAAGATATTTAAATTATAATAAAACATAACGTATGCCATGTGATAAATCCAGAACATCGTTTGTGTGCCAACATCGGTGAAAACAAACCTCATTAACTAAATTGCACATATATTATACTATACTTTGAAGATAATTAAAATCTCTGTCGACTCTACGGACCATCGATTCCAAAACTAATACTCAGGAAAAAGGTTTAGTAAAAAAACATACAATCCATTAATATTTTTATTTGTAACTTAACTATCAACATGTATTAGGTACATCCTACGCGGTATATAGCTATATTTACAACACTGTACAGATGCGCAGTAAATGCCGCGCGACGCTCGCGACGCCCGGCGACCCGCTCCCGACCTCCCTCTACACGCAAGCTATAGGAAATGTTGCTCCAAATTAACTGTTTTCTTCTTCTTTCTTTTCTCTCATTTTGTTTGCTTGTGTGTTACGCGATAATTTTGCCACTTATGAATAGGTTTTGATTATTATTTTTTTGTTTCAGCATACTTCAGAAGTGGTCCCATATAAATGTTATCGAAACTGAATCGGCGCTTTTTGAGAAAATGAATAATAACCAAACATGTACCCAGATAATTCTACCTCTAAGTGCAAACTTTTAGGGCAGTTGAAGTCGGTTTCTAGTTCTTTTTGATCGCGTTAATTATTAATTTCAAAAAAACATTACAGGTGACTCTAGTCTCCGAAAAAAATCATGACTATTTAGTTGTTTTTAAAAGATGCATTTAGACTTGAAGTATTTTGAAAATGAAGTATTGAAGTCAGTTAATTTACTCTAACATCTTTTTTTAAAAAGGCTCTCTAATTACTCAACGTCGATATGTCAAGCAAACAAATAATAATGCCATAAAAATAATTTACACAAAAAAGTATCAATCTCTAAAAAATCATCCCGATTCTGATGTAGAAAGCAACAACTAAATCCTAACACATGACTTGGTATTTTTATCCAGACCGACTTTTCTGTCAGTTCTGGATGCAAGAACCAAGGCACGTGCAGCGAGGGGGTCGCCAGCGCCACCGAGGGGCGTCGCGCTACAAAATATAAACCTACCATTAATACTAGACCTGACGAAGGCATCTCATAAGACACGGCACTTCACCACACGCTATATAATTAGTCTTTTATCAACTTTAAGTACAATTGAGACACAGTTAGTTTTTAGACGAATTGAAATTACATTGTTTCATATGAAATGTTCATATTCATAAAAGGCTTGATTTCGTGGGGTTGTCATGTTTTATGGAAATATGAGTCAATAGTATCAAACCCAAAACTTTTAAAAACGCCATCTAGCGACATTAAGTTCAACATTCAAAACGAAATAGTTAAAGAAATAAAAAAAATCATTTTAGCAGTGATTATTTTAAGCCCTATTTTTACATAGGTAATTACTTAACAAACCCATCTTTTCTTTTAAAATGAATTTAGTATGAAACATATAAATTAATACAATTTCGTTTCGACTCACGTTAAGGTTTTTTTTAAGGAACAGATTAAAATAACTGTAAGGATGTGTAGACGTACAGAAAGTTAAAGATGGGACAACGTCGCTCTTTCGTTTCGTGTCGAAAATATGTCAACAGTTAGTCGTTAATTAATAAAATTCGGCATAGTTCTGATACCGAAGCCTCAATCAAAATTCTACAATCTTTAGTATTTCAAAAATTTTAATTTATTTGTAACTGTACCACACATCGCATTATAGTATGTATCATTTTTATTTTTAAATATGAAATTCATTAACAGCGACGCAGTTTTATCTCAATTGAAAATTGGCGGGATTAAACAGATGCGTAAAGCGACGCTGCCAAACCATACACAAAGTACCCTTAATACATTTACAGTCAGAAAATCGTCAACACAGTCAGGGGTTCATTTTGAACTTTGATTCCGAAATGAAATCGTCAACACACGACTTTACGGAGTTTTGTACTTTAATTGAGGAGTTCATATGCGCACACGCATCGGGACATATGAAACCATATAATTTCTACAATTAACAAGCGGATCACTTTGTACGATCATTTCGTATTCAAGAAGACATTACGTTATTGTCAAATATATCACAATTACAAATTGTTTCGAGTCCGCGGCAGTCAATCAACAAGGACTTACATTACTATACAATAAGGGTGAGGACACAATGATCGACGGCGTTCGACGGTTTGTTCATACAAAAAGAGATAAAAGTACCGGAGCGCGTTCGTTGAGAAAGGATGCGTACGTCGTTCCATACTTTCCTCTCTTTTTGTATGAACAAACCTTCGAACGCCGCCGATCAATGTGTCCTCGCCCTAAGGTTGAGTATTCGTCGTCACGCCACCCGCGAACACTCTGGATTGCTTACGAAACAAATAAAAATTACGGAAGACAAAAAATTTCATTATACATACAAAAAAAGCTTCGTTATCATCTATATAAAAACAATCGTAAAAATTAAAATACAACGTATTTTAGAATCTTAAAACAAAAAACATCGTCTGACGGAGATTCTGCTAGATTTTAGTTCATAAGTTAATCATAAGGCAGAGGCGAACACGATTCAATTCGATATTTTGTGACAGCTGATTAATATATAATTCATTTGTTCGATTCCACACACAAAAATTTGAGTCAACACACTACAGAGCAAGCAAGGAACGTATGACAATATTAACTAATCGTTTTGTCTCACTCAACATCTGCGGAAGCATGAGAGTGAATGAGACGAAAACACACATTTAAATTCTGTCGCATTACTTCCAAACATGTCCCAGGGTCGAAAGAGTCTGGTTGACTGTGATTTATCAGTGCATCATTAAGGGCACCATGCCATTCACTTAATATCTTTGATAGTTTGGATTTGATCGATAAGTGACATTAAAATGCCATCTTCTCCAAGTTCGGCCATTTTCTAAAACTATGAATGAAATGAAAATGGCACCAGACGAATACATTTGATGGCATGACATACAAGGCAGACGTTTCAGCGGACAATTTGAGCTCACAAACGAATTGAATCTGAATCGCTCGTTCTACAGCAACAACGAATCAAATCACTGGGCATCGACGGATCGAATAAACTTAACAATACTGAGATACTCAAAACGGTGGTCAGACTGAATTTACAAATCGTTGGGTGCGCGGCGTCAACACTATCGTCCACACGTTACACAATAAATATCCAGGAACTTAGAAAGTCACGTGTCCGGTCCAACTACGGCACATATGTACACGAGTGCAGGCGTAGAGAAGGTGGCACTTGCACTTCTCCCTCGATATCAGTCAAGTGGTCGCGGTGTGGCGGGTATGGATTGCTTCAACGTACTGATCGTTGTTCACAGGGAGCGCAAAGAGCAAGCACTTCCTTCTGTCAGCGTGCCACGTCACACTAGCTTGATGGTTGTCTCGGTGTTGTATTTGGCTAGAGTCTTCTTGACGCGGAGTGCTGTGAGCCGCACCGGCGGGTTGGCGTGCCAGCACTCGGACATCACATTCACGAGCGTGGAGAGCGGCTCGGCGGAGATCCAGCGCGCCGGGATGGGCGGACGGACACCCTTGGCCACCACTACCGCGTGCATGTCCTCGAAGGAGGGGTCCGAGGGAACGAACTCATGGTATGGTAGAGCGTACGACTCCACGTACTGGGCCTTGTCGCCGGTCGCGCAGCGCCGGCACATCTCCCACAGCACGAGCCCCAGTGAGTACATGTCCGCCATTTTGAACGCTTCAAAGTTGGTGACGTCAAGTTTCTCGTCGAGCACTTCGGGCGGCATGTAGCGTCGCGTGCCCACGCGCGTGTTGGGCGCGATGTCCACTTCGTTCCGCTCCGCGACGAATCGCACGGCTAGTCCGAAGTCCGCGATCGCGCACTGACCGTTTCGCTTCACCAGTATATTCTTGCTCTTGATGTCTCGGTGCGCGATCGCCGGCTTGCCCTTCGTTCCGAATATGTCCATGTGTAGATGTGCTATCCCGCTTACTATCGAGTACGCCATCGTGGTGAGTGCGTGCGTGTCCAGTACGACGGTCTGCAGGTAGTCGTGCAGGGATCCGTTCTCGTGGTAGTCGGTGATGAGTAACATCTGTGTCCACGAGCCGGTGCCCTTGATGTCGGCGGCGATGAACCCGAGAATGTTCTCGTGCCGCATCAGGACCGTCTGGTAGATCTCTGTCTCTCTGAACCATGAGGCTTCCTCCGTCGTGAAGAACACCTTGACGGCGACCTTCTCCCCGCGCCAGCGCGCGAGCCACACTTCCCCGTAGCGACCCTTACCGATGGACTCGACCATCTGTATCTGTTTGGCAACGGTGCGCTGCACGAGCAGAGGGAGGCCGGACCCGGAGCCCGAGGAGACGTCGGCGCGGTGCGAGGCCGGCGGGGAGGGAGGACGCTTGCAGGAGCGTCGACGACGACGGAACAGCAGGAAAATGGCGGCGAGGAAGGCGACCAGCGCGACACAGAGTGCGGCCGCCACGAGGAGGGCGGGGCTCCCAGGCGCGAGGCCGGGGTGCGCGGCCGGGGCGTCCGTCACGTCGGGCGGGGGCTCCGGCAACTGCGGGTTCAGACGTCGGTTGCAGAGGTCGCTCTCGTAGCAGCACTCGATCACCTTCGGGTGTTGGTGCGGCACTTGGGAGCTCTTACACTGGAATTGCAAAAATTAGTCATATAATTTTTTGTATTTAATCTTCATCTTACCAATAAGTGACAACAAGGCTACAGGATGGTGCGGGCTCGTCTAAAATACTCAATTCACTGACACGCAATGGAGACATACAAAGCCTTAAGCTAATCATAAACCGAATACCGTAATGGTGTGAATCCTCCACAGGCTATTGTAGTCGACAGCGGTGGTAGCTGGTAAGTAGTCACTAGTGAGGTGTGTCATCTACCTAGGATGTGAGCCGTACCTGGTGTCGTGTTGCAACAATAGTCTCACCTGCATGAACCCGGACTCGTCCGGCGGCAAACACCCGGCTGTCCGCTCCAGCACGACCAGCCCGCCGTCGTCGAGCACCTCCTCGACCGCCACGAAGCAGTACCCGCCGGGCTGGGTGCCGCAGGTGCCGTTGGCCGACCCATCAGGACACGCCGTCCCTCCCAGGCACTCGCACACCAACCCCCGACCTGAACACAACACATCACTCACTGTTAACAACTACATATGACATAACTTACAAATGATAGATAGGTTCATAGAAAATCAACTACACACACATGCAGTCGTCCTTTAACTTGATAATATTATGTTGATAGGACTAGACATAGAATACCGCCTCTGTGGCCGAATAGCAACAAGCATGAACTAACAAACCGGATTTGGTTGGTGGTAGGGCATTTTCTATATCCATCTAGTTAGCTACCAGCATGTTACTAGTCTGTCGCCAAACAGCAGATGCTTGCTTGAGGCTTTTGGGTCCAGTGCGAAGACATACACCACCCAACGGCACTATAGTCACTTAACATCATTCCCACCTTCTCTCCGCTCCCACTGTTATTCCTGTTTTTTATTTTAGCCAGGATCTACAGCGGTACACTTGAAACGCGTCCACTGAAGGTGGATGAATTTCCTACGGACTCTAAAGCTATCTTGGGACCCCAGACTCTTTTAGAATAAAGAAATAGGGTGGAGTGGTAAAGACGTTCCCACTTCCCCCCAAGGTAAATGGGAGATAGCGCAAAATCGAAAATCAACCATAAGGTCACCTACTAATAGGAGGACGGCCGAGTGAAGCCCGACCGCCCGGTTTTGGAATACACCACGGACAGCGCCATGCAGTGAGTACGGGTAGCTGAGGGCTACTTTGAGTAGTACGACCAGTAGTACTCATGGCAGAAGCGCTTGAATGCTCGGAAGTTGCGGCGCGTTGAGACGAGATCGCCGTAGTAGACCGGATGACCACCCGAATCGATACCGTCCAGCATGAACTCGCGTTCCTGACTCCACAAATTACATTCCCACAAACACTCTGTGTGATGTCACTTAACATCAGGTGAGACGAAGGCCAAGTGCAAACTCATCATACATAGGTACAAAAAATAAGAACTGCGTCAAAAACTAAGTAGGAGCTAAAGCAGCGACCAGTGAAAGGTAGCCTAGCAGTGCAGATCTGAACTTGATGGACGCATCTTCCAAACATTTCCATGACAATAAAAACAAATTCTTCACGGACTACAAAAGCAGGTCCAAAATTTTCAATGAGAACTGCCTACCAAAATTCGTGTACCACAACTGTGGACAATAAACTCATTGCCAACAACACAGAAGCAATCAACGCAGGAGATCAACAATAACAAATATTGGATTGTAAAGCGGCGACGGTAGCTCATTTATGTACACCAGTGCGATGTCCACGACATGACAGCCTTCCACTGCACCGAGGCGCAGCACTGTCCGGTGTAACCACTGTTCTGTCTACCGCTAAAGAAATGATCATTACCTCACTATAAGTATACCGTTTGTTTCAATACAAACAAATTATCGTTATCCCTCTAGTTTAACGAGACGTTAGCCCTCAACCGCGCTGCAAATCAACATCAAGGAACGGAAGAAAAAACTAGTATTGAAATGTCTAAATATGCTTTATATTGAGCAATATTAGCAAACATTACAACATTCGTTGTAGAGCAAACAAGACAGCAAATAAACACCAATTCAGTTATAGCTCAAATCAATTTATTAAAGTGTCTATTATTTGCGTATACAAATATCAAATAATTCAATTAGATGTTTGAAATAAAGACAATCTACGTTACGTGATCTACACATAGAAATAGATACTTATACATGTTATATAAGTCAATCAATCAAACCGAATAATACTACAACATAAATTGAACACCAGAACTAAATAGATAATGGTTTACCTGACATAGGTAGCACAAAATCAATATCTCTCTCTAATCGTAAGAAATGTTATCTGATCTTGCAGAAGATTGATATAATCTTTGCTAATCGAGTAAAATCATGCTACCGGGCAGATGTTATGTTGTAGGTATCCGTAAATGTACTCTTCTTAAGGCAAATAGTATATTATCTAATCTAAAAGAAAACTGATCGGATACACGTATGCACTATGGTGACACATTCTTTATCGTATTATCTTTTATAATTACACTCGTTATAGGAATTATATTAATTCCTGTTAATAAATTGATAATATTTAATATTTTAAACAACTTAGGATGTAGAATTATTATTGATTATTTTAGATAATTCAAATCGTAAAGTTAAAAAAAGCACTTTTTAAACCGACGATGATGTATTTACAATAGGCATAAAAACGATTTTATAACGAGCAGAAATAAAATATCAACACAATAGAACACGGGATGGTGTTAAATTTATAATGGATGCTTAAAATTCGGGAATAGTTAGCCGATATTCATTCGTACGGTTTTTTTTGGCACGACTCTAAGGAGAAACAGGTAAAGGTCCCATCGCCAGAGCCCGGCACAAAGACCCAGGCCCAAAATGGACAAGCATAAAGCAGGTATGTTTTTTTAATTGACATACGCATCATATGTTTCAGTACAATAGGGATTCAGCTATTCAATTCGAAAAAAGGTTTTGACATCAATCAAGAACAGGAGAAGCCTTTAGTTTGGACGTACTTTAGGATGGCACTTTAAAATTGAAAACGATATTTCTTTATTTCTTATAAAAACAATATTGAAGAGGTCTAAGGGGTGATAATATTTAATTCTTGTATGTATGCTACAGTAGCTGTTTTGTATAGGTAAGATAAACCTTCCTATTACTAATATGCTAAATCTCAAACGGTCAATCGTAGCATAATATTCTAATCCAGTAATTAAGATCGGTGTAAACTTGCAAATAATGATAAAGCCATGTCGCACATTATAATTACACGATCAACAAAATGTATCCAGTTACTCGACAGAGGAGATTGAAACTCTAGCCTTTACGAGCCGGATTCGTAATTATCATACAGCTATGAATCGTGTTATCTTAATAGAAGCACTTAGTCTGTCTCTAAGACGTGATACTTCTGACCGGGAACAACATAAATTGATCATTGCAGTAATGGAATCATTGCCAATGACGGTGATAACACGAGGCAGAATACAAATGACTTCAGACACAAACGATTCCAATTTGGTCAATTGATTTTTAGAGCAACAAACTAACTTGATGCTCAAGCGTTTACTCACTGAGATGACAGTAACAGATAAACAAAGACAGGAAGCGAGGAATAAATCAACCTGCACATCCTTCATTATACAAATCCATCGAGCCGGACGGAGGAATCACGTCAACAACACTGATCACCACGTCGCGGCGGGCGCAAGAGGGAAACTCGCCAGTCCCGAAACTGTGACACGATTACATAAAAACAGTCGCAGGAGTGTGGAGCTCGCGCGACGTAACACGACACTCGTCTGTGCTGCGGCGGGAGGGCACCCTCATGTACGAGCGACATGCTCTAGAGGTGTCGCTCGGTGGTAGCTTGAAACAACACGTACTTAGCCTCATGTCGGCGAGCGTCCCAGTCTAGCTCAACCGCTTCTTGCTATCATTTATATATAACTTGGGGCGACGCCGTCTGTCTCTGGCTTTATTTTTACACGGCCGAGATTAGAGTCAACACGCCGTCTCGCGGGAGACGCGTCCACGGTGCACGGGCAGCTCGTGTGACGCTCGCGGCACGAATGACGACGTCGGGAGGCCGGCGCGGAGTGCGGAGGCCGGGCCCTCTCCCCCCTCCCTCGCTCCGCCCGCGTGCACTATGCACCGCTGCACAGCCTCCACATGGCTCCGGTGCAGCGAGACCGACTACACGAACCGTCCGCGTTCCCGACGCACTCGTCTCAGGCGCGAACGACGCGATTCATTGACGGGGCGTCGCGAATCACTCGACGTACACGTATAGTGACATGCCTGCCTACTGTTTACTTACACGATCTAATTGCGACACAAACAAAGTCAGACGCTACCGAACACTATACAATACAGAGACACTTGCCTCGTTGTGACCGACAATGAACACGCGACAATTCCTCAGCTTTATCGAGAACGCCGAATTTTATCGCGGAAAGAGGATGTTTGCTAAAATGATGAGGACGGGCTTTGTACGATCCAACAGAGACCAGGAAGGTTTTTGTAAATAAGTCATCGATTACGCGGATTAAAGAGACTTCGACCTTTAAAATACATATGAATGTTTTCTTTCATAAGATTCGATTCGCATTCGCCCGGTCGTAACGCAAACAAACATCGTCATGGAAATATTCGACACATATAAATACGATCGTAATATTTCAGCGACGGTCATAAACGCGGCGGCAGTTCCTGAAATTCGCCATCTGTCGGAAGCTGGTGCTTTTTATAGGTTTACTGCGAGCGACGTACGCGCGGCACATAATCATAACCCATATGTTATTATAGAAACGCAATAAAGCTGAAGACCTCCGCTAATCATTAGTTAAGCCAGTTTAATGTGACCGTTTTACGAGTGTATACGTTTTATTGTTGTTTTATACCATCCCACTTCTGATTCCAGTTTGCTCGCCGCACTGGTCGCGCGGTGCGATTTCCTCGTGTAGTTTCTCTGCGCGTGAGCCGAGGGCACAGCTTCCGTGTAAGGGCAGCGATCGGGCTCCGGTGGTCCGACTGATTTGGTCATAGCTCTTATCTGGAGTCGCAAGGGCCGACGCGACGTCGATATCTCCCGGCTACCATATGTGTATCGTGCGTGGACTGTGCACGCACCGAGCACGATGAATAACGGTTATACCGCATATCCAGATGCACACAAATGCATTGATCTCAATAACATTGAGATGCGGCAGGGTGGCGTCTGCCGAATCGAACGCAAATCGATATTATAAATTCCAATTAGAGCCGGCGACAGTATTGTTCTCGGGGCTCATTTGGGGTCTCGGACGTCAATTTGCAAATAATTGATTTCGTAAATACGACTCGTTTATACCATTGTACGTAGTTTGTTGAATCGGACATTCGCGTGACAAGAACCGTTTCAACGAACGATTCCCGTGGGAAGGTTGTTTACATGTAATCAGAAGCTCATCAAAGATTTCTCTATCACTCGTAGCTATTACCAGGAAGCTCTCTCACAATGCTGTTTATAATAGCCTGGGGATTACTTGTGCGTACAGTAGTTGTACTTGGCGGGCTGCAAGACGAGTGTTTTCAAACGGTATCGATTCGTCAGACCAGGCAGCTGCGGCGTCATCCCTGAACGGACGGACCAGGAGTGCAGTCGATCGAACAAATCGATTTGTTACAAGATACACGAGTGAAATGGTAATTGATCAAGATGAAATTATTGATGTTGAACATTGCATCGTACTCAATCTTGTTACAGATATGAATACTCCTGATTACCGTTGCGTCGGCTGGACCGAGTCCAATAACGCGATAGAGATCACGAATTGACTGGGGAAAGTGAGATGTCATTTTGTAATGAAGTGAGCGTTCAACAGCCTCTAATAAACGGAATAACGGCGTACACGTTATCGTGTTGTAACGTTGTTATCTCGTTTACAATTCTGTCGTGACTATTGCAAATGGCACCCGGTATGGATCATGCACCGTGGGTGAGAGGTCATCATAGCAGGGAGCGAGGCACGGGCGCCGGATATCTAGCGACCTCTAGGATTATCCAACTCGATCGATAAGGTCCCTAGAGCCCGCGCGGAGAGTAGTGCGGGCGGAGGGCCACTGGGCCAAAGAACATAATTTATTCGGCGGCAGAGTGGCGCGCCAGTGAGGTGCCGCGCAGACCCCCCCGCCCCCCTCGCCGCGCGCGCATCTCCCGGGTCCTTACAAAACAGGATCCCGTCACTGTTTTTTGTGACCCTCGGATTAGGGAGTATCAGGTTAAACGCAGGTTACGTAATAGTTTTTACACACCCTTAATCTTGCGCCGGAGTTTTGGACCGGCAACCGTGTATTAAGTTTCTCGTGCGTTTAGTTTTGTTGGTTTTAAAGAATCCAGGGGACAGATATAATGATCGAAATAACAATGATCATCAGATAGAAGTGTCTAATGGTAAATACAAGCCATCCCCTACTGAATATAACAACGAAGTTGAAGAAGATTTGACTAACTGACACGCTTCTTATAACAATTGTTGACCGCAGTGAAAATTTGTGATACACCCGGTTATCGCAACATTGCTACTAATTATTGTTATCATTGATATTTAGCTAAAGACATTTTCATTTTGACCACAAGACACAATAATGTCCCCATATCCAAATATCAGAAACCGATTTCCATATTCAAATTGTAATAAATGAATAATGAAACTCGAGCCCTAGATAATGCAAATTCTGTGCTAGATCACTCCACCTGCCCGCAACGCTCGTTGAACGATGTCGTCCCATTTGCAGCGATAACGGCTCGACAGTGACAATATTTGCGCGTGCGCATATCAGTATCACTACACTCTGTGCCCGATTACGTAGACAACCTGAACCGGTGCAGTGGTCCTACAACACATACATCATCTCATACCGTTTATAGTTGTAAAGTAAGATGCTATAGGCACACATCAAGGGTTTGCTTCAATAAATTGTTATTTTAAATTGGAACATTTGGGTGGTTAAAATCGAATGCCGTGCTTCCTAAAATATTTCGATTTGCTAACAATGTATCAATTAAATAAAACTAAATGTTAAAACTTCACGATATGAAAGACAAACAAGCAGCAAGCTAAAACCCTAGAAAACCCTCTAAAATAATAGGTGCAACTAAATTTTGGTAACTCTTTTCGAAGTGATGATGATAGAAGGAAATCCTGTTCCTTAACTATAGGTACTCCGCGTTGTGTTCGTTAGACGAAAAAAGGTAACGACTGAATACTGAAAAATAGACCATGACGAGAGAGACAGAGAGAGTAGTAGCAGTATCAATATGAAATATAATGTTGTCATTGGTAAAGGAAGCAAGTTATCCAATATTACGACTAAACGTGGTGTAACAAATTGATGCCCGCAACAGTAATAAAGATGTGGGTGAAATAAAAGCAGCCAACATCGGTTGTTGATATGAATATGAGTATGTAAACCAACATCGATAGAATGCAAGTGTATCGGACACCAAGTCGATGGGTTCAACGAATCGCGCGCAAACAAGTGTCGAGAAAAATCAATATTTACAAACAAATCGGTCCAATGTAGAGTGTTATCTTGTTACCTGACGTGAGAATTATTATTCACTTGACAACTTTATCACGAAGAGTGGAGTTGAACAACCTAGAGTTATCCCAGAGGTTTTAGGTGCATTATGATAGAGTGCTAATGTAGGACTCGCTAAATTTGGATTGATATACGAAGACAGAGCATTCACTAGGCAAACAGTTGAAGAGCTTAAGGATTTGATTGGTTTAAGATATAAAGACGCTACAACGAAGCAAACACAAGGATTAAGGCATATAAACAGAAGGACCTAAAGTACAATAACCCTGTAGTGGATTCTTAAGGGAGTTAAGCACTGTCAATTTTGAAACTGGTATTAAATGATAAACACTTTGATGGTGCAGCAATCAATCAAACTATACTTGTGTATCTACTGTAAAGATGTATGGATTAGGCAAACACGTACTAAATCCAATGGATTAGATACATTTACGCACATACGATGTAAATCCTTGAGACATAATCAGTGTGTTCTAACATGACATGTCTTTGTAAACAACTTTGATCAGTCAATTAGAGTGCACATGCGACAGATTTCGAGTGTGCGTCTACACTTTAAGAGGAACAATAATCTAGGAGATTTTATTGATGTCTAAAAAGTTACGAATTGCAGGTCCCAAGTAATAAAACCGTTTTCAAAGTAAACTTTATCATCGTCAACAGTCCATAAATGTCCCCATTGGAGGGGCTCAGGCCTACTCTCCTACAGAGAGTGAATGGGCTATAGTCCATCCACCACACGGGACCAGTTTATACACTGATGAAATTACCAGTAATGAAAAAAATCGTAACACCTTTACATAAAAATTGTGACTTATAAAAATTAATTTTACGCTTCTAAGCCTAATCCTGATTGTAATAATAGTATACCAAAGAGCACACTTTTAAGACCACGTAATAACCTGTACGACACAATAAAGATAATTTGCATTTGATAATCGAGTGTTATTATCAAGTGAAAATAGGTTTTTACGAAGAATGGATTTTTATACAAAATTCCTTGCTTTGCACAAATCAAATGTTCTTTATTTTAGCTCATATAGCATTTCACATATAGCATCATAATAGAGTATATACATGTGGATACACGTAATATAAACAAACAGACGGACTTGGACAACCCCCAGAATTCTCAACAACACATACGTTCAAGATAATAGTCATAAATCATCCTAGTATTGCATACAATAAAAAAGAGCAGCTATCGGTGCACTATCACGAAATCCTTGTGCTAATTACTATAGCGTGCTGATAGCATATATTCTTGAAAATGAATTAGTTCCGCAGCCACGCACCGGCCGCCATCCCGCGAAACGCAAAACAGTACGTACGTGACAGACGCCACGGGTAGAGGCAAGGTACGAGTACGAGCTGCCGACAAGGAAATCTAACTGATTACAAAACGATTACATTGATTATAGAGTATGTTTGTACACACATATCTACGAAATACATAACTGTTTACTTGCAAATGTAAGTTGATGTACATTTGATATTGAGAGCTTGCAATACTGGTCGCTGAACGGGTATTTTTTCTATGTTCCTGGCAAGCCTAACACAGCACAATCTGACAATACCGCCTACCTATGACCAACAAGCAAATCATTCTATATACCAGGCTTCCGTAACTGATTGATGTATGTATTTATATGCTAGAAACAGAACTGCGGGCGACATACTAGTAACTAATAAAAATTAGGCTTACGAGGGTGAGCATGGTTTCACTCTACGGCCTTATCGTCAATTATGATCAGGTGACGTGTCCATAAGCATAATTGTGCACGATAATAAAAATATCTGCTTGGTACGTAGGTACGTCTGGAAAAGTTTGAACAGAATCATTAAACTTATAGCCTCATAAATATGCTCAATGAAATATTCAACGGCCGTCAATAAACGTTTTATTCGTAGTAAGAGGTTTAAACGATCTGAGAGCATTAATAAAACCTTGCACCTACTTAAATACATAAAAAGCTACTATTAATAAAAACCTCTCACATATAGCCATTTCGAGCGGGGCAGTTACAATAACCACTCAACTGATGGCTTTTGTTAAGTCATTGGTATCCATTGTAGTATTTTAAAATACATTCAATGTATTTACATACGATTGAACGTGTCAATTCCTGGCACCTCTTCATCCCAGCACGTCCCTTACCCTCAATCCGATTCTTCAGATAATCATCCCCCCATCAACAGCGCGCACGTTTTTCCACGAGTCATTTTACCCGCAAGTCTAAGCGCCTTTGTATAGATGCAAATGGAATAATACCAACCCCTAAATGACCGCAAGCACTCGTATGTAATGTTCTGTAATAACAACACAGTTTTAATTGGCCACAGTTTTACCATAAAAACGGCTCCATCAGACCAAGTTTAGACATCAACGTGTTATTGATGGGCGACACATAATAACAGTCCTGTTTTAGATTTATGTGCACAATTATCGCTCCATTTGTGTTCGTCTGACAGGGAAACTGTAGTACATGCAGAAGTGGATCCGATGTTGTACTTTTCAACGGTCTTCAAAAAAGGAGGAGGTTCTCAATTGGACTGTATGTTTTTTTAAACTCACAATTTAGACGGGTACGCTTAAATAGAAATTATCCCTCAGCCCTGTTGCTGGTCATCTCTGTGTTCCGCCAATTACTTTAGGAATTGACGGCTCCAGTTTATTTCCAACTTTTCCTAATAGACCCAAAGGGGTCGAAAAATTAGTACGAAAACCCGGTTGAGTCTTTGAGCATTTATGGTAGGGTAGGTGGTCATCTATGACGATGAGGTCAAAGAACCAGCTGATAAAATCAGGTCTCAGTTAATATTGGGATATGGTTTTAAGTTTATGATATAATCTCGCCTCGCAGCCGTCCTGCAGGCGATTAGGGAAAAACTCTAAATCTTACAAACAAGCGTGGTGATTACACCAAATGCCTTCAAAGAAATATTGCCATCGTGGCAGTCTATGAAGAAAAGTCTAACAAATGAATTCAAATGGGTACTCAGGAAGTTTAAAGCAATGGCGTCGACTATTCAGTATAAGTAGTTTCGCAGTGAATAGACAGACCACTCAAATATATTATCAGATAAAGTTATGCAGCTCTACAGTTGGTGCAGACCACAGGTACATACCACAACCTGTTGCCAATATTAAGATATTGATCGATCTCTGCTGCATATTCATAGTTGCAGATTGTGTACCGTGCTGCAATAAGTGTCGCTCAGCTGTTGATTGATCGTCAACACATTTACTTCTGCTGGGATATAACGACTCTACAACACTAGTTAGTCAAATTTTACGTAATTAATAGAACGATTTATTTTTCTTCGAACTTTTATAGGTAGACACGAGAACATTATTTTACTATAGCCGGTATAATAACAGTGAAGAAAACAAACTAGTAGGATGCCAGTACACGCTTAATAATAATTGTATAATATAAATAAAAAGACTAGAATTGAATATTATTCCTGTTAAAACATTTGCATGTCATTGTCACCTTGGCTAAATGTGTGATCTATAATTTAATTTATTGGATCATCTGAAATGTACCACATTTATTGCAAATAAAGTTTATCTTATCTGTTTGTCTGTCTCAGTCTTCAACTCAACAAATTTCCACATCGCTACGGAAAATTATTAAATTATTATTTTCAATTGCCGTTTCTATTCCGTCCATTTCTATTTATAGACATACATTACACAAATCGTGTCCACGTTCCATTTCCCCAAATTCAGGTCCACCGGCCATTTGACCGCACCGTGCGCTTGCGCAACTAAGGTTACCGGTTCATCCACGACCGAACCGCGCCGCGCTCCGATATTGGATCGCTCTATTTACAATTGATCGAAACAACATATCTGTCGTATCTGTTCAAGAGTTGACACTGCGTAGTTATAAATACTACAATATTCAGTCAGATGTCTTTAAGAGACTGGTCCTCAAAGCTAATCGAAGTTTGTAGTTTAAATGTTGCCCCGTCCCGAAATCAATATTTTATTATTAATGCTCAGTTTAGTTGGTGGTAAGACCCATTTGAAATCGTATATTTTTGGTCTGCGGATAATCAAAGTGTGAATTGTTGAACTGTTGTCTGTCAGTATTAAAATATAATACAGACAGGGATTTAATACTAGAGGCTTAGGATTGACCACGCTTTCCTCCCAACAGCCTTATAGTCACTCCATCAGGCGAGATAAAGGCCAAATGCTAACCAATTATGCATTTAGAAATCAGCGTTTGAACACAATCCTGACGTTAAGGACCGATGTGGTCGAGTATGAAGGACAATCAGGCAGGTTTCGGTAACTCGACGAAAAGCGCATTGAGGTGGCTTTACTCATGCCATCCCAGCTCCAACAGAAAGCTCAGAGGCATATTTGTGTTGTTGAAGCCTCGGTGACTCGAGATTTTGCTCGTAGTGTTGCTACTCCTCCTCACTCCAGTAGTATATTAGCAGCTGTCTCCTCAACCTCCATGTATTCTCTGTACAGAAGGCTGTCTGTGATACATATAGATTTTTGTTGAAGAGTCCTGAAGCTACCCAAGCCGTAACGTTCGGGGAATGCACTACTGCCAGTACATCTAAAATTTTCCATCCATTCGCGACTATTAATAGTTGTTCACGATTATGTAGTTAGACGTAGGGCGCCAAGTTAGACATTAGCGTGGATGAATGAGGCAGGACGATCGTCTGCGCTGTGATGCATTACACAATTACCGTCACAGCGTTGTTGCTGATAGCGACACGCGCTGCCACGTTACTGCTCGGGCGCTGTTGGCGTCGTTCAATACATCCTTCGATAATATATTAGCGTGTTCTATTGTAAACACGATTTGCATAGAATTGATGAATAAATGTTTATTTACATTTTATTAGTACAGCGCCTTTGTTCGCGTGAATTATAGAAATTATGCCACAGGAACACATTTCCAGAATAAAATTACTGTGTACATTAATCTATATAAACTATTTAATATTTATTGCGTGCAAAATTTCAGTCGAATCAAAGTTCAAAACCGCCCCAAAACCACACTTTCACATTTGTAATACTCGTAAGATGGATTCGCACTTGGCTTTTATGTCACCTGATAATCTTTAGTATACGAGGCGCAAGACAAATTATCTTTCGATCACAGTCATGTAGTAGCTGGTCGGTCATTAGTGGTTTAGCACTAAGCAAACCGAATATCGAATGGTGCCCCGACAGAAATCGAATCTGCGACTTCCGGATTATTAATATCACTATAACCACCTAAGCAATATTACTAAACTTTTTTAAACATAGCCTTCAAACATGATTTGATTATATTTTGGGGGGAAAATATTAAAGCTTGAACTAAATAATAAGTCATATTGAGGATTACAACGTTCGCCTGCAAGGAGTATGGAGGAGTAAACAAAACTCACATATTTTCGGTGGTAGGCGAGGTTAGTTGCGACAAGGACAACGTACAGTCACATCACATACACAGCAATGTATCAGAATGAGACAACATAAAAAACATCAGCGCACGTGCCTAAGAAATTATTACATTATTTTTTCATTAAATGTTACACCTGTGAAATCTTATGCCATCTCTTTTGTAATTTAAAGTTGTAGTACACATTCTACTTCATTTGATCTGCTTTTAATGATAAGTCATAGTTTGCCTTCGAAGAAAAAAATCTGCCCGCGCCCTTTTGCCTGTAAAGCTTAAAATATTTTCCCAACCCTATTCACAGGAATAGTTACAGCATTGAATGAGTGTTTCTATTTTTGGTATCGGTACCGAAACCGCATTAATTAATACATTTGATAAACCACTTTTCCAGTTAGGTAATCGATCAATACCCAATACACCTGCTGACCTAATTATTGCGGCGCTCGATAACGTTGTCTGTAGGAAAAGTGATAATACAGAGGCAGAAAGATTGAAATGTAGTAATAGGGTATATATCTATAGAGCGGACACTGGGAAACTTTTCATAGAAAAACATTCATTTCGAAAGTCAATGGCACGTTAATGTATTGTACGGTCGCGTGACATGATCTGAAATTAGACTGATTGACTTATTAAATCTCAATTATGTTTGCTTTGTACAGTACCACACTGACTTAGATTTAAGCGGATTTTAGATTCACAACGGGACCTATCGAGATGAAGACGGATTTAGATGATAACCGCAATATCCAGTCAATCAGTCAGTGATCGATCATGCTAGGTGACGAAACATCACGCTTGCTCTATCACAAAGATCATGAGGAAACTCATTATGAAATCGTGTCCCGGAACTCAGACGCAAATTAATTATAATATTATCAACGACCACTATCTCAATATGCGCCGAAAATCCAGTAGCGAAAAGGGTACATAAAAAATATTCCATGAGAGGTCGTAAACGGCACAATTTCATGTCTCGCATATTTAATCGTTTAGATAATCTTAATTGCTGGGGAGTGGCTGTAATCGGGTATGGAGAGAACACTATCAGGTGTCTACGTAGCAGATAAAACGTTATTTTCGTCAAGTGTGTCACGCGCAACGCATCTAAATCCACTCTGGTTTGAGCCACGAAATATAGGAAACCGAACCAGTGTTACGATTTATGAAAGAATAAAGATGGATCAGGTTATAACGGTAGACGAAAACTACGCAGTTATAAAATTTATCAAATCAAATGATACGGAGGGAGACGTAATTGGTTTAGATAATACACTGGGCGTTATCATACGTATTACTGAAATAGGTCGCAAAACCAATAACAATAATAACAGTCCCGTCAATAGTTCCGTCTACCTTGAACACAACTCAGTAGACAAGATATATTTTTAACCAAGAACTGTCGAGTGTCTCGCATTGTTGTTACGATTGAAGATAACTTTTCAGATAATATAAAGTATCAAAGGGGCCTCTCACCCTCTCAGCTCTAACGTTCGAACTGTGGACCCATGTAAGACCCTTTCAAATGTCCGGGAAACACGTGTCAAGCACGCATTCAATGAGATACTAATGAAAAATGTAGCAATTTTACATGTTGCAAAATTAAAATTAAACAATTCAATACCGATGGAGATTCCGTCTATTTTTTATATTACATATTACCATCTTGTGATAAAATAACGTCTACGAATAAAGTTGACAAGGTTTAATTACAAATTGTACATTAACACGAAGGCTGCTTTAATGAAATGGATGAATACGTACAATCAAAATTAAGAAACGCAAATAAATAAACTCAAAGAGTTCAAACCCACACAAATGTGCGGGTGTAATGTTAAGTCTTCAACAAAAGTTACAAAACAAACAGAGAGACATATAATTAATAAACTGTCAAAAAAGCACAGATCAATACAATAGATAGCGAATGATCGATACAAGCTCAATAGTGGGCGATAATACTCTCGTAGAATAAGACACAAGTACTGTCAGTCAAAGAGATCTCCGTCCGAAAGGTTTCAATGTATGATTGACAACGCACAATCGCGTTTTAATAGCGATACATACTAATAGCATGTAGGCGAACCGGTCATACTAAACGGGTGTGCAACTAAACAAATCAAAAGTTAATATAATGGTATTGAATGAGATGGTGTTTAATACAGAGTTTAGTTTAATACGATAAGTGATCGCTAGATTGGATTTAACTTTTTGTGCCTGTCTGTTTTTTTTTTCTTTCCAAGTTTTAAATAGGAGATTCGCTAGCAAAGTTCATTGTTTTGTTTGTAACCGTTGAGTCTATAATTTCCTCCCAACATACCGACTGTTACCATTCACAGAGTATTTTAACCATTTCAATTAAAAGCTTTGTGTCCTAAAACTCCAGAAAAGATTGTATTTATGTATTTAAATTTCGATTGTAATTTTGTGTACTGTGAAGAGAATTTCTCGTATAGAAAATAAAATTAGTAACGAATTTGTTTTTTGAACAGAATTTTTCGGTGAATCTTTCAAAAATCTTATAATTTTTGGTCTGCGGCATCAGCCCAAAACAACAGCGAACTGGTCTAATATATGTAACCTACAAGCAAAAGCAACTCGTTTCAATAACTTCCCACATACATACTTGTGTGATGAAGCAGTTACTTTGAAAATACACTAACATAATATTTCACGCAAAGTTCACTTGCAAAACGTTTCAATGCAATATTCAAATTAAAACATACAGAGTTGTTGAGCTAGGTTTCCGAACTAGACGGGTCGTGGGCGTTTGACAACTTAAATTTTGCACAAAGTGTGGTGCTTATGTAAAAGACTGTAAGTTTAGTTTAGTGTGGATTTCTAGTAGATAAATGTACGGATGGGTACGGTACGGCAGTACGGCACAGGTGACGCCCACCGGCGCGGGCCACGACGCGCGACGTGAAAGCCGAGTACGCCAAACGGCCTCAGGGTGACAAGAGTTATTGGTCCGCACTCACATAAACGTGATGCCAGGTCAAAAGCTAATGAACTGGAAGGTATGGAAATCGGATATCAATCCAGATATCATCAAGTTTCTGAATACATTACTGTCGATAGCATGCTTTATATGTATGAAGGTGATATGAGAGTGGCTGATGAAGACTGAGCTAAATTAAACAACTAAGCTTTTACATAATAAAGTAATTACGACAGCCATCTGTGGAGCGTACGTCAGAGACTACAACGATGTTGGTGTGAAAACCTGATAAACACTACCAACACTTTATACGGTTGTACAGGTCGAAACTTGAAAATGACATCCTTTTTCTGAATCTAAAAAAACGTAATTTCTTGTCCTACTTATTACTATTTTATACGTTCTCTTACCGGGGCGTAATTTACAGTTACAACTGAATACATTTTAACTTCACTATTTACTGGGAATATCAAAAGATACATCTTTACAATGTTTGAATTAATAATGAATTCGATCGAGAAATGGAACGCGCAAGTAAATTGAAACAGGGCAATAAAAATATCAGCATATACAAATAATAATTGTTTAAACATAAACAACCTCAATCGAAATGATAAAACAATTACAAAAGAGAAAAATAAACATCATAAAGACATCATATCGCATGTTAATTGTTTTACCTATAACCTCGATCGCATCCATCAACCCAAGACGATTTCTAATGCAATAAATAAGGATTTCTTTCTAAAATCCAAACACAAAACCACGCCTCGGAATGGAGACATGGATTCTTATATTCAATTTATTGTAAAACTTGTTGATTAACTATTCTAGTTCTACAAAAGCAGTTTCATTGGAATATCAACTCTTTCCCGCGAAGATATAGCTCATGGGCGTCGAGTGATTGAAGACAACAGTTTTGACAGTCACCAGTCGTTAATGTTGAGATAGTGGTGGCGTCATTGGCAACTCGAAGGCAATAACTATCACAAATCTGTATAAATGAGAGGCTCGGGATTGGAAATCAGCGTGGGTCGGTACTGAACCTTTGACCGGACGATGTGGAGCGATATAATACTAACGGTACTGATGATGGTGTAATGTAGGTAGATCTTTATGAACTTACAGAGCCAATAATTGCTTTATTTATGTCTTGTGGTCGTAGATGTTGCTTCAAACAAATTATCAATGGATGCGGGCTGAAGTGTGATGTGGTAAATACTATCTACTGCGGTGGTAGTTATAGGTGGCTTAGTAAAATAAACAAACATCTACGACTGGTAAACATGACAATTATGCTATATAAATTGTGTGGTAAATATGTTACATTATAATGCAAAAAAATTAGGTAGGCATAGGTACATGCTCTACTGCCCGGGCAAGGCGGGGCGGGTCGCTAGTAAATAAGAAAAGCAAAATTTTTGTGCAAGTTGATTTGTTGGTTCGTCCTACTATTACACGGTCACGTTACAACGGATCGGAAGACAATTGAAGGAATGTAAAGTGTTCCCGAAGAGGATATTCTAAATTCCACACGGTCAAAAGCGCGATTTATAATTGAATCGACTAGCAACGACAACAATGTCGATGGCGGTTTTGAATAGCGTAGGCGACTTCCGCACCGTTAACATCAAACCTACGACCGATACACGACACCCATTACTATTATAATTTCACATAATGGCCGCTAAGAATGAGAGAAATCTCTAAATTAATATCAGTAGTAGACAATATTGTATCAACTTTGAATAATAATCAAATTCCTAAAGCCTGCGCTGTTCTCGTGCCACCGTTGTTTAAAGTTGACGAATTACGAAGGTGATCATAACTTGTTACATTCAACAAAATGAAATGACATATTTGAAGTTGATTACAACGAAGATGTTTGACAATGAACCTGAAGAATACAACTGCTGGACCTGTTGACCTCATAGATCGTCACGACAAATTGGCTATTAATTAAGGGTTGTGCCACAATCACCACTTGGAGCAGGAGAGTCTTGGTGATTACAATAAGTTGCTAAATACCATGTTTTCTGTTACAGAAGCAAAGTAATTTTCTACCTGAAAAAGAAGAACAAAGAGACGATTCACTAAAATTACAAATCAAATGATGGCTCTATGATAACATTGATCACGGCAGTGATAAACAGGATAACGTCGAACCAGTGTCTCAGAAAACAAGACGAATTTAACAATATTCTGTACTAATGAACCCGCCCCAGGTTTTCATTGAATATGTATTTTAAACATGGTATTGATCACGAAATTTATCAGACTGATGGTTACGCAGACTGACTGACTGACTGACTGATTATTATTAAAATAAATAAAAATATTTATATAATATTGTTCTGGTAAGTGCTGGTTAAATTTTGTTATTACATATTTGATATTATGACAATATGCTCCATTTTGTTTGACTTTTTATATACATACGTATTATAATCACGCTACAATATATACATACAATATACAATATATATATATATATACAATACAATCAAGCTTTTACCTGACCATTTCGATTGTTTAAAACTTTAAGCTACTTACAGAATGAATATTAATTATTTTCATATTGGATAAATATCAAATTTGGAGTGTTTGATACTAATTATAAATATCAGAAATATTTTTGGCCACCTGATATAAAAACATGTTTGTTCTGTGACCATATAACATCTCTAATTTCACAATGACATTAAAACGGGGACATTAACACTACACTGGGTCCAAAGACAGCCGTAACACGATATCCACAAGAAATGAACATTCAATCCGGCTCTAAGGACAAAAAAACATGGCTTCGTGCTGAGATTCTGTGAAGTCAACGAATACTCAAGTTTTTTAACAAGTAACACGATCCAATTAATTGACAGTTGTTGTGTAACCAGCCTGGCCGTAATCGACACTAATGATTATAAAAACTGCCAAATTACCAAAAGTGTATAAGAATTGGCAGTAAATCGCACTACTGGAGACATTCGATATTTAAAATACAATTCTAACGCAGATTAATTAGCCTTGTAACCTGTCCTGTGCTAGCTGTGGTGATTGGATCACAATACAAAAACTTTATATGTTTTAGAGCTTGAATGAACTACCATCAGATTAATATGTAATCGATTGAACCATTTAGTTTACCAGAAGAAAAAACGAAAATTGAAATTCTCAAAACTTAAATCAAATTTCATGCTGACTATAATCATCAAATCACAAAATGCCAAGTGATCATCAATCACATTGATTCGGGTCTTTTGTGATTAAATGGTCAACAGTCAAGATGTGTGCAAGTAAGTGAACTCCTTTGTAAAAGTCGCAAACAGATAATTGTAGTTTTAGATGCGAAAATCACCTGGCGGATATTAGGTCGTTCTACCTCATTAACCAACCTCGGCTAGCATGGGGTGCAATCATTTCAGATCCTGCAGAAAACTTTTCTGCCAAGCTGACACGGCAAATCAAAGATTTATCATACTTTTAGTGTCACACATATCAACAGCTTCTGTTAGAAAATCCTCACGAGGTATTGTATAACTTTTTGTTTTCAATGATTCTATCCTTCATAACTCCTAATGGTAAAATATTACGTATTTGACCACACCAAATCTACCTGTGAATGTCGTAAAAGGGGACCTATTTTTAGGCGATGGGCTGGGAATCCATTGTTAATTTGTGCATGTTTTATATCCTATACTTCAGTGTGAGCGGCATTTGCTCTATCCTTAACTAGTTCTACCCCAGAAAGAATAACAAAGGATAGTTAATAAATTTAATATTCTATCTGCCAGTAAAGATAAGTTGAATCCGAATCAGCATAAGTTTGTAGTAGATAAGATGACCGAGGATGCATCACCACGCAGCCATCGATGTCTATCTGGTAGATAATCGTTTGATAGAAAGTCCTGCCCACGCGAGCGAGAGGTCAGACCAAGCCGCGCCGCCCACTCAGAGCGCTCGGCTATTGGGAAACATGCGAGATGCGAGCAATTACCTCATGTAATTGATTATCATTGCCGAATGATTCTTTTGCGGGGGTGGTGCGTGCACTTGCAACTATAGCAATTCTATTTTTAAAATGGTTTACTGTAATTTGACAATCGTGATGATATATATTGCGGGTACGGAAGCACATATCCAAAATGTTACTATAAATAAGTTGTTTTACGTCCAGCAGCGAAGTGCCGTAGGCATGCTGGATATAACAAGACTCTTCGAAGTGCGCTGAGGCATAACACACTCTGTTTTGCCACCGTATAACATCAGGTTTTGACTGTGGTCTGCGCTGCGGTCAAATATAAAAATTTAGTTATACATAAAACCGTATTTTTCAATTAACCGCATTCGTTCGTAATTAACTCCGCAACTCAATTGAAAACTGGATACTGCAGTAGATGAAGATCTCCAATGACAACGGCGATAAATCACATCGTGACAAACAGAATTTAGAAAGGGACGAAGTCACCCACGGCGGCGACAAAGTTGAAAAATATGCAGATAAAGAGTCGCGTGCCGGGGTCATAGGTGGGCGTGCGGAGCAGCTATCTGCCGAACGCACCTCTCACAGTGATGACACACGCATAAATATACAAGATATACGATAATAGGCGCACGTAGCTGAATTCCGCCAGTGGACATACCTAAAATCATTTTAATTAAATTTAAAAACCTTTAAAAGGATCGATGCTGTTTAGATTAGAAAACTATCGATTCGGATTCCACGAGAGATCGAGAGATAACAAAAGATTTACAACACTAATGTAGTTGGTGTCTAATGAAGTTGCATTTAAATTAAGACCTGTTACTATGATTATGCGTTAATCGTAAATTTTAAGTTGACTTTCTCCTCGTGTCGCCAAATGTAAACAAACCATAGAATTTATTGTCTTTTTTCATAGGTAATAAAGAGTTGCCATGTTAAGAGTATATGAGCAATTTATTTTAAAATTTAGATTAGGTAAAGCGAAGTTAGGGTTAAAGATATTAACCTGTCTGTAAAGGTAAATAATAAACGGAAACAATGAGATCACTGTTGCTTTACGATGGACAAAGTTCAACATCGAGAAAGAAATAGATTGTATTCGTATCAAAATGGGAAGCTGACTGTATTTTTACTGAATATTATTTCGTTAAAGCTGCCGTATAAAGTAAAACAATCATGACAATATATATTTTTAAATAGAGGAATGAATAAATAACAGGTTAATCAGCGGATTAGTTTGGCATTAAAAAGCCATAATCCATTTTCTGTTACGCATTAATGGCTTGGCACAACGAACTCAAGTATTTTTTAATTTCCGTCTTAAGCCAACCAACTAATTAAGTTTGAACAACATCTAATTTTAGACTAAATATTTTCCACGGTGTAAAGTATAGGTCAGCCAGGTCTCTCATTAAAATATAATTTTGTGTAAATATATTTAACTCTAAACCTGATAAATCGAATTATTAATATTGCGAAATACAAAGACGCCTCGGAACGAGCGACCGGTCTGAAATTAGTTTATTATAGGCGGGGTCAATTGTCAAAGCCATCTTTACACGTGAGACGGTTTCCGAACTGGTTTTTTATAGTGACCCGATGGACGTAGGAGTCAACCGTAACGGAACAGAAAAATAATCAGTAGAATAATGTGAAGATGAAAAACGAATTTAAATAACGTACTAACAAATACAAAACAAGATTGAGCAAGAAAGAGTAAACAACGCAGTCAAAGCAACTTTCAACTAAACGAGAAACAAATGAACTGAGATAGTCTATCAACTTTCATCGTCAATGAAGCAAGTTGCCGACTAAGCGGCTATGAAAATGTTTATGCAAATACGTGGTGTGGTCCATTGATGAGGCCCCATTGAGACCTCTAACGGTCCACCGGACTGGTCTCTCAGAACCGATAAATAGTCTGTGTCAGATCGCCGACGAAAGTACTTTATCAAAGGCTTTTAGCTCGCATATACTCGTACATATAAAAATTACATGCACCTAAGAGACGAGAGGCCATTATCATTTCGCATTTTAAACACTTCGTTTTTATCAACCGAACAGGTGTTCTCAAAAGATATGCATCAATCGTCATGCCAGTTTCTAGATGCAAAAAAGTGTCGTCCATCGGTAATTTCTACGTTTCATCGTCGACGAAATGGAGCATGTGTGCGATTAGATAACAATCTTAATTGATTGAGGCGTAGCGAATCCATTTTATTAATTTAAATCTAACAACTGATTATCTCTAAGATTTGACTTTGCGTGCATTTACATAATCTTGGCCTCTTCATTATCGATCAAAATTACAATTTCGCATTTCTGACATTTCGACCCCTCGCTTTTTAAATTACACTTGGCCCAATGTTTAACCTCTGTAAATACGGCAACCAAGTAGCTTGAAATTGCTTGACATTTCAACCTCTAATCATCATTATGATTAGCATATTGGTGATCTTCTACTTCAACTCCCGCTAGCCACGAATGACTTACGTTAATTGGAAATCATTTGATCGCGTGTCTCGTATCTGCGCGACGTGACGGTCGACTTCCTTCTTTCCTTCCGGTAACAAAGTCTCAGTTTTGATATCCCTGTTATCTCTTGATTTCGCACGATCGCCTGCTACGAACCACACTACAGTTAGCGGCATCCGGCCGTAAACACCGTGTGATCTCTTCGATATAACAAACTAGTTCCGAATGAGCCCCGTGACCTCTTACTGCTCGAACGAGTTGCAACAAGACACTGCTTTATAACTTTTTCTCACACCTGAGGACCATTAAATTTTGTTTTATCAGTAGGTATCACCAATAATTGAAATTATATGTATCTTGAAACTTTGTAAGAGAGTAAATAATGAATGAGTTAAAAATTGAAACACCTAAATAGAAATAAGATGTTAATTTTCAAGTAAATTTGTTGAAATCTATTGTCAATTAATCTACCTGTCGAAAATGCTTTTTTAGAGAGTACATAGAATAAGTTTGACAATACAGCATGAAAACCAACTCACACAAATGGTCATTGGAATACTATAATCAAATCAATAATATATGTAACTAAATCTTAACTAAATCACGTAACAATTTCCTCTGTACCTAAAAATATACCTAAACCATGTCATAGACCACGTGAAAACACGTAATGATACACACAGAGTAATGGCGGTGAGCAAAGCCAGCGTCTCTCGTCTGTAGGAGTCAAAACATGATGCAACTGACCTGCCTACACTACACGTTGGAAATGTATCGGATCTCTATAGCAATGACTTCATAACTACGCGCACACGGACAGTTGCGCGTACGCAACTCACACAAGTGCCGCTTCCGGCCGCATCTGTGAATGACGCGGCCCATGGAACTAGCTACACCACTGATGCTGGAGAAAGCTTACAAATCTGGTTACTTCACAGTTGAGATTCCACATATGCAGTTGCACACGCAAATTATCTCGACGATTCAGTGAGCTCAGTTACAATAGGTAGGCCACATCGCTACAAGAACTGATAACCGATGTGAAGTAAGCATCCTCGAGTGAATTATGTACAGACGACCTAGGAAAGGTTGCGGGGAGTCGCTGGGTGCAAGTGGCTCGGGGCCGGTCATTGTGGCACACCATAGGGAAGGAATGGGGGCGTTCAGTAGTAGACGTTCGCCGGCTGATGACGATGATCCGCAAATTAGACTTGGTGGTGATTATTATGAGAAATCTATGAGGTTTATGTTCAGCAATGGACCATTTCAATTGACAAATAAAGACATAATGTGCGTAGCTGGACATGTTGAAAACGCAATGATTGAAAACTATAAACAATTTCAAATTAATACAACTGATTGAATGCAAAATGTCATACCACTTTACAATATTCCTCTTCGTTAATGCTTCGAGACTAACGATAGGTATTTCAACATTTAGTCTTATCTATACGATGAACTGAACGCAGACGTACATTATACGAAATTTTAATTAGAAATAACGACTACTACATATTTGATACTCATCCAATGGCAAATTTTAGCAAGACAACTAAATTGTTATTAACATGCTATGCAATGCAAGATTTAGTAACGTATTAGTGTGATTATCAACTAATTAAAATAAATGCAAAAATGTAATTCCTTTAAATACATATTTACATTCTCACGTGATTTTTTAAATAGTGCACAAGTGCAGGCCGAATTTGAAACATCTCTTTAAGTATCTCTATAATTGAATACAGATTCCGTAGACGGGTCACTGCTCCCTCCTGTTAGCGAATGTTGTGTCCCCCACGAGCAATACACTGATGTTTACTACAGCTCCGGCACAACTGTCGATCATTTCGGTCCGTCTGACGTCACAGATACAATTACATCCAGCCAGCATCAGAAACAATGATACTGTTGACCTCATCACTAACCAATGTTCACAACTGGTATTTTTCCTAGTGGGCTCACGGTGTGTTCATGTATCTGCCAATAACAGCTTTGTAGTTTTTTGTTCACTTTAATTATCACAGCACCTTAGTTTAAAACATGAGCTTTTTACATCGACGTGTCTGTCTTACTAACGCTTTAGCTTTTTGTTATCTTTATAGAGCATTTACTTGTACTCCACTTGTACTTTGTTCTAGTGCAGCGTCTTCCCGAGAATTTCATATAAAAGCGCCCATGGAAAAATTTCGAAGAACACCAACCTGCCCATAAACCGTACCAACCTATACGTGAAGAAAAATATCTTATTGATCTATGTGGAAGGAATGTGTTACTAGGCGACTAGGAACTTTTTAAAAGGATAATTATTTAAGAGGTATACTAGAATCAAACAAGTTTTAACCGCCTCCGCGGTCTAATGGCTACAACGCTTGGAATTACAATTTGGAAGTAGTAGGTTCGATTCCCGGTGGGGGTACTTGGTGGTAGTACTACACTAGGCTTGTTTGGTGGTAGGTCATTTTCTATGCTCGCCTGATTAGCTACCATCATGATACCTAAGTCTGCCGCCAAATGGCACTGTTGTTTTCCGGTATGAAAGGAAGCTGAGTCAGCGGCTCATTAGATGGAGGGTTCTTTCTGCGCACGCTTACCATCTAATGGCCTCATCATCACTTACCATCAGGTGCGATAAAGGCCAAGTGTAAACCCTTCATACATAAAGAGTGCATGTTGCTAGCCGTTCCCTGGTCCTTTAAGGGTGTGAAATATACAGGCGACTATTGTGTGTCGAATGGTAAAATCTAAATTGTTCAAGGCTGCCACAAGAGATGCTTAACTACATCGCAAGACACGATTTTATGGTCTAAGAAAAACAATTGTTAGATTCCACGAAACCTTTGAAACAACACCGCCAGGTAAACTTTACCATTAATGTCTTGTACGATAAAAATCAACATTCTAGCTTATAGTTAATTATGAACGAAGAGACTATAACTCGTATGTGTCTGCCGGAACGCCTTGAGGACATTAAAATGGTAATTGTTGATGACCCGATGATTCACACTTGCGAACACTTGCTTGTAAAACAGGTATCCGATATTTTGTAACTATTTGAATACATCTTCACGTAGGGTTTTGTGAATCTAATGACTACAACATCACAGGAAAAAAAATGACAACGCGATACGTTCCTAAGACAAACAAGTTCAAATCAAAGTACGTTAAGGCGGACAAAAGGAAGTAGCACTCAGAAAAGAACCATTTTTTACTCCTCTTAATGTAAGAAAAATCGTCTCGAGACTAGATAAAAAATATACAATTGCCCTTGAATAGAATAAAGTCAAGTGACATAATAACCTAACGTAATTACAAAAGCTAAACATAATAAAACTAAATAAAATCCAAAGTCCAACTACGCAACCAAACAGGTCAAATCCCAGCACAAAGCAGATGTGGAATGCATATAAATTATATGCAAAGCTATCGTAGACACATGTAGGCGTTCCTAAATTCATTGATAAAACAGAGACCTACACAGTTGCACTTGCAAGTATTTACAACACAAATGAACCTCGGCAATCTGAATTAGAATTGAGAATAATAACAATTGTTATCGCGACATGCGCAGACAGACGAGGTAGCTATACGTAGACTTATACATAGAAGAAACTAGACGTGATGTACTGAAGGGAAACGATAAACTAGAGCAAAAACATATTTGTATTGTGTTTATCCATTCAACTATTATACTAAAATGAAAACCAATGACTGTTTGAACACATATCATTACATTGACGATTTGGGCCACAATAACAAGTGTAAATCTAGAGAGAGGAAAACCCCCTCAAAATAACGCTATTATTTTAGGTACTCAAGCGATATTGCTTTTTTCTATTGAATTCGTTGAACAGTGAACACTCACGACAATTTAAACAATATAAATTAATTGAAATACTGCTACTTGTCTAAGCAATACGTCTAATTCGATGGTTTAGTTAATTATCTTCGCTATCAATGTCCGATACAAAGCAATTATATTGGTGAATCAAAGCGGATGATGTCACTCTACTCGTGCAAGCGACAAGCCGAACTTCCGACGGGTTATCTTTTCGATTAGATTCGACGGCGCTAGTATATTCTTAACAACGGAGATCCAGTGTTTTTTTGTGTGGACTGAGAGTAGTTCATATTTTCGCCACATCAAGACATCCTTGTCGAAATCATCAATTCTAAACACTACGTGCACATTCGTTATGACGTCTGTAAAATCTTGTTTCCTTTGATCGATATCATTCGCATCGTTAACTCTTCTTTTAATTGCTTTATTAGATTAATTGCTTCCCGGATTAACTTTGTCGAGAGAGGTTTTCATCATTCGCGAGCTTCTGACCGTTCCTGTGTGAACTTTTTGGCCATCATTTAGATTTCTAGTTATTTTGTTGCTGCTAATAAATCAATAAAACTAGTTGTGTTTTCATTAATTGCTTTATAGCGAATCTTTCTATTTTTACTGCTAGGCGCCCACACAGAATGTTTTATTTACTGTTCGTAAATTTACATCCATAAAAGCACTTTAAGTAACAGCACTGAAGCTATTACGTTAAAGTTTAAGATATTAGAGATTATCTTAGTTGAAGTTCAACAATAATGTATACAAACCGACGTTTAGAACGCTTTCACCACTATAATCACATGAGATCACGTAATTTTCTTCAAAACAAGTTTCCTTCGTTATCTGACACACCAAACTTTTGGGAAAACGGATAGCACGTTACGAAAGAAAACAATCGTGTTGAACTATAAAGGTTATCCAGTGCAGAAAAGAAAAGACATCACAGAACGTAAGGCAGAATCTTTAGTTATTAATTAGTGTGTGTAATATAATCAATCGCCGCCGCAAGCTTGCACTAAAGTTTCCGTCCTTTGCAAGGCGTTTGGAAGAACTAAGGGTAGTTTAGACAACCCGCTGAACCCGCTGAAGGGCATACACACACATTATCATCATCACCAGCTTATATATGTCCCCACTGCAAGGGATCAGGCTTACTCTCACACAGATAGTGTACACACACACATATTCAACGTTAAATAAATACAGCAGCTATTTATTTAAAGATTAGAACACCTTGTAAACAAGCCAGTGCACTCGCATGCGATACATCTGATGTCGAGATAGTCGGACACGGTGCGCTCATGCCAAGTGTCAAGTCTAGCTCCGTAGCGGGAGCCATGGACCCGACCAATACAGAATTGTCTGAGCTGCATAACGTAGGTCATGAAATGTGTAATTATAAATATGGACAAATCACTATCTATTGAAAAATAATATAAATGCAAGGTTGTAAAGTTATTGTCATCCGGATTGCGTTTCAAATGAGCTTGTATTTGGTTAAAAATGTACCAATAAAACTCTGGAATTAATTTATGTATAGACCATTAGCCCAGCACAGGGGCATTATCTTTCTCCTAGAAGCTTTCTATCGCGCTAAACTAATTCACATCGAAGCTGAAAACTAACTGTCGGGTAAATATGGGCAGTAGGCGCCCTGCACCCATTTAAGGCATTTCCCTTTTAGGCTGTGACAAGTCTATAATGATTAAAATCATGTATGTGCTATGCTGTAGCAACGCGGCGCGCCGAGCCGTCTGCCCTGAAACCACCAGTCTACGTGTGAATAATTAATGAACTAGTGTACTTGCCAGCGGATTCTAACTTTGGAATAGGACCAACCCACGTGTTGAAGTGGGTGTCGCTCATGTTATACATAGCGTGGCAAAGTCGTTATATAATGACGGCGATGAAAGCCATCTAAAGTGGCGATTACGTAGACTCATTGATGACAAACAGATTTGTATCAAATTCCAAAATTAAGAGGTTTTTGTTTATTGCCAGTCGCGTGATCCTTATAACACTGAATTGTAAAAACATTCATAAAATCAAAGCTTGTGATAGTTAGATGCATTCGTTAAATTTCAGCATTCATTCTTTTTCTTTGCCACTGATAGGGAAACGTTACCAGTAAGATACTCTAAATTGTGGCCAGTAATTCAGGATCGAATCTAGATCTCAAACTTTCGTGCTTTCAGTTTGGAAGGAGTCTGGCCAGAATAAGTCCAAAAATGAAGCGGTTTGGTACAAGACTATAAAGCGATTCAGATGACAGGTGAGTTTCTATAGCAGCTATACAGCTAGCAACAATCCACATCTACCCGCATAACCAGCTGCAATACAACAGTCGTTTCACGTTACGATGCAGCCTGGTTCTAATGGTAAAATAAAGCAAATATAAAAAGCAAAACATAGTACCATTATTTCCATAAACGTGTTTCTTAAAATAGACACAGGCGAGGACCATTTTGGACTTTATATAGTTTCTTTGTCGTAACAAATAGATTCGTTTAACAGGGATTCTCTTTACCACCCGGTTTCCTGCCTTTTGTCACCAAGAAATCGGAAACGAATTCTGTTCAAGTCATTAAAATAAGACATTATTAAAATAGCTGAATTGAATAAATAAGCTTTGGAAGGTAACCTCCAGGAACATTTTCTCAAATTATAAAGGGGCCTATTGAAATCTGTAAGATTTCAAAGCGCAGGTATAAAGCTTCGGGGCACATGTGCGACGAATCGCTTCTCGGAAAGAGCGATTATTCTGACTCTCGTCTGGGGTAGGCGTAAAAAATGGTAAAAATAACAAAGGCCTGTCGCATCTGGCAGACACAGTGTCGTCTCGAATTGTGCTACAATAGCAGCTTTGTATGGGATTCCCAAAAGGAAGGATTTTGTGCCTAAATTTACCTGTTGTTGCATTTTTGCCCGACTGGTGCTAAAGACTGGGAGCTTTCTTCTCTCAAACGTAATTCCAAAACGTCGGGATGGATTTATAAGCTTACATCAATACTTGAATAAAAGTATATCCTAATAATTTCCACGAAGCAACTTCATAGCTAACGAATGTCCCACATAACTTGGCCTGATTGATCGACCATTTAGATAATTCTAACCGGCTTAGCGTCATATTTAACGTACAAAACATAGCATAAAATGTACCTCTTCTTACTTTTTAGACTTAGATTTAGACATGCCTTCTATGTTCCAAATTTCCAATCCTTGCTCGTCTTCCTCCAGTTCTACTTCTCAAGTACGTTTTGCTAAGTTGTTTATAAACGAATTCATTTCGCCCTGACATCTCTTTTGGCTATGACTCATCAACGATTCCTTTACCAATTGTGACGAGGTGTTTTTATATATTCTTGATATCATAATCATCATTAACCATGAAACGTCCACTGGACACACATAGCCTCACATTTGAGCGGTCCCGAGACACTTGCATCCTGCGACTCCCCGGTCCATCTAGTAGGGGGACGGCCCGGTACTCGCTTCCCGGTACGTGGTCGCCACTCGAGAACTTTTACTCCCCGTCGGTTATTGGTTCTTCGAGCAATGTGGCCTGCCCATTCCCACTTCAACTCACTGACTCGTCGAGCTATGTCGGTGTTCCTCTACCCTAGTTTGTCTACGGATTTTATCACGTAGAGAAATTCCGAGCATAGCTCGTTCCATTGCTCGCTGAGTGTATGTCATCGTTATCGCAGTGAGAAAAAGTCATTCAAATAACGAACTTCTTTTTAAATAACAAGTTGTCTAGCATAATCCAGAACCCCTGGGGTTAGATTTGTTGAAATTTGGAATATCAATCTCATTTCTGACGTAGAGTACCTCTAACACTGAGGAATTTCCTCCTCTTTGCGGCAAAGTCACGGGTGACCTATTCGTTTATGTAAAATTCTAGTTCAACAGTCATATAATTGCACTATGATGAAATTATGACAATCATTTCATCATCACATAACGTAGCCTCCAATAAGCTTGCTTCCATTCCAATCATGCCCTAATAATAGTACTGAGGTACCTTTTAGTACCTAGTAAAGTAGGACAAAGAACATAATAAAAATTTTAGAATAATTTCTTCCATCATTCATGATAATTGTTGAAGTTTTATTAGGTAGTAATAGCTAGTACTTGAGATGTTAATGTCTTTTTCGTGTATAGCCCGGCAACGTCGTATTTTCTGAGCTTATTTAAACTTTTATTAAATACTATCGCTTGCACGCGACTGCGTGGACTTCAGGAACTATCCCACGGGGACTACTAAACATAATCTCAAGTCATTAGTACATACTTTTTTCGTTAAGACGTAATGGAAGGACAAACAAATTCACTTTCGCATTTATAATATTAGTACGGATTATGAATTAGGTCGAAAAAAGAAGATCAAATCGTCAGGAAAGCTCTAAAAAGTTTAAGGTAATATGGTATACAAAGATATTAGGTGGGTTGGCCTTTATAGGCCAAGAGCGGTCCGTCGGGTCCATTCCATACAAAATGACATGATGCTTCTCAGGAGTGTGCACTAAAAAGCCAACGCTAATCTTTTTATTATACGTACTAAGTTCAAGAGTCACTAGAAGCAGGATTCAATCAAATAGGAGCCGGACTCTGGATGGTACCTTTCCTTATAAAGTAAGTACCCACGAATTGAGTAACGACGTAAGCGCTAAGTTCCGCGTATGGAGCGCGGCGGCGGCGGCAACCCAGAACGCATTACCTAAATCATAATGTCCGGAGCCATTAACGCCACTGCTCACCCAGTTGTCTAACTTGCATGTTTCTAAAACAATGCAGTACTTCAAATTATAATTGTCAATTGTCATAATTGTGACTTGTCGTGTAGTATGGAAAAGGCGACAATTACAGAATACGTGCAGGGGAGTCTACCGATTTAAAATATCAACATTTTTCTTCGAACACCAATCTCAAAGTTTACGTATAATGGCAAATCTCCCTTATGGTGGTGCTGTGCTGATATATGCAGGAACTAAAGCTGAAATCACACAGCAAATACCTGCCGTTATCATTTCAGCCAGACATCAATCGGCACACGGAACATCTGAAAACATCCCACGAACAATGCCTCATTCAAACGTCCACACAACGCGCACCTGAGTAAAATATGTTATAAACAGAGGTAACAACGAAAATATAACAAATGTATTATAATCGAATGTAAACCAAAGTAGTGTAGTAGAGAATGCCGTTGACCTGCCCCACCTAGATGAATTCACAGTACAGTAACGATAACGTGACAACCTGACACCGGGAAGAGAACAATACCTCATTCATGTGTCTATACGAGCGCATACTGACTGTATGACCAGGTCACGATAGATCTATCAAGGTCGCAGTGAGTGGTTGGGACCGGTGGACCACACCCCTTGTCTCAAATAAAACTGACTGTATGGTAGCTACTGCACCTAAGTTCAAGGTGCAGTTGTAACACAATACAAATATTATATATTCAAAGACTGCAGAACGATTCCCCCGAGAATGGCAATGGAAACAGATTCATACATGCTTACTTTAATGTTTAATTGACTTCATGTCTGCGAGAGGCAAAAGCTACTATTAGCTTTTTATTATGAAACTGCTTTCTTGATAATAATTAAATAGTCATTCGAGCGATCCGCTGCAAGTCTACGTCTGGAACTAATGCAATAAATGGCAGGATATTCGAGATTGTTCATGAACTTAGTTCATATGAGATAATGAATAATTAATTAAAAGCAGAAAAGAAATATCTCACAACAATGACAGAAAATTGATTTTTATCTCTTTAATGTAAATTAAAACAGTGTACATCTCTCACAATAAAATGGCGTACAATGACAGAGTCTATTACGATGAGAAAATACGATGACACTGGATATAGCTGCGTGGCATAAAGATGCATAAATAGCAACTGGAAATATGACGAGCCATGCGTTATATTTCCAACAGATACCGGGGCCAGGTGTTGATATTGTGGATTAATTGCATTGATGATGCATCGCGTGTAATTCAAGTAATGGAACAGTCAGTTCAACAGAATAAGTTTATAAGACCCATGAAATAGTGCGTTTGGTCATCACCAAATACAAGTAAAATTTAATTTAATTTAAAATTAATAATTTCAATTCAATAAAAAAAAGAAGTAATAGACAAATCAATTTGAATCAATAAAGAAAAAGCTTGTCGTTATATCACCGTCAAAAGATAGATTTAGAAGGAACGATGTTTCAAATTCAGTAGACTATCCGTTTTAATTCAACTAGGCAAGGCAAGTACATCAAGCAGTAAATATAGAAATGATCCTTCTGTAATATTCGTTTTTCTATTACAAGTTTCACGACGTGCGCCATTAACATTGGCCGCAGCGCAGATTCCAAAGCCAAGAAATTAGAAGACTAATTAAATTTGAAAACGTTACCGAATCGCGTTTGATGTGCCACAGAATATAATCTAATTAAATTAATGGACGTATATTTATGTAGAATAAATGACACGAGGTGTTCATTTTAATCCGCAGATACATTGACAGTAGCTACATAAGCCATGTTAGAGACAAGATCTACCTTACAACCTACACGATACGAAGAATACTGTTTTTTCTTCATCTATAATTTTGCATACCTACAGGTTCAATATGAGAAACGTAAATGTTCTTCCTGTTATCATGTGTATCATGATCGACGAAAATAAATCTTATACTTTACAGCTATCTTCTCTGACTACCTCTACCACTAAATAACGATGTTGTGTTTTGGTGGTTAAATTTAATACTTATATTTCCTCGTTGTTTCATTATATTTTCGTATAACATTTTAATTATTTTTTTAGTAAAGATGTTGCTGTATTTAAACATGTTTCGGTCCCTCTTAAGCGGTGAAGCACATTTTTAAAACATTTTTCATGCAGCAGTCATCGAATGTTCATCACCGAAATTCAGTTGCGAAATGGCGTTTATTATCATCATCAACAGCCTATAATATGTCCCCACTGCAGGGGCTAAGGCCTTTTTTCCCCCAGTGTATGGGCTATAGTCTTACACGCGAGTTCAGTGCGAATTGGTAGATTTCACACACACCCTTGAATTTCTACTCAGCAGTGTGCAGGTTTCCTCACGATGTTTTCCTTCACTGAAAAGCCAATGGTAATGATTTTTATCATTCGTATATAAATTCCAAATAACAAATTGGAACTCTTAGGTACGAGCCAGGATGGCACCCAGACGTCGATTGTTCAAGGACTGACGCTCTACCCAACTGAGCTACCACGGTTTGTGAAAGAGAAGGCGGTACCTTTGACAAACTATTAATTACATTCACACCTCTGACTCGAGCTCGGTTAACTGGGAACTTTTTTATTTGTTCTCGTGCCGCGACAGTTCTCGGAAGATGCCCGCCGCGTCGGACGGCACAAAAAGTTGCGCGCACGAGCATCTAGCCCGCATCTCGAGCTTTGTGGGTCGTGACACAGTAAAGGCGCGTGTCTACCGGAGAGAATGCCACCCGAAGCTATGAAGCAAAATCTTGACCTTCTGAAAGACTGAGAAAGCTACCCGACTGAGTGTTGCCGACACCGAACTTCATGGTTTTATACTCTATTTTTAACATATTTTAGAAGCGTTTGTTTTTCTTCTGTCAGTACATTGATGGAACCCAAAAATTGTATGATTTTAATCGCCCTAGTAAACAGTGAGATGGAAATTTTAACAACACCAACGTTTACTCATCTTGAGAACAGTGATCCGGAGATAGCGGGGTCGATTCCGTGTGGTTAACTATCTTGTGTTGGTTTGGAGGGCGGTAGAACCTTTTCTAAGTCTTAGGACTTGTTACCAGCATTTCATCTCAAATATCTTCCTTCAACTTTTGCAGACCAAAGCCTTATTAAATTAAGGCAACTAGATAAACACTTTCACAGGTGGACTTATCGTCAGCGTGCATCTATAGTGTATGTAATAAAAAAGTACTCGCTCTACTATTTTCTATTTATCTATTCTACTGAAAATTGGTTTAATTTAATCCTGGCCTAACCAATTGTGCCACAAGATGCAAAAGCAAGAATTTAATCATTGGCATACAATTTTCAATTCCTTCAATCGCATCCTCTTGCATCGCATCGATGGACATGCAGCTTTATATCAGCTAGTTGGAACTGCTTGAAACGACCTTTATTAACATTGTAGCGTAGGTGAATAAGGCAAAGATCGTGTCGAATATAATGCGAACGTGAGGTCTAGGAGGCTATTAAGATTACCTAAAGGGGAAAGTGAAGACACTTATTAAGTCTTACAGGGAACTATAAAAATGAATTTATAAATGTACATTGACAGATACATTAGTTAATTCTCGCTAGATGTTCCTGTGGGCATCGTAGGCGATTGCTTCAGGAGATAATCACTAGAGCCCATCTGTGAACACCGCAAGTCTAACAGCGAACAATAATTATCCTGTCAAGAGCGGTGATTATAGCAAATCCCCATTCGAAAAGCCGATTTATCGCGACAATTTATGGGGGAGGCTCATGTTCAGCTGTGGACTATTCCATCTGACAAAGAACACAACACACGCAAGCTTGCTTATCCTCCGACCTGACCACAACAATGATAACAATTCGGCACCTCACAAACTTTTTTTACTGAAATTCTGAGAGCCGTAACAGCGTCTCAACAAAAACAATGGCTTGGATTCCTTGAACACGTTCGACAGAGCTTTAAATCGTTCGTCTGTTGTCTTGTCTGTTCACTTTCGTAGATTCGTGTATTTACTTTGGCTGTTGATTTAGTTCTACAAAGACTCACAGAGACATCACACACTCTGGTACATTTACATATTCAGCATGACTTTAATTTTATTTACGAATTAATACAACTCTTATTTCATGCTTTCGTTGCACAAAGGTTTGAAAGAAAACTTGTACTAATTAGACCGATGAACTGAACTGCAGCGTGACTCTGCGTGGAGAGGCCTACGTTCAGCAGTGCACTTTTTTAAGGTCTTTGTAACTGTCCTGTCTACAGCCTAAAGCAGCTGTAAAGTTGAGTGATTGATACAGAGCTGGACTCTCTGCCGCGGCAGGTTCAACGCACCGCCCGCGGACCAGACCGCATAGGCCGTCGTTCTAGATCTCTCAACGGATCATGACACGCTCTGTCGCGTTTCAGTTTGCGTATGGGATGAGATATAGTGTTGAGAGAATGGCGATCTGTGAAACAAAGGTAGAACACGCCTTGGAAGCCAAGAAGGCCATGTAGGAAATTAAATTTTCAAGGAACAAGGACGCCACTTTGACTCATCTGACGACGCGAGTCCTATACATTTTTCCTCCTGATGAAACCGACGTCTAGTTGTCCGCTAACCCATTATACCTTATGTAATTATTTTGCTGTTTTTTGTCTTCATGTGCAAATATGTAAATATTTTTATATACAAGGGTTGGCCACTATTTCACCCGAGGTGACAGAGTTAGGCATGACATACCGACGACGTGACTATTGCAGATGTTGATATAGTCTAGGACGATATGGTCCCTCGAATTAAATGGCTCAGGCTCCCAGATTATTGTTGCTTTGGGGAAATTCACACACCGTATATATCTATAGTAAAGAAAGAATAATTGTCTATCTAAGTGCAGAGCGGCCTAATGTATTGTTGAACGCCACGCAAAGCATCTGCAGCTTTGGATATCCGCTAACTCTGGCCACCTAGTGCGCACCCAGTCCGCCAGTGCCCGGCCGCTGCATTGACTATTAAATCGTTAACAGTTGAATGATTAGGGGTTAGGCACCGTATCGATTTCAATACAAGCCAGACACGGTCTAGATTTAGTGCTCTTTATACTGAAATAAACTAGCAGTAAAGTAGAATGGACGTGTATTTATTTAGCTTTGGAACGACCACCCAGTGTCTGCTCGTGGCTCGTTCATGTCCTGTCCCTTGCCTACATAACAACATTTATTCCTAGTTCTGACACTATGACACAATAAATTGTTAAAGATTTGTGAGGGCTTTGTGGTTCCGGCGTAAAACAACCTAAACGCAGAAGGGCATCAGCGGCTACGCAGTTGGACTCACCATCCAGGGGTCTCGAGTTCGATTCCCAGTGTCGGTACAAGGTTTGCTAGGTGGGAAGGCATTTTCTATATCCCCCTGACTCAGCAGCGTTAATACGAGTAGCACTGTTGTGTTTCGGTATGAAAGACACCAGGGCCAGCGTCTCATTAGTTTGAGGGTTCTGGGTGAGCACGCTTTCTATCCATTGGACCTATCGTTACTTTCCAGCAGGTCGGACAAAAGCTAAATACCTTATGAAAAAAATGTGGAGACGTGCAGCGGCTTCTACCTGAGTACCACTGCAATCTCCAGACCGCCTGTTTAACTTACAATATGACGTAAACCATCAATTTGTAGCAATGCCAAATGTAGGTGCTAACTTTAGGGTAATATCCGCCATTGACGCAGCGAGCGGTTACCTTCATACCAACTTATGTATGAGTTAACCGAACATATTCACTGTAGGCTGATATCGTGACCTATAACATCATTACCATCAAGACATGATACAATACACAGTTACTCTATTATATTCGCAGTTGAATACAATGTAAACAATACGTGGAGAGAGTCTCATCAAATTTAATCCTATTGTGCATTAAAGAATTGAATGCAAGCTTTTAAATGACGGTGTAAAAAGAACTAAAACGATTTTAGACAACAGGGCAGTCCAAGTATGGTTGCATAATAAATTGCTAGAGTCATCTAATTAGATCAAAGATATCCCATAAAATTACAGTTATAAAATTTCCTATTATATTTTCATTTCATTTAGAATCCCGCTTTCTGGATTGATAAATGATTAAAAATTTGTATTGTAGAAGAGCGGGTCTTCGAACACAATTAATTTAATCTCAAAGGAGTGTTCCAGAAACTATTACCTTACCTAAGATTAGTTCCGATACTCACAATCTTTTCAGAAACATACCATGAAGTTCATATTATAAATGCAAATGTAAGTTTGTTAGTCCTTACTTCGTGCTTTTTATACCGATGGAGTAAATAGTTTCCGAGGAATACTTTCTGAAGTTCACGCATACGAAGAAGTTGGCAAAAGCTACGCTGGCCGTATTGGCTGCAGCAAGACGCTTGCGCTATTTCGATAACAATTTATAATTGCAGGCAACGCGACCGGTCCTTCGCCGAACAATATGGTAATTCGGTGCAAGTCCACAATAATGGCATATCTGGAATAGTTGCGGCCGCACAGGGCACGATCACAGCTGCGAGCGTGGCGGTGTCGGGCCTTTGCAATGCCTGACGATCTTCGAGGACTATCCTGTCTGCGTACTGAATGGAAAGCGAAGTTATGAGGATCACAATAGACTAGCAGTAATATCAACCTAAGTAAATACACCATTAGGTGAAACAGGCGTAGAAGGCGATGCAACGGCTTGGCGGCTTCACCTACTGCTGCCTAAGTCGTCGTGTGTGGGGACATATATAGGCTGATGATGATTAAAAAGTTGAGATGCAGTTATACCGCCTTCGTGTGAATCCTCACAATCCAGGTTCGATTATAATTGGTAGTCGGTTTGGTTTTCTATGTCCGCGGTTAGCTACCACCATGTTACGTAAGTCAGCCCCCAAAAGCAATGTTAATAGCACTTTTCTGTTCTGTCATGAAAAGTAGAAAAGCCAGAAATTGCGTTCCTAATGGTAATTGTCCCGGAGTGGTAAAGGTATGGGCTCGTTTCTAGCTCATGGATGGGTTAGCTCGATAGCTGGGTATTAGTTCGGTGAGCATTCGTTAAACGTCAAAGATTTGTTGTAATTTCAGAAACGTACTGTAAAAAGCATCAAGATTTTTTTTACGATTTCTCTATATTAAATTTCGCTCAAGCAAGCAGTACCAGCGACACGGCCGGCGAATGCGTCGCCTGTCGTCTACGTGTTATTTGCGTTCAGCAACGGTATCACTGCACCGGATGCAATTATGCACCGGCCACAGTGGCTTGACGAACTAACGACGTGTTTGAGCATACTCTCAGCGTTCAAGACAAATTGCAAATGGCTGTTTAAGGCGTGCATAGAAATAAGGGGGTGCGCTTGTATAACACAAAGCGACTAATATGAATTCTCTTTCATATACTGATACTCAACAAAGTGGGTGTAGCTGGCCTTTTTAAATATATACACAGTGGCCAGTGACCATATCATTTAATGGCAGGTGACCATAAGGATATATGCCACATATGAATGTGGTATTCCATTTTAAGGTTTCAACCAGAAATTCAACCCAAAAGCTTCAAGCTAATGAGGCGCTGGCTATGTTATATTACATTACCGGGAATTCCTCGAGACCAAATCAGTCTGTTTACCAGGAAACGGCCTTATTAACACTGATGTTTCACAGCAGACTTTGATTGCCTGGTTCGCCAGGTGGACAAAAGTGCTTTATTGCAAACCAAGCGAAATAGGTACCACCTCCTTGGGAGCCGAACGGTGTATGAGTTCAATAGTATAACCAATAGAATACAAGGCTGAAATTAATAAACGACAAAAAGATTTAAAAATAAATTACTTCGACTATCCCAGCTCCAATCGTCACTAACTAAAGATGGTAAGTAATAGATAAAGATAAATTTGGTTGGGTCAACGAAATCGAGCCGAAGCGGCCACAACTATGACGGTCGGCCCAACCACGTCGTTCGACTAAATCGGTCTGTGGTCGGGACCCACCAAAATGCAGCGTGTATTAATCGTCTCCTCTTGTTTACAGGAACATAGCCCAAGAACTAACAGCAGTACTGTTCTTGTACTCAAACTTCGATGCTTAGGTTATAGTGGAAGGCTTGCCTTATCATCTGATGGCAAGTGACGATGCCGATGATAATAATACATTAAATCATCCCATTATAAATACTATAAAGACACTACGAACGCTAGACCTACAAACCTTAATAAAACTCCGAACGCCTGTTCCCGTAATGTCAAAACGAATAGCTTCGTGACAATGGCCACCGGCCGTGCCGGACTGCCCTTCCGTACTTACATGTCTCGGAAAAGGTCACCCTCGGTGTGGTCAGCATCTGACATTTACCCCGCCTGCCTACATTACCATGTACGCACATTCACAATAGAAAGGATACGGCCAATATTGTCAACTAGAGGGCCTATTTATCTGACTCTCTATAAATTTTTTGGGTCGTCAAATGAATCAAAATTCAAAACTCTTGCTTGTGATTTGCACAGAAAAACGGTTCATTCTTTTTCATTCTAACATAAACATTGGGTTGGTTTTGACAATTGACAATCTGGGTAGCCTTTTTTCTAATAGGACAAGACAACTTGTTTCATGACTGCCGGTTTTAGCAATTCTGCAAGATACCGTATACATACATCTCAACACAAAACCAGCGAATAACGTGAGTTAGCTAAGACCATGGCAGGCATACTCGTAACTATCGTGCACAATTAGTACATATTAATGCATACTGAACAATAAAACAATACACTGGTGGATGAATGTGGAATTGAAACACGTTATGCACTGCCCGATACAACACTCCCAAGGGCAAAATGTGACAAGATGACCATTCTCGATGAAATCAAAGGAAGCTATCAATCTAGTGACAAAAGAGAGAAAGGATCAACATCCTGTGTTTGTCACTAAAGAGTTTTCGATTCTCACGGCGCGATAGCTTGAATCAGATACAATATATTTTGCTGATGAGGATTCACTCATGCCTCATGCATTCGCACAAAAACATCGTGACCACGAGAGGTTTACATTGACTAGTTTTTAGGGAAGGATTGTCTTGTATCTGGAACAGTGTAATGATAAATCAGTACAGTGAGCGGCTTCCGAGTCTTATGGTGATTGCCATAATTAGCATTGGTGATTTAGCGGGCTTGACAGTTGGGCTGGACTGGAGATCTTAGTACGAAATCGGTGATATACTTTTGTTAGTTCAGACAGATATCAACATCACGACGACGCCACATATCGTTTATACAATACCTGCTTTACAATAGGAAAGATGCAACCAAATTAGATTGGGTTGAATTGTATTTTATAGCATAACGTACATTTTGGATTTTCCACGGACTAAATGTATTAAAAATCTAGTTCCTCGAATAGTGAAATGCTTATTAGATTTAGTTTTCTCGTTGCATTTTGAACATTTTATTATAGGGGCATATAACACATGAAACATTATTGTACAAGATAACTCAAAATATCGAGCAAGCTCCATAAATTTTAACGCTTTAAAGACTCGTGTGACGTCACAAATGTCACCCGATTTGATGATATGATAGTTTGACGTTTTAGCACCGCTTGACTAGAATTACATTGGCAAAAAAGTCGTGTCGAGAAAAAATGATAGAAGTATTTACCTTTTTACATGGAATATCGAAATGCCTTGGTTTTGCTTTAGACAATGCGCGAGATTCCTACATCAGGCTAGAATTGATCACTCAAGTCCAGAATAATATAGCGAAATAATTTGAACCAAAATAAGTACACGGTATGAAGACATGAGCTCGATACTACAGTACGTGCGAATACAAAACACCGGGACGATTGACCGCTGAATCTCACCGCATAATTGCAGAGTGCAAGTCAGACGGCGTCGAGAGTGGGCAATTACCCACACGTGGGCAAAGAGCTGTGGCTTATTACGCTGAATTATGTTCTTATTGCACACCTTCGGAACAACTAAGGCTATAAATCAACTCTAGAAGAGATGTAAATTGTGGAAAATTTAAGAAAATGTACGAACCTTTGCGTCACGTTCTGACGTGTGTATACTTTTTAGAAGTAGAGACTGAAATACATACCTGCAACAAATGAATTATACATTAAATTACAATATTCAGGTAAGCTAGTAGCGAATGGAGTCATAGTAAAATCCCGACAGATTTAAATCCAAGTGGAGTCGAATATTTCTATGCAATAGCATATCTTTAGACCACGTCTTTATTTATCTTAAAATGAAACCATGGTCAAAATCAATATCTTTCAGTTTGTCATCCTCTGTTGAAGTCATTCAAGCAACACAGCATTCTTAGTGTCAACCCGAACACGAAACGAAGCTAGTTAAAAACCAAATCCACCAAATTGGAGCGGAACATTCTCTGGGAAACATAAAAACGCGTAAACAGGCGCGTCTTTGGAAAAGGCACGTCCGAACCGAGCGGTAACGCCGAATACGTGTCAACTCCATCTCACGTCCAGATTATAACTCCTAAAAAGGACAACAAAGAAAGCCTCGGAGAACTGGTCTGGTCTAGAGATCACGTAGATAACCGGCCGGCCCCACTAGCTACAGAAATATAGACACGGCGTCGCTTTAAAGTTAACGATGGAGACAAATGCGTTGGCGTATGTTCATCTTACTAGATATACATATACGTAAATTACTATGGAATTTTTGTTCCTTTTTATGACAGGATATGCATTTTTTAAAGCATAGAAATGGCCTTGTCAGCAGTTTAGGAGCTTCGATGCGAGAAAGATGTTTCACTTGGGATTCAAAGTATTCTTCGATTCGAAGTGAAATCGATGATTTTTCGGACTCCAATCACAATAGACATGCCAAGTGCCTTGATTACAGCAAATATCCCCATGTTAAGTCTTATGTAGCGTTTAATGAGTGGACTGATTCAGCTAATGATGATTTTTTTAGTTAAAAATCCAATACCTCGAAGCGCCACGTCCGCTGTTAAGATTCATTTATCTATGCGCAAACACCGGCCTCGTTGGACTGCGCAAACACACCGGCCTGTTTGCTGTGCGCTTTACGGGTCCGCGGCGCAAATATTTGGGCACAATTTGAAGGCACGACGCCGAGCGTGTGTCAATTAGCTGGGTCCCGGCGGAGACGGGATGATCCCTGAGCACACACTACGATGGAAAGGGCGATCACCTGACCGCTTACATTGGTTCGGGGACTGGGATTTCTGGCGGTTGGATTTCATCAAACTTTTGATGTTGATTATGAAACGTAAGTCTTAGGAAACACAACCATGATCTTTGTGACAATGGTGCTTGCAAGAATGCCAAAATATGCTCACAAATTAAACAAATACTAATAAGATTTTATATATCAAATATGTATTCTTTTGCCCACAATCGATGTTAAGCTATGATGTAGTCTACAATTGTTAACTGTTGTTTAGAAATAGCCTATTCACTCTCATCTGGAAAACATCAAGGTTGTAGTGCTTGCAAAACATAGAAGCACACAAAACTGATCAAGCCCAAACTGAAGTGCCAAGTGAGTCGAATCAATGACTGCAGATCAGGTAAGCAATTTATAATAATTATGTCAGATAGCAAATAGCTACCTCGTGAATCAATTCATCACGCGCGCTGTATATCAGACGCGCTTATTCAGTTGATAAGATTAATTTAGGCAGTTCTGGAAAGTGGAGGCTTGGCCAATGACGCGATTGAATCCTATTGGTTCATACAAGACATTACAGAAGTGAATGATGATTCAAATGTTTTCAAAACTTCAAGAACAGTTTATCGATGAGAACACGATCGCTACTCATAATTTAACATGTGAAAAGTGAACTCATTCATATCGTGACGATTTGAAAACACCAAGGTTGGCAGCAATCACAGAATACTTTTAACCTTATGAATGCATTTATCACTGGTTCAGATGAAGCATAAAGAACGAAATATGAAATTCCGATCAGTTCGCATCAGCACAATGCGCGGAGGGATATAAAAACAGCGCAGTACAATGCTAATATGTCCAATCGCCCGCATCTCGGGAGCCGCGCTGCGCACGCGCGCCCAAGCTTCCATCTAGATACGTGCATGCACCACACACAGAGGCACACTTGCTATTCAACCACCGGCACGGCCGCACGCCTGGCGCCGACGCCCTTGTTAATCCGATGTCCATCGCACAATGTCACCGTCAAAAAGAAAACAATCGAAAATGAGAGCAAACAAAATCCATATTTCAACGTACCGGTTTCGATACAATAGCAAGAAACCTCCTTACCTTTCGACCGTAAATATATGCAGTTCGATAAACGATCGCATTGCGTTTCGAGGAATGTTCATGTTTTGTTGAAAACAGGAAACATTGACATTTGAAAAATGTTTACAGAAACGCCTTTTCCATTTTGACCACCTCTTGGTTAAATGGCTATTTGGACTGTCATACAGGAGGGTACCGGTTCGATCCCAGCGGGCTGCTTAATGGTGCGACACTTGTCTATGTCCGTCTAGGCAGCCATTACCATTTTATCTAGGTCTAACATTATTATTAATAGTACTATTATGTTTCGAAAATAAAAGGTAACCGTACCCTAGCCAGTGCCTCATTAGGCTGAGGCTTTAGGGTGACCTAACTTAGGATGAAAGGGGACGTTTTGACAAGCTTTTTTTCCTTTAAAAATATATATGAAATCGCTGATACTATAAAGGAACATCCATACTGTAAGCTCGTTTGTATCGAATGGCACCTGTTTACTAAACATAAATGGTACATGAAATATAAAAGACTACGGAGATAAGAATCATAAAGTTTAATTAACCTCAGTCTTCAGATATTTCTCGCTGAACGCCGAAACAAAATCGGTGCGAGAGGACGATCAAGATCGGTGCAGTCGTTTAAATTCCCGTCCGGTCGAGGTGGGAAATGACAAACAAGAAAAAGAAGGCGCAAAGACACCGAAGGCGGGCGTACACAACAAAAATGTGGGCCCTGGAGAGTAAACGCATGTAGGAATGTTGGTGACCACAGCGAGAATTAAAGCGACACGTCCTTATTAAGCGCTCCCTTTTGAAAAGACCGCATGCATACCATATATTTCCATCCGTATAAAACATCAGAGTTCGAGTTTTTGCTTTTTACTCTCCGATCCCTGACTATTTACGGATGAATGCAGCCATGGCCCCTTTAGTTTTCCATGTCTAACACTGCGTACACAATTACAGCTGACTCCTTGGTTGATACAAGTGCCTTTTAAGACAATACCAGCAGTGCTTCAGCCAAATGAGTCGAGTCCACAGCGTAGGAGTACACAACTGGCAGACAATACAAATACGGATTTCGTTACAACACTGCATTCAATCCAAACACCGAAAGCAGATACAATTTCATTGTACACCAGAAATAGTCGCAGTTACAAAATCTGTTGTTATCCGTACATAGAGCGCGGTACAGCAATGTTCCACCAAAGGCGATGGCCGAAAACGGAATGAAAGTAAACAGGGCATTTCCGTACACATGGGCTACATTATTCCTAGAACTTTTAAACAGAGCTCTTTGAGCTATCCGAGATGGAGTAACTCAACGTAAACCTATTTCGTGTAATGTCGTTTCAATGAGCGTGAAATGTTTATGTGGACGACGTAATCTTTTGAACTGTTTGTTTACTTTACAGTTTCCAAGTTATTCAACAGTACATGAAAAGCTAAAAGATTTAAGAAGGTACGACGCCAGTTATGTTTAAAAAACTAAATGATGTTTTTAAAGTCGTAAATAGTAACAATACTATCAACGAGCGAGAGCTTGGGGTGTTTTAATAAGCGTCCATTCTCCTTTATATGATTTATCGTCGGACAGAATATTCCGGTGTGATACGTGGCACCTTGTAACTATAGAGCGCATTTATACATCAAAGATTTATAGACGAGGATCAATACAAATATTGAGAAACCCGTAATAAAACCCGTCCGATGTACAAAGCGTTACGGAGAAACCTCTTTAAAATTTACGATCGAAATTATTTAAATCGGATTACTATTGCCTTTTAGATGTTTTATTGTGATTTTAGAGTCTTCTAAAAAGGCTCTCAACTTCTCGGGACCCCATACAATCCGATTACGTTTTTTTACCGTCCCTGACACGTAACAAACGTTTCCATGTTTCTTCGTGTTTGGTTACTTTTTTATTTTACAAAATTTCACACATCTGGAAGCTAAAATGAAAAAGAGGTCTCGTTCAGTGGGAGTCGTACAATCTTACAATCTTTTTAATGCGAATCTTCGGCATTCGCAAGGGACACGAATGCGTGGAGCTTTCAAAGTGGCGTGCGTACAAGCTATTAACGGACGGAAATGTTAGCCACTGCAATAATTACACGAGATACATTGCAATTTTGTATGTAAGCGGCGCAATTTTCGGGAACGGCTTACGACTTGTCGCTCATTTCTTTTAATTGCGGCTTCCTTTCACGGCTCAGTTAATGTTGCTTAACTCCCGTCTTGAGCGTCAACACTTTTCAATTTAAATAACTGGGGGAAATATGTACCGAGAAAACGTCCAACTACATACAGAACTTGTCGAGTTCTCGGTAAACAGAGAGCGTGCATTGGTACATATTGGTTTTCTCATGGCAATTTATTTATTTTCATTTTAGAATAACTTAGAGCGACAGGGACGAAAAAGTAGGTATGGTAAAGTAATGTAGTTTATTCAACGTATAAGACAGAAGACAAAACAGATGACGGCAGATTCATAGATAATTGTAATTTACAAGGTGGTATTACCAGTCACCAACAGATAGATCTGAATACACGATGTAGATATCCACGAAAAGATATTGTGATATTAGTAAATACATATGTCTTGGCAATTACCTCCCATACTTATAAATGAGGGTTCCATAGATTCGTCTTCATGACATAATAAATGCAATTTGAGCAACGATATACCCTATGATGCAACGTTTCGGTCCTCTTGCTTATATACAGGGGTCCTCATGTTGTTTTATTTTCCGCACACAACGCAAAACATTTTACGCTGTATATTTTTATTCCCAGATTAGTAAAAGTACTTAATTCAATAAAATCTGTTAGCAGCAAAGTCCTCTCTATGGATGCTGTGCGCAGCAGTCGGTCGAGAGTGCATTTTTGTGGAGCGCGACAGGACAATGGCGGACTTCAATTTATACGCACCCCGCCGTGCCACTATGCGTGTTCCATCGGCACCCACGTGCAAGATATGGAGAGAACGCCGAACGTCAATCTGAGCCTGTCTGCAGACGGTTTATTTTCATCATAGTCCACAGAATAGAAAATAATGGCAAAACATTATCACAGGACGATGATCACGTTCAAATATGATGAAAATGATATCCGATCGTCTGAAGCAGAGACATATTGATTACTAGTTTCTGTCCGTGATTTTCTTAGCAGAATTTGTAAATAGGACAGTCAATGTCAATAGGACTTACTGTTTCAGTTGTCTACAGTCGTTGTAAGCGAGACTCGGATTGCTGCACAAGAGAACGAAAGAACTACTTCAATCCAATGTATCGAGCAAGTCTCTGTCTACACAATCGCATACCTATTCATATACATATAAGGTTGTTGTTTTTGTCAAGACGCAGCCATTCGGCACACCAGAGTCCACGGCAAAGGCGTGAACGCGACTTCCAATTATGTTCTGACTTGGAAACGACACATTTTTACATTGAATTTCGAACACAATGCAAGTGCCCATTGTACATAACGAATAACATCGAATGCATCATATCATTGAAACTGCATGTAGAGGAAACAAGAAAACATTTTGAAGACTGCAGAGGTTTAATGCCCTACATATAAGTGTCTGTGTTGTCAGAGAATAGAGGCTTTGGAATACGAACGCCCCATGTCTTGAATGCTTGTCCGAAAGTTGTACTAGATTCAATGAAGTCATTGTTGTTGCATTCATAAAGTCACTTAGGGGAACGATTCCAGTTAGAATTAAATTTTGTGAACGCTCTTAGACAATTGTTAACTGTTTTATTAAATAATTTAAATGCAGCATTCAACGTTACCGTCGATTACTGCTTACAATTGCCTGAGTAATGAAAAACACAAATCATAAAACAAATTATAGAGCTTTAGTAACTTTAAATAACGATTACCATAACAAGGGATTAACAACCGAGTGTACTAATAGCGCAAATCAAGGCGCATTCATAATCACAATGAATTATCGCGGGCAGCAACTAAAGTCGCATAATTCTGCGCTTTCCAGCGGCTCCGATACAAATCCTGTTACAAATGGACCAGACGCTAATGCCGACCGCTGCCCTACTATTACAGGTGGACACGGTGTAGAGGTTGCAGATCGGCTTCGATAAATAGGACAAACATGCCTGGAATTCCATAATTGGCGGTGGAGCATATTTATATATAAGCTACTAACTACCGCTAATCGACGTTTATTGTTAAGGACGCTACCATCCTAAAACTCAATATATTCACCATCAGATGAATGAATATCAAGTGCAAAGTCATTGAGCATTTTGCTACTTTTGATTGCGTGTTTTGTGCTTCCAGAAGTCATAATTTGATGAGACGCTATGGTATCTTTGGTTGCTGGAACACGCAGACCTAGATTAAATATCTGATGTTTTTATATTGCTATTGCTTGGACGCAATAGCGCTATTATCACTGCTGTTTAGTGGAATAAAAAAAGATAACTCCTACCACCAACCAAACCGAATATCGATAGAAGGACCTGTGCGACGGGTATCAGGTTAAGTAGGCGTTAAAATTTTAAAAAAATACGTATTAAACAGGAATATCCTCGAGTTAACTGCCGTGTGGAGTCTATAGTATCAATGACAAGCAGCCGCGGGCACACTCCGCACCTCTGATTTACACAACTGCGGTAATTGTAGTCACAAATTAATATGAATGTCTCATTCCTTACGCTGAACACCAATCTCCATAGTAAATTGTTCAATCTTACGGAACTTTCAAACACGGATCAGTATTAAAGCCAGGTAGGTTTATATGTCAGACCTTACCGTTGCCGTAAGAAGAACTATAGTTTGAATTAAAATTCAATTTGAATATCACAGTGATATCACGAGACATACTGATGGTATGGAAACATAATGATAAGACCTGAAGAGCACATGACCAGGCAATTCCTAGATATAAATACAGTCCCAAAGAAGCGTGCGACCCCTTCAATGACTCGAAGACCAGGAGCCGATGTGAATGGCGAACAATGACAAAGAGAGCGGACCCCAAATAAAATGAAGTCTAAGAAGGAAAATAAATAATGAACATTAGGCGTGAAGAAGGTGGTTGGTTTGCGTAATGATGCTGATTCTTGTAGTCTTTTGGAATCCTAGCATAGTCCATTACGATAACCATTGTAAGCAATTGATAAATTGTATTCTGGAGCGAAGAGTCCACACGGTTTTACATTTACACTACAAGCACAATATAAAGGACACATAAATCGGTCACTTGCGCCTGCGCCGTCAATTGAGAGCGGCAATCACAGCATAGGGGCGTACATACAGCGGGACCCGCATCTACATCCATTAGTTTGTAATTGAATGATGGCAGGAAACCGATAGTCTCCGGCGGGGTGGGCTCTCCGTCATCATCGTAGGAGACAGATTTGGATCGGTCATTGAAACTGGCTTGGGGCGGTGCGGTGACGGGCGGTTGTGAGAACTGACACAGACGACTTTAAATTATACGGAGATAAAGACAATGCTTGGCAACCACCTCCGCGTCCAATTGTGTGACACTGAAATAGGAATGTCGTCGTCGTGGCGATCTATGGAGGAGACTAATGTTAATCAAAAGGCATTTCAGGAAGGCTCCCGCGCGGAGATTTTTGACGCACATTGCCTTTTTTGAAAATGTTGACCAAAAACCTCATTGGTCCTTTTCTAAAACTCTACAATCCTTCCTATTTTATCAGAAACCAACTTAATGGTAGCATCGATTTACACGGTCGGCAGTTCTACAAACTCCTGTAACAAATTACTTGAACTTGAAGGTGTTTGGAGAACCGCTTTTACTTCATATTAAAAATTTCCATTAAAGACGTAATTAAATCTGTTGAATCATAAGTACCTACATTGGAACTGCCTTCTTACAAACAGTCCAAGACTTACGCGCAGCGGCTCACGTTTCTCGGCCATTTGCTTTTATGGTAGCAGTTTATTGCGATATTTAATGCGACGACACGATTACGACACGGAGGTATAAAAATATTACAACGCTCAATTGATTTAGGTTGACGGTATACGTCCATATTAGCGCGTACTTAATTAAATACAAGCACCTACCGGATAGTTGAAATATTCACAGGTTTGGCCGATCCAAAGAAAATAAAACATAAAATATATCTAGGGTAGACTGTGGTTACACTTGACGGTAAGTGTTAACGACCATATGATACTGGTAACTGTTGATATAAAATGAAATGTACGTGTTCAGTTTGGAATGGAATCACACTAACTGGTAGGGAATACCAATTCTGAGCAAAACATAGTAGAAACCGTAACGCCTAATGAAAGTTATATGAATATCAAATATATTAATCGCACGCAAAATATTAGTATTACCGCTTTCAACCATATATAGATTTTACCACTTTCACCGTAATCAGACCTGATAGTAAAGGACGATAAAGCCCATAAGCCTAATTTCAATCGTAGCGTTTTTAGGGTTTCTTACCCAAAGAGGAAGAAGACTTCGGTTATTTTTGATATCACTGCAGGATATAAACATCCCTTACAGACTTAGAACGGACTTTCCAAACAGGATTTGCATAATCACCACGATAGGCAGGCTGATTGGTACCCCTGAAATTTCCTCTTGGAAATCCATTTGCTACGTCCGCGGGATGACATGGGTTGACCCTATTCTAAACCGAAGATTAAACTAGTCCCAAGGTTACTAAGCCGAATGTGTACGATCACGTCGCGACATCAGGCGGCCATGACAGGATTAAAGACTAAGCCGGAGAAGTGACAGTAATGCTGACAGGAACGAGCCCTGCGGTGGATTACAGGGAGCGTTGGGACCACCAACGATACGAGACAACTGGAGACGGACTGGAAATAACTGGCGATTGATAGCAATCTGAAATGTTACTAATATGCAACCATTTCGCTTAGGGCGAATGCTACTGGAAAACAGCAAATGAGGCTCTTACATACAGTCCCGAATTCCCGAAGGCAATTCACCCGACAGAAATATTCATTTCACTTGAAATCCAAGGTAACCCTTACACGGGCCCCATGCATGGATGTGCTTAAAATTTGAATACAGTTTCATGTCCGCGAAGCATTGTAGAATACAATGTCAGCAAAATAATTCAAATTTATTTTTAAAAAAAACATGTGGTTGAAATTTGCACTCTGCCTGCTTCATTGACTTATGTTATCTGTCAGTTTGTTTCCATTCCACCACTTCATTTATTTTGAATTTTAGCTTACCGACTTTTCGTCAGCCTTTTGAATCACGGAGTAAACGCGACAAAATTTATATATTATATTACTGTCTATAGCTTGCGAAAATCTTAAAAAAATAACTATTTATGTATTCTAGGTAGGTATAATGGAGACTGTTACTGTAACCTGCTACTCTTGACGAGCAGCAAATTCTTACCACATATTTAGAGACATTCTAGATATAAAATATTATTTATTCTAGCTTACAAATTAAAGGGTTTTTCAGTAAATTAATTTTAATTATGTGGATTTTAAATACCCTCTGCCTTTGTAAGGTTTAACTGATGCACCGGCTATGTGATCCATTTCAAAACACAATAGTGCAAAAATGGACAGTTTTACATGCAATATTGTCTGTGACATGGTGGTAGATGGCCAAACGAACAAAGATAAATTACCTCCCACCAAAAAATACTGTAAAATATTACTATAAACTAAAATACTATCACCGTTAGAAACTCTCCGTAAAAATCCAAAATAATCAGATCCATGGTCTTACCTGAAACAAAAAATAAAAACGAAGCTTAATATAACACATAAATTTGACTAAATAAGTGAAAATAAATTAAGTTTCAAATGCACTAATTATTTACATAAATACGTCTGCATTTATTCAGTACATGGCATATCAATATAAAATAGAGCATCGATTAAAATATGTCAAATCTTTCAAAAGAAAACAGTCTACTAGAAATATTTATTAATTTTTTGTTGGGTACCACTTTCGAAAGAGCATCGAAAAGCTGCAATTAAATAGATATTTAATTTAACTGTCCTATACAAGATCTCATACATCATTCACTTTTAGCTCGAATACCTAAATGACTCACGCTAGAGTTCATAGGTCAAAACTTTGTCACGAAACGAATATCAACGTCTTTTGACTCAGCAACTTTGGAGTCAGCCAATCTATGCTATTTCAAAACCGTGCTGACGTTATGAATGCGAAAGCTTGTTCGATATCTAATCACAACTCGAGATCTGATCGGCGCATTGATTCTATGAGCTTTGATATTCAATCGATAAGGCAAATGGGTGACTCGAAGTCGATTCAATTTTTAAACAATAATAAGACCTTACAGATTAGAGGCTTAAACCTGTACACCTTGTAAATGGCGGATCAAATATCTCCAAACGAAACGAATAGAAAAGTCAGTTCAGCCCTTCAGTTAAATAAACTAGAAAACTGTTGTTGATATGTTCACAAGTGGATCTGTTCTAGCTAATAATGATGATGATTTTGAATCATACAGAGCGCGTGCCGTTCAAGCATCAACAATGTCCATGAATAACAATAACCACAATAGCGTCGATGTAACTACGTCATAGAACAAAACACTAGATAATGTAGGGACAGCACACGATGTATCGTGTCGTGTCGACGGATCGCTATCTGCCAACACTAGCTATGATTCCGGACTCGATTCAACTGTTGATTGTGTTTAAACAATATGTAGTGTCAATTATATCATGTTGATCGACAAGAAGACTAATTGTCAAGGGTATTTATTTACATATCTTCGTCACATAAAAGGTTTTTTATAAGTGCATTGTCAGATTCAATTTAATTTCATAGAATTATTAACCGGTTGAGTGGCTTTCATAACAACGCATAATTTGAAATGTGACGGACGGTTTTAGGAACGTCAAATTCAAGATCTTCCATCGGCTGTGTCAGATAAATTCTAAGGTGAGATATTCTGAAAAATTATGTCATAGTTTTACAGAACAATAAAAGTAACCAAAGCGAAGTCTTTGACAAGGGCTAGTTGAAGCTACGTCAGACTGAAAAGCGAAAATGCCATTCTCTAATTGGTATTTGGTATTTATGCCCCAGAAAGTGTCACAGGTGTGACCACGTGATATCCTGATGACGAAATGCATATAGACGTGAATACTAAAAGAAATCCAACAACAGAAGAAACTTAGCAATCTCTTGATAACACAAAACGCCAGCGATCCGTTGAAATGCAAAACGATACATCAACGGGCCACTCCCCCGTTCGGTCGCGTCAACTCCACCAACTATGACGACGTGTATCGATCATATTCGACGTGATGAGGCATACACGACACTCGCCACAGTTTGAGATTTCTATAACTTACTCATATAAAGCAAAAACACAAGATTGTTCTAACTTACAACGATCTCGAATGAAGGTGACATCCGCTCAGCTTCATTGAAAACTATATGTGATATATTGTAAGTAAGTATTATTCGCACGAAAAACTATAAAACAACAGATGAGATTCAATGTATGCTTATACCTTTTAACAACTTCGTATTAAACAAACATTCTGATAATTATGAACATTATCCAAAATTTATCAACATTATATGCTACACAGAGCCTTTGAAGTTGTGGTAAAAGCTAATGAAGAAATAACATACACGTGGACCCACAAAGGCAATTAGCAGTAGTCGAAACTCCAGTGTAAACCAGAGCAATCTTGCATCCATAAAAACACATACAACGACAGGATTGTTGCAGTAAGAAGGAGAAATAATATTAGAGATCTAATTTTCAGTAGCGGAGTCGTGTTTTCTTGCCTTCAAGGTAACATTCCGTACGATTATTCCACGCCCGCGCGTTTGGTGCCGACGCCTGTTACAATTTCGTCCCGTGGCCAATCACTAATGACCGCGCCCGGCGCGAGCGCACGATCTGTCCACGGTCGAGCAACACCCATTATGGTTATGCAAAAATTATAGGACGGCAAGTCGAAATTAATAAAAGTAATTTTGCATTCCGAGGTTCAGTTATAAACGTGAAGTAATCAAATTGAAGAAAATTACACATATATACGTAACACACTTTACGAGCGGTTTGGATATGAATACAGTAAAAGCTTCAACAATAATTTAAGCCTATAATAAGAATTAGAATAAAATGAAGTTCACTAAAACATAAAACAGACATGCAGAAACTCTATAGGACGTCTTTCTTGTAGTGATAAACAAAAATCAATAAATCAGGGGACACAAAGAAACGATATAGTTGTGTGGTCAAAACGGTACAGCTCATTTGCAACAACATTGCCTTGCATAATTAGGTTGACAAAACGTTCAAGACAAAACTAGACAAAAACAATTACAGCAGTCAAAACAGGACAAAAACTATTACCATTGTAATAAATGACAACGGTAAAGTTTAACACGTCCACATTAGTTACACACGCGGTGACATGCTCAAGCAAACCGCTAACGAAATAAATAGTCGCCACTTACGAGTACAAATCGCATTAGATAGCTTTTCAGTGTCCATACATTTTGACATAATAAATGCATAAAGGCAAAATATCATTGATGAAATTGATACGGCAGTAAAATCACTTCAGAGTGCTGGGATTTCAACTTTAGAATAGAAACACCCCATTTCCGTCATATTAGGGATAGTTCCAATGAATCTTGTGATAGCAATCTCCAGCAACTCGTCTGCTCTGAACTCGGTGGAATGTCGCGCAAAGATGGGTATGGATTCTTCAAAGGCTCGAACACAGGCGAAATGTGGCCTGCCTCTCGATATTTTAGATGTTACATTTTGGACAGTGTACGCTAGAGCTATTCTGGTTAATTCCGCCATCGCCATTCAAGTAACAATCCAGACGAACAGCACGGCTCCACCAGTACATATTCGACATCCCTATGGTTCGTACCTTTCGCTTCTAACTATATCACACGTACAGTCAGGCATCTTCGTAAACCAACGCGCACCATCGTGGGCCACATCGTCGCTTACCTTCAGGTGGAATCGTTGCCAAGCGTTGATCTATCTTCAGTGAAAAAAGTATGAAAAGCGACGTGGTTATGTATGGCTAATTCTGTCACGGAATGCTCGGTATGTGATACAGGTTATGTGGACTTGTGTTCAACAGAAAGCTTTTCCGCTGTACAAAGACAGAGTCAATACTGAAATTGATTTTTTAATTATTACTATAAGGTTTGTAATTAATTCTCATATTCTACAAAGCTGACCTCACAAAACGATGCACATTTTAAAATCAAACAAGATTGAAATCGATATCGATTACGAATGAATCTGTCTGGTCGGAAATACGCAAAAAACCGCGGTCGTAATACGAGATTGGACCGTGAGATTATCAAGAAAATATCAAGTACATTGACACTCGTGGATGGTCGAAATCAATGTTACGTCTGTCTGAGAAACGTCCGCTTATCAATGTACCTCGTTACTCGAGACCAATCAAAATTGAGATAAAAGATTGGACGAATTGACAACTGTTGATTCTGATGAAACATGTTGATCGAAAGCTGCAATCTAAGTTTATATGCACTAGACACTATCATAAATGATTCATTCGATTTCAAACATGGTTGGCTTGAAAATATAGAAACAGGTCAAAATAATTTAATAACAAGTCTGAAATTAAACAAAAAACTGCAGTTATGTATGTCGCAAAAAAAGATTTACAAACATTTATATTTGAAAGTTATGACCAAATCCAAAATTAAATCGTATGTACTATCAAATATTTAAAGTTTACTTATTATCAATAAATATAAGATTATGGTATTTACAGTACAAGATGTACGAGTATAAAACATACAAGGAATCCTTTAAAAGCTTAATTAGTAATCAAAATAAGTTTCGAGAACAACATCCGATGTTATAAATCACCAATTCTCTACTTAGAGGTTTCGACAGGTGGTGTGGCCAGCCTGGTAGCTACATTTCAGATATTTAAATTTGTGTAGGTATTTTCTTTAATTATAAACAGTTTACTAACCGGCTACGAAATAAGAAAATTCATATTAAGAGGGAACAGCAGATAAAAAATTTCATATGAAATTAAGGGTTTGGGATATAGCTGTTTTCTCAACGAAACGTTAGCCAAATTCAATCATTTTGATCTTATTCTCTTTATCAAAGAATAATCTAGGCCCGTTGGTTTTGCTTTTTTCAATATTTTGTCTACAATTAGAATTATGGGCATCTCAAAACTCAAAATTTCAGAAAAAATTTCTTTCAACTTATGGTACTCATTATTTAGAGTAAACGTAACATTTTCAGAAAAAACAAAACCAACGGGCCTAGATTATTCTTTGATAAAGAGAATAAGATCAAAATGATTGAATTTGGATAACGTTTCGTTGAGAAAACAGCTATATCCCAAACCCTTAATTTCACGGCAAAACTAGGCAAATACCAAAAAAAGCTTCAACTGTCCTTCTCGCACAGTTCGGTTCGGGAGGCAGGGTACACTATATCACAACTATATACTGTGTATTATATGTATAATAATAAAGTAAGCATGCATTAGTGATGTCAATAAGCTTTATCGATTTTTTCGACTAATAGTGGTGGGAAAAATATATCGATAGATACCCTTTCTCGAGCTATAATGGTTTTACCTGTTAGTTTTAATGTTTAGATTGATCTAAATAAACAAATATAAAGACAAATAATTCTAAGGAAATTTATTTTATCTCTAGAACAGAACATTTTCCCTGAAATTCTTAGTTGTTGTTACGTTTTGTTACGTGTAAATAATTAAATATGATTTATGAATAAGTGACTTATGTTTCAAATATTTTTTTAATGTTAAAGTTCGAGTCGGACTCGCATACAAAGGGTTCCGTACCACTGTAAAATATCTAAACAGAAAAAAAACACAGAAAAAACATAACATTTATTGCATGGACATCCGTTTATTTATAACTTTTTTAAAAGCTTTTTTATATTATTTTTTGTTATTTATTATTATTGAAAGTCTTGAGAGAGAACGAGAAGTTATATGGACATCGCATGTACAAATCGCTACGGAGACTATATGACCCGACACAGATATCCCGGAGATCAGCCAGCAAGAGCTTGAAATGGCTCTCCAACAACTCAAAAACCGGTCAAGAGCAAGTCGGACTCGTGCACCGAGGATTCCGTACAGAATATGAATTAATGACATACTGAAAATCATAAATAATAGGTACGGTAATATGCACCCAACAATGCTCTACCGAAAATGAAATTCTAAACTAAATTACATATTACGAAGTTAAGTTTGTAAACATTAAAAAATCAATTTTACTGTGCTACAATTAAAAAATTCAGATTTATTCCTATGGTTGTGCTGTAAAACCTTTCTTCTTGCCAAATTTCAAGATATTAGGTCTAATGTTTAATGTTTAATGTTCGTTTATTTGCTATTAAAGTTACATAAACTGTGCAAAAAGTATATACAAAACATAAAGGACAATAATACTAAAAACTAATCCTAATAACTAGAGACGGAGTCAAATAATTTACAAAAAAACTCTTTTATGTCATAAAAAGGTCTACTTATTAAATATTTATACAATTTATTGGAAAATTCATTTAAAGTTTTACAGTTTTTTATGTCATTATCTAGATTATTAAATATTTTTATGCTATTAAATTCTAAGCTCCTATGGTAATTCATATATTTCGTCGTAGGAAGAACAAGTCTGTTAATATTTCTTAAATTTAGATTATGTTGATCTTTCCTGCATTGATAAGTTGACTTCCTAGAGAAAACATATTTTGCCGTCAGATATATATACAGAGATATAACTGTTAATATTTTATGTTCGATAAAAAGTGGTCGGCAGTGTTCAAGCGGAGGTGCACCTGCTACAATTCTTACAGCTTTTTTTTGAAGTATTAGAACTGATTTTATTCCAGCACAGTTACCCCAGACCTCAATACCATACCTAAGAATACTGTCAAAATATGCAAAATAGACCATTCGTAATGTCGAAGAGTTACATGTCGATGACAAATTCTTTATTGCATAGCATGCACCGGCTAATCGTTTTTGTACATTTTCTATGTGAGAGGTCAACGGGAAATACCCTATAGGTTTTGGTTCCATTGCATTTCGTACGGAAATGGTCTAAAATACAGCTATATATTTCCAGAACTGCCCAGTTTTCATATATGTTAGTCTATATCAGCTTCTAAATAAGTGTGCCAAATTTCTAAAGTGTATGTATGTATGTTTGTCCTCGCATATATCCGGAACTACAAGTTCGATTTAAATAATCCCTTTTTTGTTTGTATTATTAAACTTAGGAAAGACTGCAAGTTTCATCAAAATCGGTTCAGTAGTTTTTGAGAAAGGGAATGTTAAGTGTGTATTAGTTAAATGTTTGTTACCTCAGAACTTTTGACTTGACTGGGTGAACCGATTTGGATGATTCTTTTTTATTTGAAAGCTGGTGCTTCCCGTGTGGTCCCCATTTCAATTTGGTCTGGTTTGTAGAATGGAATCCATGAGAAAACGATATACATCCTTAATAAAAGTAGACTTATACGACAGTTAAAGTTGGTTTCTAGTTCTTTTTGAACGCTTTAACTTGTTAGTCCTTAGACTCTAGCACTCTATGTACTAAAACACCTCTAGGTCACCTAGAGTATCGTTGGAAGACGAACGTTCGGATATGGTGAAACTAAAAGGTTTTCTTGTTGACTGTAGACCCCTAAAATGGCAAAGTCATAATTTATGTTGTATTTATATGTGATAGGTACTTACTAGTCAATTATATCAAATACAACCACAGTGTGTCGAGACTAAACCAATATGCGCCCAATAATTGCTCAAAACGTGAAAAAAGGGTTGACGCACGCTCACGTCAAGTTTATTATAATTTTGAAAAATACACTCTAGCCAAGCGTAGAGCGATGACTGACGAGGCGAGGGGTAGCGACTATGCGCAGCGCGGGGGAGGGAGGCCGCGTTGGGAGTGAATGCAGCGTTATTTGTGTGAGTGAAAGCATGTGAAAGGCTGTATGTGTGCGTACCGAATCGCGACAGCAATAAAATATTGAAATACCTACTATTCTACAGAGACTTTGCTTCATATCCCTCTTAAGATAGTCACAGACTTCATCGAAGAAAGGGTCAACAAGGCAAGTAGCAAAGAGGAAAAGTGACTGAAAAAATTTTTAACGCCGATAAATGCATACAAGCAAGTCCTTGACCTGACGTTGAAGACCCAGAAAAGATAGCTTGGAGACGCTGAACGCAAGTAGCTTGTGGCCTGTCATTATGGCTTTCCATGTGATAGGCAAACCAGCTAATGATGATAATGGGTATGAATGTTAATCAGGGCTTAGTAACAGGGTATAGAATTTGTAGGTGCCCAAGACCTTCCCGATAGTTATAGAAAAAAGTATCTCTATGTTTCAAACCATGAAATGTTTATTGGTAAATATAACGATTTTGTATCCACTTCTCTGACTAACACACTTTTGATTGTTAACAGTTAATTTCATATGTCAACGTCTTAGCTTTTGTGCTCGATTCTTGAAGGAATACAGTAATTTTCGTCTCTATTTTTATGGCAACACTTAAGTGAGTTATTATTCCGCGCATACGCGATCGTAGCGGACCATTGACGAGCGTGCGCCATTACAATCAATTACAAACAACGTGCGCTGGCGACGACGCGTCCTGATTTCCACCCTAATTGCTCAGTACGCACGTACATGTGTGCGATTCGCTAATCGTTGGGTCACTAGTGTACCTCTACCTTGGATGTAGCTGTTCATTGATAGGGTCAGTAATTTCCTTGAAACTTACGATGGTAATCCATCCATGTGGGATCAGGTTCTTTATTTCCTTTCGTCTCGTTAAAAGTTGTGAAAATTATGTTTATCTGTAAATAGTATACACTAAACTACACAGAATTGAAATTAGAATCAATAAATTAAAATTATGCAAAAAGTACAATTTGCCCGATTTGGATTTTGTAAATCCATTCTTAATATTATAAATGGCAAAGTATAAGTTTGTTTGTCGTTCCTATACGTCGTAACTAAGAGCCAGAATGACTTTTGTTAATATTACCCACGGTAGGGAGATACTTTAGATATCCTTCAATCAATTTGTGTCTATTTGTGAAATTTGGTTGTTGAAGTCAGTTCGTATATAAAAACGAGGGTGGCTATATTCAACAGTGGTCGTTTTCAGGAATTATAGTCAAATTGAATACAAATGAAATGACCCAACCATTTTGCATAGTATTATCAAATACAATCTATAAATGATCACAAGATAGAAATATATCATACAAATCTAAACTATAATTCTACTAATAAGTAAGTATAAGTCAGAAATAGATCTCGTTAATTGCTTCATCTCATCAGCTCAGAGTTCCGAGATCGAGTTTCATGCGCGCGGGCACATATTATGAAGCCCGTTAACATCTATAAATGTCCGATGAAGAGATAAACGGTTAATTCAATTTTTACTTAAAAACATAAATCGACGACGGCATCACGGCACATACAATTATACCTCGGAACAAGTTTCCGAGAGTCCGTGCGCAAGCGCATCACTCATAGTCAGCAGTAGTCCGCTATCGATAAAACAATTTAAGATCGCATTTATATAAAAAATAATTAATTTTTCATGCAAATGTTATAGTCTTCCGCCAATTAACGAAACCCCCGACGGGTAATATAACTAGCGACTATTCTTTAGATCAAAAACTAGAAATTTTTATGTCTACCTCTTAATATATAACCTGTTGAAAGACATATGCCATAAATAATACCGTGGGCTAGCAAAATGATAGCACACCTGCACCTCGCAGCGAACCATCACAAACAGATTAACAAATCACAGGCTGGTAACACTGCATGGTATTTTATTAGAGCGAATTAATCGTCTTATTTGTAATGTAAACACGTCGTACGAAGGAGTTGCCAACATGAAAAATCGGTTCAGTATCCCACGCCGTGTCCTGTGTTTATTATTTTAATGAGAGTGCGGACGGGTCGTAAAAGTAGTTTTATTGTGGATAGGGATAATAAATCTTGCTATCCGGTATATAAATTGGGAGTGAGCTTAACGTGCATCCGGAATGGTCGAATTAGCGACAGTAAAATAGAACGGTAGTGCATATCGATGCGATGCGATCTCATCCTCTACAACTACGTCATTTCTATGCGAATGGTTCCACTAGGCTAAAATCTACACGAAAATTTATTGACTAATTAACAAATGCTTGTACAAATGTATTCAAACCCCTTTTACAGCCTTTTATTTAAGATGTAATTTGTCATTCTCGACGTAGCTGTGTACAAACATGCAATAAATCTTAATCAAATTAATGGCATACGACACGCAGGTACAAATAAACTACTAATGAGATATACAGTCATGGCATAGTGTATAATTTAGTAGCATCAAATCAAAGAGACATAAATAGTATGCAGTAAAATTAGTTAAAAGTAACAGTATCGTTTCATTTAAAACTAATAACAATGCAACATTCAGCGCATCTAAATTAAATTGGTTGGTGGTAGATTATTTTTGTATGTCCACCGAGCTAGCCACAACAACGTTATCTGTACCATCAAACAGCAGTTGCAGCGTAGCCAGTCCGTCATTAACTTCTTGCTTCTGTGTGACCTCGCTTCTATATATGGCCTTATCGTCACTTATCAATGGTCCTAACGTAAAGCCAGCAGCAGTACCCGAAGTAATCACCATCAGCCTCGCGTGCTCAACAACCATATGTCACAATCAACGGCATGGCTTTGAGCATGCGGAATGAGTGTTAAGATATCCCTTTACGAGATGTTATACAATTTATACCCTTATCTTAAGAACATCAGTTTTAAACTCTCTACAACACAAACGACATTTAGATCAATAAAAAACTATAAATGTCCGACTGTTTCAAGTTTAATGTCATTGTTTCTGCACTTAACAACTCTGGGCCAACTTCCTGAGAAGGTCGATGTGCACCATCAGGGTGCAGTACAATGACGCGTTATGAATCCTGTTGGGGTTGCCGCGCTGGGCATGGTCGCTGCGGTGAGGGTCCCGGACTTTTTCTATGTCATTAGGACACGTGTCGCGTCTTTATGGGAGAGGCTGATAGCCTCAGACAATGCCATTCTTAAGGCTATGGCAAACGGGTCCAGTCCTATTTTTAGCTTCTGGCTTCATTCAAACATTCCTTCAAAACTTTGGTCAAATATTGTGTAAAGGCGGACATTACGTTCATAGCAACCGTTTGAAGCCTCTTGACAGCGCCAATGTATTACAGCAGCAGTATCCGAAGCCGTCAGCTTCGCGTGCTCCGCAGACATCAGTCACAAACAACTGAGATATACGAGCGGCCCGGAGGCAAGCGAATTGGAACAAACGTTAGTTACCGGCCGGCGGCAATCACCCCGCGTGAATTATGAACGCAGCTGCCGAACAATTATTGAAATTAATATTGAAATTGAATTCGTTTTGAAAGTAAGAAAACTAAGCAAAAGTTATGAAACGCTTCCATTATAGTTCGAACTACAGAAATAGATTAAAACATTGCAATAAAAAGGCAATGAAATTTGATGATGAATAAACTTTTAGCAGAAGAAAATTACGTTTGTAAAAAAGCAATGCGCTCAGTAGTATTAAATGTTTGGATCAAAATTCAAGCTGTAATTGCCCACTTTATAATATAATATACACACTACACACTTGTGACTGTGATTGGTTAAATCAGTATGCATTGTTGAAAGATAAGCAGTTGAAGGTGGTACAAAGGCGTGAGAAAACGCCTCTGCAGTGGGCGGCCGTAAGATGTAATTACGACTATAAGATAATACTGCATCTCCTGCCTAGATTGAAGGTTTGAAGTGCAAAACATCTGTTCTGCCTATCAGAAACTCTTCCTACTTTAACTTATATAATAATTTAAGATTAAATAACTTGGGCTAAGCTTCAACCTATATAATCTTGCATTAATTATTTACCAGTTCAGATACGATCAATTCGAATTGTATATCTTAAAATTGCACTAGAATTTTAGCTTTAACATATACTTCAAATAAAAATGATATTGTTTTATACGATTACTTTTTAATTATTCGCTAAAAAGGTTTTAATGAAAATGAGCTTCGTTTCTATTAGACTTTACAGGAGTATTAATAAAGCGGCATCTGCGGTCCAGTTGTCTGAGTGTTACTCTGACGCGCAACACAAGCGGGAGGTGCCGGGTTCAATTTCCGGTGGGGACATGGTCAAATATCACTTCGGCATTTGAGACATTCCCCAGTTTGTTTATGCATGACATTGCAGGTTGAATCACCTGAATGTCTGACAATATTATTCCGTGAAGGCACCTGTAAAATCCATCTGTAAGATCCAGGTTGTTGTCTTAGCAAAGCAAAGTTAGAGGTATCCGGACGGCTTGATGAACTTACAGCCTAATACCAAAAATTAGGGTACAGACCCCTCTGGGTTGGAGGGTCAGATTGCAGTCGCTTCCGACAAAACCTAGTACCTACTTAGGGTAAGTAAGGTAGCCGATTCCGATTAAGAAACGAGATAAGGCTAGGGTAATGATGATTTCCAAGAAGAGTATTTCCATAAACACAATGACAAAAGGAAATATGACCACATTATGTTCGGTGCCACCGATAGAAAAACATAGTGTATTCTAAAACTGAAACGGCACACGGCCACTCAAATTTAAACTATACATATTCGCTGTGAAGATTCGCTTTGTGCACAACAATTACGGAGCAATAACAATCAAAGTTTATGTCTACACAAATATAGACGATGTGCCGACGACACCGCATTGTCGAGGCATCGCCTTATACAGAAACTTGATCATTTATCTTTATCTACTTCGATCCGTTGCTAGATGATGTCTGTCTCATCAAATCAATGTGAATTAAATACTTTAAAAAACAAAACTTGTAAATGAATTTCAACGAGAGAATAAATGCTACTCAAATGTTCACAAACACAAAGAACAACAAAATTTACCAAAACAACAGTTCAAAATCGAAAGTCATCAAGTTGCTACAAAACCAGAAACGTAATGTTACTCGAGTGTAATTTTCGCTGACAATTAAAACGTTTATATGAGAAAACCTCTCAACACATACTGGCGCCACACAGTCGGTAATGCCTTTGGTTAATTCATAAGGGCACGGGTTTCCATTGCTGGACGGACGCAATGCAAGGGGTCCATGCTTCCGGGTTTCCTTATGAGACCGTATTACACTTTAAATGGTTGCTTTAATAACCAGTGCCGTAAATATGTAATTGACTACGACAAGTCATGTGCATGGTTGAAATCTCGAAAACAGAAACCTTACACACAAACTTAAGGGATACAATGTAACAGCAACAATCACATAGAAAGAGAAATATACGTTTGAAACTTGTTCTAGCTTCACCGACAATAATGAAGCTACTCATACATACATCGTTAACTACAACCGTTAACGTGCGTTTGCAAAACCATTCGCAGCTCTCAAACTTCAAGAATAACTCATGACTGTATTCAGTTTTACAGCTGCAAGGTCAAGTAACAATACAGTCGTCGTCATAACTTGGTGGTTAAGAATCTGCTCATTTTAATGGTCCATATAGGATTGGAATAAAAACGCTGGCCGTTTAGAAGTCGTAGCAGGACCGACGGCGCCGGCGCCGGCTATTCGTTTTGTTGCTCCCAACGCGCAAGCCGGGGGAAATTATCATATTTCATTGTAACACTCGCGCTTGACGTTTATGGGAGGCGCGTCCGATTCGATCAGCTTCTTACTAATTTTGGAGAAATTTTAGCATTACCATCAACACAAGTATCTTCCATTTTGAATCCATCATATCAAATATCTACTACTGACTTTGCATTGTTAATTATTATATCTAAATCGATTGAAGAAGTTAAACCGAACCATAAATCAATTACATTTTTTAAATTATTCTCAGTAGCAACGGCGCATATCATGCATGCGCGCTCAATCCCATTCTTAGCGGCGGTCGAGTCGTCGACTTGGCAGAAAAAATGTTGTTCTCCTAATATGGACCTGGGTACGTGGTCGAACACTACTGTTCGCGATTATCTCACGGCCTGCGCTACGGGGTCATGTGGGAACCAAATTGTGCTTTTGTAAACAACTATAACAAACAGTCATGAATTGTACGTTCGCGGGCAGATGGCAACGATAGCACTTTAAACAACAACAAGAAAAAAGCTAGATCATGACACACGACACAAGATTTGTAACGGGTTGCACTAAACGCAAGTCCCCTTAAGGTAATTACACAAGTTCAGACAAATTATATCCCCGGTAAAGATCGTAAGCGCTGCAATTTAATACTATGTTGTTCTGTAACTTCAATTATGTTGGAGTTATAATTAAAATAGACAACAAACTGCCTTTTAAAATGCATTGTACAGCGTTTAGAAACGATTATGCCTTCTGATCTTTCGTATTCCGATGTCGCATCGTTCGATTAATCATTTCAAGCTGACAGATTGATTCAACATGAGTAAGCGATAGATGTAACAGCCGTTATTGGAAAACCCTTGTTTATATGGAATTAATAAATAGTAGAAACTTACGTACCATGGAAAGGACAAGAAATCAAATAGATATTTATGTTCGACTGATAAAAACAAACTCACATAGCTGCGAAGGTATTTGCCTTAATCAAACAGAGGAAGCAACTAATTGACGTTGCGCTTGCCAGCTATTAGTAGATACAGTTTTCTTTTAACAAGATACGTGAATGCAAAAAGTAAAAACACAATCAATGTTTACCAAGAAATGTGATTGTTAGAGCAACCTCTGCAAAGATCGTTTTCATAGCTTTGGCTATTCATCAATTAAAAAGAAAGCAGTTATTGATTAAGACGCGATTCCAATTATCTGGTTACAAACGTTGCAACGTTTTACTGAAACTAACACGTTTAAAAATTATTTAATGAATGACACTGAAATCTTGGCTCATCCAGATAAGGGCATGGGAGGGCATCCAGTTTGTGGAGTTGGGTCGCGTTATCGAGATGGTAGAGACGACCCATAAACGAAAAGGAACCGGTTCCGAGTTATCGATGGCGAGCCGCGATAGGGGTCGAGGCGCCTGCCCGACGACCACCGCAGGCAGAGTAATTGGGCACCACGGGTCTTCACACCATCCGAGAGCACACTAAATCGATGTACAGGATCGATCTTCACATTCCACTATTGTTCAGGAGCGTAAAGATATTAACGACCTCGAAACAAAAACTCAGTGCAGATGATTACTAAAAAGCTACATAACCAAAAAAGGAATCGTTAAGGAGGCTATTAGCGTTGACAACAGAATTTTTGCTAAATGAATAAACCGTCAAAGTACAAGGTAAAATTTTAAAATTTCTCGTTTCAACATTGTAGATACTTTGAAACAGGCACTAAAATTTAAGACATTTACATTTAAATGTTATCGAGTGCGTGTATACCCTAAAGGCTCCAAATAAAACGAGACAGAAATGGTGGTTACACCAATAATTTAAGGCACTTGACATTCAAAATGGAGAATTCGAATCAACGTTATTAATGGTCCGTAAGAATTCGGAGACGTTGGGTTTAATTGAAATAGTTTTCATCGATCTGTTGCGAGACTACTCCTTTATCTTCTGGAACTGCTAAAAATAGCTGATAGCTTTATGCGTCGTTATATCTGAACAAAAGCAGTGGATCATGATATACGTTTTTGTAACAGAAAATACAAATTCTTTTGACACATTTTTCACACTTTCATACGTTTGCCCACAAGACGCGTAAGAGATTTTAAACGAAATTATTTCAAAATATTTTTACATTGTTAAAGACTACGTTGATTATAATTAAGGATGCAAAGTAATGCTGTTTCTTTGGTCTATTCTTTCCGAACGTCTTTCAGAAAGTGGCGTTAGGATTAGCGACGACACAATAAATAATGATCGATTAATTGCATCAAAAATCGTAGCAGTGAACACACCAGCGATGCGAAACTTCATCGTTGCCTTTTCGCCAATCCTCATCTGCGGTACCACTCTTTATTCTTCACCCATTAACTCTATGCGAAGTGTGACTGCGATCAACACACGTGTCGGACATGAATAAAGCCGTGCGAATGTTCGGCTGATACATTGACAAAAACAATTTCATTACATCGGCCATCGACCGAGTCAACTCGTCCCAAACCGCCAATTTCAAAATGATCGATTAGTTTTTTGTGCGTTTATTTATTGCTTTCAATATCTACTACTTATTTGCTAAAGTACTTACACGAGTGGAACGGTCCATTTTTGGTCAACTTCTCTTTTATACTTTCGATAACATAATTTTAAAACACTATAAAAAACGGCTGAACGTAAAAACATGAATTCCGCTCGCGAGCGCAAGATAAAACGCTATAAAGGAGGACTTACTATGTAGGTAGACGCTATAATTTAACGTTAGTTATTTAAAAGAATATTGAGTGCCTATTAAAATAATAATAACCAAGATGTTATCTTATATCTCAGTTGAACAGTCTTGACAAAGTTGACGTGGCTGTCACTTAAGGAACAGTTATTACTGGCTATCGGTGTAAAGTAACTCGCTATAAAATTTACTATTTCTTCGTAGTCACTGATCTTCTAGAGAAATTATATGGAACCGTTTTGTCCCGGGCGTACATAGAACATGATTATGACATGATAGATATATCAGCAACACAAGTACTCTATTGTACATACACTTGATCAGATTACCCTACTTACCTCATACATCACCTAATCGAAAATACTCTATAATCTCTATGATGTGACTAAGGGGAAATTCTAGGAGACGGACATTCGCATCAAATCACAATCATCTTATGTCAATCAGTAATCTACCTTCGAGGGTCGTAAATATGACATCTATTGAACAAATCTCCCCATGGAAAGTTCATAAGTCGTGACAATTTAAGGATGCTCATATTCAGCAGTGGACTTACGCAGTCGATAATGTTAATAAAATTTGCTCTTCTGGTGCACGCAAGTCGCCTGTCCTACTTGACAGAAATCAACAATAACGTCGATCGAGCCAGGACTGCTCCTATGCTAATGAGGGCAGCAGTAAAAGTCACATTACGTTTATCAGCTCTGGGGACAATTTCACTGTTTGGTTCGTTGACCCAGACGTCGCGGAATCTAGCGACGATGTATTTCGGTCCCGAGTCCGGCGGATGCGCCATAGGCTTCCTCGCAGTAAATCCCCACCAACGTATAAATAAACCAGACGCCACGGACAGGGTTCACGAGTACAGCTTGCGATTCGGGAAACCAGCAAAAATTTCGGTAAAATAAAACTGTCAGAATTACGAGTAGTCTTTAAATGGGATACACACTGGCTGAGAGCACGAGTCCTGCAAGTCTTATACTAAGATTTCTGAAATTTACACTGGAGTTTTCTGACGAATTACCTATACCCCGCACTTGACAGTACCTTATAAGTATCGAAAAGCGAATGTACTGTCCTTAGAAGAGAAATAGTCATATACAATACATAAGAAAGCCCGAGAAAAAAAAGCCATACCATCAGGTTTTCCAAAAGGTTGATAGTGGCACTAAATCTTGTTAATTAATCGGTGTATAGAAACATAATGAGGAAAAGTACAAGTCTAAAAAAGGGTTGTGTTTAGGATCTCGCATCCTACAGGTGATGCTAAACTAGCACAAGCTTTGTCAGTAGCGTTGTAGTCATAAGATAAAAGCGGTCATGTCTGCCACCAACGGGAGCCGAAATGAAAATAGAATATGAGCAACCCTAATTCAAGCTACAAGCATAAACATCGCGAAGACTTTTACGAGGGGCCGATAAGGCCGCCCTTTATGACACCACCGATTATACTCATTCAGCGAACTGCAACAAGTGCCATTTTAACGAGGCCTCGGATATTAACAACATTGTAGAGACGAACCGCTTCTGATTAGAGTGGACAGTAATCAGGGCGTATCAAAGAAACACTGATATAATTTTAGTGTCTACCTAGAATCTGAATAACTAAGTTTTATACCAGAAATCCTGCTCTGAAATGGCATTTACGATACGATTACTAGAGCTTTACTAATTGTATCGATCGATATAAGCACAAACGATAATTGTGCAGACATTGTGCGTTTGTACGCAAACGCAACACGTTCTAGTAAAGTAGTTACTTAATTACTAGCGAGAACACAATTAAACCTGATGGAATTATTATCATAATCAGTGTATTATTAATTCATTAAGTTTATCTATCCACGAAAGGCTGTAAGTCTTTCGCTATTTTATCTCACACTTTACGGAATGAGTTGGATGGTTGAGAGCTTACACGGAAGCCGTCATTTTTAGGGTATAATAGGGTCGCAAGCTTGCTCACAAAGATGTCTCCAGACAATGAGCCAAGGCAATAGCTAATATATGTTAGTATATACCACCAACTAAACCAAGAAGGAAAACAAAACATGTAGTTCATTCTCAAAGACACAAAAATTGGGGTCCAAAACGTGTTACGCTTAAAAAATAAATGAAAAGCTTAAATAAAGAAATCATGTCACCGCAAACAACTTTAATCGTATAGTACCTATTTGATGTTGCGGTGTGCGTGGGATTCACACCGCCAATAGGACCCTCACACCCGCCTAATTAAAAGGATTTTGTTAGCTGTCAACGAAGATAAAACCTCCTTTTGATGACGCCGCCGCTGCGCTCACTGGCGCCCACTCCCCAAAACGCGCTTCAATGATGATCGTCTTTATTGAATTCGTTTTATAGTGCGAGGATTTTGACTCAACTAAAGATTCTCAAGAGTACACTATTAAAAAAGGAATTTTCGAATGTAAGTTTCGAGATTTGGAGCAAGATAAAATTAATGGTAAAACAAAAAGTTAATCACCCTTTCCGAAATACAATTGTCAAACACACTTAATACAATGTTTTTTTTTTTACAGAAATTAACATCATACTTTTATTGCAACGTAAGTATGATATAATTTCAACATTCGATTGCATTAAAAGCAAGTGAACTAAATTACAATTTTAAAAAATCCATTCCATTTTATGTCGATGCCTAACAACAGCTGATACTCTTTAAACTGCTGAAACTGACTTTAAAACAATTTAAGAAAGAGATTAAAAGAAATACAATCAATATTGACAAAAATGTTACGTTGTAAAAGCACAAATTAAAAACTTCAAATGTTTTAGAAAACCGTTGATAAACTTAAAATTGCTTTCGAACAAAAAATCACAAGATTCAAAAGGTCAATGTGAAGCCGACACCGACAAATACAAACAGAATGCAAGCGGCGTCGTTAAGATTGACACGTATCAATTTCAAACAAACAGCAACTAGTAGTGGAACGAATCCAAACAAATGATTAGCAACTTAGGAAGCCGCCATGCTAACAAACATAAATTGTTATTCGATTCAGCAAACAATACCTTTGATAAAGCAAACAGTAAAATACCGGTTACAGATAATGGTGAATGTGAGATCATAGTGCAACATGCGAGAGGTAATACCAAATTAACAACTTCAAATTAAGACAAGTGTATTGAAATTAATGAAAAAATATAGGAATGGAAATACATGAATAAATAATAATTGAACTAGTACAAAACCCACTGAATATTGCCTATTTAGTAAGTTATCGAAAACTAAAAGGACTTTAAAATATATATTTAAATCTCTTTGACTTTAAAGCAAAAATAGTTCAATACAATGATCATTTGTGATGTTTTAGGTCAGATTTTAAACCTGTGCTAAATTGCTTGCTTTCAGGACAGCAGCGTCACTGCTACGAAGAGTTAGAAGACACACAGCATCCCTAGGGTGACTGCGGGAAGATATGATTACCTACTGAAGTGGCGTATTATTAAGATTAGAAGAATATAAGTACTAACATAGCTAATAGGATTTAACTAGCTAAAGTTGATCATATTTGTAAATAAGTTAAATGAATAAAGTTTTAAAGTGTAAGTTAAAATAAAAGAGGATAGCTTAACAAGAAAGTAAACTCAGAATAATATTAAAATTCTAATAATACAGAAGACTGATTCAAAATTGGTAGTGTAATTATTAGACAGATGAATGGCTATGAAGCAGGCTCACAAATATTCGTAGACGATGTCATTTTGATTAGAGACAAATGTACACTCAATTGACTCTAGTTGTGTATCGCGCAGTTTACAACAATAATAATAAAGCTCACTAGGCTTACGTAATCCCGTTGGTATTCAAACTTGAAAGTTTTGTCTGGCTTTTGACCTGACAAGTCAACTTTCATCTAGTTTCAAAGAAAGAGAACCCTTTGACTAGGCGACGTAAAAGATATGTGGTATGGTCAACATGCAGATGCAGTTGATTACTTGAAACCAATACAAAATCGAAGGACCATTCCTCAAGATCACGCACAGTATCTCATTGTCATGCGTGTATATAATGAATGACATATGGAGGTGTATAAATAACACGAGTTTTACGTGGCGGTGAGAGCTTGTGTAGGTACGTTTCACAATGGGGCTCTAACGAAAGGATTAGGTCCGGTGTCGGGGTTTGTTAATGAGACCTTTTGTGATGCGCCCGCGCAGACGCGACAGGAAATCATTTATTTGAGCGTAACCAATGGGCATTTCCATTTTTTTCTATCCTCAATTTATAACGCGTTTAACATTTATTTTGGAGTCGTTGAATTCACGCCTACACTCTCTAAATGCTATAACAAACTCGTTTTATTGCTTTCTTAATTCTGTTGTTGTTAATACACGAATTCCGGGGAAGCTTATCCGAACTTGACTTAGGTATTTATGTGCTATCTATATCTAAATCTCCTGTCTCGAGTGTAGTTGGTAGTTGGCTCCAGACTATCCCATTGCAAGGTTTTTGCACAAGCTGCTCATCAGAGCGAGTAACGACCGAGATTACGCGGTTCCGATACTACACAGACTGAGACTACTGTATACGGAACATAAAATAAGTTTAACAGGATCAACCTACCGTGTAAATGATATGACAATTGAGAATTACAGAAACGCTTGTGTTACCACGCCTTTCTATTTTACGCTGTGTAAAAGTTAAATATATCAGCCGTATAGTTAATTAATTCTAGTTATAGATGTGTTAATATAACCCTTATACCTATTAATCTTTCAGAGTTAGTAAATACCTTTACAGAAATTTGATTCTTTTGCCAAGCTTTATTCCTCATTTACGACAGCCTGTCAAATGCGTGCGACCTGATATTGTAAAATTATTTTTCTTAGGTCTATTAATATACTACTGCGAATAACGCTAGCTAAAGGCATTTTTCCACAATTAGGGAAGGACTTAGCAAAAATAAGTATGTTATAATATTCAAACCAAAACATTTCATTCAAAATGGACCATCACAAATCTTTGAAATCATTCGACTGCCAATATCCGAAAATATGTCTTTAGCTAGTCGAGAGACGCTGTTTCTGATCCAGACATAATATGATTTTCCTGAATAATGATCTGTAATGTAAAAGCCGTGAGGTATTATGTACTGATGATTGCCTTCCCTGTGATACAACACAGACAGCGTTCCCCGAAAGCTCACGTCGGAGAGGTACACCGGCGCCTGCCGTCAATCAAACTGACTGACAGATATCATTTCTGGCGGGCTCCCTAATAAAACAAGCGAGACGAGAGTAAACTATACAGATTCTTTTATAGTCCAATATAAATAAGGTTGATACGTTTCTGTTGTTAACTTAAACTATTTCGGTTGTTAATACAAATGAGACGTAGAAATACAAAGTTAATATTTTGAGGAGAATGCAAAATTACGAGAGGTTTAGAATCAGTTTCCTGTGAGACCTCAAAAAGTCTTTTAAACTTAGAGACAATTAGATAAAGTTGTTAAGATAAAATTTACTTTACGAATGTTTTGAAGAATATTTACAAAGGTCAGAATCAATTAAGAATTACGATAGAAACAGACTGATGAGTCAAAAGATTGATCAAATATATGGAATTCATATCTGAGTCAAAACGAAGTTGAACAGAAACTTTGATAAAGAAATAGTTGGACAATACATCAATTGCAAATATACTTCTCATCAGAAAAATCGGAACTTGCATGTTTATGTTTTGTAAGGATTATCAGAAAAACCTATGAAAATTTAAATTGAATTTAGAACATTAACATTAGGATTTGAAAACCTCATATTATTCACTATTAAACGACATTTGACATATATATCTAAATATACACATTTTTCTGATTATACATAAACATGCAAGGTGTTGCGATTTTTCTGATGAGAAGTATATATTAACGTACTGTCAGTCTTAAGGATGAGTCTGGAACTTTATTGTAACATCCCAATATATCCCAGACGTGCATCCAAAATATTACGACGACAAAACCGCCCTGTAGGTAAGCTACAAGTCATAAAACGCCATACAAATTTTAGGCCCATCATATGAAATATTACAGGTCGTAAACGCTAATGCGATTATATTCTTTACAAGAGGGATTGCGTCCTTTCAAAGCTTGGCCTTTATTATATATTCTGCAACGATGCCTTTTGAAGGATTTTGTTATGAGCTGTTACTATAGAAAATAAGTATAACATTGGTTTGGAATGAGAGTTAAGATAGTGTGAAATGGATTTTACCAATATTAACTGAAGGGCAGGGCAAGGTACATGTATATCTAAATGAATATGTAAATGTAAGAAATAATAATTTTGAGATGCAGCCCGTAAGTTCCGTTCCTATAGATTCTCTTGAAGAGAGATTTAACGAAGCAAACAGTACGTCAATCAAGCGCATCTATTCAAAACACAATGCAAACCAACATTAATCATACAAGAAATAAAAATATTGACACCGTATCATTGTGAAGGGCAGCATTAATGAGAACACAAACAAACTAAAATCATCGTATATAATTATTGTTATTACAATTTGAAATTAATTCAATGTGCGTAGTAACGGATCTTAGTTTCCGGAGGCGATAAAGTAAAAGCTTTCTTTTGAAGATGCTAATGAAAAACGCGCTCACGCATTCTATTGATGATTCTATTCAATTAGTATGTATAGGTGTTGGTTTTTTTATAAAGTTTCATTATGAAACCCTACAAGCAAGCAGCTAAGCTAACGAGCTTACGATTCGTACTTTAAAAAGTTATAATTTCTTAAACTTTCAAAGTATTTTTGGAGCACTTAAATATAGACGTGAACTGTGTAGGCTCACAGGCTAATAACGAAGAAATCAAAAGTCGCTTCAAAATAACACACCCGATTAGAACATCCAAACAAGTCATTGCCTACAGAACATTTTAGCCCAGTAACGGGACGGAAGGTACCGCGGAAACGCATTTCCACAAATCAGCCATAAATTGTTGTGCGCATCAACATATCATTACGTGGAGTTCAAGATAAGTGGGAAGCACAATAAATCTCGCAGTCGCCAATAACCAGTGGCATTTCCGTGGCTACAACTCGAGCAGTAATTATGTCCAAAATCGTTTTGCATAATAAATTGATACACAAAAAGGTAAGGAAATAGATGGAGGTACAAAAAGTTGGGTTATTCAAAAAAGGCTTTGATAATAGCCGCTCGGGATGGAGCGATTAGTGGGAAGTATTTACGATTCTATGATATTAATTTGTGTGCAGTAATTAACAGGCGCCTGCCCGAGGCTCTACTGCGAATTTAGGTATCGATAAATTAGTAAACCGATTCTCTGTTCATAAAGGTTTGAAATCATATAACCGCCGTATCCGAAAAAAGCTGATATTCTGTCATGTCAATTGTGAAGAATGAACAGTACGTCCGTTTTTCTTTATGACTGCAAAGGCTAAAAATTTCATCAGTAAATTGAAGGTCCACTTCAAAAATATAACATTCAAGCTCATGTCAAACATTGGACATACGCCACTGATGACGACATAGACAAAATCTTTTTTTGGATTTGCTGGAATAATTCACGGTAATCAATATAAGTAACACGAAACGAAACAATTATAAACTTTTACCAAAGCTTCTCAATTTACCAGTCTATCTGTTTATCTTCAGACTTTTCTAATGGAGTACTGTCCGAGCGATGTTTGTCCAAAATAACATCGTCGTTTGCTCAGGCGCCTATGTAAAGTCAAAACAGACAGTCAATATTTGCCAAAGCAGTCTGCGTAGCCGTAATTTAATTTTAGAAAGAAACATAATCTAAACTAATTTTGTACTTATAAATATGATTGAAACAGTTATTTGGTAGAACTGAAATAATTTTTTGCGAATGTTGACAAGAAACACTTTTAGAAGTAGTAACAGAAATACAATGGAAAAGAAGTATATCTTTATAACACAATTGAATAAATCTCAAACCGTCACAACTGAATATAACGATCGTCAGTAGCAAAGAAAAGGCTCCAGAAGAATGTAATATTACAAACGATCCCTAAAAGTAATTCAAATAACGTTATTTTATAACGTGAAATAATAACGAGGCAATTATCCACAGTTGCACATAACGAATACAACAAATTAGTCCCAAATCCTCCCATTTGTCATAAAAAAGACATTTATTTATACATTTCTGTTGATGAGATACCCGCACGTGTAAAAACATACGTTCATAGGGCACAAGGAGGCGAATTTGATTTATAGGCAACCAAAGCTCAATAATACTTCCCTTATTCGAAAATCAACTGTATTCTTTTTGACATAGGACTCGTTTAAAATGTAAGATATGAATATGGTAGTAAAACCGACGCAGGCGCCACAGGGCCGCCTTTTTTTAAATTTTATTTTACTTCGAGGTCGGATCGGAATACCGAAGGTTGAATGCAACAGGTATTTGAAACTAGTAAGCGTCTCATGGGGTTACTTATGTTTACAATGTGGACATTTGTGCTGGTGTAAATAAGAGAGACTGAGCGACTGATTATACAGTTGATGTTGAATTCAATCAATCATTTCCTCATTCTGATATCAGAATAAAGAGCTATTTAAATACCATAACATCCTAAATCAAAAGTCCGCAAGAAATACGAATGTCACATAAACGACAAGCGTTACAGCAATAGGAAGTTACACACAGAACACACTGCTGATTTCTGATTCCATGAAAACCCATGGGAACATGAATATTTTTTATATTACACAACGCTTGGCCACGATCTCACCTGATGTTAAAATAACGATATGGCCAAGTACCATACTTTAGCTAATTAGTTAGTTTTTCCCTTTCAATTAGATGATTCAACAACATCAACAGCCTATATAAATAATGACCACACTGCAGGGGCACAGGCCTACTCTCCTACAGAGAGTGTATGGGACATAGTCCACCACGCGGGACCACTGCGGATTGGTAAACTTCACACACACCTTTGAATTTCTTCTCAAGAGTGTGCAGGTTTCCTCACAATGTTTTCCTTCACCGAAATGCCAATGGTAATGATATTTTATCATTCGTACATAATTACAAATTGGAACTCATTGTTACGAGCCAGGATCGCACCCAGACCTCGATTGTTCAAGGACTGACGCTATTAGAAGATTATAGCTAGAGTAATACGGAAACCAACAATAAAGGTTGAAGAGAAAGTATTAGTGCAAGACATTTCAGGACAGACAGACAGGACTTTACCAAGTTATATGATAAATGAAATCAATATACATATTTGTTTTGAGCATGTTTTTCGCAACAAAGACAGTAGTCACCTTTAACAACTTCAAATGGACACGCATTATAATGCTGGGTTCCGTTACAACTAACGAACCGGTCCCTTATCAAATTTGAACTTCCTTTTGTCTTGTTCAATTAATGCTCTGGTGCTTTCTCTTAGATTGGTTAAATTGCTTTTATTATCTATTTGTGTTAATACAAAATGAATCTGATATATTTTGTTGCTAAAGTTCACTGAAATTAAGATAAAAGAAACGCAAAACATTGTGCTAGAAACAGACATTGGAGAGTAATGTTAAAAAGAAGAAAACTATGCTTTTATGAAGCAGAAGCTTCTAGTATTCTCATGTACAATTCGTAAATATAAAATTTTCGCCCATGTTCGATGTTCGATTCAAAACTAGAAGCGAGAGATTTAAATAAATTGAAAAATAACAAAGACAAAGAAATAGAGAAAGAAAAGATAAAGAAATAGAAAGTTTGAAGTGTGAGACAGACAGAAAAATCAACTCTACATTTCAGCGTACTTCATATTGTTCATAATTTTACTATATGTAAGTTTTATTATTTAATTTGACATAGCAAAATGATAAGATAACCAACTAGTCGGTAGAAACACGGGGCTTCAATTGGGGTTCTACAATATTTTATAATCTTTTTTCGCATATAATATATAATGAACGTATATGAATATAATATACAATATGTTTCTATTTGGCCTTCATAATGAAGTAACAAGAACTTCCGAATGTGATCATCGGCGATTTAAATGATAATTTTTAAATTCATTGCAATGTCGCGTTCACTTTTGAAGTTGTTAGTGTTTATCTTTAAAATTCTAATAATATTGGCAACGATGGGCAAATGAAATGTTAAGCTTAAGACGACTTTCAAACATTTACGTGATATACCGTCAGAAATATTTAATTGAAAATTGAAAGAAATTTTGCGAAATTTAGAGACTAGACATATTACAAAACTCAAAGGATTTTTATAACTGAACATTCCCAAATTGTCAATTGAAAAACAGGCGATAAGCGAATGTTGCTTCTTGGGTAGAGCGATAATTGTTTGTTTGTTTATTGTAATTTAATAAGACGAATATTATTGTTACTAACGGAAACATATTAACTGTGAGTATTAATAAGTCATTAGAAAGTAAATAGGAAGGTACTGGGTCCCTCACCCACAGATTCATTTCCTTCGGATTACAATCGGATTGCTTGTAGTTTAAGCGTGTGTATTTAAGTCGAAGGTGAAGAGGTTCCTTCAGAGTCTTTCTTCTTAGACAAACGCATATCCTCGTCGGCCATATCGTCACTTACCATCAGGTGAGATATTGGCCAACCGTTGTGATATTTACAATAAAATTAAAATAACAAGAATTTAGGATTATGATTGAACGCTGCGCCACTAAGTAATCTTTTTTATTTGAATCCCCATAACACACCAGGGTTTTAAAGAGTTTTTAATACGAAAACATGAGAGTTTTTTTATTTGGCAGTGCTGTGAAAGCTAAAAACTAAATTCAGATGCAAACATAAATCCGAATGTATTTCAGTCCATGGACATAATTATACCAAATATTATATACCAAAACAATGAACAAGTCTATAAGAACAAGACAACAAAAATAACTGAGTGCACGCTTGAATAAATAAGAATAAATACGTCGCGGGCGCAGGGACCCGCCGCGTGCCGGTAGCAATTACCGTTTACGACTTACACTGCAATTACAAAACCCAAATCAAAACCAAAAAGACACAAAACGACGTCCATTAGGTGATACTTATCACTGTTGCTGGCTTGAATCCACTGCCTGCCAAGACAAAATAGTAGTTTGTAGGTTATGAATTCATTATCGGTGTTACTGGCTCTATGAAACCACACCCTTGACCGAATACCTACTTGACCAATTCAGTAGGATGGTTTTTGGTAACTAAAATGGTAGATTGAAAAGACTATGTTTTTATTGACAGAATATGTTACAACTTGTTTTTACATTCTTATCAGTATTACACTGGCATTCAGAAATAAAAATATATCAAAAGTGTAATTCTCCTGAAGATTTTATTTTATTTATTTTCGAGGAAGACAAACAGTATTAATATAAGAAATATATATTAAACAAAAATATAACACAGACCAATCAAATCTCCACTGATACATAGTGATGATAAGAAGAAGAAATAGAAATGTTACCACAGTCTAGTGCATAAGTGATGATATTATCAACTATGATATGCGCGGACTAAAATAACTTTTATAAATCTTAAAAAAAAAGGATATCATATGATGACGCCAACAAATGAATATCATCGAGTTCATGCATAAATTAATGTTTTCATTCCCGAACAAAAGGGACAGCCACTCAGCTACATTTTGTTTATAATCTTAGTTTTAACAATTCAAGTCAATATCCCACTTCTGATTTCAATCACAGTTTGACATAGATTCTGTTTGCATTTCAATTCCACTTTATTATGATTCAGTACAGTAAGCTGTCTTCCATATCTGTGCTCGGAAAGGGTAATAATACTGAAAATAAAGACTCGTCTTACTATTACATGTTCCAAAAAAAACAAAAACTGGCGAATGACATTAAGCCAAGTCAAATTGAAGTCAACGCCACATCGAAATAGGCTCTTGTCTCATTTCCATAAACTAAATTGAGCCCCCGACCCAATCTAAAAGAGTTCACAAAAAATATTTTCTAATCAAGAGCGAACATAATCGATTGTCGCATCTACATGGAAAAATTAAACGACACTTTCCGTAAAAAACTCCTCATCGCCATAAATCGGGTCTTACCCAAAAAAACAAGCACCCAAAAAGAGTTAAGAGGGGAGATCGTCGAGCACAGATTACCAAGCGCAGGTGTTAAATGAAAATAATAAAATTGGACGTGGTGGAGGCAAAAAGACGAGCCGGTGCGCCCACGCGGCGCCTGGACCAACGTAATTTCGTTTGCAACACAAAAACAACGCTCCATGTAAATGTATCCTTAAGTTAAACACTAACCGCTATTGTAGGTGCACGTTTCCACGCAAAATAAGTAGAAAGGGTATTGGAAATACATTACCGCAAGTTCGCTGCTATAACACTCAAATAAAACTCAATGTGGTTTTCTAGGCGCGATAATATCGAGTTGACATTCTCCAGTAAATTTATATAATGTAGGTTTGACCAGAAAAATCAACAATTTTTATACTCATGTTTCTCTCTCTCATGATGGCTACAAATACTGAAGCCAAGTCCGCATCTATATCATTCCAAAACCGGCCCGATCAGAAAAGTCGGCGTCTTTAAACACCTTATAGGCCCCACCCCGCAAATAGACAGTGCCCTAATAGGAACAGAGATTATCGCGGCCCAATAAAACAAGACTTAAACGGAGTTCGCGTTAAAAGAGAGACATCGCAGCGGCAGAAATATGGCTACGACAGAAATGAAGGAAAAACTAGTGAGGAATGGTCGCTTATGAAGTGTTTTACTACTTCAACGTATATGGAGAAGATTATTTCGTTTTTATTGTGAGATTGTCGGAAAATGTAGGAGAGAGACGTCAATGTCAATACCATGGAGGAGGCCTATGTCCGGCAGACGACGTTTCCTGACTGATGATTATGATGAAAGTCGTACTGTCTTAAACTGACATTACAAAATGATTAAAACATTCATACAAGGCAAAGGTAACATTCTTATAGAATTGAGGGTTTAGGTGACTAATCTTCCATCTTCCGGTCTGAAGAGATAATATGAGCGCGAAGTGCAAATTTTCTTTATAAAATTTCCACGCATTTTGCAGCAATCCCACCGCTACAGCAATGAACGATAAATAATAATAGATACGAATATAATCGACCCACATTACCAGTCCAAGCTCAAGAAGGATTGCATCGAGCGGGAGATGTAACGCGAAATAAATGAAATTGCAGTTCACGTCGACTGCGCGCGCGCACGCATCCCCGGCCTGCCAATTAGGGTCCGATCCCACTTCTCACGTACGGGCAAATTGCGGTCTGAAGTCGTGCCGCGACGCAAAACATGAGTACACAGAAGATAGCCATTGATGAGGAATACAGGTGAAATTTAATGCTGCAGTACTTTGAACACAGATGGGAGAATTAGCATAGTAATTCTAAATCTTAGCAAGACGTTTCTATTCATGGAAGGAGTAAATAGCAATGATTAAAAGCTCTAATAACTTGAAACCGGACAATGCTCTTAGTTATTTCTTAATGTTGTTTATTCAAAATTTACGTAGCAATAAATAAATTAGCGTTGAAATATTATACACTCATTATTATAATAGCGTCGCTATAAGAAAATCATAGAGAAGATTACTTGACAATTCTGAGGGAACCTACATACTTCTATTTAAAGGTCTCATTTCGACTTCAATCATATGAGACGAGGGCCAAACGCAATCTCATCTTGTATTAAATTCTTATCACAAGCCATCAATCAAAACACCACAATAATAAATCAAAGTGGAAGAAGTTGATCATTACATGAACTCGAATGGAACTTATTTAAGGTACATTTCTAATAATGATTCTGTAATCGATTGTGCAAAAAATGAAGCAGTCCTAGTGCTCGAGTACGGAATGGTAAGAGAAACACTTAGTGATTGTGAAGGCATCAGCGCATGGCTCGAAAAAAGCATCCACCATGTTTTAAGCTTTATTGCAGACATTAACAAAGCCATTAAGGTAAGTACTGTAACTGTTCTAGATCCGTACTGTTTTCTGCACATATTAATTAAATTATTTCGATCTTTCTATGTCATCAAGAAACTGTTATTGCAACTGTTATCGATAATCTGACAAAAATAACTAAAGATAGACTAAAAGAGAAATCTAATTTCAAACTATTCAAAGTGTACGAAGGCAGCTTCCAATTTCAAAAGAAAAATAAACAAGTTAAAAGTAACCTCGACCGATCTCTAGAAATCTAAGAAAAGGGGATCATTATATGAAAAGATTTCCGAACCCATCCCATAATGACGGCATTCGTAACATTGTGTCACTCCACGATGCGGAGCGTAGGAAGTGTTTATTCGAGTCCTCTATAGAAATTACCATTTTCAATATTCCCGTCCTTGGGTCCTGCTACAATGCCACGCTCGCCCACGCCATGCCAGAGCGGTGCCATTGTTGCGTTCACCTACAACACGGCGACTATGAATTTTATTCAGGTATTCGAACGTCACTCCGGTTTATAGGTAGGCGTGTAAATGAATATATAAATCATATGATGCAGACTATATTTAAACTGTTCAGAACTATATGTCGCTGTCAAACTGAGGTTTATTGTGAACGCTATACGGTCCAATGCGAGGCCGTAACAAATATTGTCAACGTCTACGATCCATTCCAATAAAAATACAGATTCAACATACAGAAGATGCAGTTCAGGCATCTGATCTATCAACGATTTAGTTTGGTGAAAGACATTTGTAGCCTACCGCCTTATTTATTCCTCACAGGAAACAAAACAAAGATTAATTGATGTTCCGACAGCGTAAAGGACATACCTAGTGCCTTTGAGACTTCTGTCCCAACTTATAAATGCAAATTCTTTTTCCGAAAAAAAAGTATGTAATCAAAACTCAAAATGGTAACCAGTGAGTTCCCACAGGCGTCTATAAATATGTTTTTCTATATATGACGAGTTTATTATAAAATGTAGCCGTATCTAATGTGTACGTCTCGCTCGGCACGTAATACACGCCATCATTCAGAGGTAATGTCCTGGCTTTGGCTCCGCTGTCGCGTGACCAATCGAAAACTCCACCAAGTGTTCATACTCGTGTTACAAACACACTGTTACCTCTTGCTTCGTTAGGGTTTCTTGTGAACGAGGGACTGTCTTATGACTGTCCTATATTACAACATTAGCACGGGTTCTTCTTATTTACGAGTATACATCTGTTGTAAGTTTTAAGGCCTTTGCCAATCTATGTCAACGTAGCTCTCGCACGCAATTCGTTCTATTATATAAGACGGCTAATTTACTCGACCACATCCATGTTAATGAAAAAAATCGTATTAAATTGACCGAACCAATATGTTATATAAAAAATTATGATAGGTTTGCACTTGCCTTTCATCTCACCTGATGGTAAGTGACGGTAAGGCAGTTGTATGGTAAGCGTGCGCTCTGCTCTTTCATACCAGAATGTACATTAGACCATTACATTATACTAAAATCTGATTTAAGAAAATTACGAAATACTCGTAACTTCAATAAACGTACAACCACACAAAAAAGAAACCCATCATTTATTTCTTTTTGTGTCCAGACCGCTTTAACCACAGCTCGCCTCAACGTCAAAAGCACTCAGATCAAGGCAAAGATTCGGGATCATATCGATGTAAATCGAACCCCTTTTGTTGCCGCTAAGAGCCCGGGACATGACGCTTTTGTTGCCACGTCCGTCCGTATCGAGTACCGACATCGAAGCTCATCTCTATTTATGGACGGTGTTATTGGATATTCCGGATCAAATCGATCTAATCACACGCCATATACATTTTTTTCATTCTGCTCAAGATATATCATTTGAAGCAAAATGCAATGTAATGGAATAATAACATTGGATAATTTCGATAATTTTAACTGGATAAAGTTCAAAAACGTATGTTTGCGTTCAATAAGATTATAATAATGAATATCAAATTCATATTTTTAGTTTGCAGTCTGTCAGAAGGCAACGATCAATACACGTAAAAATTACAGGGTTATTATCAGAAATAGTCATAATTCCAGTTTGTCCTTCCTTCCCATTGTAACGGAGGGTAAGAATGACTAGAATTTTAAATTGGGATACTTGAAGGGTCGGAAAAGTGCACAGGCTACTTTGCATCCCAATCGAGCAAGTAGTTCTCGTGGGATACTTTACGGTGGAAGTCACGGGCAAAAGCTATTATTTCATATGATTCTCATTGTATACTAGCTAGAGAAACGGTTTCACATAAATGAGCCAAAATAATTTGGGAGCTTCACCACCAGGGATGACGTCACAAACTCGCGAGTATTTCTGTAGTACGGAGTTCGCACGTTTGTTTACGTGTCGACGACCGTTACTCAAAATACTGAACGAATACGTGCAATAAACTTGTTCAGGATTCGTGTATGTACCAGAGAACAATATCGAAATTACAAGCTAATGCTGTAATTTTAATTTTTATGAAACTGTAAAATTACCATTCATCTCTAAATTCTTGAATAACCCCCCATTAATAAACAAGGATTCAGGAGAAGGGTACTTGGGAAAGTGAAATAAACAAATAATCCTAACACCGCCATCTAGGAACGGTCAAAAAGTTCGCAGCGACATCTCTTAGCCACTAATTGTACATAGCCAATGTACTTTCTTAATCATGGCTACAAACAAGTATCAGGTGGTCTTTGGTAATTTTAAAGGCATAAGAGTAACTATTATCACAAGTTAGTATAGAAATAGAACTCTTGCTCCGGACGCGTTGAAGGTCACGATAGTAGCCTGTTTGAAGTAGCGTCGTGCTCATCCGTACACGTTGTGTTCGTTCGTTTCTACCAACATTTATGTATCATTCGTGAAGCGGTGAGAAAAACACGTAGTTTTTACAAACCTACACACACATACTCGTTACCGAAAGCGTTTGTGTTAAACTAGAATCTGACAAGAAAATTATCAAAAAGGTGCTACAGGTGCATGAAATCGGAATAGGTACTTAACATCAGGCGAGATGCAATACAAATCAAAGTCTATCGTATACAGGAAAATAACTATGCAGACGAGGAACCGTGATCGAGCTAGTGTTAAATGTAGCCGATGCGGAACTAGGGCATTACCCGTCATACATTGAGCCGTTTGTTTAACAACAGACTGGCAACAATGTTCAAATGAACAATGTATCACATTCCAATGGATTCGTTCGCTGACTCAGTCAGAACACCATATTTGAATGTTGCCATTAACGCGCGGAATTTCTTCCTCGAAACTAATCCGTATGTAGCAAGTTGTGTCACTCGCCATTATTGCAATAATGCAGTTTAACACTCGACTCATAAAACACTTTTCATTATCGACAGAATTTTATCACATTGTATTTTTAACACATTTGTCATGAGAATTCATTAACAGCAGAAAATAATAAAAATCTGTTTTAGAAGATATACAAAGCCCTTTCATGGTACCCGACTTGACCTAGTGACTCCACTTTGAAATGTCGACCTCCCTAATTTTTCCAATTTCTAAATAAAAATATTTTATAGGTTTCAGTTGCGCATCTGTGAGTCACCATTTCCCATAACCACTCAAAATTTCAATTCGCTCGCATTGGTAGTATCATCTGTATACCACGGGACCAAAAATTAGGATGCCCCCTCTTACTCCGCGTGATATACCTTCACACCGTCACATAACAAGATGAAACCAACAGCTTAAGTTATTTAAGGACACACATGTTAGATGGGTAGATAATCCAGTTATTTATTCATCCCTACTTAATTAAGCGTGAGCTTAACTCGAGGAAAGTCGACGTGTTTGGGGGCATTTATTTCGGGCCAGGAATCCGACGGTAAGCTACACTTAATGACCTCTTTCCGCCTTGGAGTTTTTTGAGTGGAAGCCAAGTTAGCTTAGTTAGATTTAGATAAGGCTTCGTATTTTTGTTTTGAACTCAAAAGGTGCGCAACGGGACCCTATCACTAAGCCTGCCAATAGATACAGCCCTAAATGTTTTACTATATGATGGGTTTGCATTTGGTACCCATGCTAAAGAGGCGCTGGCTCTGCTTCCTTTAATACCGGAAACACAAAAGAGCTATTAACACTAGACTTAGGTATGGGCCCTGCCCTCTTCTTTATTTACCCAGCGCTACAGCCTGGATATTATTTATACTATAGATATGTGGGCACACTGTGAGAAGAAATAAATAAACATTTATTTATTTTGGTTCGAGTAGGGCGTTAACATAAGTCAGTATTCTAGTCAAAATTATGTCGTATGAAAGCTGGAGTGGAAATTTCATACATCAAGTTGTGAGTAAATCTGAAGGGCGTCCAACTCGCGGCGTTCGTTCGTCGTCCGGAGCGAGGTGTCGGACGGTAAAATGAAAAACTCAAGTTGCAGTGGCAGGGGTGCCAACAGTGGACATGCGGCGGCATATCATTGACTTAAACAAACTTGTTTGGTAGAACATACTTCAGAGGTGGTCCCATATAAATTGTATCGAAACTGATTCAACGCTTTTTGATAAAATCAACACAAAGTACAAACCAAAGATAATAATTCTACCTCTAAGGGTGAACATTTTAGAGGATGAATGCTGTACTTTTAGGGCAGTTGAAGTCGGTTTCTAGTTCTTTTTTAAGTTTCTACTTTCTTTATTACTAACAAAATGTTTTAACAGAATATTTTTGGTGAAATGTTAAATAAAATAAATAAATAAAAAGAAACTGATATAATGATGTCAATAGTACACGCACAAGTCATGATTTTATTACTCTCACCAGTGATGTTGTGATGACTGACAGTTATCAACGTATTTAACAAAACTATATATATATATACATTTAGTTTTAATTCGAGTAAATAGCATATAGGATCTTGTCCAACAGTGGACTTATGTACCAGATTACGATGCAATTGTACACAAACAAATCACACTACTAAGTTCTACGTCAAAACAGTTGACTAGCGGTTGTGTTGTGGGACATAGGTATATACAAACGTTTGTATGTATTCCGCGCATAGATTCAACTGAGTATAGCCAAACGAGACGAGATTTGCCAACAAATGATTCACACATCACAAAATAGCAACTCATTCATAAGATGACGTAGCAGGGAATTTACAACAAGTAGGAAAACCGCAAACATATTACTGGGACTGCTAAAGCAGGTTTCTTGTCATAATAAACAACAAACCAGTAAAAATGACAAATAAATACTGGACATAAAATTGTATGTGAGCGACAACCCTAGCGGCATCCTGCTATTGTTATTACAAAATGACCCATCTCAATGTCGATCGCTTCTCGGAATCAACTCCGCGCCTATACAGGGTGTAATCGGTGTTCAGTGGTGGCTTCAGAATATGTCTTCCCGTAAGTAAGGGATGTTTTTGATAAGATTTGCGATTTCTGACTAGTACATTACACTATGTAAACGTGGTTTTAGACAAGGATCACTCTATATCAGCTCTTACATGTCGAAAGGCTTCGATCTGATCATCTATTAGCATATAGAAATAGTTATTGACGACAGTGAATCTGCCGCCACTCTCAGATATACATAATACTCATATTTCCTATTCTGCTTGTGGCTTTATCGTTAGTGCGTATCAAAAGCACCACGCTGTATAACGTAAGCGCCTTTGAGCAGTTTATAAGAGCTTACTTATTTCTGACACCTCGGATGAAACATCGCGCATAACGAATGCGTGCGCGCAGCGTCGCGGCTCCGCGAGGGGCCGAGTCGGGGTCCCAAATTGGATACGAGGATTTGTGACCTTTTTTTCGAGAAAAGTTATTGCGTGTTATTGGTGAGAATTTTTGGGAACTCCGTTTATTTTGAAGCACTGTGGATATTTGCTACTGCTGTAAAGTAGGATCATCCATGTCATTGTCCATGGGTTTGGGTGACATTAATGGGACCAAGGGAAACTTTAAGGAGACAGGCGGCAGCTACCAATGTATCAAATTGCTGAACATGAGTTTCCTTACTGGAATTGGTTCCGTGGAATTGATTTAAAAGATTCGGATGGAAATGTACATAGTAGGTGTCACAGCAAAGACTATATCAAATCTATGCATAGAATCAAACTAAGACAAGCAGTGACACATGTATTTATACAAATCAACAATTTTGTTTCCAACATTTAAATGGTTAAGAGGGTATGCTGTTGTCAAAGCGCCCATACAAACGTAGTCCAGTCATATTTTGAGTATTAAGCTATGAAAATCTATGAAATTTTCAAGACACAATCTAGAAACAAATATCTGTGTCAGTGGTGAGTCAGATTTTCTATATACCTCCAGAGTTACAGGGCGTCAAAGTATTGTATTTTTCGGTAATAAAAAGCCCCAACTTTGAACCTGTTTTACAAGAGTATGAATCAATTTAGAACAATTTGGAAAAACCACCGACATCTGAAATTTCATTAGTATACTGTATTGAAAAAATGGTTACATAATATACTGTATCCTTCAAATGATCCCTGGACTACAAAACATCCAAATAACGGGTGGATAACATCGCGTAATGTATGCTGTCTCACCGTACGCGCTCGGGTAGGATAGGGCTCGGAGAGGGACAGCTACAAAACAATGCAACCTTGAAACCGACCATGTGGTCTTACCAACATAGCCTCTTAAGTATTTTCAAATGTAGAAAATGAAATTGAAGTATATCTGCCTCTCAATATATTTTTCACAGACACTGAAATAAATATCAAATATTAAAGTCTATTGTTCATTTGGACATTTATGTGACAAACTCACTCATCATGACTGAAATTTTTGACCAGCATTAAAATCAGAGAATCTTAGACAACATAAAAACCACTCCGAGCTTTTCAGAGAGTGTGCATGCTTCCATTCTAGATGATATAATATTGCCGCTTGCCATTCGGTGAGATGAAAATTCAAACACCAGACACAAAAACTAGTTTTGATTTATATACAACCTGGACTATCCATAATTTAGACATGCAGCACCTGGGTTTAAGTTTAATTGGAATCTGTTGTTAAAAATATTCACTTATTGTTTAAATGTGAGGGACTTATTTACATAATTTATTTATATATATTATAACATATTTAATTTACTTGTAAATAAAAAATGTGCATAGTGAGCGACTAGAGAAACCGTAGTTCAATTCATAAACTCATTAGGCATTGCTAAAAAATATTACTGATAGTTTATTACTTGTGATTGAAGTAACCAACTAAAATGCCATTTGTTTTTAATTTAAACCTTAGTAATTCAATTCAAATAGATAATCATTTCGAGATGATTGTACAGTGAACAGTCTTCTCTGTCATGATATCTTACTTAACCTAATTTTATAGTTGAAGGGAATTGGTTAGTAACCAATTGGCGCCTCATTTGCACTACCAATTGTGATAGAATTCACATCTAGCATATGGGTTGCCATCCTCCTAAAACAACTGACGCCCTAGTAAAGGCCATGATAGTATGGGTTCTAAAGAGGAATACATATTACTTTGTGGCATACTTTTTAAGCCCGTCAATTAAGTGGTTACTGTCCTGATGTTAGTATAATTTTTGGGAGACCATGAAGACAATCCCGGACAAAAAAACTTAAGTCTAAAGAAAGATATAAATATTTACAATAAAAAGAGTTATAAAAACTGAATTCACATCCATTGCACTGCACAAAAGGGGGCACTGAGAGAAAAAAACAAGTTCTGAAGATGTTATAGGACCACCTTTAGCAAAATATACTAAAGAAGAGAACCTAGGGTAGTTAGATATAATTATAGTAGCTAAAAACCTATCATTGATTAGTGTATTTTCCTGAATTAATAACATGATCAGTGTAAAGACTTCAAACTGTGTATGGAGAAAGAATGAAACATAGATCATACACTGACTCTGCTATCTATCTCATTGATTTGGGAAGTTGGGTATATTTCTTTAACATGTTGATACTTTATCTGTCACAAAGTTTGATATTTATATTAATATAGGACACATTAATTGAATACAAAAGAACAGTCAGCAGAGCTAATTAGCTGATTTATTGTGAATTTAATTCTGTATCTGTATCTAATTTATCTGCAAATTCTAGTCAAAAAAAGTATACATTTGATAATAATAGGTATCCCTAAAAGTTCATATTCAAATACCTTTAGGAAGCAAAGCGATTTGTTATTGGATTACTCATAAGTAAAAAATTAATTGTAAAGAATAGTGTAAGACTTACCCATTTTTAGAAGAAACGCACTTAAACCCCACTAAATGTTTTATTGAAAACAGAAAACAATTCACCACAACATTATACATAAGCAGCCATTTTGGTATTTGTATCAAATTATTGCCAATTCAATAAAATTACAGAACACGTAGACTGTTTCCATTGTACGAGTAAAATTAAATAAAATCACTGAAAAAGATATATCGGGTTGCAGAAATAAAATTCAAGTAGCATTTTTTGAACATTTGCATAATGAATTGTAATAGTTTATATTTCATCTCCATTTAATACTTTTTGGAATTTGAAAAAAAAGTAGTCCATAGGAAACAAAGTAAAGTTCAGTGTTGCCAGTACAATTCTTTATTTTTCTTTTGCTGTCAAGAGCTGTCAAAAAGGTTGGATATTTGTGTGTTTTTAAGAAATTATATGGAATCTAATCCAATCCCACCTAAATAATTGAGATATTTGTGCAGAAATTAGTGATATAAGGTGATAAGTGTCTGTAGTTTATAATCTCTTTCATATTTCAGCTTCAAAATGGTACAGCGGCTTACGTTCAGACGACGTTTGTCGTACAATACAAAGTCAAACCAGAGGAGAATGTGAGTGTTAATTTAATTTTATTTATCAGCATATATCCCCATATAACCCATCAACATCTATCTAATACAAATGTAATGTTCGATATTCTGATATATCCAAGTTTTGATCAAGTTGCAAAACTTAACCTCAAACTGTATGTATCTTATTTATAATTATTATTTTTCGTGAATTAATGGACACTGAACTAACAAAAATAATACATCAGGATTGATTTGAAACTGACCCTTCGATATAATTGTTCAGAACTATTTTATAATAAAAATTTCCAAAGTTATAAGTTCTAAAGAATATTGACTCCATGATTGTTTATGTTCACAGAGTGAGGACTCCTGGTGGTCGACTGGTATATCAATATGTTAAGAAGCCTAAGAAGATCCCGAGATGTGGTCAGTGCAAGAGCAAGCTGCGTGGTATCCAGCCTGCCAGACCTGCTGAGCGCTCCCGTCTATGCTACCGTAAAAAAACTGTAAAGCGTGTATATGGAGGTGTCCTTTGCCACAAGTGTGTCAAACAGCGCATCGTCAGAGCTTTCCTGATTGAAGAACAGAAGATAGTGAAAGTCCTGAAGGCACAGCAGGCCAGTGCTGGCAAGGCTCCCAAGAAGCCTACAAAATGAACTACTTCATAGGGTAAAATAAAAATGGTAAAATCAAATTGTTGTTTAATTTTGATAGATAAGTAGAGTACCTATTGTAGTCAGTTTTAAGTCTATGATGATTCAATTTAGTTCTGTTTTTTTCCTAGCATTTAAGGTGATCTGAGTCGGCTGATGATGATGAGCTAAGCTTGACACAGTAGATGTAAATAGATTGGTATTCTCAGGATGTCACTCAGGCAAGACAGACAAACACAATATCTGTGTCGCATATTATTCTTAGTAGTAGTTCAACTAAAGCTAACCCATGACTGGACTGCTGGAAATTTTCTTCCCAAAAGTTCCATTATCTTCTAGCAAAAGACAAGATTTAAGATAGATTTATAATTTTTTATACTTGCTCTGTGATATTTTTTAAATTAAGTTTGTTTGCTGGCACCAACTAACGACAAAAAACGGTGGGAGACGAGGTAAGCTGCAACAACAACGTACATATGAACGCGATCGTTAAATTAATATTTATACCTGTGCAATATACAACATTTTGTGTAACTTGAACCTAGGGCCCAAGATATTAATGAGGCCAACTTTTATGACTGATTGGGCATCAGTACGAATAATGCCAAGCAAAAGCGAGCCAAGAAATGAATAATGTTAGCCCATTTTGACTTGGTGAATACTGCGCGGCCATTGTGAAAAATTCCATATTTAATCACTTGGTCCATACCATAATATATATAAAACCATACGTTGCATTTTTCGTTTCAATATTCGCGGGATTAAAAATAAAAATTAGTTCGCGCAAGGCCTTAGTCTATTTAGCTTTTGATTGTTTTATTAGTGTGATTATTAGTTTTAGAACAAAAAACCGCATTTCAAGCAAAGATATATAATCTGTGGTACACGAGTTTGCACCAAAGAAGATATAAACGGAACTGAGGGATAGTACATATATATAATATATAGAGCTAAATATATAGCGATCTGTCTGTGATAGTGAAGTAATCTGTGGACGGATATATTGAAGTGAGGTTACGATTTATTGTGTAATATATAGAAATTAAATTAGTCTTGTATTTGATATAATTAAAAAATCTGTGATATAATTTTAAAACATGTCGAATCCTTGGAAGAAAGTTTCTGCGCCAGCGGAAATGCAGGACCTCTCGGAAATCATGTCTGAGGAATATGCCAAAGGTCTCCAGGTGAAAGAAGAGCTAAAATTTGCTGAACAGATATCTGATCTGCACGGAAGTACACCAGAAGATATTTCTCCAGAGTTGTTGCAGCAAATAGCAAACACTAACGTTACAGGTTATTGCGATTCAGATGCTATCATTGCAAAAGTGTTGCAATGTCAGTTCGACAAAGAATACGACGAAGAGGTCAAGAGAGTAGAAAAGAAACGCAATGGAGACGCAAAGGTATCTGTATCTTATGATAACTATCGCACCATACCTGAACATTTGGTGTATGACACTGATTCGGAAGATGAAGACCTAGAAAGAGCTAATAAGAAAGATTGGGATCGATTTGAGACTAACGAAAAAGAGTTTGCTAGTATTCCGAAAAGAGGCTTTATCATGAAAGACGGTGAGATAGTAACTAAACATGACAGCGTTATCAGTGGCAGGAGAAATGCATGCCGTGTTATGGCATTTCCACCTGAGGTTTGTACTGGTGATGGGGCAGGATTCGACATGAAGCTGCCAAATCATGTGTTCAATCATCTTAAGGAGCAGACTAGACATCATCAGGCTCGTAAGCCCAAAATGTTGGACAGAAAAGAAAGTCATGCTACGGCCGAAATGGGACTTGATGAACCAACTAGGCTGATCCTGTTCAAACTCATCAATAATGGTGTGTTAGAAGATATCAATGGAGTAATCTCGACAGGAAAAGAATCTGTAGTGTTACATGCTAATGGTGACACATCTTTCCCTGAATATACAGTTCCAAAAGAATGTGCAATCAAAGTTTTTAAAACTACATTGAATGAGTTCAAAACTCGCGATAAATACATTGAAGCCGATTACCGTTTTAAAGATCGGTTTTCTAAACAAAATCCACGTAAAATTGTTCACATGTGGGCTGAGAAAGAGATGCACAATATGATGAGGATGCAAAAGATAGGACTCAACTGTCCCGACATGGTTTGCTTGAAGAAACATATCCTTGTCATGTCTTTTATTGGACGTGATAACAAACCTGCTCCAAAGCTCAGGGAGGCGATTCTTAAGCCAGAGAAATGGCAAAGTGTGTACAATGAAGTAGTAGATGCTGTGCACAAATTGTACAACGTTGGACATCTGATCCATGCTGATTTGTCAGAATATAACATCCTCTGGTGGGACAACAAGTGTTGGTTTATTGATGTCTCGCAATCTGTGCAGCCCGACCATCCCAATGGCTTGGAGTTCTTGATGAGGGATTGCCGTAATATTTGCAATGTAAGTGGGAGTTCCTTTAAATTAGTAGTAAGGCAACATGCAAGCTCTATTTAAGTGATAGATCTAAAACTCATGCTGATTATGAATCTGTGTTACATAATTAACCTCAACTAGTGTCATTAATTTTTCTTCCACAACCCAAATACCTATTGTGGTCTTAAAACCAGAAATTATCCTTCTAATGTTTGTGTTTATAATGTTTATTTTACAGTTCTTTGAAAAGAAAGGAGTACAAGACTTGAAATCTCCTGAAGATCTGTTCAAGTCAATCACAGGCTTTGATGAAGTTGATGTCAACATGCTGGAAGGGGTCCACACTACTTTCAACTCACTTTCATCCCGTTTTGAGGTATCCTTGGATGACAACAGGAACTCCAGCTATCCATTTGAGTATTGTTGGCAGAAGACCAATGAAGTCAAAAACAAGAGTGACAAGAGCGGAAATGAGGATACTGATGAAGATGAATTTGAAGAGATGTGGAGTCACGCAGTGAAGACAAATCCTGTAGACAAAGCTGCAGACTTTGGTAATGTAGTGTCAGCATTTGAAAGCATGAAACCTGAAACATCTCGGTCAGTTACTGATCAACTGACTCAACCAGTAAAGATTATTGACAAGAACGTCAATTTTGCCAACGAATTGAATGTCATCATACCAAAATTTGATGAAAATCAAGGTATAATTGATAAAAATAAAAAATCTTAATATTTGTAATAAAACACTTTTGTGGCAATTTATTTTGAAATATTTACGATTGTGCTGATATCAATAAGGAAAATCAGAAAAAGAAAATGTTATAAAACAAAACAAAGACAAAAAAGAATGTGAGTACATGGTAGTTTGTGGTACATAGTATCGGAAAGGACCATGCGTGATGAATTTATTGTTTATTAAGTTTTACGTAAAATAAAACAATATGATCCTAACGTAGAGCATTTTATTTACATAATGGTTGATTGTTATTTGTGATTATTATTTTTTGATGTTTTAATTTGGAACAAAGCTTGCTCAATTGTTAATTGGCTTTAAATTTATTTTACAAACATACAATCTTATAATATTTTTACAATATATACTCCAAGTGCAAGCCGGACTCGCACACCAAGGTTTCCAATGAAAAGAAACACATTGTTGTTTCGAAAATAAAGTTCAATTTCCCGACTGCAAAACAAAGTTTGTCAAAGATTTCTCAAAAACTTAATATAGAGAGACTTCATTTAGTCTGACTGACATTTAGACTGCAATAATTTAGGATAAGTCTAAAATTATGCCACAAATAAGATCTATTTTTGAATGTACAAACAAATACCTTTGATATGATGACCCACATAACCTAGTGATTCCACTTTGAAACCTCATTTGTTCTTCATTATTTTATTAATTATTTCTCTTAAGACACCTGTGGGTCACAGTTTAACATAACACATTAATTGTATTGAATATATATAATACAATACATAGAAACATAATAGGAATCAGTAATAAAAATTGAAAACTATAAATGACTACACAAATACTGGCTTGGTTTTTGGAATTTTTGTATAAATACCCCATAGCCTTACTATACCCGTGGTCTTTACTATATTAGTACCCCTATATGAGCCCACTGGATGCTCTAACATGGATTTTTCAATTTAAAGTCTAGTGTATCTAAGGCATCCCTAGTTGTCTGAGCCTCGTGTTCGCTACCAGTGCGTCTAGCAAGTCGCACTGGTGCGTGTCGAGCGCGGGCCGCACCTCCGACGCGACGCACTCCAGTGACGTCACATCACCGCTAGCGCACGACACCACCACCGACTGCAGCTTCAGATGCAACTCCGTACTAAACGGGAGAGCTGAAACATTTTTTAATTATTATAGTATTACGTACGTAGTTCACCGCCTCCCGCCGAACGATACCTCACTTCCCCCGCAAGAAAGTGGACGGCTTACTCAATCAAGACCTCCCGCCGAACGATACCTCACTTCCCCCGCAAGAAAGTGGACGGCTTACTCAATCAAGACATTTGTTTGAAGTGTCCGGCCTGTGCCATGGTCTTTAGCAAACACTTAGCGGGGGTTATGAATATCCAACAAATATTATTTTATGCAGGTTTTCTTACATGTTTTGGGATGAAGCCTAATGAATGACGTTTGTATAAGCGCACGTATCCGTTTTGCACGTAGCACTATATTCATTCGGTGCCGTGGGTGACGTAAATATGGAAAAGTCACCAATCCGCTTGCAAAGCATTGTAATTATGCAAAACTGACTCATGGATGTGGCGATCCATGAGGTAGACTCCTGTAAAACAGTGGACTTACGCAGCTTACTCAATTCAATATATCTTTAATGTACATGATGTAAAGTATGAGCGATTCAGAGGAGCGGAGGACATGATTACGACTAGACAAGTGAAAGCTGAGGCATTCTTTGAGGTATGTGAGTCCCCAGACAGACTCGGAGCCACTTGAGTCGAGTATTCTGAAACGTAAACCTATTCGGTTTAGCAGCAATGAAACTTACATTCCACCTCATTCTCACTGAGAAGGTTTGTGAACAGCTGCCTCAGTGACACTGGCTTGCAGTCCTCAGCTGGCTCCAACAGCAGGCTCAGTAATATTCTGCTCACTTGAATCCTAAAACGAATAATGGATACATCGTTGATGGATCGCTACATCAAAAATACAGAAACAAAGACATAACAAAAAAATAAAAGTAAAGTTAAAAAATTACGACCCGATTATTATAAGAAATGTAATATTTAAATATTAAAATAAAGTTTCATTTTTTGATGGTTTATGTATACATTCTTATTTATAACCTATATATCGTATTCACCTGCCGCCTTGTTATTTTTGAGTTGATTGAAAGCCATTCGAATCTCATACAGGCAATATGGTGATCTTTAATCTTTGATTAAATTTACATCAAATATTTATAGAGTATGGTGTCACTTGTAGGAGTTAAGTTGCATGATTGTTAGTAAGTTTTACTTGAACTTACTCAATGACAATATCTTCAGGTATGATGAAGTTGCCGTCCATTATTTTATTTGCAGTTTCCAAAGCAAGGTCGAATTTCTCTGAAATACATAAAAATACCCATATGAATATTGTAATGTGCATTTCAGATTAGATTTCATTTAATGATAAAAAGAAAATTTATTTCCCTAGATTAAATTTGAAAAGTTTCAATCAAAATATGAAACTTGAAGAGTTTATTAATATGTTACCACATAGTACCTAAACAGCATAGTTTATGGCATGTAAAAGGACAGAGGCTACTTTTTATTAAGCTGGTCCGTTAAGCGGTTCTTGAGAGAAAATCTTAAGTTCAAGGATGAATTCTCAGGAATACTGGTAAATTAATTGTTTTACTTAATTCAAAAAAATTGAATTCTGAGTAAAGTGATAATTACATTTTTGATTCTGTCAATTACTGAATAATATAAATTACTAAAACATTTAGATTAGATTCTCATTTGACTGCTGTGTGTTGTGATGTCAGTTTTGACATATCAAAATAGTGTTTCGGGACAACATAAAAAGTTACTGAAATGAAATGAAATGATATGATGCTATATAGCAGTCAAATTACATACTGTGATGTCTGCATCCAAACCGAGACTCTTTATTTGGTTTTAGTCTTTGTTTTCTGTATTTGGTTAGTATAATCTTAAATATGATGTACAGAAAAATACAGATAAATATAAAACCTTACCACAATCAATTTGCAAGTTCAACAGATTCCTCATACACATCATTCGCCTGGTGGTATCCTCCACAGACTCTATTGCTTGTTCGTAATATGACATGGCCTCTTTCTTCTGGTTCAATGTGATAAGATTATCAGCCAGCTCCATCAGGATGGACGTACGAATTGGAGACTTCTCTGGGTACTTTGTAAAAGCTTGCATGAAGCACCCAATGGCAGCCTGTAATTTAGAATATCGTATTTTTCTAAAAAATATGTTTAACAATTAATGTCAAGTGTTTAATTTTATTCGGTTGGGGTGCACAAAAGGGGGCGCTAAAACGGGATTTGAATAGTCGTGATTTTTTTGAAGTAACCTTAAATAGGACACACTTAATAGCTATCTCATAGCCTCACCTCTAAATTCTCCCTATCTGGACTATAAAATTTTAGTGACTTTAATTTCATCTCTGCCTTCATGAACTGTCTTGCAGCAGCTAGGTAGTGCTCCGCCTCGCCCAAGAAATTACCAGCAGTGGCCTCGCACTTAGCCGCACCTACATACGCATGGCCAGCGAAAGCAGGCTGCTCTGAATGCTCACACTGGATAGCCAGCCCAATAAACTCGTTTGTTGCTTCAGATATATTCGGTTTCCGCATGAAACGTCTGGAATTTATTACAAATAAACATTGTCGTAGTTTATCCACATTAAAGATCAAGTTTGAACTGTTTATCAAATAACGTTTTTGAAAGGATGTAATGTAATACAACCATACTTACTTCTTTAGCTTTGTGTTTATGTTCATATATTGTTCATTAAAACTAGCACCTAAATCTGTAGACATTTTTGATATTGCTTTCTAGGGAAATATCAAATAAAGAGTGAGTTATTTTGTTAATGAAATATGTTAGAAAATAATTGATGATTATAATAGTAAACAAACAACCTCGCCATTACTATTTTCACGTGACATTGACACATGTATATAAAACACTTTAGACGTTTTCGCTTAGGCACTTGCAAACTTCTAACACTATACGCACACATATAAACCATGTAGGAGCATTATACAACAAACAACGAAATCAATATTTACCTGTGGCACTGGCTGGCACAGACATCCTTTTTTGTCGCAGGCAAAGGTAAAGAACCATACAGCCAAGTCTTAAATATCTTATCTTTCAATGTTAGACCATGCCTAGACCCATTCGATCGCGGTGAAACCCTCACAATTTTGTGTTATTGATATTATATTATAATACCGTCCGTGACACACACACAAAAAAATCATTTTCCCAAGTTCGTTTCATTGTGAAAAGAAATGTAGCAGTATGGTCCACTGAGCAAGTAATCACTACGTTTTATGGTCCTGTTAAATGAAACGACAATATACCAGTTATGTCAAAAAATACTTTGACGTGTCCCGTATTTCGGATATTTAATTTCCGTGTGTTTCTCAATTTTGTGCGATGAATTCGTAATATTAATAGTGTTGACTGATATAAATAGATAGCCGGAACTTTGATAAAATGGATTTTTTCAAGAGTGGGTTGAAGACCGTCCTGGGGGCGCCCGAACCTGGACAACAGCCTTCAGGGGCAGAAACTGTAAGGTTTTGGTAATTTTTAAATAGAATAAAAATATGCAGAAGCTCTTGGCACTATTGCAAAGGTCTGCAGAGTCTAAGTTCGCTACTTTAATTCAATAAATAGCCTCCATATGGTTGATATTACGTAAATTTATTATATAGGAATTTTGGTGTTTCTTATTAACATTTAGATAAAAACGTCATCAAACGCCGGGACATAAAATCTGTGATTACTATTATGACAGTGCCGACATGTATGGCCACTCCTTTGACCTCATTTCATGCAGTATTACTGGAATAACTAAGTATATGCTATATTTCTATTCATTGTAACTAGGTGGAACGGCTAGTGGATCGTGTTAACAATTCGACGCTACTGGAAGACCGAAGGGATGCCTGCCGCGCGCTCAAGGCGATGTCGCGCAAGTACAGGGTGGAAGTGGGGGCCCAGGGAATGGAGACTTTAAAACAGGTTTGTTTTTTAACCGTAAACTATAACAAAAAATAATGTATAACTTTGTAAACTAATTAAATAAAAACATTTTGGTGTGGTAATGAAAGTGAATTTGCAGTCTATTTACAAGATTAAGCAAATATTGCATTTTCTAATCAAATAAACAAATATTTGATGAAGGCATGTCTCCCTGAGAGCATTTAATTCATAGCCAGCCAAGGATTAAGGGAAATAGATAAAGTAAAGAGAAATATATAACCATCATTTTCATCTTGACAAGTAATTGACTATCATTATCCTAGATTTGAATGTAAACTACATTTGAATGCCTGTTTATTGAATGAATGTACCCCATTTATTGCAAAATTGATAGATTGATTGACATGTTTTAGAGACCTATTGATGGATGTATATAAATTGGTAATTCCAATCTTTATTTAAAGGCCAGATTAATATTTAGTTTTATCTAATACTGTGTTCTGAGGTGATACTTTTCAAAAAGGTTTATAAAATCTAAATTTTAATTGTTGTAGGTGTTAGAGCTAGACAGAGCGGACAATGAAACTATAAACTATGCGCTGGACACTCTCAACAACATAATGTCACCGGCTCAGTTTGAAGAAGAGGAGGACAACCCTCAAGTCCCAATGAACATCGGAGAACAGTTCACGGAGATGTACATTAAAGACCACAATAACATACAATTGATACTAGATCTGCTTGATGAGTATGATTTTAGAGTTCGATTGTCTGCCGTACAGCTACTAACATCACTTTTAACAAACAGACCTAAAGACATTCAAGAAATAATTCTGGTCAAACCGATGGGAGTATCGAAAATGATGGACTTGCTTGGAGATTCAAGGGAAGTCATTAGGAATGAAACGTTATTACTTTTAATAAAGCTTACCAAAGGAAATGCTAATATACAGAAGATTGTCGCATTTGAAAATGCCTTTGATAGATTATTCGAAATCGTATCTACGGAAGGCTACTCAGATGGAGGAATTATTGTAGAAGACTGTCTTCTGCTCATGTTGAACTTACTCAAGAACAACAGCAGCAATATTAACTTTTTCAAAGAAGGCAGCTATATACAGAGAATGATTCCAATGTTCACCACTCCAGATGAATCAGAAGATATAGGATGGTCACCCCAAAAAGTTTCCAATGTACATTGCATGTTGCAAATTGTTCGGACGCTGGTATCCCCAAGTAATTCCGCTCAGATCATATCCAGCTGTCAGAAGATCATGAAAAGTGCAGGGCTTCTGGAATCTTTGAGCAACATCTTGATGGCGAGTGGAGTTCCAGCAGACATACTGACAGAGACTATCAATACAGTGGGAGAAGTGGTGCGAGGTGACATCACGAATCAAGATTTCCTTGGGAACCTGATGGCACCGTCCAATCCCCCGCGGCCGGCCATCGTTGTGCTGCTAATGTCTATGGTTAATGAGAAACAACCGTTTTCTTTGAGGTAAGCATTCATATTACTTTTATTAATATTAAACATTATTTATATTGCTATATTCAGTTGTAACATACAAGTATACTTACTAATATAGTTATAAACAGTACTAACAATTATATGGATCTTTGACCTCGATAATAAACTTTTATTATTATTATAACTGACTACTAAACTTGTAGTAGATGGATTGTAATCTCAGTAGATGCCATGCTGTTGTTGCCAGGAAATTTTCCATACATTAGCCAGTATGAAACGAACAAGATAATTTACATGTTCAAAAAGAACTAAAGAACTGACCTCAACTGCCTTAAAAGTCCACAGCATTAATCCCTTAGAACGTTCACCCTTACAATTATCTGAGTATATATTTTTGTGACCACCTCTGAAGTTAAGAAGAAGAATAAGTTTATAGGTTAGGTAGATTGTTGCACAAATAAAAGTCCTTGCACTAATCAGTCAGTTGAATGCCATCGTTGTTGTATCCGTCAGATGTGCAGTGCTGTACTGCTTCCAATGTTACCTGTACCACAACGAGTCGAGCCAGGCGTCGCTGGTGCAGACGCTGCTGCCGTCCTCGTCCGACGTCTGCAGCCTTACCAGCGGACAGCTGCTGCTCGGAGGTAGAGTGGGGGACTAGTTGGACACAGAATTAATATAGTACTACCTACAGAACTGCACCGCCTTTACACGCAAGAAAACCCGATCAAGGATCGTTAGTATATCGCGCGCGAATTCACTCACACATGCGCATATATACAAAAGTCATTTCGATGTATTGAAATAGAAACCGATATCACGACATTTGTTTGAAGTGTCCGGCCTGTGACGTTAGTTAGCTGTATAAATTTTAAGTCTACTGTTGCACTCGGGCCTGCTTCATGGATCGCCACGATGGCTTTCTATAAGCGAATGTGACATGATCACAGTTATAAGAGGTAAGGCCTGTAATTTTTTCGCTTTCGTAAAAATCCATTTTTTTTAAACAATAACCAAAAAGTGTGTACAAATGAATATAGTGATAAAGCTATAGTTCGCAATCCAGTTTCCTAAAGTGCCATCTATGATTGGGTAATAAATACACATGAGACACTTCTCAGTGCCCAACCACATTTTTTATTTGGTTTAAAATGCCCAATTACATTTAAAATGAAATGTACAGACGAAAACGGCTGTTTAGAAGACAAGACAGAAGATAGCACGTCATTTTCATTATACACGGTGTATTTTTGTTTTCAAGCTTGGCAATAATCACGCGATCTATTTTTTAAACGGAGTAGCTCTCTTTAAGAAAAGCTCTGATATTTTCAATATTATAACATAACAACTACATAGTTGAAAAAAAGCAAATTGCAGATTTTCTCTAATAAACAATTGAAAAATTTAAAGAAAAGTAAAGCACTTAATATAAGGTTAAACTTAAGTAAATTACGCATACAGTTTTTTTTAGTAGGGTAGTCTGAAAAGACTCGCCCGCATACTGGTAAAATGTGATTGGTCTTTTGAAGAAAAAATGTGGTAAAAATTCTACTCCATCTCCAGGTTTGTTCTCGTCTGACGTGCTGTCCAACTGGTTCGCGGCGGTGGGCCTGATGCACGCGCTGTGCGACAACCCCGGACAGAAGCAGCAGCTGCTGCGAGTGCTGCTGGCCACCAACATCGGGAACGCGCCCGTCTCTCTGCTGCACCAGTGCACCTTATTGCTGCAGCAGACCACCAAACTACAGGCCAAGGTACGGTACTACTGGATCTTGGTTGTGGCTTAAATTACCAATGGCAATTGCCAAATTTCTGGTTTTATGCCAAAATTTTGTCGCTAAAGAGGCAAGTCTACAAATTAAATGATAGCATATTGTCTGGTAGCTCAGTTGTGTAGAGCGTAAGTCCTTGAACAATCGAGGTCTGGGTTCGATCCTGGCTCATATCAATGGGTTCCAATTTGTTATTTGGAATTTATGTACGAATGAGAAAAAAAACACTACGATTGACTTTTCGGTGCAGGAAAACATCGTGAGGAAACCTGCACACTCCTGAGAAGAAATTCAAAGGTGTGTGTGAAGTCTACCAATCCGCACTGGACCTGGCCTAGGCCTGAGCCCCTGCAACGGGGACATATATCATGATGATGACCGTTTTCCTCAGGTCGCGCTGCTAATGCTCCTATCGCAGTGGATGTCACAGTGCGGGGCGGCAGTGAGCGCGTTCCTTCAGGTTCCTGGGGGCGTCGGCTACCTCGTCAACCAGACCTGCTCCAACGAGCACGATGACCACGAGCCGCTGCTGCAGGGGATGTGCGCCCTCCTCCTGGCGCTCTGCATACACTTCAACGACGATCAAGTACACAACTACTCCAAGGTATGAACATATGAATAACTAACAACAAGTGTAGGGTGGAATCTCAGCAGGGCGCGACCCAATCTAATACAAAAATATTTATAGACCAAAACATTTTACAATCAGATGTTGTAGCCGTACAGCTCCTATGTATGTTCCCCCCCCCCCCCCCCCCCCCCCCCTCTCACAAAATAACATTATTATTGCTTTGTACCTTTGTACAATGATGGGTAAGTAAGATTAATAATTTTAATTACTGTTAACGTAACTAAAATCTATTCTATAAAACAATGTCGTGTTAGTTACACCATTTATAACTCAAGAATGGCTGAATAGAATTTTGTGATTTTGGATTTGTCTTCAGGAATAGAATAACAAGTATTAAAATGTGGCATAAATTCACAAAAAACAATTTTTTTAAGGTCGTGACCTAACATAAAATTTTAAATGACTCGATTTTTTGTAGAGAGATAGAAAGGGCATAGGAAAGGAAAAAGGAAGGGACATGAGCTGTACACACAGTTTACATTGTAAAGTGCACGCGGGCGAAGCTGCGGGCAGAAGCTAGTAATAAATAAAAAGTTGCTGCGAATGAAAAGACCCGGCCTGAACTGTGTACACTTCTACTTTTAAAACGACAAACAAACATTGAGTGTTTTAACCACCATTTCTGAGTATTTTCGTATAGTTGTCTTTGCACAAAAAATTTAAGTTCTGGTTCAGCAAAAAATAAACATGGCGTCAATGAAATGACATTTGATGATTTGACGTTTTAAATTTTGTAAAAAAAAAATACTATCAAAAATGCAACAAAGAGGATAAGATTGAATGCATTTCAAGAATTTTCTAGATTTTTAGATAGTGTACAAAGTTCAGGCCGGACCTAAACTTATATTTTCTAACAAGTATCATCTTCTCGTGCACCGATTGACCAGTTGTTGCTATGGTGGTGTGCCAGGACTCGCTGAAGCAGCTGGTGGTAAAGCGTATCGGCATGGAGACGTTCACGGCCAAGCTGAGCGAGGTCTCCAAGCACGAGCTGTACAACAAGGCAGCCAAGCACCCGCAGCTGCGGGTCAAGTCGCCGGCCGACATACTCATAGACTACGAGTTCTGCAAGCTCTTCAAGGCTCTAGAGGGTCAGTGAATGTACATGTCGGTACACATTTACCGCCTCTGTCGCCTAATGACTACTCCGGTTTGGTTGATGGTAGGACATTTTCTATGTACAGCAGTACAGGCCGGACACTTCAAACAAATGTGAGATGACGTTTGTCGCGCATGGGTGAATAAATTCGCCCGAGTCATAAAAACGATCCTTATCTGGGTAATTTTCTTGGGGGGGGGGGGGGGGGTGGAGCGGTGAGGCATCGCGGATCGGTGGGAGGTGGTGAACGTCCGTTCAGTACGTACGTATATTAATTATGTGACATCAGTGTAAATAGCACAGTTCTGTATCGGTATGTCAAGGTAGCAGCGCCGCACTAGCTTAAGCCTTCGCACTGGGTGGGTGCGCACGATTATCATATAACGTTATCATCATCATCAGCCAGAAAACGTCCACTGCTGGACATGGAACCAAAGCTAAGGCGAGACCAAAGAAGATTAGTTGATCACAAGTATCAATGAAATATGAAATCAAGAATATTGAAATTGCGTAGTAGTTTAAAAGAGCGAGAACAACATATATGTATTCTCCCATTTGGAACAGGACAAAATATAAGTAACTATTACACAATAAAACATGCAAATGTAAACTAATCTTTTCTTAAGTTGTTACTCCTGGAACATTGCAGGTGTGCTGATTCAGAGCCTGACGTCTCGCCCAGAGAACGGCATCAGCGAGCAGAGCTTGGAGCGTTCATCGCCGGAGAGCGCCACGCTGGAGCAGTACAAGACGCTGATACGTCAGCAGGACGCCAGGCTGCAGGAGCTGATGACACAGGTGGAAGCGTGTCTACAGCAGAACCACCAGCTGCAGGTCAGTTAAATAGAATAAAGCAGTCATGCAAGTGCGGTGTGGTAGGACATTTTGCTATTTGAAGATCAAATAAGGCCTTGTCGGTAAATGAAATATGATTACCGTTTTAGTAGGTGATATTGATAACTCCAACAAACTTAAACTCACTCCGAAACAAGCTCAAAGTCACTCAGCGAGCAATGGAACGAGATATGCTCTCGATGCGCAAGCACAGAATTAATATAGCACTACGTACAGAAGGACCGTTCAAAACCCTCACCTCCCCCGCAAGAAAGTGACCCGCTCATGGATCGGTAATATCGCGCGCCCACTCACACATGCACGCGTATATAAACGTCATCCGTTCGATGTGTGCCGATATCACGACATTTGTACCAAGTGTCCGACCTGTGACGAAAGTCCAACTCGCATTTGGACGGTTTTTCATATCGTACAACGCTACCCTGTAGAAATAAAAACGTGAACTCGTCAGTTGACATTCGGAAGTTGCTGTTTATCGTGGGTCCTCCCTTATACCTATATTGATGTATGTTTGCAGAGCGCCTTAAATGACTCTCTCTCATCTAACTCCCACCTCAAAGATGAGAACACACTCCTGAAGGCGCAGCTGTCGGCGGCGCAGACCGTGACTCATCCAGGTCACCACGAGGATCCTCGGCTGCGGCAGTACGAAGACAGGATGCACCAGCTGTCCGCTGACGTCACCAGGCTACAGGAGGAGCTCAGGGTCTCCAGGGAGGCGGAGAAGCTGGCAAACGAGGAGTTGGAGCGAGTGAGGAAGGACCAGGACGACTTGTTGGAGTTGTTAGCTGATCAGGTGAGACGGAGGATCAACCTACGCTTTAAAACGATGTGCTTTTGCCATCTGTGCGTCAATAAAGGTTTTACGCAAACGTTAACGAGTATCTTCATCTACGTATGTATTTGTCTAGAAAGTTTATAAAGAGAACTGTACAAAATATACTTCTCATCAGAAAAATCGAAACACCTTGCAAGTTTATCTTTTGTAAGGATTATCAGAACAACCTATGAAAATTTAATTTGAATTTAGAACATTGACATTAGGATTTGAAAACCTCATATTATCTTAGACCTTTAAACGAGCAATTCTTGTGTATTAGTCTCATGTCTGGGAAAACGCGCGTTTTCGAGTTTTCATGCGCTTTTTCTTTCGCATTATTCGACGCTAAATACGGTGAAAAATTTCACGCTGTCAAACCACTCGGCTAAAGTTATTATTACTTTAGCCGAGTGGTTTACACGTGTCATTCCGTCCGAGATATCCGCGTTCAAATCCCGGTTGGAAAATTGCTTTTATTTTTGTTTTTTGTGTTTTTTTATTTATTTATTCAAGTTAGTAATTATTATTTTTAGTGGCAAATTGTTCCACTCTTTATGGCTAACCAGGGGCAGAAATAAAGTTTTTGTTTGTTTTTAAAGAACTACGAGCAAAGCTCGGTCGCTGAGATATTTCACTATTAAACGACATTTTACATATATTCCGAAATATACACATTTTTTTGATAATCTTTAACGTTTTTGGGAAATGGACTGTTTTTTTCTTATCTTCGTATATATAATTAGAAACTATACCTTAAACCAAGCATCACAAGCCTATTGCGGAGAAATGTAGAAAAGGGCGAATGAGGGCGCGTCTGTCGCTCTATGGACTCCGTACGCGAATTCGACTCGCACTTAACCAATTGTTAATATTTATTTCAGGATGTGAAGCTAAACGAATACAAGTTACGTTTTATCTCGCTGGGACACAGCGTGGAGGAGGCGCCGCAAGCCGAAGAGACGATCACATAGTGCCAGTGATGGACATTCAGTGTGTGTGATTATACTTGTAATTAACCGAGGCAGGTACTATCAGGTAATTTGGCTGCTGACCATATCAATAAAAATACTGTTGTTCAATACGCCACACTCCATGCTTTCATTTAGACTCACCGCACGTGGCAAAGCCTATCAACTTTAAAATAAAAAGTAGCCTGTCTTTTTTCGAGCCTTCAAATATTCCTATACAAAATATAAAGTCATTCCGACCGGAATGACTTGTTATTTGTGGGAAATGCGGAAGTTAATTTGTTAGTTTGTCCTTCAAGTACGTCGTAACGGAGGGTCATAATGCCTTGATATTTTGTATAGGGATTGTCAAAGAGTCGGAGAAGGACTTAAGCTACTTTTTATCCCGATCGAACCACCAGTTCCCGTGAGATAATTTTAAAGTCTACGCAGTTGAAGTCGTGAGCAAACGCTGCGTAGTGGAAGTCCACAATCTGGTGGATTCCTTTCGAGAGTGTTGCGTATTGAACAATGAGTCTTTCGGTACTTTATGATGACTCCAAAAACACTAGTCAGTTTGAAGTTTTCGTACAGTGCGGCTGCTGACTTTCCTGATAGTACTTGTTACGTCACTTCCTGATATTTCTGATTAGTCACCTCTGGGTCACTAGAACGACAGTGGCGCCGTCATTCGTTCTGTTTAAAATTCCAGCGCCATTGAAAAAATTGTAGTTATTGTTGCTGTTCAGTGTATCGAGTCATTATGGATTCATATTGAGATTATGTATAGTTTTTATAAATTGAACCGTCTAAAGTGGTCACTTTAGACCGTTTAATTAATAGTAACTGCACACAATCTATTTGTAAATTCATGATGTAACGATAAACCGTAAACAAGCAATTACTACATAAAGTGGTTTTTAGAGTTATTCTATAAATGCCGAGTGTGGCGTCCTCTAGGGGCGTCACGTGGGAAGCTGTCTGCGCGTTACAATAATGGTTGGTAACGCGGTTCACTTTCAATATCACAGATGGCGCCACTTATCTTTCATTAGTCACGGTGGTTCTCTCATTGCCAGATTGGATTTCATAGTAATCTTTGACATCTGTAACTATTTATTTAATTTTAAAATTGTTACTGTAATATAGATTTATCAAGAAGTGACAATAATAATAAAACTTCTACAACAACATTGTGGTAGAGAAGCAATTATGACTGAATAAATTAATAAAATGTATTGTTACCAATAATATAGTCTCATTGCAATCTGCATACAATTAGAGGTTCGTAGTTTATTTTTAAGGCGATCCACCTCCATCAAAGTTTCATACGAAATTTCTGTTGCCTTTTAAAATTCTATTTTAAAAGATTATGGCAACAGAAATTTAGTATGGCAACATTAGGAGAGGGATAACGTTAAAGTTTAAAAATGCCTAGCTTCTATATTTAACGTTTCTGAATGAAAGTTGCGATATGATATGGCTGGGATAGTATTATTATTATTTTTCTTTTATCTTTCAAATAATATCGTTTTCTTTCAATAGAATGTACTTAGTACGCTTTAAGTTGTGCTTTAATATTCTGTAATTACTACATTCTAACAAAATTCGCGCAAACTCAATAATCTAAATAATTAAAAACTCTAAATCTTATTCTTTCCGCTTTTTAGGTCTATCAAAACGAATAATTATGTACTAAATTCAACTGACAAATTATCAAAGACTGTCGCCAAACATCTGTGTTATAGTACTCGCACAATAAGTTTGCCCCTCTGAAGTTAGCTCTCCGCAATTTCAAACATGTACAGACGGAATGTGTGTGTATTATTTCCTATAACAACTACCCCTAGATGACATACAACACTAGGACATTTCTTTTCACCCGCCAACTTACCTTGCCTCCCATTTATTCGTTAATAAAATCGATACTTCGCGGTCTTATGTGACTAACTTCAGAGGGGCAAACTTATTGTGCGAGTTCTATAATAGCACTGTTGTTTTCCTATAGTGAAAGGTAGCAAAGACAAAATTTACCTTCAACTGTACCAATCATAATAGGGTCCGCAGAAAAAACAACAAATTGACACATGTAAAGGGTTAAGGAAAAAATATTTTTGGTATTTTTGTGAATACTGTACAAGTTTCCCACAAAATGCAACCCGAAAAATATCAGTTGAAACCGTAGGCGAACTGTTAGTGCTCCTTGTTTGACTGCGGAACCCTGAAACTAGATTATTATTTATTTATTTATTATTTGTACGCACGGCTACACTTCAAGCTATAAAATATGTTTCAAATGCGTCGTGAACTTGTACACTATTTAAAAAATCAAGGAATCATCTAAACATATACAGAAAACTACTAAATAATTTTTGTTGTTGTTATTCTGTTTGTACAAAATAACTCGTTTTGTACTACGTGACAATGTCAAATGTCATTTTATTGACGCCATCTTTGTTTTTTAAGTGAATTATTGCCTGTTTCGTGCGTTTTAATGTTTTTGTACAACAAAATTAGACCAAAATATTCAGAAATTGTAATTAAAACACTTTTATTTGATAATGATCTTTGAAAATTATTATAAGTGTACAAACCGGGCCGCGGCGCCATACATTCGCGGGACGTGTCATTTCTAGTATAAGCTGACATGTCATTGTACGAAAATCATATACAGTGCGAGGTCAACTTATACTGGAAATAATAGCTTTAGGTGTAGCCGACAGCTTTGTCTAGTTACATGGAGCATCTAGTCTGCATACAGCTGCAGCATAGCCATTTTGAATTTATATACATAGCCAATTTATACATAATCCGTAGGCCCATCTCTACAAGTTACTCCACTGAAGGGGAACAACAAAGCGGTCTGCGGTCTCGCGGCGTTACATTGCGAGTCTTTTCGATGAAGGAAAACATCGTGAGAAAACCTGTACACTCCTCAGAAGAAATTCAAAGATGTGTGTGAAGTCTACCAATTCGCACTGGTCCTAGCCTAGGCCTGAGCCCCTGTGGGGACATATATAGGCCGTTGATGATGAACAGGACGGCCTCGTTGAGATTCTATTGTCCGTGGAGATGGCGACTAAGTTTCGAGTATGAAATATCGATTCTTTGTTACGATTTTATTTCTGTATTTCCGTTGGATTGTATCCAAATAACTCTGGCTAGCTATCTATTGTTATCTATCCTTAGTTTTACAATAGAGAAGAGAATATTACTATGCAATATATTGATAATTATGTTGCTGTTATTTCACAACACAAAGTATTTTTCTCGATTTTTTGTGTAGCTTCACTTGTGACATTATTACTGGAGTTTTAATATCTTTAGAATAAAAGCAAAAAATGTGATGGATTGTCGAAAATTGGACACCAATTAATTGTCTTGCTAAATGTTTGATGTGTGTATATGAGACATGTACCTATTTAAAGATAACGTAAAATAAAACAATACATAGATTTTATTTCATATTTGTAGTTTTATTACGATTGTTGCGTTCCGTAGCATCATGAGCAAGTCGCGAAATGAGCACTAGCTTATGTCGCAGAATGTGCGACCTGCAAATTACAAGATCGTCACATTTTGCAACTTGCACATTTTGCGACCTACAAATTACAAGATCTTAACATTTTGCGATCTGCACATTTTTCAACTTACACATTTTGCGACCTGCTAATTAGAAGATCTTCACATTTTGAGACCTGAACATATTGCGTAGGCTGCTCATTTTGCGACTTGCTCATTATGCTATGGAACGGTTTTTTTTATTCATAGAAAGGTATTTTCTATAATATATAATTTATTATTACTTGTTGACCTGTAAAACCAGGTTAGTCGTGATAGTTTTCCATAAGTTCAGTATACATACTACTACTGTGAATTTTTTCATATTTTAGCCGACTTAAAAAAAGGAGGAGGTTATTAATTCTAAGGGTATGTTTTTTAATGTTTGTTACCTCAGAACTTTTGACTGGGTGAACCGATTTGGATGATTCTTTTTTAAATTGAAAGGAGGTGCTTCCCGTGTGGTCCCTCCCTCCATGTGGACATCCATGAGAAAACTATATAAATCTCAAATTTGCCTTAGTAAAAGTCTACTTTTCGGGCAATTGAAGTCGGATAGAAGCAATAGTTTAGAAGATTTGGACGGGGGGGCTCGATTCTTACAAAGCTTAATATATCAAAAAGCGTATGGACATACGGACAGAGCGAAACTATAAAATACCCTAAAATAGGAAAAATAACAATTGTAAACACGTAGCGCTGTGCGAACTGAATCGAACTTACTGGTTAATATGTAATATTATTCTGGGATAGTATAAAGAATAATAATTTAATTTTTTGCTGGCCACATAAATATAATACAAAGGAGATTCGGTAAATGAAACACTACATATTTCAAAGCCTCGTCAATAATTATATTCGTCAATCATACATATAAACAACTCATCCTCACACAATAAATATTCTCCCTATCTAAATATTTCTAACTAACAGTCTTACATTATGTTACGACTTTACATAATATACAAACAATTCAAAATATACAAAACCTCACATTTTCAAAGGAATGTTACATGTATTTTATACATTTTTAGGTTATAAACACATCAAAAGCGTCAGGGGGAAACATGTCTCGCTGAACCGGGTTTTATATATCTGTCTCGTTTTCGCACGTTACCCGATATAGGGCGTGCAATACGTTTATACTTCTGCGTCCCTGTCATTGCAGAATCCCTTCTTTCATCTATAATCAATAATTATCCTTAGTCTTTTGATGTGTGTACAAGTACATGAATAAATAAATATGTACACAGTTAAAGAAACTCAGCTATTATTTATATCAGTATAATAAATTGCTATAATTTTATAACTTTAAAATAATAATTTGTGTTCTCCTTAATAGATTGTACACACCGATTTCAAGTAGTGCTCAGTGTATATATACTGCTGTTTTTTTTCTTCAGTTTTCAATATAAAATTGAATTCTCTTCAGTTTAGTCAACTCAAGTCAAACAACAATTTTACAATAAATAGCATACGCTTTTCCACGGACTAAGGTACCCCTGTTTCTCTCACTCAGATGTAAGCTACGGGTGGACAAGATACCTTTGTCTCTCTCACTCAGACGTTAAGCTACGGGCAGACAAGATACCCTTGTCTCTCTCACTCAGATGTTAAGCTACGGGCAGACAAGATACCCTTGTCTCTCTCACTCAGATGTTAAGCTACGGGCAGACAAGGTACCCTTGTCTCTCTCACTCAGATGTTAAGCTACGGGCAGACAAGGTACCCTTGTCTCTCTCACTCATATGTTAAGCTACGGGCAGACAAGATACCCTTGTCTCTCTCACTCATATGTTAAGCTACGGGCAGACAAGATACCCTTGTCTCTCTCACTCAGATGTTAAGCTACGGGCAGACAAGGTACCCTTGTCTCTCTCACTCATATGTTAAGCTACGGGCAGACAAGATACCCTCGTCTCTCTCACTCAGATGTTAAGCTACGGGCAGACAAGATACCCTTGTCTCTCTCACTCAGATGTTAAGCTACGGATGGAAAGGATACCCTTGTCTCTCTCACTCATATGTTAAGCTACAGGTGGATAGGATGCCCTTGTCTCTCTCACTCAGATGTTAAGCTACGGGCAGACAAGATACCCTTGTCTCTCTCACTCAGATGTTAAGCTACGGGCAGACAAGGTACCCTTGTCTCTCTCACTCATATGTTAAGCTACGGATGGACAGGATACCCTTGTCTCTCTCACTCATATGTTAAGCTACAGGTGGATAGGATGCCCTTGTCTCTCTCACTCAGATGTTAAGCTACGGGCAGACAAGATACCCTTGTCTCTCTCACTCAGATGTTAAGCTACGGGCAGACAAGGTACCCTTGTCTCTTTCACTCATATGTTAAGCTACGGATGGACAGGATACCCTTGTCTCTCTCACGCATATGTTAAACTACGGGTGGATAGGATACCCTTGTCTCTCTCACGCATATGTTAAGCTACGGGTGGATAGGATACCCTTGTCTCTCTCACTCAGATATTACGCTACGGGCGGACAAGGTACCCTTGTCGCTTTCACCCAGATCTGTTAAGCTACGGGTGGAGAAGGTACCCTTGTCTCTCTCACTCAGATGATAAGCTACGGGCGGACAAGATACCTTTGTCTCTCTCACTCAGATGTTATGTTACTTATTTCGGTACTCGGACCTAACCTGACTTTATAAATTCCTGAAGTGTCTTTTTCGTAACAACTGAAGGAATGGCCAACCTAAATGAGATTGACGTGACGTTATTGTGCAAACGGTATCTCTTAACGTAATCGTGAATTAAATTGTGAAACATAATTGTAAACATGTGGACTACAAGTAACATTCTTAGAGATAAAATGTTGTAATGTACAGAAGAGTGCCTTGGAAAGAAACTTTCATGTTTTAGTATACGGACTCATTTTAGGGACCGCATTAATAAGTTTGTAAAAGATGAGAGAGGAGTGCATGATAGCTTCTTGGAACACGTAGATACGACTTGTCAAATAACATTTTCTAACTTTCCACCAATGTCCCCGGCTCGTTCATACCTTTACAAGTGTGTGCCTACGCGAAGGAGAGGTACAGTCCTACGCACAGCAGCACTCCTAGCGCGAGGAACACTAGTACCAGCACGAAGCGGTCCCGCAGCGCGCGCACCACCATCGAGTTGAGCAGACGCGTCGACCGGTTCAGCTGCTCGTCTGTTTCACGAAGCTGGAACAACAAGATTGTTGCAATACCAGCGAAATATCGCGCATTGGGGCGCAGTGCAGGTGAAAAGGGAAGAGGGTACAGTTCAGTTCGGACCATAAATATATTATGCCATAGATTATATGAAACAGGATTCAAATAATTATATTGTAGCTTTTCTAATATCATTGAATTGCCATAAGGTAGAATGAGATAAATATACATTGTCTGTCGCAAATTTTGTGTCAAAATTAAGCAATTGGTTAATACTTTTCGGAAAAAAGCTTTCTTTAGTACTGCATTAATTAACCTTCAGTACAACTACCATACATTTCAAGTTGTCGAAAAGGGTTGCGCTGGGTTAAAAAGACGTGCAAATGTGGCTATTGTCATCTTTTTTTAGCACTCAAAATGACATCATTAAAATTTCGAGTTCCAGTATCTATATAATTGTTCAACTTGAAATAATCTAATTATCTAAAGGTACTAAAGAGATTATACATCTTTGGTTCGAACAATAAACGCGCTCGAAATGTTATTCTCTTCCTGTCATCCGCCAAAGAGACCCGAGAATCGTTTCTGCGTAGTCTGTAGTCTGCCTTTCTTGAAACTGAATGGTGGCGTTTTTATATGTACACGTCTGTGTGTGGGTTTGCTTCACCTGATGTGCGTGATCTCCCAGAGTTGTTGCTATTTGGCGGTAGACTTAGGTAACATGGTGGTAGCTAGCCAGGCGGACACAGAAAATGCCTTACCACCAACCAAGCCGAGTAAATCGGTATCCTCACTGGGAATCGAACCCGGGACTTCTGGATTGTGAATCCAACATTTATCCATTAAGCCATGGAGGCGGTTACAAATAATAGTAAAAAAGAGTATTCGTACTCGTCCTCGTGAACGCTGCAACGTCTCCCTCTGCATGCTGAGGTCCTGGAGCACAGCTGCCCCGATCTGCTCCGTCTCTAGCGCCACGCGGTACCCCTCCGTCAGGGTCTTGCCTGTTCGCTCCAGACGCTCCGTGTTGTCCAGAAGACGCTGCTGCTGCTCGTTCGCACTCCAATCATCGTACATGTCCTCCGCTTCTATTGTGTCTGCAATATCAACATCATTTTATATTCATTAACAAGCATACAAATCCTGTTTGAAACAAAGAGTTAACACTAAATGTAGACTTTGACCCGTATACTGTTGATATTCCTACAGCTCACAACAAGCATTTTGCTTCTAAATTTATCATGCATATAGACAAAATGGTAGATGCACTACCGGTTTCCGTGTTCCGTGTTATTGAAAAGAGAGTGTACAAATATATCCAAAATTGTCTCCCTGCAACACAGGTCTCCTAGTGCGGGAAATAATGTAAATTGTATTTGTTTGTAATTATCAGGAAAATAAACATTTTTGTATTTGTATATCTCACATGTAGCAGAATTGTTAAGTACAGATCGGAACTCTTCCTTGACCCTCTGCAACTCGGCCCGGTAGGCCGCCACGCGGGACCCGGCGCCCGCGCCGCGAGACTCCAGCTCCAGTTGCTCCAACTGTCAACAATTTACACTTGTGGTAAAATTCAAAACACTTCAATTTCCCCAAATAACATCTCAATTCATTCAGAAAGTTACAAATAAACTTAAGTCTAAATTCATATAACATTATACGAGTATAGTCTATGAGACTCAAGGTCTGCATGCATTGTAAGAGATGAAACAGCACTTTTAATTAAAATAAATATTTGCTGTATTTATCCAATCTATTATTAATTATGAATTGAAATGTTTTATTTATATTTATAATATAATTATATATATTATTACTTACTAACTTAGGCTAGAAATTTACTAACACAAGATGGAATTTTTAATTCTAAAAAATAAAGTTTTGATTTGATTAATTAAATATATTGAAATTTTACTACTTCTTCCAATAGCTTGTTCTAGGTCTTTTCTATTGTGTTGGGAAGTGCTTGTAGAATTGATTTATAATTTAAAGGATATAAAATAAATAATAACGTTCTCACGTAGTATATTATATATTTAAAAGCTACAAGTCTCAATCTAATGCCCCCACATCAATACCAGTCATTCAGTTCATTCTACCAAGAGCAGCCTTCAAACTCTTTCAACTTAAAGATCTTTATTTCTTATAAGAATTTACAAAATTTACTTATAAGGAACTTAATACTAAACAAATTATAAAATGTAACATAGAGAACTAACATATTAAGTTAAACTAATGAGTGAGTAAAATAACTTCGATGTTTTTTCTAAATTAGACTAGCGTAATGCATGGGTATAATTTTAAACCGTCTAAACTACTCAAGTGTGTCAATTTTCTATACCTTAACACTTCTCTAAAAACTTTCCATACCTTAACACTGCTCTAAAGAGAACATTGCTACTATTTTTATTTTATTTTCTTCATAAAGTTAACAGCTTTATTTACAATATTTGCAGTAATAAAGACAAACATTGGTCAACTATAAGCTTCCACATATAACTCTGATTTATAACTTTGTGGACTGCAGATAGAGTCTAGTGGTGACACACAATTATTATGTAAATAAGAGATATAGAGAGAATAGAATAAGAAAAGGGTTTCAGTGTAAATAGAAAAAGTGAAACTTACCAAATCATTTGCTTCCTCGAAATTGGATTTAACATCCTTTATCAAGTGATCACGATTTTCTAAAAGGTAAAACCAAAAACATTATTTAATAAACCAATAGATAATGCCGAAATTGGCAGCATTTATGAATAAGTGTTGAAAAATAACTTGCCTTCACTACCACCTTTAAGGCGACCTATTTTAGCAGTAATATCGGCGGTTAGAACCGAATACTGTTGTTCATATGATTGTAACAAAGTCGCCATCCTGAATTTTCAGCTCTTATCAAAATACATCAGCTCTGTTTTTTGGAAAATACAACAACACGTAAAAACCAAATCACTGTAATTTATGATTATGTCTTATGAATTAAGTGCAAATTGAAATTTTAGACGGAGACAGCGTTTTATGGTCATCATGTTTTTTCTCTGTCTAACGTATCATTTATATACTACAAAAAAGCCACTGTCTGACATTTCATATGATAGCTCGACAGCTCGTTCGTTTTATAATCCAATCTAACTTTGGGATAATGTAATAGCAAAAATATAAATTTTTAATTCACAAGTTTTATCTTGTAGCTCACATTATTTTGTTAAAAAAAAACTTCACTACAGTTTTCATATACTACAGTTTAGACAATAAAAAATCTGTTAAATTTAAGTAATCTATAAAATGAAACGAAGAGAGAGAATTCCTCTCGGTATCGGTGCGTGGGAGTTGAGAAGTTTTTCGTTGAGTTTTTCGACAACATACAAACTCGAAACAAGCTTTGTGAGCTTGTGAATACGAAAGTAAAAGTAATTTTGAAAAAATGTGAATTAAACGAGAGCGCGGGTGTCCGTTTTTGGCGTGATTACGACGAAACACGTAAGTTATGACATGTCTAATACTTTCGCTTAACTTTATCTGTTGCCGATTAAGTTCATTTCAATTTTTTAAAATAAGCAATAAAATGTCTGTTTCTACAACGAAAGATTTTGTAGAGTTCTCCAGAGGTAACGTTAAGTTTTCTTTTCCATGTACTTTCTCTCATGTTTTTCGCATCGATGTGCATGAGTCGAGAACATGACGCATATTTGAATAAATAATGCCCATTTATGGTTAATTTCGTGTTGACGGGTACAATTATAAAGCGAAATCTTTTGTTATGTTCTATGTTCTGAAAGTTAAATATTTAGTTGTGTAGGTATTATCATTTTTCATTATGCTAATGAGTCATAGAACGTGTCTACTTGTCTAGGTTTAGGTAAAATACTTATGTTTTAAATGGCAGCTTTACACATTCAGTTGATAGTTTATAGCTAGAAACATAGGTAATAAATGATTGGTACGGTATTTCAAACTGGAATTTTTATTTCGCTTTCAGAACAATGCCGCGTAACTGCGACGAGGACTCCGGGCGAAGCTCTTGCTCCGCCGCCTCGGTCGGACTCAGCCCCATTATGGACTACCATGAGCTTGATGACCCAAATTATGTCAAAAGACGGTCAAAGGAAGCTAGCACCAACACTGACTTGAAAGTCAGCATCCGTCCAAGGAGTTATACAAGCCTCATTAAGTCACCTGATGAGAGAGATCCATTCCCAAGCTGCCGGAACCCTAGACCACCTAGGAATGCTGTATTTAATCTGTTTGATACTCCAAGAATGGGAGGATTGAGTAATGCTCATTCATCTTTAGAAATAGCTTGCAGCACTCAAATTGAGGAACCTAAAATGCAGACTAATGCTTTGTCTATGGCTGCTATAGCCTCTAATGACAATAGATTAAGCAGACAAGGACCTGTAAGCTCCAATTTTAGAAGAGGAAAACCTGTACAAAGAGCAGCTTCAAGATTATATAAAGCTGATGCAGGGATTAAAGGCAAAGAAGGATGTATAGGTCCAGAGTTTATTGTTAGGGCATCACAGCCTACTAAGCAAATGGATCTAACATTATCAGCATTTGCTGAGAAAAGAATGGTCACTGTGGTATTACTAAATGGACAAAAAGTTGAAGTACTGTGTGATCCTAATGTTATTACAGCTGGACAACTTTTTGAGGCCTTGGTACACAGTGAGAAATATGAGCACAACTTCATGCTTGGAATAGCAGTGCTAATAGGAGGGGACTTTGTATTCCTACCAGATGATTATAAAATAAAAAAAGTTGCTCCTGATAGTTGGCATAAAATAGGGAATAAAAAGAAGATTGTTGAAGATGTATCAGTGACAGTTTTTTTAAGGATAAAATTTTTCTTGCCTAAAAACATTGCTAGTAACATGCAGGGTGGAGAATGGAGACACAGAGTATATTTACAATTAAGAAGAGCAACAGTTGAAGGACAACTCACTTCCACAATTCAGAATCTCATTTTGCTAGCTGGATATGCTTTACATATAGAGTTTGGAGAATTTTCTTACAGAGAACATGGAACTGCTGATTATTTCCTGCTAGAACATTACTTGCCAGAATCTGTCATTACCAGTGACATGGCAGAGGTAAAACTCAAAATGAAAAGGGCGCATGAGTCAAGAAGAGGATTAGACAGAAACAAAGCAATGTTAAATTATATAACGCTTGCTCAAACTTTCAGAGATTATGGTGCACATTTTTATTCAGCCATATGGGCAACAAGAGATGGATTTTGCAGAGATGTGTGGCTTTCTATTGGGCCAAGAGGAATAACGCTTTATTCCCGCAACAATCATGTAACTGATGATCCAGGAAGCAGTAACAACAGAATTGTGCTGCAAAGCTTACCGTGGCATCACATTCACACATTCTATTACAACAAGAAAAGTCTTTACATAATGCCTAATGCATATTCAGGGCTTTCAAAGATTGGAGTCAAGTACAAATTGAAAATGAGCGAGAATAAAAGCTATTTTACATTTTGGTTGGCTTCCCTACACCACAGACTGTATTTGAAATTGTATGCTAAAGATGATTTTCTGAATTACTTGTCAGAAGATGTCAGTCCTATAAATGCCGATGGTAGTCCAAAGAAAGTCAACTGCAGTAATTATGATGACAGCTATAATTTGGCTGTTAGAAACCCTATCAGATCAAAAAGACCAGTGAGAAGAAGATTCAAAGTAGACATTTTTGGTGATAAAAAAGCTCAGAACAAGGAAAACGAAAAGCCAAACACTGAAGAACTGCTCAAGCAAATCTTATTTCCAAGTAATGATGACAGCTGTAATACCTCTCAAACTGTACAAGGAGATTCTTCCAATGATGGTATTTCTTCTTCTGAAAGCTGCAGTATACCAAGGAGACATGGTGTTAAAATGGGCACAAGGGTATTTAATGGGTTAAAATCTAATAGCAGATATGTATCTCCCATAAAGAGCCCATCTTGCTTTAGATCTGAGGGTGATTTAGTAACCACACAAAGTGACTCAGATGATCTCAGTTTAGAGCAGAGGCAGTGCAATATAAACAGCATGCAGCTGTTACCAGAAAGACCTTACAATCGAAGTATGAATGGCCCAACAGCTTATGTTTTAGAATCTCCAAAAGTATATCCAGAAATGTTTAATTACAATGCTGCAAACAATGAGTCTTGTTTAAACATTTCTTTGTTTGAGAAATTGGACAATATGGGTTGCGTGCAAGGAGAGAGGGTGTTTGTAACTGCTGTGTTAGAAAGAGATGAATTTAATGCTTTAGGTTTGCAAGTAGCAGAAGGATCTGATGGAAACGTGTACATAAAATCTATAACATCAGGTAGTCCTGCAGATTTGTGTAAAAAACTAATACCTGGAGACCAAATTATATCTGTTAATGGGCAAACTTTACTCAATGTGAAATATGAGAAAGCTTTAGGGATGCTGCAATCTGCACCACATACTGTGGAACTTATAGTTTTACAAAACTCGACTAAGAGTCCAAGTTTAGGATATAAGTTTGATAAAGATGAAAATAGAAAGAATATTAGAGATAGTGTTGCTAGTGCCTTAGATATAGAGTTAACTGATGACGAATTACTCAACGAAGAAGCTTTAAAAACAATTTACGCTCTCATTAAATTAACTAAAGAAAAAGTAATAAGCAGAATGAAAGACAAAAACAGACAGATTATTCCAATCAAAAGTAGTCTGCAAAAATGTTTTTCGGAAAATAGAGTTTACGAGGAGTCTGACGCAGGAAATTATTCATCTACCGAAAGTACGCCACAGAAACGGAATGTGTTAAAGTTCAACACGTGGCGTGGCCTGGCCAACAGCAGAACTGTCAAAAGACGTCCATTGAGTTTGAGTATTCCTTCAGGAGTAGATTTGACGGAAAATTACTTAGAAGAAAATACTGGAGAACTACTAAAGCAAACTTCTCTAAAATCCATCCAATCATCACTCAACAGTCTCGACAACAAATCAATAAAGAGCACTTCCTCTAAGACGGTTGCGCTTCCTAGAAACTATGGATTGAGCAGGAAATGGTTGGGACCAGTCAGATATCCAGTAACTCCATGTAAAAACGCTACCACCGATATTAACGCAAAGGTTGAAGAGAATGTCGTGAAAAGACATTTTGTTTATGGAACTGGAGATTCAGATGAAGATCAAATATTTTTATAAAATGTATAGAGGACCTATTTTTGTACATTAAGTTTGTAAGTTTATTTTTAAGACAAATGAATAAATGCCATTATATTACATACTATAAATTATTTATTTTACATACGGACACTCCGCAAATAGGAATATCTTTACACAACTTGGACGATGAACTTTGATAAACGCCGCCTCTTATCTTCTCACACACGAAATGGTAAACTGCGTGTGAATCTTGTATTCAATTCTCGCGCGCGGAAAGCGCGTCGGTCGGGTACGGGTGTTGCGTAACACAACGCACGCTTTGCTATTGTAATCTTATTCAAACAATGGTTTCTAGAGAATTCTCATGTTTTTGTACAATCTGAAATGTGTTTTATCCTTCACAATATTTCACTTTTCTTTGTTTGCTTTTAAATTATTGAACTTTGAACTCTGCAATAAACGCAAACCAACTGAATAACTAAATGTTCATTAAATAATATTCATGAATTCAATATTGTTGAAGGTGCTTTGGATAGGGGTTAAAATGAAATAACATGTTATATAAAACATTATTATTAAGTATTTTTATTAAAAATAGTAACACAATGTTCGCTGCAATCAACAAACATTTCTAAACTAAACAAATCTAATGACGGCCGTCTCTATATTTGCAATACAGTCAGACTCAAAAATAAAAGAGAAACAAAATTCATTCATTCCACAATTTTAACACATTCAAACTACATTGCAGTATCTACTTAACAGATGATGTAACAATTAAAGTCCTTTAATTCTTTTATACACGTAAATGCATTAATTTAACAGGTCCCTGGACATTTACATCATCCCTCCCATTCCACCCATGCCACCCATTCCTCCCATACCCGCCATTGGGTTAGGTTCCTTCTCTTGTGGCATATCGCAGATAACTGCTTCAGCGGTCGTCAGTAATGAGGCAACTCCACTCGCATCAGTGAGTGCTGTCCTCACGACCTTTGTTGGGTCAATGATACCTTTCTCAATCATGTTGACATATGCATCATTTAGCGCATCATATCCAAACTCAGGGCCCATATCTTCGACCTTTGAAACAACAACGGAGCCATCAATACCAGCGTTGCGCGCGATTGTCATGCACGGCATTTTTAGCGCTTTCTTGACGATTTCTACACCAACAGCTTGGTCATTGTTGGATGTTTTCAATGCCTCTAGTGTGGGGATACAGCGAAGGAGAGCAGAACCTCCTCCAGGGACAATACCTTCCTCCACAGCAGCGCGCGTAGCATTCAAAGCGTCATTCACGCGGTCTTTCTTTTCATTGACTTCTACCTCACTTGAACCACCAACATGTAGTACTGCAACACCGGAAGCCAACCTAGCAAGGCGCTCCTGCAGTTTTTCTTTCTCATACTCTGAGTTTGTCTCCTGGATTTGATCACGGAGCTGCTCTGCTCTCCTATCAATGTCAGACTTCTTGCCCTTGCCTTTAAGGAGGAGTGTATCATCTTTTGTGATAACTACTTCTCCCACCTGTCCCAGATCTGACAGTTGTACATCTTCAATTTTGATCAGATTAGCATCATCTCCAAAGACGACACCTCCAGTAGCAATAGCCATGTCACTGAGGGTAGCTTTTCTGTTATCACCAAAGCCAGGTGCCTTGACAGCTGCAACTTGCAAGCCAATCTTCAACCTGTTGACTACCAGAGTAGACAGGGCTTCTCCATCGACATCTTCAGCCACAATTACTAAAGCCTTCCTCTGACTGTTAGCTAACTCTAAAGCTGGAATGATTGTCTGAACATTGCTGATTTTCTTCTCACTGAACAATACTAGGGCATCTTGGAACTCAACTTTAGCGCCTTTGGATGAGTTGATGAAATATGGTGAAATATAACCTCTATCAAATTTCATACCTTCAATGACCTCCAGCTCATCCGTTAATGTCTTGCCATCCTTAACTGTGATAACGCCGTCTTTGCCCACCTTCTTCATTGCGTCGGAGATTAGCTGGCCAATCGCAAGATCACCATTTGCAGAGATTGTGGCCACCTGTGCGATTTCTTCCGGGGTTGTCACCGGTTTGGACATGCTTTTGAGCTTGTCTTTGACTGCATCCACCGCCAGCATAACACCTCGTCTGATCTCGATGGGATTGGCACCCTTCGAGATCTTTTCGAAACCTTCCTTGGCGATGGCTCTGGCGAGAACCGTGGCCGTAGTCGTGCCGTCTCCCGCTTCTTCATTTGTGTTGTTCGCGACGTTTTGAACTAATTTTGCACCGATATTCTGGAACTTATCTTTTAGTTCTACTCCCTTGGCAACTGTCACACCATCTTTTGTTATTTTCGGTGCGCCCCATGACTGTTCTAAAATAACGTTTCTGCCTTTGGGACCCATTGTGACGGCGACGGCATCGGCGAGAATATCTACACCTTGAAGCATCAACGCTCTTACATCAGCCCCGAATCTCACATCTTTAGCGTAAAATCTGCATGATAGTTGGTGAGATTTGTGCAATGTGATAGTTTGGCGGACCACTCGTGGTAAGCGTAGCATTTTTGAGGCGTTTGGAATGGTATTGCACTCAAAAAACAAATTCCAAACCTTTTATTCTGGAAGATTCTCGCCGGGCACAAAACGTGATCGACCACCACCGGTTGTAGGTTATACAATACAGACAGATTATAAAACTTTTGGGGCTAAGGGAGGAGCTTGCTCTATGGTATGAAAATGGTATGTATGAATCAATCACAGACTCCTGAAAGCTGAAAGTCATGCATTCTAGGCCACCTACGTGCCACACGGCTGCTCAGCTTTTGCTGTAACTTGTAACCGCGTGAAAGATTCAAGTACAAGCAAAAATAAGTTCATTTTGTTAAAATCAGTTATTTTTAATATATTCATAGATAAATAAAAAAAATTCAAAACGAAAAATATTCACAGATATTTGCTGCCATTTAAAATTATTGTAATAGACAAACTTTTTTATGTTCTGAAGTCGCCTAAAAACCGGTCTTTGTAGTAGTTTTCGATTGGTATCTCTAATTTAAAAATGTGGCATCAGCTGTCAGTTTGACATTTCCGTTCTCCACCACCACGGATTGGCCGCATTTATCAATCGCGGGCTGGAGATTTCGATCGTGTTTCTAAATTATCAACAATAACATGTGCTGATTGTTACGCCGCTGATATTATAAACTTGGCCGTTAAATAAACTTGCGGTTTCTCTTGCGTAGATCTCTTATCAAGTACACGTGCTACAATAAATATTACATAATGGATAGCCACAGGTAAGGTATTTTTTACACTTATTCTCAATTTCCTTCGCCGAGCAGTATTTTAATTTGCTTAATTGACTGGGACGGATTCTTTTAGCATGTCGCGTGTCATGGAAACATTTTATGTAGCGCGTGTGGGTTAAATTTGTAAATATCCTTTGATATTTAGCTCTGTAATTACTATATTTTAAAATTGTACAGCTTTCTTGAATGAATATGATTGATGGCTTGCTGAATCCAGCCTTTCCTTAAAGCAAGCCAAACAATATTACCATAACTTGTGATTGTAAGATTGGGTTACTTTAATATAAATAGCTGCAGATGTCTGTTACATTTTGCTTATAAAATATATGTAATTTAACAACATATATTAATTCATAGTGGTATACTTAGGCTTATGTAGATTAAAATTAAGTTTGTTATATTTAATACAGTATATTATAATTGTTTTCCTTAAAGTGCATTTTATTTTTGAATAATTTTAATTTTGGTCTGAGTAATCTCTTTGATTGATTATAAAAAATGCTGAATTTTAATTTTCCCTTACAGCTTAGAGGGCAAGGAAGGGCATTTGATAGGCATTGGGAACCCCTTGCTAGACATCTCTGCGACTGTGGACGAGTCTCTGCTGAAGAAGTATGATATGAAGACTGATGATGCTATCATGGCAGAGGAGAAACATATGCCACTGTATAAAGAACTAATGGAGAAGTAAGACAACATTTTCATTGTGTCAATAATCTTTGAATATTATTTCTTGGTTTTATATATACTGGTTTAGCCGCAGTTTGCAACTGCAGACTGGCATTACTGGCGAGGGACGTAGGTTAAAAACTCACTTGAGTTGAATTTTTTTATTCTTCTTTATTTTCATAATTTTTTAAATAATTAAACAAGAAAGTTATACACAAATATATACATATAAGACAGATTATAAATTAATAGTAAAAAACATTGCAAGTTAAATAAAAGCTTTTAAAAAGTTTGGTAAAATTCGACATTACACATATATGTATTGTATTTAAAATCAATTTTCTGTTTGAAATATAAATTTAATGTTAAAGAATTGGTTTGTGCCTTTTATGGAACTGATAAATGATGATTATTATGAAAATAAGCTTGCATTTATGTTTTATCTCACTTGAAATTACTACGGCAAAGCTAAAAATTATTTTTGCAATCCAATATCCGCAGTTACAATGCAGAGTACATAGCTGGTGGAAGTGTGCAGAACTCCCTGCGAGTCGCTCAGTGGATACTGAAGAAACCTAACATCTGTACGTACTTTGGCTGTGTTGGAAACGACGAGTATGCCACCATATTGAAGGATAAGGCAACGTAAGTGAATATACATTTAAGGTAGAGCCTTTTTTGTTGGATCGTAGAGAGACATAAGTTCGAGCCCTGCTCAAATAAAAACAATGAAGTTATTTTTTTAACAGTGGAAAATTAGATATGTCATAAGAGAATTGAAAAAATCGGATCTTTACAATATTCCTAGGACTCGAACCTCACGTACATTCAATTCAGGTATATTAAAATTGTGGTATTTACATTTAATAATGGTATTGCAATAATTGCATAAATGGCGCAATGGATAAGGAAGCGTCGGTGGCGCAATGGATAAGGCGCGGACTCTCAATCTGAGGGTACCGGGTTCGAATCCAGCCGTGTACCTATGAGTTGTTTTTCAATTCAAGTACATTATCCGATTGCTTAACGGTGAAGGAAAACATCGTGAGGAAACCTGCATGTCTTGAACAGGCATGTGAAGTCCGCCGATCCGCACTGGGCCCGCGTGGTGGACTATGGCCCATACACTCTCAGTAGGAGAGTAGGCCTGAGCCCCTCCAGTGGGGACAATATATAGGCTGTTGATGAATGGTATTGCATACATATATGATTTTCCTCAAAAGTAAATTTATATTTCTTATATTTTAATTTTGTTGTAAGTGATTTCTTAATTGATTTTGATTCATGGAATCCAAAACAAATGTAGACCAAAATGTAGACTTATAATTTTGATATTTGATAGCAAAAGGACCGATTTGAACTTAAGAAATATTTTTTAATCCACATATTTTCAGGGTAATTACATAAATAATAATTAAGTTAAGTTTTGCACTTGACCTGCATCTCACCTGGCCATGGGTGACAAGAAGGTCACAGGAAGTAAAGGAGCTCTCCAATAACCCTGGCTATGTTATCTTTTAAGTTAATTTGCTCTTATAAATATAATCTCGCCATCTGCAAATCTTTGTGATGAAGCTAAATCAAATATTCATTGGCATTAATTCAAATAAATAAACTCTGTCCAAATGGAAAAAACATGTTTTGCCACTACTGTTCTTACCAATAAGGTGAGATACTTATAAATGTATAAGTTAGTTTGTTTTACTTGTACTTCCCTTACGTCGCAAAGGAGAGTTGATTTTTAACCGACTTCAAAAAGGAAGAGGTTCTCAATTTCACGGGTATGTTTTTTTGTTACCTCAGAACTTTTGACTGGGTGAACCGATTTGGATGATTCTTTTTTTATTTGAAAGCTGGTGCATTCCGTGTGTTCCTATTTTCTGGGCTTATTCTACCTACACTAACAAGTCACTAAAGTTAATTGCAATCTGATGAGAGTAAATGTAAACACACTATCATAGCTTCATACACAATTGTTGAAGTCAAACTGAAATATCGTATAATCTATTTATACACATATGTGGGTCTAAATTGTTTAATTAGAGTTTGCCCGTGTGTTACTGAGGTATATGACTTTTCTGTGTTTGTTTATGTTTATTTATACTAGATTGAAATGAACTCTAGTTGGCATTGTACTTGAGTGTAGGTATCTCAATAAAAGATTGTGTCATTTCTAATATTATCAACTGATAAAGTGATAACTGTATATACGTATTTCCATAGATATACGCTTTCTTTGGTTTAACTTATGTTAACAGATGATTCAGGAATATTTCTCTTTGTCACGTTCTAATTACGCACTTCCTGACGCTGTTTAAAATGTTACGTCACTGTTATTTTCGTTTTTCAAATTGTAATACCATGAAGACTGTAGGGTACACACTCAGTCAAGATTTTTACATTTAAAAATATTTCTTAGCTGAGTTTGTTTATTATTATTTATTTTAGATGCTTCGGACGGAGAATTTAAATCGTTGTGCTCCTTTTAGATAACAGTATCAAAAAATAAACGTTTCACTTGCAAACATTTGGCTCGAGTTAATAATCTATTTGAACGCAATTAATCAAAAACTGTCACCGTGCTGAAAACAGGAGGTGGATCAGTGAGTACGATATGCGCCTTCATCGTGAAGGAATTTGGCGAAACAAGTCCGGTTACTTGTCAGGCGAAATCAGGGTATGACAAAAACAATTCGCGCTTATATTATGGCATATTTTGAATGAAAAGACAATTTTAAGTAAGTTTTAAGACTCCACCTTCTCTCAAAATGTCCTAAATATGGCTAATGAAAACGCCAAGACAGAAAACGACGGTTAAGTGCGAGTCGGACTCGCGCACCGAGGGTTCCGTACAGAATATGAATAACTAACATACATACAATCATAAATAATAGGTACGGTAATATGCACCCAACAATGCACTACCGAAAATGTTATTCTGATTGAAAAACCAACTTAACTTTGCAGCTCAATTACACAATCGATGTTTGACTACAAAGTTTAGTTTTTAAACATAAAAAATCTATTTTTACTGTGTTATAATTTAAAAAATAAGGTTGTGCTGTAAGACCTTGCTTCTTGCCAAATTTCAAGATTTTAGGTCAACGGGAAGTACCCTATAGGTTTTGGTTCCCTTGAATTTTTATGGAAATGGCTTAAGACGCCAATGAAGCAAAGTCTCCGTAGAATAGTAGGTATTTGAATATGTTATTGCTGTCGCGATTCGGTACGCACACATACAGCCTTTCACATGCTTTCACTCACACAAATAACGCTGCATAACATCCCAAAGAGGCCCCTGCGAGCCGCGCATAGTCGCTACCCCTCCGCCTGGGCTAGAGTGTATTTTTCAAAATTATAATAAACTTGACGTGAGCGTGCGTCAACCCTTGTTTTACGTTTTGAGAAATTATTGTTCGCATATTGGTTTAGTCTCGACATACTGTGGTTGTATTTGATATAATTGACTAGTAAGTACCTATCACATATAAATACAATATAAATTATGGCGTTGCTATTTTAGGGTTCTACGGTCAACAAAGAAACCTTTTAGTTTCACCATATCCGAACGTTCGTCTTCCAACGATACTTTAGGTGACCTAGAGGTGTTTTAGTACCTAGAGTGCTAGAGTCTAAGGACTAACAAGTTAAAGCGTTCAAAAAGAACTAGAAACCGACTTCAACTGCCCTAAAAGTCTACTTTTATTAAGGAAAATTTAAGATGTATATTGTTTTCTCATGGATTCCATTCTAAGAACCGGACCAAATTGAAATGGGACCACATGGAAAGCATCAGCTTTCAAATAATAAAGAATCATCCAAATCGGTTCACCCAGTGAAAAGCTCTGAGGTAACAAACATTTAACTAATAGAATAGAATAGAAATAATTTATTCGGCATACAGATTACAGTACAGTTAAAACATTAATTTTAAATTTGCTCTGCTGCACTGCAACGCCGAAATACACACTTAACATTCCCAGTCTCAAAAACTACTGAACCGATTTTGATGAAACTTGCAGTCTTCCCTAAGTTTTACAATACCTAGGTAAACAAAAAAGGGATTATTTAAATCGAACTTGTAGTTCCGGATATATAAAAAATAAATTAAATAAAATAGCCTTTATTGCTGAACTAATTTTTTGTTTTAATTTTCTTAAAAATATGCTTACTTTATACGTTACTTATCTTTTTATATTAAGTATCAGTAACCGGTCGTTCCTACATTTCAGCTTGTCTTTCGACATAGGCCTCCTCTAAGGATTTCCACTCTATTCTATCTTTCGCTATGCGGGTCCATGTTGGACCCGCCACTTGTCTGATGTCGTCCTCCCATCTTCTAGTCTGTCTGCCTCTTTTTCTTTTGCTATCTCGTGGTTGCCATTCAGTTATTAGTCTTGTCCATTTCTACATACTCTATTTCTCCATTATTTACTGTTATGGGCTCTGTTTGTGAGGAATTTGACATTACTTTTGTTTTCGTTAAGTTCGTTGACAGGCCTGCTTTCTCGCTCTCTTCCGCTAACTGTTGGAACATTGTCTGTAGGGTTTTCGGGTTTTCCGAAACTAAGATCAGGTTGTCTGCAAAGCGTAGGTGACTCAGCTTTTTGCCATTTATATTTAGTCCTTTATTCGTCCAATCCAGATTTGTGAATATCATTTCCAGGATAGCTGAAAATATTTTTGGTAAAATTGGGTCTCCCTGGCGTACCCCTCTCTCAATCGAAAATTCTTCGCCTGTAGATTCTAGCTTCACTTGTGCGGTGCTTTTTGTGTATATGTTTTTCAGTATTCTTATGTATTTTGCATGTACGCCTTGTTTTTCCAGTGCGTCCCAGATAAATCTATGTTCGAGTGTGTCGAATGCTTTGTTGAAATCCACGAACCCTATGTGTGTTTTTCTTTTGTGTGTGTGTTCCGGATATATGCGAGGACAAACAAACATACACTTTAGAAATTTGGCACACTTCTTTAGAAGCTGGTATAGACTAACATATATGAAAACTGGGCAGTTCTGGAAATATTACATACATACAGGTCGCATTGATAACCTCTTTTTTTGAAGTCGGTTAAAAAACTGTAATTTCACGACACCTCACACAATAGAATAGACGAGTTAAAAATCCCGTCTTAAGTGTATGAGATGTATAACTGGGAAAAAATATTTCAAGTTTTTATTTGTCGACATGAATAATAATATCGTTGAAATCTATCGTATTTCCTACTGTCATACTTCATATTATACTATTATATTTTAAGTACCTCAAAAGGAAAAAAGGAATCCTTATAGGATCACTGTGATATCGAATACTCCAGTCTGCTGTCCCTTAGATCTGTCAAATAATGAAACTTATAGGTCAACGCAATAAAAAGATATAGCTGTATTTTAGACCATTTCCGTACAAAATGCAATGAACCCAAAATCTATACGGTATTTCCCGTTGACCTAATGTCTTGAAATTTGGCAAGAAGAAAGGTTTTACAGCACAACCATAGGAATAAATCTGAATTTTTTAATTGTAACACAGTAAAATTGATTTTTTAATGTTTACAAACTTAACTTCGTAATATGTAATTTAGCTTAGAATTTCATTTTCGGTAGAGCATTGTTGGGTGCATATTACCATACCTATTATTTATGATTTTCAGTATGTCATTAATTCATATTCTGTACGGAATCCTCGGTGCACGAGTCCGACTTGCTCTTGACCGGTTTTTGAGTTGTTGGAGAGCCATTTCAAGCTCTTGCTGGCTGATCTCCGGGATATCTGTGTCGGGTCATATAGTCTCCGTAGCGATTTGTACATGCGATGTCCATATAACTTCTCGTTCTCTCTCAAGACTTTCAATAATAATAAATAACAAAAAATAATATAAAAAAGCTTTTAAAAAAGTTATAAATAAACGGATGTCCATGCAATAAATGTTATGTTTTTTCTGTGTTTTTTTTCTGTTTAGATATTTTACAGTGGTACGGAACCCTTTGTATGCGAGTCCGACTCGAACTTTAACATTAAAAAAATATTTGAAACATAAGTCACTTATTCATAAATCATATTTAATTATTTACACGTAACAAAACGTAACAACAACTAAGAATTTCAGGGAAAATGTTCTGTTCTAGAGATAAAATAAATTTCCTTAGAATTATTTGTCTTTATATTTGTTTATTTAGATCAATCTAAACATTAAAACTAACAGGTAAAACCATTATAGCTCGAGAAAGGGTATCTATCGATATATTTTTCCCACCACTATTAGTCGAAAAAATCGATAAAGCTTATTGACATCACTAATGCATGCTTACTTTATTTTTATACATATAATACACAGTATATAGTTGTGATATAGTGTACCCTGCCTCCCGAACCGAACTGTGCGAGAAGGACAGTTGAAGCTTTTTTTGGTATTTGCCTAGTTTTGCCGTGAAATTAAGGGTTTGGGATATAGCTGTTTTCTCAACGAAACGTTAGCCAAATTCAATCATTTTGATCTTATTCTCTTTATCAAAGAATAATCTAGGCCCGTTGGTTTTGCTTTTTCTGAAAATGTTACGTTTACTCTAAATAATGAGTACCATAAGTTGAAAGAAATTTTTTCTGAAATTTTGAGTTTTGAGATGCCCATAATTCTAATTGTAGACAAAATATTGAAAAAAGCAAAACCAACGGGCCTAGATTATTCTTTGATAAAGAGAATAAGATCAAAATGATTGAATTTGGCTAACGTTTCGTTGAGAAAACAGCTATATCCCAAACCCTTAATTTCATATGAAATTTTTTATCTGCTGTTCCCTCTTAAAACACAGCTACAGTTACAAGAGACCGTAGACTTGCGTCTCCGATATTAATTTTAACTTGATAGCTCTACGCGTACCTGAGAAAAAGATTTTGACATACAGACGGACAACAAAGTGATTCTGTAAGGGTTCCTTTTGAGGTACGGAACTCTAAAAATGTTCCGGTGGCCGGGATACTCTTGGTTATATAAATGGAATTTTTTCGATCTTCATCACCAAAATTATCTTCCGTCAAGTGATAAACATCTCAAGTTATTCAGAGGTATTCGCAGAGAGCACTCGATGAGCCAGTTATCGTGCAATGAACAAATAACTGTAACCACACCCAGATAAGGTTGCCAGTCAGTTACTGATAAGCGATGATAACATTTTGCTCTCCACTCTCAGGTTTTATCTCCGCCCGGAGATATGTAACAACAATGGAGGATAGAATTTGAACAGATTATAAAACTACGCTCCGCTGTAGAAAAAATATAATTTAGTATGAATCTGCCTCCGTGAACCTATCCTGGTTTCGCAACGTGATAAACTTGTCCGCGCCGAAATCATATCATGTATCATGTGTTCATTTCGTGGACATGTACATTATTGTAGAAAAAGAAGAATTACCAATTACCATAAATCTATAATTTTTATTTATGAGGTATATGGGGAAAGAATTTAAAACTATATATTTAGCTACAAAGGAATAAAAATATACTTATCAGAAAAACCTATGAACATTTAATTTGAATTTAGAACATTAACATTAGGATTTGAAAACCTCATATTATTCACTATTAAACGACATTTGACATATATTTCTAAATATACACATTTTTCTGATAATCCTTATAAAACATAAACTTGCAAGGTGTTTCGATTTTTCTGATGAGAAGTATAGTTTTCTGTCGCTTAGACGTAACCAAAACACTAGTTTTCAAAAGGTAAATAGAACCCTTATACGATCACTTTTTTGTCCGTCTGTCAAGACCCTTTTTCTCAGGAACGCGTAGACGTCAAATTGAAATTAATATCGAATACTTAAGTCTGCAATCCCATTGATATGTTAAAAAAAAAGAAACTGCTAAGTCATCAACATAATAAAAGATACTGCCGTTTATGCAGCATATCAGTTTCTACATGATTAGAAAAGCGTTTTATTTGATCATCAAAGAGTTGTTTATAAAAAAAATTCAAATCTACAGTACGTCGTTATTGGAATATGCCGTTCAGCTATGGAGTACATATTTATCAAGAAAGACATTGCCATTTTAAAAAGGGTCCAAAGGAGAGCAACAAAAATAGTTGCATCTCTTAAAAACAAGGCATACGAGGAACGTCTGTTTGAACAGCTGACAACACTGTTAGAGCGAAGGAAACGAGGTGATCTAATTGAAACTTATAAAATACTCAATGGACATTGTGAGCAACATCAGAACCCTGTTCACTGTGAGCCAGAACAGTCGATGGAGAGGGCACCCAATGAAGCTCACCAAGCCTCTATGTAGAAGCAACCCTAGGAAACACTTCTTGCCTAACCTCCCTGAAAGCGTACCATGTGCTACCTGAAATTGTTTCATAAACAGTGCATCTACCGTGAGTTTACGCAGGCGATAACGTGTATCGTTAACTATCGCTCTGTCCTTGTCACCCGCATCTCTACTGAGCAGCATTTCCGATAGTATTCGATATACGTTACCGCATGCGTAAACTCATGGTAGACGCACTGACTAGACGGCTAACAGTAGGTACTGTTATTGTTATTCAGTGCGGACGGGGTGCGAGTACAGTACCAGGTGACGTCAGAGGCCGGGACGGGCACGTGCGCGGTGCTCATCACCGGCACGCACCGCTCACTGTGCGCAAACCTGGCGGCCGCACAGAGGTTCACGCCGGACCACTTGGAGCGTCCAGACTGCAAGCAGAGCATACAGCAGGCCAGGTTCATATATGTCTCGGTGAGTTGGTATTAAAATTGAGTCATGCAGTCACTAGCTATGGAACGAGCTATGCTCGGAATTCTCTGCGTGATAAAATCGGCAATGAGGAAACCCGTAGACAAACTAGAATAGGGGAACACCGACATAGCTCGACGACTCAGTGAGCTGAAGTGGAAATGGGCAGGCCACATCGCTCGAAGAACCGGTAAAGGTTCTAGAGTGGCGACCACGTACCGGGAAGCACTACCGGGTCGTCCCCCTACTAGATGGACCGACGACCTGGTTAAGGTCGTGGGAGTCGCTGGATGCAAGTGGCTCGGGACCGGTCAATGCAACATACCATGAAGGAGGCCTATGTCCAGCAGTGGTATAAACAAACTAAACCAAAATATACAAAAATGGTAACTGAATTACTTTTATTTGATAATGCCCTTACAAAAATTACAAGTGTACAAGACCAGGTCTCGGCTCACACACACACACGTCATTCGTTCGATTTGCGCCGATATCATACATTTGTTCGAAGTGTTCGGTCTGTAATTATAGACAGGGAAGTACAAAAGTAATCGTGTTTGTCTGGTGTTGCAGGGTTTCTTCGTGGCGGTGTCTCCGGAGTCGATCCTGCAGCTGAGTGCGCACGCGCACGCACACGGCCTGCCCTTCCTTATGAACCTGAGCGCGCCCTTCGTGTCGCAGTTCTACAAGGAGCCGCTAGAGAAGATCATACCCTACGTAGACGTGCTCTTCGGGAACGAGACGGTCAGTCCTCACTGTTGAACCAGCTTTGTGTACCGCATATGATATCCCTTCTCTTAATATTGCAAAACACTACGCTCAGTGTCAAGGAGTTCGACTTTTCAACGCTCAATGTTCATCAAAATTATTAAGAAAAGTAGCGTTTTTAAAAACTTAAATCTTTGCTTGGTTCTACCCTGTGGAGAAATATATATACAATAAAAATAATATGTACGAATGATCATCAATCATTACCATTGGCTTTTCGGTGAAGGAAAACATCGTGAGGAAACCTGCACACTCAGAAGAAATTCAAAGGTGTGTGTGAAGTCTACCAATCCGCACTGTCCTGCACTCTGTAGGAGCTTAGGGCCGATCCACTGCAGTGTGGACATAATATATAGCCCCTGGTGTCTATAGTACCATTGATTTGATGTTTCATTGCATCCATGTTACAAATATAACTATAATAAATTGATTGTAACGCTAACGAAATATTTACAGGAAGCGGAAGCGTTCGCGACAGCATTCAACATTCAAAGCAAAGACTTGCAAGAGATCGCGTTGCAAATCGCCGCCCTCCCCAAAAAGAACGACAAGAATCGAGTAGTGGTCATCACTCAGGGTTGCGACCCCGTCATACTGGTGGAAGGGACCAAAGTGGAACTCATCCCGGTCACTAAGTTATCTAGGGAACAAATCGTGGACACGAATGGGGCCGGTGATGCCTTCGCCGGCGGTTTCTTGAGCCAGTTGGTGCTAGGTAAGCCCTACAAGACTTGTGTGAAGTGTGGGATCTACACCGCCACTCATATCATACAACATTCGGGCTGTGCGTTCAGTGGACAGAGTGCTTTCGAGGACAGTTAGAGCTCGTTATCGTCAATTCCATCATTAAGTTTTCAATTGTGTAAATACTTTCTAGATTATTTGCCTTGGTACGTGATTATGTTAGGATGTATTGACGTGCCTTTTGGCTACGAATTTCCGTGTGATTCTGTTTTGTGTAAATTCATTCGAAATCAATGGTTTGGTTGAGTTAAACTGGCATGACACGCAATGTCTATGGTTGTGTAAGTTTATAAAATATTTTTTATGTCGGCAATCCCTTGAAACCTAATGAATTTGCTGTCAAACAGCTCAGCGCTAGTAACTACATTCACGGTTGTGTTTAAGCGATCAACGATAGCATATTTAAAACTTGAGTGAAATCTGCGCTGCTTCCAGTTACAAACCGTTCACATTGTCCCCTGTCTTTATGATATAACCAGAGGCGGCCCTAGGGCGGTGCGCGATATATGGGCCCAAAAATCTGCAGCCGAAGCAATTATGATAAAAAAAATCGATTAAAAAATAACTATAATATCTCGCAACACCCAAAAAAATTTCAAGGGCCGCCACTAGATACAACAGAACACGTTCATTGTACTCAATTACCTATAGGGAACGGACGTCTGCCTAGCTTATTATTATTTTAAGACTGCAGGCAGATGACCTTAGGACAGAACATTGTGAATATTCATAAAAGATTACAATCTTATATCTGTATTTTTGGTCATTGCCAAATTTTTGTTGGACCTTATTGAAATGTTTAATTAAACATAGTTTGTTGGAATAAGTAATTGTTGATGTTAGACAATAATAACTGTCAATTTAGGTATGTTATTGACGGCGTATGTGATACGCATCTAATAATTTTGTATTTGTATAATGTAGCTCAACGATTACGCTTCTATGTTCAAAGTGCGCGGCGCCATTCTTTGAATATGGCTTTAGGGGTAGGATACTCTGTTGTACTAGTGTGTACGGAATACAGCACGTTATCTAGCTAGTCTGTCGATTTTATCCAATGGATCTAGAACTTTGTAGCTTGAGTGTTTAAGTTCATATTGCGCTACTGTAATTTGTCAGATTTAAATAGCTTGTGCTGCCGTTTGAACGGTGCAACAAGGATATTTTGGCATGTGAACGATAGGGGGCGCTTGTGTTCAAAACTACACTAGCATTCGCAGTCTAGCGAGATTTGACCGATAGCGTCACACGTGAAAATTTCTGATATTTTCAAAAAATAACCTTATATGTTGCGCACGCACTTTTCTACATAACTTCAATTACAGCAATAAACATTATTTAATATGAAATGTTATTAATTAAGCCATATGTTCATTAAGCGTCGCTTGTTACACAACAATGAGCACTGTATCGCGCGCTTTGTTACGCAACGTTGCCGCGCAACAAAGGTTGCCGATTGATAATGATCAATATTTGTGTTATACGAACGCAATATCAATACCATATCAAGTTACCATGTATAAATATTATTTCAAATATTTTGATTTACATGATTTTGTAACTAGCATACATATAATTAAAAAAGATCTGAAAATTCATAAACCTCATCCAATACGAAATATTCATCGTACGTTAAGATGTATCTTCGAATAACGCCATAATGCAATACTTTATTCAATTCTGTAATGTAATAAATGTAAAAGTTTATAAACATTAATATAATTATATATTATAATTGAAAAAGAGTTTATAAATGTGGTTTGAAAGGACAAAATGGCGGATATCCATAAATATTTTTTCGTAGTTAGAAACATGTGTAGAAAATTGCAATAATGTAATTCTAAAACTTAAAAGTAGTAATAATAATAAAATAAATGTTGAAGAAAAACAGAATAACTTTATTAAGTCTGCTTAGGCATAATGTTAGTCAAAATATAAAGTTGTCAACACATTAGAGTGGCTCCGAACAAAGCTACGCTTGAGCACCATGAGAATGTATTTAAATAATTCACTCATTTGTTAACAAATAACAAACATACATAGGTAATCAAGACACATACACAAATAGTGATATTTAAAAAGAAAAGTCCAAATGTAGTACATCACTATAAAAACTTTAAAAAAATATGACCTTATCGATGACCTTAAGGGTGTACTGCACGAAATTTCGTATGTTAAATCACAGTTAAATACATTGAAATGACTTATTTTTAGGTTAGCTCGATCAATGAACAAGGGCATGCTCTTGTTAATAAATAATTAATATACAATACATAACTTTCAGAAAAATTTGATATTTATTGAGATGTCATAAACATTATGTGTTGTTTATTAATGATTTATGTATGTATTTGTGTCAAATTTCAACAAAAACGTGCCCTTGTTCAAAGATGGAGCTAACGTAAATAAGTTATTTCAATGTATTTAACTTATTCAGTGCATAGTAGTAGACTTTAATTTACAAAATTTTGTGCAGTACCTTATTCATGAGAATGACATTTGAAAAAACGTCCTTGAATGATGCTAAAGAAATAAAGCTTAGCAACATATTAGCTTATATTAGAACAAAAATTGCCAGCCATACAGTTTTATATTTTTTTACTAGGGTTTATTGTTGTTGGTGTTTTACTGGCTCCAGTTCTAGTACAAACTTGTTCACTTTTAATGTCTGAGAAAGCCACTAAACACCACAAGTAGTAATTAATAACAAAAACTATCAAATATTTCCAGCATCTTGAAATTACACAAAATGCAATTAAATATAAAGAGATCAACATAGCAAAACTCCTTATAACTATTCAACATTATATAAAAACACTATAAGCATAAAAAAAAGTCAAAAATCTAAAAAATACATCTTGCAGCAGTTTACACAATGTTTTTCAGTAGTGTTTTATGGAATTTACATGTGAATATCTGAAATAATTTGAAAACAACACCACCCACATACATTATCATACTAATCAGAATAAATATTACAAATAAAAACTGAAATTATATCATATTACCTTCATTAACAATGTCTATTAGCTTTCATTTTACATAGATGAATTTGTATAAACTAATTGAACAATACAATAAAGTACAAATAGCATGTCAAACATTAAATCAAATGCCAGTCCAAACAAAATGTTAATGTTGTGAATTATTACAAAAACAACAACTGTAAGTAATGATCCTTTGATATATTTGTCGGGAATATGAATTAGGTTTATGTAATGTATTGTTTGATTTTTGACACAATGTAATCTGTTTAATTTTTCAAAAGAAAAGAAAACCAGTTAATATCTAGTTGTGTTTAACTTTTGTGAAAATAACAGCATAATGTACTACATGTATATTCCAATTTGGAACATTTTCTTCTCCACCTAATAATGGCATACACCTATACAATTCAACAACAATAAACTCGTTTATATAATCTAATACCTTGGTAATACTTCTGGTGATGCGGCCTTCGTAACGTGGGTTAATTTTGAAGAGTGGTAAAACCACACACTTTGTTTTTTTCAATTTCTTTTCTTTTTTCGTTGACCTGTAAATGTGTTAATAGTTAAGTTGCTTGTTTGTACTTATGTTCATAATTTTTGTGAATTAAATGTGGTTTTGTATGATTTACAATGCTTTTATTTACTATAGTCATGACAAGCGTGTACTGTAACCAATCAGACAGCATTCAATTCTCTCACATATTGCACTATCAAAAGTTATGTGGGCGTAAAGACAATTTAAATTTTATCAGTTAAGATAAAACAACAAATTCAGAATGGAAATGAAATATTAAAACTTGCTCTTAAACGGTATTGTCAATGTATATTAATGGCTCGTTAAAAGCTTTAGTTCCAAAATATACACCTATAATTTTCATCAAAGTGTTGGGCTTTCTGCTGGAGCTGGGGTGGCATGAATAAGGCACGCCACCCTATCACGCAAAATAGGCGCATCTGACGCCGAGTTGCGGAAACCTGCCCTGATAACGAATACGAAATTCATCAAAGTGGAAAGATAGCAATAGCTATGTCATGACAATAGTCGTATATAGTATGAATTATGCACACATGAAGAATGCATTTGTCAATAAATACTGTCTCCGTTCCGTCGCGGGTAAAAACAAATGGAAAACCAGCTAAGCTATGAAAGGTGATAGAATGAGAACATGAGTGAAAAATATAAAAGCTATAAGAAACACAAATCTGTACCTACTTCTATTTGATAGTTTAGTGAAATTATACTAAAGCTTACAGCTTAATATCAAATTAAGTGTTATGAAGGGAAAAGTACTGTTACAAATAGAATTAGGTTCGTATTACATTAGATTAAGAGCGTTAACTTACTGCATTTTGTTTTCTTCTGAATTTTGTTAACTTCTGAAAGTTGCTGATAGTTAAAAACAAGTAATAAATAACTTGTAAATATGCTCGATGCTGCTCCTCTCCTTAATGTGGTTGTATTTTCTGTTTTACGTGATTGAAACGCTGTAATTCAGACAATACGACTAAAGAAAAGCTGCTACGAGTTTGTAAAATCGCGCTAATACCCACAATTTTTTTCATTTTGCGTTGCGTTTTTGTAAACATCAACAAAAAGCCAGTTGACGCTAATACTCTACAAATAAAAGCAGCCAAGTGCATGACGGGACACGCGCGGTGTAGAGTTCCGTAGTTAAATTGGTTTTATAAAATGTAATTTTGTATGAAAGTACAGATTTTTAATTTTTACCACTCTTAGTACATACATTTTATACTTTGCCGACTATTACTCGTTAACCTGTATTACCTTAGTCATGATAGTTTTTCTTATAAGTTTTGTATCTACTACTGTATATTTTTTATATATTAAAAAGCAATAGTTGAGTAGGAATCGGAAAGTGGTGTTCCTAGACCCTCAATGTTTTTGAAAGACCTATTCACCAATATCCAACACCAAAAAAATTCACACGCGAATTTTTTTTTTCATCCCCAAGTTACGTAGATGGGAGCTACCTTGAAAAAAATAATTTTTAAGATTTTATTCTACCACTTTGTCGGCGTACATAATGTATGTATGTATAATCGTAGCAAATTACAACTTACTTGTAGTAAGCGTCTTTGAGCTAAGCCACGGACAGACAGACCGAAACCATAAGGGTTCCGTGTTGGACTACGAAATCATAAGGGTTCCGTGTTTGACTACGGAACCCTAAAATTATTTATTTTTAAGTTAATATATAAATAAATAATCTGTATATATTTCAGGTATCAACATGTGACCGTTGTCAATATCGAGCAAAACGAGCAAAAATATCACGTTTGTTGTATGGGAGTTCCATAATTATTCTGTTTTTTAGTATTTGTTGTTATAGCGGCAACAGAAATACATAATCTGTGAAAATCTCATTTGTCTAACTATCACGGTTCATGAGATACAGCCTGGTGATAGACAGACGGATGGACAGCGAAGTCTGAGTAATAGGGTCCCATTGGTTACTTTTGGGTACGGAACCCTAAAAAGCCCTGCCAGTTTATTAATTATCCATTTCAACTTGAAATTTGAAGTACACAACTATAGTAATTTCGCTTATTATCGGTTTTTTGTTGGTTAGTCTATTTCTATCTATAAACCATAAACAAAAAATTAATTGGGAATTATATGGCAATACATACAGGATATCAAAAATGTTTTTTTCGTATAGCAAGGAAATTGATTGATAGCCATTTTGAAGAGCCTTTTGTTGGTGTTTTGTGAATGTTTTCAAAGAAATTTTGCTATATTTCGGAAGTAAAACATTAATTTTAATGTACTTGGAAAAGCTTTTGCAAGAAACATTCATTTATCAAACATTAAAGTGATGTGTTGATTGTTTAGTGAAGGCGCTTTGTGGAAAAAAAGAACCGGAAAAAACTACTATATTTCATGCTTACTTTGGTTTTATTCACAAAATAAGACTTCTTATCCTGCAAGTGATTATCATAAGTGTAGAGTTTAAGTGGATGTTTTCGGGAAGTGAGTGTCTAAAGTAATATTTACGTCGCGTGTATTTGTTCGACGTAAATTCAGCTCGTTACAAGATGGCCGCCATTGGATGGCCGCTCCGCCAAAACCCGGTCGCGAGGGCCGATGTGTCACCGCCGGAGCGCCCGGCGGGCATGCAGTGAACCGGCGTGTCACCGCGGCGGGGCCACCCGACCGCTTCCGGCGAGGTTCCATTTCATAAAATGGAATTTCGCTCGAGGCGCCAAAATACGATGGGTGTTGACACATGCAGAACTGTAATACCGTACCGTTACTCCGTCGGCGGGCTTATAAAATAATCGTCGACGAAGATGAGCGAACCGGACGACGTAGGTAAAGAAGTGTGGAAGCGATGGATACTAGAGGCTATACACAAGATACGGTCACAGAAACAGCGACCGAGCGTAGAGAGGATATGTCATGCGATCAGGCAGCACCATAATTATCACGAGGATGTGGTTTCCGAGCGGCTAGAGCGCGCCGTGCGCGATGGATCGGTGTTGAAGGTGTACAACAAGGGGCAAAGCTCGTACAAGGACCCCGGTGGGCTTCAGAACAAGACTTTACGTTTGACGCCCGATGCGGATGTGTCCCGGGCAGTGGCGAAGGCAGTGCGTGAGTTGGGAGAGCGCGACGGTTCTACGATCAAGTCGATTGAGCGGCATTTGAGGCAGGCATACCAGGTGACCGCTGAGGCCGACGTGGACGTCCGAAACATACTGCGGGCGAGCGCTAAGCGTGCTGTAGCGAGGGGGTTGCTCACGCATCACGCTGGTGCCTATAAAGCCACGGATCGCCCTCTGACTTCTTCATCAGAGCGGTCCCACAAGCGGCCCAAGCAGTTACAAGATTCTCAGGAGAAGGTACATTGTTTTGATATCCAAAATAATCTCTGTCTTAGTATATATCCAATTGATTTTAATTGTCAATGATTGTAAAAGTCTATAAAACTATTGTGTATATACATGTAAAATATATTTATTTTCACATTCATATGGCAGACAGAATCTTATCAGAAAATAAATTAATTTTAAGTCATGGATCTGTCCAAAATCTCCATTCATAAATAAGTTCATTGACCTTTGCAACATTGTTAAAGATGTTTGTTGTGCAAGACTTAATTCCCATAAAGAAATGTTGCATAAAGCAATGTAATGTCAAATGAGGAAAAAAAGATTGTTTGTAAACAAACCCTGGCCTCCGCTGGTTAGATGGGTGTTATAAGAATTTGAATGGTTGTATACTGTTTTAGTGGTATTCTGCAATTTAGAGCAATGACCAAAAATATTTTGTTAAACAATGTATATGGGACCACTTCAAAGGGGAGATGGTAAATGAGGAGAGCTCTCTTAATCATTTTGCCACAACACACTCGTTTGTGCAATTACACGAAGTCCTTTCCGAAGAATTTGGAGATTTCTCCCACTCCCCCTCACCCATTTCTCATTTATTAATGTAAGTGTTTCAGAAAGCTTTTAATTTATTGATAGTATATAATATAGATGAATAATTTGTGTTTTCAAGGCCCAAAAGTCCCTGACATATTCTGAATGTGTTTTGTGTCAAAGATAAACTCTGATAACACAATGACTGTGCTTGAATAAAGTTATTGTAAAATTTAAATGTTATCTACCATCTATCTATGGCTATTATTAAAATTTGCCTGATGTACAAAGTATTTATCTGATAATGATCTTTTTGTTGGGACTGATCTTTATACATTTTGCCCTATGGTTCCATCTTTAGAATAGAATACCATGATAAATTCCCATGGCTGTTATAAAAAAAACTTACAGAATGTCAATGGACTAGTAGAAGTTTCCACCACCTTTCTACCACTTTATTGTTCAGCAATCAGCTGCCGGCCTACCAAGCATATACCTCAAAGTCCCACATCAAGCTGAAAATATTTATATGTTTGAATTTGAGGCACTAGGTTGTGGGGAATGACTTGTATTGTAATATGCATGAAATGCTGAAGGTAACCAACATATTTAATTTGTAAATACCTCATTACATGTGATCTTTTTTTTTAGAACTTAGAATGGTCTAGTAAGCTATCCTTAATAGATAGACAGGTGGATAGATGGACGAAGATAGATAGATAGACGGACATAGATAGATGGCATCATGCAGGCTGACTTTTTTAAAGACCTATAATGTAAGATAAACAATCCCACCTTACATTCTTTTGTTATATTTTAAATGTGTTTTTGATTAATGGTCCCAGACAGCTTGATCTTTCCAACCTCTTCAACAAATCGTCTTCACAAAACCTTAACTTATTGAACACCTAAACCTTTCTCAAGAATCACATTGATATGTAAACTGCATAAAAATCCGTTCAGTAGTTTTTGAGGTTATCGCAAACAGACGCAGTGGAGAACTTTGTTGTGTAGAATGTTATGTTCCAACTTGTGATTAAAATTTTGAAATAATTTTTCTGCTTTTTACCTTTGTAGGGCTGAATGCTAAATAAATCTATATTGACTGAGGTTCATACATTCAAGTAGAAAGCAGGAAGAATTTCAAACCTAACATAAACCTTGTTCCAGAAGCCAGGCCAGACTGGAGTGCTGGTTTGCATCGAGTGTCTGGGTACTGATGTCAAGAACCGAGTAGGAGCTGCCGAGGCACTAATCTGCTGCAGCCAGTGCAAGTCATATGCACACCCTAGCTGTCTCGGCTTGCTTGACCACACCACTCTGTCCATTATCAAGGTCAGTTTTTTTGTTTTGGGCTACCACTTGACAACTAAGAAAGGGCTTTCATTCATTCATTTTTGAATGTACATATAAAAAAATCATTGGCATGAAGTTGTATGCCACAGATTGGGTGTTCGTGTCGAGTGTGGAGAAAGAGAAGTAATGTTTTCTACTTTATCATCTGCTACATAAGTTTACTGTTGGACAATGCAATAAATTGCCTTTCTACAAGTTCTGACAAGTGGATTTGTTATTAAATAGGTAGATGTTACTGCCCATTGCCGGAAAGTCTCTCCCTAAGTCACCTAACCACACCTATGCATAAAATATTAAGTATAAAATTTCTACATTTATTTTATTCCTGTAAGCTGGTTGTATGTGATTTAATGATTAAATTGGATGGCCCAATATTTATATTATAAATTTCCTGTGCACGTATTTCTAATTAAACTCGATCGAATCGATTTTGATGAATTTGTTTTTGTATGCTCAAGTAGATTTGAGAATGGTTTTGATTTACAATTAGATGTTTTTTGTTTGTCTTGCATAAAGATACATTTACTTTAGTCTAGAAAAATTCTACATTCTATGGATAAACTGATCATATCTATCAACAAGGTTTGACAAAGTGAGACAAGGTTGAACAAAGTTTGACAAGGTCTAACAAAGTGTGACAAGGATTAACAAAGTTTGATAAGCTTTAACAAGGTATGCCAAGGTATAACAAAGTGGAACCAATTGTGACCGAGTAGGTGTACCAGGGTGGAACAAGGTGGTGCAAACACAGCTGTCATACCACAATGTACTAATCTCACAATAGTGTAAGATGATATAATACGGTAACATGCACTTCATGGCATAACCTCGCGCATGTCAGTTCCTGCTTCCAGCATCCGACAAATGTACCTAAATTATCAAATTATGCAACAATCTTGAAGCTTTATTCGTAATGAACAGACATTGATGAATAAAGAAGTTGAATTACTTCTTAACTTCTTTGGGCTATTCACATTGCGCGGGCTTTGTAAAAATGCCCTCATTAATCATTTGGTCCATATCATCTATATTATCATCATCATACAATCCTACTTCATCAGAAAGGCCCTTCATAGTGAATGAGTTTTAGAACGTAAGAAAATTTGAAGAAAAAAACCCCGTCAATTACGCAGGTAGAAACATTCAAATTCATCAAATGAATATTGCTGCTATCAGTATTCGGTGAAATTGCTGAGAAACAGGTTAACCTCGGAAAACTTTCAAGGACCAAGTGAAGATAAAGTGACTGGCCACCATTTTTTTAAGGGTTTCAGACCTCTAATGGAAAATAGGAACCCTTATAGAATCACTTTGTTGTCCATCTGTCTGTCAAGTCTAATTGAAATTAATCTTTAATACTCAAGTCTGCTGGTCTGCTCCCTTGGATCTGTGAAAAAATTAAACTTATAGGTCAACACAATAAAAATATATAGCTGAATTTTAGACAATTTCCATACAGAATGCAAGAGAACCAAAACCTATAGGGTACTTCCAGTTGACATAGAATCCTGAAATTTGTCAAGAAGCAAGGTCTTACAGCACAATCATAGGAATACATCTGAAAACTTGGATTTTTTAACAGTAAAAATAACTGCTTACGAACTCAACTTTGTAATTGAAAGCCATAGATCTGGTATGTAATTTAGCTGCAAATTAAAGTTGGTTCTTCAATCGGAATTTTTAAGTATCTTAACTATTCATATTCTGTATGGAACCCTCGGTGCGCAAGTCCGACTCGGTTAGTCGGTTTTTAATCATGTTTGTAGTACTTATCATGTCCATCTTTACTTCGAAATATCTGGGAAACGTGCCGCTTTAGGTTACTATGTTTCATTAAATTTTTTGTTTATAGAATAGTCCTCTATCGATATACATCAGCAGAATTGTGTGCTGTGAACCCCTTAGAACCCCTTTTTTGGTGTCATATGAAGACAAACACAGGGCGGAGAGTAGATGTGCATGGATGGAGCTCAAATAACAAGAGCTTCATTCTTGAATACATAAAACCACGATTCAAACCCCAACCTCCTACAAATGTCGTTTAGATAAAGGTATAAAATCTATTTCTTTTGGGGTGGCTCCCATTTTTAAAAGCAGACATTTTAATAAAATCTCATTTTAGGAAACAGACATTGTACTGTCTTTATTTTCAACTTTTACAGAGGCAAGCTGCCACTTTATTGCTACATTATTGCCATATTTTATGACACATTATTTTCAAAACAGCTTTTTAGGGTTCCGTAAGGTAAGGTAACCAAGGGGACCCTATTACTAAGTTTCCGTTATCTGTCCGTCCGTCGGTCAGCAGGCTGTATCTCACGATCTGTAATAGGTAGACAGTTGAAATTTTCACAGAATATACATTTATCTTGTCGCTATAACAACAAGTAATACAAAATAAAGGAGAGCACTAAAACATGTTTTTATGATTACAAACTTAACTTTGCAGTTGAAAGCCATACATCGGGTATGGGATTTAACTTCAAAGTAAAGTTTGTTTTGCTTGAGAGACATGCGTTTTAAAGTACTAGTGGCGCGATCTAGTAATGCTTAGCAAAACTAAATTCACTATTCACTATCACTCTATTTTTAATACACTAGGGCAGGCCATATCGCTCAAAGAACAGGTAACTGGTGGGGAGTAAAGGTTCTCTAGTGGCGAACACGTACCGGAAAACGTCTTGCAGGCCGTCCCCCTACTAGGTGGAACGACGACTTGGTTAGAGTTGCGGGGAGTCGATGGATGCAGGTGGCTCGGGACCAGTCGATGTGGCGTACCATGAACGAGGCCTGTGTCCAGCAGTGGTCGTTTCCTTGCTGGTGATGATGATGAATTACACTAGCTCAAAAGGTTTTGTCCTTTTGAGCCGCCTCACTGTCCGTAATGTTGACCTCGACATTTACGTGTTTGTTAATCGTTACAAGATCCATTTTCAGGTCCTGGATTGGATTCTGGATTTTATTTGTGAAATCAATATGAACCGACTTCCTCTAGTCCCTTTTTCGGTCCATTCATAACGATTTTTACCTACTGTCATAATATCTGTATCGTCAGCAAATGTTGCGATACTGCTATTTTCTAATGGAATATCACAGGTGTATAGTAGGTACAGGATCGGCCCCAAAACACTTCCTTGTGGTACTCCAGCTTTTATTACTTTGAGTTCAGAGTAGGCATTCTCTTGTCTTACTCTAAACACTTGTTCGGATATATATGATTCCAAATTATCTGAAAACTGTTTGCTATTGGCCATTTTTTTTCTTCACTTACAAACTCGCATTTGTAGTCATCTATTCAAATAGGTTAAGTTTGTTCTTCAATTGGACATACATTTTCGTTAAAACATTGTTCAGTGATCTTACCCATTATTTATGATTTTCAGAATGTTGATCATTAAAATTACATATAAAAAAATATAACATATGTACAAGATGTGTTTATGTGTTGTGTGTTTAGTCGTGCCGCTGGTCGTGCGGCGAGTGTTGTCGGTGCGCGGAGTGCGGGTCGCGGGACGGATGGTCGGCGCGCTGCGGCTCCTGCTCGCGACACGCGCACGCGCGCTGCCGCCCCCCGCCGTACGCGTGCCAGCGCTGCGCGGACATGACCCCCCACAAACACAAGAGGTACGTACATGTGCCACGATACAACATAGTTAATTAATACAATGATTCAGGCACGACACACTCATACCAACATAAATACAAAGGTGGGTTCTAAAACATGGAGTTAGTAACCAACCAGAAGATATCTGGTTCCAAATATACTTAATTAGAGGATGCTACGTCGGAATGGTTTCCAAGTTTAGATAATATAAATAAATACTTGTGTTATCGCGGTGTTGTTTCATACGTGTGTTGTTTTGTTTCAGATCGTCGCAGGTCGGCGGTCGGTCGGGCCGCAAGGTGCAGGTGAAGGCGCCGCGCCGCGTGGAGTCGGACGAGTCCCCGTCGGACGGTAATGCCGCCTCGCCCGCGTCCTTCACGCGCCTGCCCACCGAACAGAGAATGTCCAAGGAGAAACAAAAGTTTTTCAGATTCTCCGCTTTCAATCTAGTGAAACGCAGACGTAGCTGCCGAGGCTCGTCCAGCGAGTGGGAGGGCTGGGAGGGGGGCGTGCGCGTGACGCGGGTGCAACGTCTCGAACTGAGGCTGGAGCGTCGACCCCCCTCGCCAGAGGACGTGTCCTCAGACTCTCGGCCGGGGACACCCGCGCCCGTCCCCGCGCCCGCGCACGTGTCCGCGGTGTTCGAGCGCCTCGCCGCCGACACGGGCCCCGACGGCACCTGGGGTTTCGCCGCCGAGGCGCAGAAACAGAGACGTCTAGAGCGACCGGAGGATCGCCCGCCGCCCCAGCCGAGGATCGCTCGCCGTCGGAGTCGCTGCGGGGACCGACTCCTCACTACCCTGTTCGATGGTCTGTCGGAGTTCTACTCGGTGCGCACCGCGTCCCGATCACAGTCGAGACACCGTCCCATGATAGAGAACACAGACCGAGAGGTGCTCAAAGAGACTAGAAGTACCTTCAAGAGGTATCAGGCGTCGTTGAAACGTGACAAGAGCCGCAGCCCGGAACCGCGGGCCCGCAGCGTGTCGAGGTTCAACCTGAGGGACCGAAGTCGGTCGCGGGCGAGGAGGTGGTCGCGCAGCCGCAGTAGAGAGCGGCCCGCGAGAGAGAAGGACCCCGTGAAGAGAGAGAGCGCGTGCGTGAAGCGGGAGAGAGTAGAGTGGATACCACGTCGCGAGAGCGAGACAGAGATGTCTGCGTCGGCGCTGGTTCGTCTGTGCGCGAGCAGTGCGGGTCGATGTTCGCCGTCGCCGCGGGACCACGATAAACTGTTGCGCGGGGCGGCCGCCGCCGAGCGCCCGGCCAACAATCAGATGGGTAAGATATCGGCGAGCTCGCGAACGAAAGTGTTTTGTGGATCGCCGTCTGATTGCTGGCCGGCGCTCCGATAGTATCGCGTAGTTCGTTTCTCTGTTCGGTTCGGTGGGTGCGGGTCGGTCGGGTGAGTGGGCGCGATGCGTTTGTTTTGCTTGCGAAGGGACACCGAGCACCGATGACAATTACATTTGTTATTCGGGTTCCGGGTATCCACACATGCACTTTCGCTCGCGCTTATATCTTTATGCGTAGCTTTGTGTTTAACATAGGCTTAAGTTGGCACGTGAGTAAAACTATGATAGGTAATGAATTTACCAATGCCCTTGAATGTACAGTGCATACGTCATACGGCAGCTTTGGATCTGTTAAAGAAGTAACGATGACGTACGACTATTATTCTTACCTAAAATTTTCTTTAGTTCTATAAAGTATAATATCTGGATATAAAGTATATAATCTGGATCCAACTACACTTCATCATGCCATTACAAAAGACCCAGTAGTTGGTAATATTCTATTAGGACAAACTTACTTCACAGTTACTACACAGTTTTTCAGTAAAGTAAGGCCTGATTGATTTTACGCCCGCACAGAACATGAAATTAAAAACCCACTGCGTCTCATGTGAAGTAACTTTGTCCTTACAGAATAGCACTCTTGTTCCAAGCTTCTAGCCATTGCAACGATTCTAATTAGTTTGAATGAATTACAGAAGGACATCGACTGCCCCCGGGCGTCACGGAGGCCGACTCCGAGCTGTTCAACCAGGCCCGGACCGCGGCGGGGGCCCTAGATAACGAGATGCCCCTCGGGGGTGCACCACCTGTCACCCCGGGGGCTCCGGTGCCGGGCGGCATGCCTGCTTTGCCGCCTCGGTGTCCCTCTGCCATCGAGTTTGGGCAGTGGGAGATCGAGACGTGGTACTCGAGTCCCTTTCCCCAAGAATACGCAAGGTTCGCTTGTCTTTATTGTTTATCCACATCCTAAAAACAAATAGATCATTACAAATCTTTTTTCTATGATCCAACTCCAGAACTTCATTTTCGAATATATTTATTTTGTTTATAAAGTTTATAGAGAAAAAAAAATCTACAAAATAATTTAAATAAAAAAAAATATAAATTTCATTTCTATAGTCATACTAAGGTATGATTCAATATGCATCAGGTAACAGATTGTCCATCAAAAATGTGTAGAAAACATTCCTTTAAGTCATACTTGAACTTAGGCATATGAAATTAACGGACTTTTTTCTGAATATCTTATTACTTTTGTTCCAGGCTACCAAAACTATTCCTTTGCGAGTTCTGCCTGAAATACGCCAAGAGTCGGGCTGTACTGTTGCGTCACCTCGACAAGTGCCTCTGGCGGCATCCTCCCGCCACCGAGATATACAGAAGCGGCAACATTTCCGTCTTCGAAGTGGACGGCAACGCCAACAAGATATACTGTCAGAACCTGTGCCTACTCGCGAAGCTTTTCTTAGACCATAAAACTTTGTACTACGACGTGGAACCGTTTTTGTTCTACGTTTTAACAAGGAACGACAGTAAAGGATGCCATTTGGTCGGTTATTTCTCTAAAGAGAAGCACTGTCAGCAGAAGTACAATGTTTCCTGTATTATGACGATGCCCCAATACCAGAGACAAGGCTACGGAAGGTTCCTGATTCATTTTAGTGAGTGGTGAAGTTTTCAATCGTTTTACTCTTGCTTTGTTTAAGAAGATTTATCTATACTTGATTACTACTGTCCAATATTATATTTTAATTATTCCTTGACACCTGTGTGAAGAAAGCAAGATATTCTTGTAATTAGTAGCCTCTGTTAACAGTTTCGTAATGTTGTGTCAGTTATAAAGGTTACTTTCTTTTTTCTCAGGTTATTTACTATCAAAAGAAGAGGGCCAACCAGGCACCCCTGAGAAACCCCTCTCCGACCTCGGAAGAGTATCGTACCACGCTTATTGGAAATCAGTCATTCTAGAGTTTTTAGATGATTATAGAAACAAGGCCTTTACTTTGGAAGATATTGCGCATACGAGTGGAATGCATATGAATGACATTGCACTGACATTTCAATTGTTAGGGTTCGTTAGATACATCCCTAATAATGAATCAATGAAATTAGGACTTAGTATAGACTGGACCAAAGTTGATACTCATATGAAAAAACTTAGGAGCAGACCGAGGCTAGAGATAGACCCTGAATGCCTTAGATGGACTCCTCTTCTGAACTCGACTGTTAACCCATTCAGATCACCCGAGGAGAACTCTGGTGGAGACCAAGAGACAGAAAATGATGAAATTAAAACTGAGAGTGAAGATACAGCGACGGAACCTGAAACTAATCTAAAAGAAGAGGATGCCATACCTAAAGTAGAGAAGGAAGAGCCGGTTGAAGTAACATCTTCTGGTAGAAGAAGAACGCGACCTCTGAAATACAGTGAAACAACTTATCAAACTACTCCTACATTAGATAATAGAAAACGAAAACGCGATGTTAATAGAAAGATATCAGATACAGAAGAAAAGGTTGAAGAGACACCTCGAAATCAGAGAAGTAAAAGCGTAGCGAGAAGATCATCGAGAGTAGTTCACAATGAAGAGGAGCCAAGAAGGCGACACAGTGTTAAGGAGTATGCTTCAGATAGTCAAGAGAGTCAAGATAGCGCTGAAATGGTAACCGCGACTCCTGTAATGACCACTAAAGTTAAACCTAAAAGGAAAATGGCTTGGAGAGGTAGGCAAAGAAAGCGGCAAAAGGTTAGCAAGACGCCTGCTAGAGAAATCTCGCCACCTATCAAGAAGACTAAGGTTGAAGAAACTAAAGAAGAAAGCTATAAAACAGATGATTCAATTGAGGAGGAGAAAGTTCATGAAGTCGAAATACAACCTGCAAAGATTAGCGAAGAAAAACAGGAGAAGAAAAATTCCGAAGCTAGTTCTGAAGATTCTTCTGGAGAAGCTGATGATGAAATGGACGTTGAAGAAGGTGAAGATAAGAGGAGTGTTGCGTCTAAACCGGCAACTCCTCGACCTGTTGAAGAAAATAGTACAGATCACCATACCAGTGATATGGAACTCGATAGCATACATATGGATAGTCCGAAGTCTGAAGCTGAGAAAGATCAAGTCATTGATGAAACTGCTACGGAAAAAACTGAAAAAGGTTCTGCGGAAAAATCTGAAAACGGTACAGAAAAAGCAGAAGACGATTCAGCGTCATCTGAAGTATGCCCAGATAAGAGTTCATCGGAGGCTAAGAATGGTGTGATGGAATCACCTAAACCTATTCTTGACGACAAAGAAACAATAATAATATCGGAATCTGATGACAACAACAGCCAAAGTTGTCCATTGCCCTCCCCGAAACACAATGCTGTTGCACCTGTTGAAAATAGCAATGAAAATAAACCAAAAGAAATTGAAGAAAATGAAAGTCCATCTAAAGTCATACCTGTCGTATCAACAGAAAATGCTCACATTGTTCTTGATCCTAAAGTCCAAGAAGAGGTCAACAATGTAAGACCGCCAGTAGACCTTATTGTTCCAAAAGTACATCCAATTGAAACGATAGTTGTTGAAGGTGAATCCGATAATGCTACATCTCCGCAGACAACTGTTTCTCCTAGAAAAAGTGACAAAACTGTTATAAATGAATCGCCTAAACAAAAATCTCCGGAGAAGTTTCCTGAATCGTTTGAACAAAAGATTTGCGAAAGAAAAGAGACAGTAATTCAACATCAAAATATGGATGAAGTAAAAAACCCAGATAAGAAATCTCCGACGAAAATAGATTCAATAATTCAATGCTTGGAACCTCCTAGAGAGATGACGAATAATCTTCAAGCAAAGAAACCGGATATCCCCAAAATGGATTCGTTCACTGAAATGGACAGAAATAAACTACAAACGTCTTTAGCGAGCAAAGAATGCGAACTCCCGTTTAGAAACGATAATTTAAGTACCAGAAAAGACGAAATAGTTATTACTAGAAATGTGATAGAGCCAAATATGCAAAATTATCAACATACGGTCAATCCTATCCCTCCAGTGGTGAATTCCATGACGATACAACAAATTCATCCTGGACAACACAGTTATATGAACCATAGACCCAACGTAAGCAAAGAATCTCAGGCAGTACAGACTGACAGAGTTATGAAAACAAGCGAGTCAAATAGAGTATTAAATAACATGCAAGACTCTCCAGTCATAAGTAAAACTACGAAACTTGAAGTTCCGCACCCTATTTCTTCGCCGGTCATAAATCCTGTCATACCTAAAGTGCCCAATGTTACCGATATCAACTTTTTGCCGCGATGTCAGAGTGCCAACGCGGCGGTCAACTTAGGCATGGAGAGGGCTGATTTGGATCCAAGTTTTAACATGCATAACTCCATGGGCGCGTCCATGAACATCGTACAGAATTCGCAAGACAAAAATGATCTGAAACCGAGAGAAAAGAGCAAGCTAAGGGATGTCCGAGTGAATTCTGCTCATAGCAAACTAGAAAAGCCTGAAAAGAAACCGGGGAAGAACGATACTCCGAGAAGTACGCCAGAACCTAAGACGTTTTTTCCTGAACAGAACACACAGCCGAACGCCAGAAAACCTGAGACGTCTGTCCCTATAAACGTGATAAACACTGCAGCTCCCGTCACTAGCAAAGTCGAGCCAAAAACCAACGAAGCTCCTAAGAAGCAAGATTTTTTTAAGAAAGAGAAGTCCAATGCTGCTAAATGTGATAATAAGAGCGTGGTGAAACACGATAAGTCTTGCAGTCAACTCAAACAAGACCACAACGATTTGAACAAGATGCTGCCTAAATTCAAATATGACAACGAATTGATGCCTAAAGCTGATTACGCTATGAACCAAATTCCAAATTATCACACGACCCACGCGCAATATCAGTGGGCACCTTGGGACCCGACCAGGATCCAAGGGACTTGGGATCATACTAGATTCATGGACATGAAAACTAGCGACAAGAATTATTTGGATAAGTTTCAAGGTTTCAACTTGCCGCATTTAGATCAGATGCAAAAATCACCACAGAAGCTGCACACCAAATACGATCAGAAAGATTTCCATAATATTACTTACGGCGCTCTATCAGGCGGCATCTATCCTACGACCGGTCTACCTCATTTCAAAGAAACTAAAGCGCCCACTTCGAAAGCGTCCGAGTGCAGTCAAAAGAACGACTGCAAGCCTGCGAAGCAATCTAAAACAACGACAGCATGCCAGACACAGTGCGAGCCTAAGAAGTCTCAGCAGCAGAGCACGGAAGCTCAGATGAAGCAGATGATGCAGCGCCAAGTGAACAAACAGCAGGAAGTGGTGACCAGTTGCGCAGAGTATCGGCAGCAGAGCCCGCAGATTCTGACATCCCCCGGGTGCAAGACACCTTTCAATCAGAACGGACCTTGCATTGAGAAGACGGACATCGAGAAGAAGTCTCGACATTCTAAGAAGGAAGAATCTCCTAAAGACGGGAAGGAAGAAATGTGCGAGGCGGTCAGTCCCGCTTTGCAATCCATGGGGGTGTACACTCCTGACTCCACGAGCAACTCTGTGCACTCCGTGCAGTACCCGGCCTGTGAGTTGGACGTCAGCCAGCTGGGGCTGGAGTCCCCAACGAGTATAGGGTCTGACCTGGCCTCCCCTTGCTCTATGATGCACATGCATCCAGCCCCAAGTCCGCAGTATCCACACTCCTCAATACATATACCGTCGATAATGAGCCAGCCGAATCAACCTCCTAAACAACAGAAGATTAACAATCGAAACAGGTGAGGATGGTTTTTAAATATTTTACACTGATATTATTTGTTTTTATAAATATATATTTTTTAAAGTTATGAGAGTTATTAATTTCTGTGTTTATGACTTTAGATTAAACATGAAACTGAGTATAAATTATTCTGGCAAGACAGTACACTTGAACAGCTGCTTATGCTAGTGTATAAATGAATAATAACAATATGTGTTGTTGACACCGCAGGAACAACAACCCCAACACCAGCAACAACGCAGCCAGCAACGCCAACAACGCAGACAACAAGGCGAGCGGCATGCGCGGGGCCGGCACGCCCCCGGCGCGGCACCGCGCGACCCCGCCCGCACACCAGGCCCACGGTAACGGTCTAGTACACTGTAATTACACAATTTATCAACAAATATACCTATATTATAAGACTTGGCATAGGCTGCAACTGAATGGCAAGGAAAACGGCGTGGCGGGAGGAATTCCGGAAGGCCAAAGAAAGCTCTAGACAGGAAAAGAAAACGAAAAAAAAAAAGGAGAACGAATAAGACTTTTTTGTCCATTCTCTTAGATTGTACAACTAGATGGACTAACCCGCTATGAGCAGTATAGGAGTTAGTCTCTATGACGTTGTCTATCAATTCACTGGCTCGGCAATGGCCACATGTTCGGTTCTACCAACCCATTTACACACGAGACAGTGTATGTTATCAGGCAGGCCACATCGCTCTAAGAAAGGATAACCGATGGGGAGATAGACTGAGAGAAACGTACACATTAGAGGAGCACTAGACTACTCCATTGTATAATATAGAGAGTTCAATCTTTTAATATGGATGATGTTTTTATGTATAAAAGGGTTTGCACTTGATAATGATAAGCATGTCCATGTTGCCTGTAATTAGGATAGCATTGGGCTACATTGTTACACGTGTAACTCTTTATACTTTTTCTTTCAATGTGATATACATTAAAAAATATTCATCTCACCTGATGGTAAGTGATGCTTGGGCCGTTGGATTGTAAGCGTGCGCATCCAGACGCTAATGGGGCGCTGGCTTTATCTTGTTTGCAACGCAACACTTCTGTTTTGCGACAAACTTCATTAAAATGGTAGTCGCTAGTCAGGCGGACATAGAAAATGCCCTACCACCAGCCAAACCGAGTATCGTAAGGTGCTCCCACTAGAAATCGTGAAATTGGTCCACAGCGTGTATCCAGCGCTGGCCCTAGCTATTGATCAGGGTAGAGCGAGATTATCTTTCGGTTGACTGTAACGTCGCGTAAACTGTATTTCAGTTTATGTAAACGCCGCTAAGAACGGCGCTGCGAGTTGCCATTAGGCCACAGGTGGTTAAAAAAATATGTTAAACCGGTTGTAAGATGTCCGTTACTGTTTCAGGCGGCGCGGTAATGGGAGTTAGCGCGGGCGCGGGCGCGGGGGCGGGCGGCTATCAAGGCGGATACCTCTCGTTCCAACAACAACAGCAATACCACTCTGGTGGGTGGTCGCCATCTTGTTCCCTCGCCAAGCTTCAGCAAATGGCGGACGCGCCGCAGCACCACCCCCCGCACACGCCGCCCGCGCCACAAGTATGTACCACGTACAATCACACCTTTACACAGATGTTCGACGTAAGTGCCGTTGCAGATGTTGCTTTGGCTACTGACTTGTTTGTGGACAAACCTCTACATATAATGTGGTTCTATTTGCGATCTTTACTGAGGAGCTTAATCTATTACGTACGTTTGAATTTAGAGTTCCGATCTATCGATCGACATAATGAAAATTGTCTTCTGTGTGTTTCTGTCGCAGTCGGATGAAAATCAATGCATCATCTTTATCATATCCGGGTGATCTGAAATAACAAGCTAAGAGAAGTTATGAAGCGCTTATTACGAGCCAGGCATGTCAAATAATGCTCCCTGGAGCCCTGTTGGCTTTTGGTTGGAATGGTTTGAAATCGACATAAAGAGGCATATAAAATCAAACCCAACGATTCCCCAGTAAATATCAGATTTTATCTATGAGTAAAGATTTGAAAAGTGATATTCCAAAAAAACTTTTTTACATAAACAGATTTTTGTTTAGAAAGAAGTCAGTAGAAAAAGGAACAAGCTATATAGTATAGCGGTGTTGAGAGAAGGGACATTCTAATCATTTACTGACACTTGATTGTACTAACCAACATATACTAATAATAATATGCAAATATGACGGAAGTCGCGAGTATAGGGAGTTTGCAATTGATCTACTTCTCATTTGATTTTAACTGACTATTAGCCTGTAGCCATGGTAGCTCAGTTGGGTAGAGCGACAGTCCTTGAACAATCAAGGTCTGGGTTCGATCCTGGCTCGTACCAATGAGTTCCAATTTTTACTTGGAACTTGTGTACGAATGATAAAAATCATTACTATAGGCTTTTCGGTGAATGAAAACATTGTGTGGAAACCTGCACACCCCTGAGAAGAAATTCAAAGGTGTGTGTGAAGTCTATCAACTTGCACTGGTCCCGCGTGGTGGACTATGTCCACTCTCTGTAGGAGAGTAGGCCTGAGGCCCTGCATATATAGGCTGTTGATGATGATAGTCTATAGAAAAGAAGTGTGATCACCTAGATGTCTGACATGGTTGATGTGCTGGATGGTTCCTATGATGTTCAGAACCGTTAACCGATGTTTCTTAGGAGTTTTATAACATGGTGGAAGCTAATAAAGTGGTAATAATAACTAATCGAATCGATTTAGAATACATGTGGTCATTACGATAATTTGTATACTCTTTGTATTTATTTAAGTATATATATATATATATATATATATATAGCGTATATACACTTATATATATAAGCAGCAGTAGCACATTAAGCCACCTAGTAGAAAAGAGGTATCCCTATTCATTCAGGACTTTGTGACCAGTTAGGACTTGACGAAGTGACGAATCAAAACAGATTTGCGGTGTGACCGATTGTTACAACAGTAAGACGGTGGCTAAGAACTAAATTTACATATGACGAAGTAAAACAAAATTGTGTGCTTCTTGCGTTGTGACGAAATAGTACAAATTATTGTTACGACCAATTGTATCTTGAATCACCGAATCTAACCTTTGAATTAAATTTTATCCTAGCTATAGATAGTTAAGGAATAAGCATTTATATCGACTTTCAAAAATTACCTTCGTTCCATTTATTTTTCGATTTTTCTATAATAAAACACGGATATTATTGAAAGGAAAAAAATAACTTTTGAGTAATAAAAAGAATAATGCGATGACCGATGTGAACTTTTGAGAATCGATGTTAGCATTTATACCATCATTGATTTGACATAAGAGAGATCGAGAGATAAATATACATTATCTATCGCAAATTATGTGTCAAAATTAAGCAAAATGCTATTCTTTAGTACTGCATTAGTTAACCTTGAGTACGCCTGCCATACATTTCAGTTGTCGAAAACTGGGTTAAAAAGACTTGCAAATGTGGTTATTGTTATCTGTTTTTAATATACGAAATGCTGTCATACAAGTGACGAGTATCTAGTATCGATAGAATTTGGTCAACTTGAAATTATCTAAAGGTACACTCGAGTACAAAAATATGTATTCACTTTTAAACCGTGTCACATTCTCTCTTCTTGTTACTATGTACTGTGTTGGAACTCAGTTGGGTAGAGCGTCAGTCCTTGAACAATCGAGGTCTGGGTGCCATCCTGGCTCGTACCAATGAGTTCCAATTTGTTATTTGGAATTTATGTACGAATGATAAAAATCATTACCATTGGCTTTTCGGTGAAGGAAAACATCGTGAGGAAACCTGCACACTGCTGAGAATAAATTCACAGGTGTGTGTGAAGTCTACCAACCGGCACTGGTCCCGCGTGGTGGACTATGTCCCATACACTCTCTGTAGGAGAGTAGGCCTGAGCCCCTGTAGTGGGGACATATATAGGTTGTATATGTAGGTAGGTGTGTTGAAGGAAATTATATGAATAAAAGACATTATATTCTTTTTACTTGGAACTTTGAAAATTATATGTCTTTGTTCCTGCGTATGTGTGTGTGTGTGTGTAATGTGAGGAGTATTTCATTGTATTGCAGTACGCGGCGCAGTCTGGCACGCCCCCGGCTCATTACCACGCGGCCGCCGCGGCCAAGTACTACCCCGCCGCAAACCAGCTCGACTCGCCGCGGAACACGAGAAATACCAGCAGTAAGTACCTTCACTATACGACAGCTGGGACACAGCATTGCAGGATGATTCCGATAGACGTTCTGCAGAGAAATAATTAACGCGTTCAAAAATAAGTAGTAACCGACTTCAACTGCCCAAAAGTCTACAGCATTCGTCCCCTAAAATGTCCCCCTTGAGAGGGTAAAAAACTCTGAATCAGTTTCGATAAAATTTATATGGGACCACCTCTGAATTATGCTCTACCAAACAAAAAGAGAATCATCAAAATCGATTCATCACGGAGTTATCGGGTAACATACACTTACAGTCGAATTGAGAACCTACTTTTACCTTTTACCACTAAAAAAAGGGTCGTGACGGAAAACTCTTAAAAATTTTTTCGCCTATCCCCATACGCCAAGTCCTCCGTACCCATAAGGAACTTCGTTCCAAAATACATAACCAAAAACTTGTGGACATGTAAACAAAACGTTATGACGTAAAGGAAGGACAATCAAACTCACTTTCGCATTTGTAATGTTTTATAGATTATTATTATTAGAAGACAGCAGTTGGTATAACTGATAAGTGACTGTCTCCACTAGTCTTTAAAAAATAAAAGAAGTTTAGTCCAGTCTATTTTAAAATTAGTTTGTATCTTCTGCTGTGACTACATACACTGGTAGATTGTTCCAAGTGCACACCTGTCTGCTACTAATAATATTATTATGTTCTGTTGTTGCAGGTAACCTGAGTGCAATGCAGCACATGCAGATGGCGCCAGGCTCACGCATGTCTCCCAACCTCAACACCCACATCATCAGCCAGTACGGACTCAACGGGTACAGAGTGCCTCCACAGCAGCAGTTCAACAACCTCCCCGTGCAGATGATGAACGTTCAACCAGGGGTCCAGTATCCCGGGCCAGACCCCAGGGCCCAGCAACCTACCTACGCATACGGGTATATCAACCCACCACCACCACCGCTAGCCATGCAGACGTTAAACTCCACAATGCGTCGGTAGCCAAGACCTAAAGCTCAGTGATAAGAGTGAAGTGACAGTGACACAGTGATAGTTTTAGACTTTTTATTAAAGAAATGTTTGGGAGATTTTTTAACGGTTCTTACATGAAGAAATCAAGGACGTTAATCGTGAAAACTGCCTCGTATGACCTCTTATATCGATTCTTGAGATTGAAATATAGGGAATTTGATTGTTGTAGGAATTAAATGAAATGTCTCAAAAGTGGAATTGTGTTTATTAATCCAGTGTTTCAAACGTCAAGTGCTTGTCTGAAACTACAAAAATACTCACTTGACATTCCAAATTTTATTTATACATTTTTTCTTTTGGTTTTCAAAGAAGTATGACCAAAAACTATGGAGTGTATGTATTGAATAATTTAAGGGATAGTACAAAAATCACTTAAGTATTAGTATGTATATATAAATAATGTTAACACCAGTTGAGTTGCCTTAACCTTTCCCAAGCTGGAATATCACTTTTTATGTTGTAATGTAATTATGGCAGCTTTGTTAACGTACTTGGTGTATGAAACAAATCTTAGGTTTATACAACTCGTTGACTATGGTGTAGCTTTGGTTGGGATAGTGACAAACACTTGCTTTTTGACTACTTTTCATGCGAGAACGGCGTATACGCTAGACCAAACCAGTTTTTGTTTCAAGTTATAAAAAAAACCATAAGAGAATGTTCTCGAAGGATATATGTTATTGACAATGAATAGTAAAATGTTATCTCTGGATTTGTCTGTAGGTTTTGTACGCCTTGTCGTTTGTACGCCTTTGTATAATATTGTAATCTATAATTTTAATAGTTGACAGTACCCATTATGGAAGCTGAATAAAGTACAAAATTGCAGATAAAAAAGTATTTAAAAATGTAATAATAAAATGACTATGTCAGTGAAATTGTAGCATAATTATATAGTGCAATAAACTATCTGGTAGTAATTTCTGCATGTTTTTATAAATCTAGCGCACCCCAGTGAAGCACTGTGATAATCTAAAGATCGGATTGTCTGTATGTGTGTGCTTATGTCATAATAAATTTTAATATATTCTTGATTTCCAAAGAGGTAATTGTAAGCCTTTGGTTACGTTGACGATTTAAGAAGTGCAATGAAACACTGAACGGATGTAGTTTTGGAGCTCTCGTATTTGTATGTATATTCGGTTTTGCTGTTTTCCTTTTGTGTCTTCACAGTGAAGTAGATATGTTGTACAGTTGAAGTTTAACAATAATTTTATTATTAGGAATAAGTTTCCGTAATATGTTCTTTGAAGTGCCTATTTCTCATCCCGTCTGCTTCTCCGAGTGTAAGATATCTGTAAATGTAGTTCATAAGAAGCTGTATATAGCTAGTAATAGTGTTCTTTTTTATTTGATCAATGTGATAGCGCGGTAGGATGTAACGGCTGGCTGCAGTGAACTGATTAAGAATGGCCTAAGCGACGGTTATTTTTATATTTTGTATTCTTTTACACTTGTAGGGTATGAAGTTTTTATTATTATTAAGATAGTTTTGTTTTTTACGCTTTCCCTCTGTCCGGCCGAGCGAGTCGCGCTTCCGTACAAGTTTTGGTGACTTAACATTAATATTGATCTCAAATTTTTTTATAACCGAATTTTCCAAATTTAAATTTCCAATCTCGATTTTTGGCATTGTGATTTGTACGCGGAGCGCGACCCTCAGCTCGTGGACTATTTTCGTGCTATCCCAGTAATTTATTGCCAAATGTTATTAACATGTGCGATTACATTTTAGTTTTTTAGGTTAGTCGCGTTTTAGTTTCGGCCTCTTTGCACGAATAGTTTTTAATGTCGCGTCTTATTGTCCATCCTCGCTTTGTACAAGTACCCACACATCAATTGGGTCCAAAGAAAAATATTAGCCAAACAACTCCCGACATTATTTTCTAGGTTTTTCCAAACTAGTACCTTAATTTTTGAAGTGAAAACTTTAGGCGCGTTCAGTACTTTTTGGGTGAACATAAAATCATGGAACTCGCGTCATTGTCACCGAACGCTTTCCAATAGCTTGACGATACAAGTTTTAATTTTCACTTCTATCGGCAGGCAAAGACTGACCCGCATGTTTTTTTAAAAGAATCCCGAATGAAACAATGATTCTTAGATTCAGTCTTAGATTTTACGAAGATTGTTCTAAATAATTTAGACCAGACATCGTTTTTTAAACTAAAATATATCTATCAATAACTAATACAGTCCATATTTTTTAAAGGGCAGCCACCGGCAACTTTGAGCAGAAAATGAGAAATGTTTCTGCCTTTTTAATAATTGATAAAATATTTTTCCTAAAGTAATAAAAATAGGGAGGTTGAAATATCAAAGTGGGTCAGTAGATCAAATATCGTATATAAAAGGGCTTTGTTTGTACATTTTAAAACATATTTTTGTTATTCTCTGAAAAATTTGTGTAAAAAAACAATCCCTTCTTCGGAGTTTCCAAAGTGAAAAATCCTAAATATTACAGGAAAACCTAAACGATGTCTCTATATTTGAGATATCATTAAAAATCCTTTGGGAACAAACTTAGTTATGCGGTCGAGACAATGAATTTTATTTCAAGGTAGTAGTAACATATATTAGTTTCTTTTCATGGTACGGAACCCTTGGCGCGCGAGTCCGACTTGCACTTGGCCGGGATTTTAGTAATATTCATGATTATTAAATTGAAATATTTTATTTCTTGAATGTTCCACTCTGTTACTGCTACGTGGCTCTGGCAGAAATAGTTGTCTGGCTAGACGTTAAAAAATGATTATCCGGACGAAGTAACTCAAGACTACAAAGTCTTGTGATTATGATTCTCTTTATGATTAGGACTTTGGATCAAATTGATTTTTTGTCTGCACTTGTATACAGTTTTGATGGATGTAGGTAGATCGATAATTTTTGTTGTATGCCGTCGACGGTACACGGGTGCGCGCGGTCCGCGGATCGACAGCGAACTCGTTTTGGTGGTCTCAAGCGCATAATTCTATCTTTTTATAGTTTTCTACGATTTATGGCCGCATGGTGCAAAAGCTGTACCTGCAACGTAAGCAATAAATATTACTGAATTGCAATATTAATTATACATCTTGAAAGAATAGTTCCGACGTAGCTGTTAGCAATGTAAGTAATTTTGCAGTTCAAGTGGTGGGAATGTGAATTTCAAGTAAAAGTTATGCTCCATGAGGTCAAAAAATTATAAAAAAAATGCGCTCTTCGAATCACCCTTAAGACGATGTCAATCTAAATTTGGTTGATGTTGGTCTTGAACGAGGTGTCGCGTTTGAAGGTGTTTGTCACTGTGGCGGTAAAATGCCATGTAATTGAGTTGAATGATAAATATCTACCATATTGTTACCGTCGGCGCCTAACTTGTTACTGTATGTGCCCGACTTCAAATAACTCTTGTTTACTGTTACCAAATATGAAATTTTTTATTGATTAGGGTTTGCAATTTGTTGTCAATGTTCTTCAATTAATGTATAAAATCTTATTTCCCTAATTTCGTTTAACATTCATTTGCCGCCATAGTGCTGCACCTTGGAACGCGCGCCGAGTAACTGCGAATCAGTAATTTTATTTGTAAGATCTGCTCCTATAAGGGTACGACCGTTATTTGTTACTAATGTGTAGATTATAAAGATATTTGTAAATATAATAATAACAGTAAGAACATGTAGCAGGTGTTATCACACAAAATATAATTTTGTGAAAAAATATATGCTGTGAAGTTTTATTTCTGTACCTGTTCCAGCCTTTAGAAAAAAATAGCTTGCAAAACGTTCATTCAATTCCGCGTGTTTAGCTATTATGAAAAATCACTTAACGTCGTCGTTTTACATAACGGAGTTGTAGAGTGAAATAGCTAGCGGTCTGCCCAAATGAAAATATACCGTTATATCTTACCGTAAACACAATGTCATCCATATGTCCACTGCTGAACATGAACCTTTCTCAAAATCTCTCTTTCTCTCTTGTCAGGCGGATTGGAGATCACAATAAGATGTTATTATATAAGTCGTTGCTGCTGCCATCTCCTGTTTTCCCCCTTCGCCTTTTACAACCGCAGGATGACATGCGGTGGTCCTGTTTCTAAACCTGAGATCACACGAAATACATTTCCAGTATACGCTGCTGACCTCGCCTTGAATGAAATCCCGCACGACGCTATTCACCTCCGCGTGCGTACCGAAAGACCATACCATACCGATTTAGGCATAGAGTAGGAAGTGTTCATTATCAATTTAATAAACATAATTAAAAATAGGTATAATAAAATAATATTAATATTCTTGTAATAATTTATATATTCAAATTGAATAATATGTAGCTGTAAGTACATAAAACACAAGCAAGTCTTATCACAATGACGAAATTCTGAGATGAAATATTAAAATCTATAAATAAACTAAACACTAAATAAAAACATTTAGTCAACCAGAAAATTGCTTACGTTACACATTTGGCATCATTTTTGGTCGTAAACATAATTTATTGTCGTTCCATAAAAACCAGTTTTCCTTGTCACATGGTAGGCTATTGGTAGGTAATTACAGTATGATTAGTGCTACACCGGGATTCCCCTGGCTTCCTGACCAGACATGGTCCCAAGATGACTTGTATGTCGCCTAGAGAATGTCCTGCATCGCTGAGAGCGGACATACATGGTACACCTTAGAGTCTTGTGACGAAACATATTCGTCGAAATATATCTAACATAATTTTTAAAACATAAACAAATATTTAAATTTAATGAGGCGGAAAAATAATACAACATTCCAAAATAAAATGACTTAATTACTACTTTTGAAATCACAATTTTTAGCACTTACGTACTTAATTTCTGATACATGATGTCTGTTTCCGTTCGCGTCGCGGGACGTCTATCATATCGAAGCTGTTTTGAACCTACATAGAAAAAAATCTACATTATAGGCCTAATGGCTACTCGCTTACAATCCTGAGGTCCCACGTTCGATTCCCAGCGAGGGTAGCGTGACTGCCGGTACTCTGGTTGATATCACCATGTTACCTAAGTCTGCCGCCAGACAACAGTGTTAATAGCACGGTTGTGTTTCGCTTTGAAAGGTTTTTGGGTGCGCACGCTTATCATCCTACGGTCTTATCGCCTTCATACTTCATAAAATATATTCAAAAACATAATATTCATCCTAAACATAAAAGAATTCTTGCCTTAATATGTGATTTAAAAAGACTATGCCTCTTTCAATAACCTATTTATAGCATGCTAGCTGCAAAATTGCGGTTCAAATACATTTGCCAAACAAATATTTCGTTTGTAGTTGTGCCGGCTGCATTTTGCAGTCCGTTGGTCTCATTTCGTATGATATTAATTTCCCAATCTACTAATGTCATAATTCTTTTCATACATACAATCCAGCTCTCTCATGTCATACCATTAACGTAACATATTTTTTGTACAGTTATTATTTCGTATCACCTTAAAATAATATAAGAACTAACCTATAATACCCGAATAGTTTTCGTAGGAAACAATTTCATTTTACTGTAAAACAGAAAAAAATATATATAAAAATCTGTTAAGTTTCTCTTCTCATAGTTTGTGTATGAAACGTATTTCGTTTCATTTTAATATTTAAAAAAATATATATTTCCTGTTGGTTCTGGAAACATTACAATATGGTTGTGTTGGTCCATTTATTTTCTTACAAACTCATAATATAGAATCCGGTTTCAAAAGCTCGCTAGATGAAGAACCTACCTATTTTTAAAACCTAGAATATTTATTATCTGTGGTTATTTAATTTGCGATACTTTATATCATGGTATAATAAGATGCTAAGCCTGGAATACCATTCCCGTGACAGCTGGGTGAATTCACGGGACCAGCATACGTCACAGCCGCGGTCGCCGGTAACAAAACTCGTAATTGTTTAAAACATGCTACTATTGGCAGCATTACTCGTGATGTATACTTGTGCCATATTATATCCACTTTGCTTGTCCTACTTTCGCAAAGAACATACCTATAAAGGTCACAGTCAGTAATAAGGGGAAGGAACTGTGTTAACACAATGATCATTGATTTGATGCTCACAAGGTGCAAGCGAGGAGTATCATGACTAGCACATATGCCTGTATGTATTTAGCCTTAGTTGCCTCAAAGAATACACTTACCAATCCAATACATAAATATTTTTTACAGCTACTATGAAAAGTTTGCCTCCTTTCATCTCATAATGTCCCTTCCCCATTGTATGATCTCACCCAAAAAGACCACCTCCCCAGGGTGATTTATTTTTAAAAGCAATTTAGGAAGCAGTCTTTCTTGGATGTACGTAGATGTCATTTTAGGATGAGGACATTATGGGATCAAAGCAGTGTCCCGTTTATATACATATCTAATTACCTAGCATTAACTTGGCTACATGGAAGCAAGATTTAGGCAAAAAATGGCGTAAGCATACTGCTATTTGAACCATTGATTTCATTTAAATAGTCTATATACACAAAAATCCAGATAGTAGTAAGTAATTTACATTCATTACAAATCAATTGAGCCATTTCCAAGATATTGAATAGATACATTCATATGTACAAAGATAATAATTGGTCATTTATAGTTCTATACAATCCTATTGTAAATAGATCAAATATAGGCTCTAGTTTTTAAACATATGTTTAACCCGTTTACCAGTTTAAGTTAAGTTTGGACCTGACATCGATGACATCACTGTGACGGTGTGTGAACCGTACCAAGGCAACAGGACAACTGCTGGTAGGTGAGCAGGGAAGCGCAGAGAGGCGTCACATTCCAGCGAGGTCCATTCTTTCGATGTCGTGCTATATGTACGATAGTAACAAAACTGGTAACACCTTTAACTTCTACTCAATGTCATCACCACCAGGAAACCTCAGCTGAACATAGGCTTTATGGTTATATGATTTATGGCACTTAAATTTGTACATATATAGGCATTGGCACAGGCTCTGAAGGCCTTCGGTCCAAATGGACACGATTCCTCATCAACTTGAGGCTGTTTTCTGTGATTTTAGTGCATCCTCTCACCAGGAGTCCGTCTAGAGTAACACAGTGGAGAGCCAGGGACCTGAAACGAACATTATTTAAGCTTCATATCAAAACTTCTAGATATTTGCTGTTTAAGATTACAGTTTAAAGACATGGCCCTGTGATTAAGGGAAACATATGTGAGTGATTATGCAAAATGGGACCTCAAGGCAAAATAATGGATTTCAATTTCATCGAATTTGCAGTTTTGAGTCTATATGAGTTTTGACACAAGTGCAGGGATTTATAATTTTAAAAACAACAACAATGGCACCTGGTAGTCCCTAGAATCAAAATTTCCTTTAAAAAATCTGCTTCCAATCCCGTCAGATCCCTCTTTGGATAACCACATGAGCAATTGTATACACCTATATTAACATCATCTTACTGTGATCACAGATCTGTCTGCCAAGGGTGTTGATTATGACAAATCCCCCTATGGAAAGTCTGATGTGGCAGTTCAATGACGGAAGCTCATTTCATTTCCCTATTGGAGACTTATGCAGCCGATTTTTAACATTAATAATGTTTTGGATATATGTAAAATTAGATTAAATATGTCTATTTAATAAATATGTATAAATAATAAAGATTCTTACCTCACACCTTTATCTGTAATGTCCGAACAACCACTCAAATTTAATAATTTCAATGATGTGCTGTATTTTGCGATAGCATAGAGACATTTGTCTGTGATCTGTTTATTCCCTTCTAAATTCAACACTCTTAGTTCTCTAAACTTTTTGATGAATATTAATACACTGCTCTCTGATAACGATACACAGTATGACAAGTCAACATCTTGTAGTTTACTCTGGTGTAACGCTAGAGCTTCTATAGCACCTGTAGTGAGCCACGAACATCGTGATAATTTCAAGGATTTCAAGTCATTGCAATACAGGATCACAGGTTGTAAGCACTTTGCCGTCAACTTTGGACACTGACTAAGGTTTAAATATTCGATTTTAACATTGTTTAGCAGCATAGGGATGAGATCAGCATCCATCACACTCTTGCATTTGTTCAAGTTTAAAATTCTTAGCCGCTTACAGCATGTTGTAAAAACCTGAAATTTTTTACAAATTTGTGGTCAAATACCCAGCAATACCCAGGAGTAAAGCTCTCTATATTTTGCTTACATTAAATGTAGTCGGTGACAACCCTTTATTTATCAACTGCAATGTTTTGAGCTTGGAAAAATGTATGTTAATTATCTCGAGACATGTTCTAGAAACGGATCGAAAATTAAAACAGTCCCGTATAGTTAGATGAGGTATTATTTTTGCAACGATTATGTCTTCCCAATATAAGTCAAATAAGTGCGTGTTTCTTTTCATTTTTGTAATTTATATGACGTTAAAATAGAAAATACACTACAACCCTGAAAACTCTTCGATTTTCATGTTTTGTTTGACCAAGTTTTGACTTTTTGAGTTGACAGTTTGTGTTTGCTTTTTGGGTGTTGAGCAATCGATCGCTAATGGAGAATGAAACAAAACATAGTGTTATTGTAGCGGTGTCACTCTCGTTATTAACACAACGTTCTAATTCTTAACACTGTTACCACTTTTATAATCGCGTTTTGTTACTGCAATAATGGTTGGTAGGCAATGTAATTCTATGTTGCAGGTGGTGTTAAATACTGTAATATTAATATGGCCCTTCTACATGTGCGAGTCCGACCGTTTAAAAAAATCAAGTGATGTTTCTAGTCTATCTTCATTATAATGCATCATCATCATCAACTGATGAACATGAACATAGATCGCCACGACCTATGGGGCGAGGAACTGACTTTCCATAACGGCATTTTCAGTCCATTATCACCAGGTGTATTGTTAATTCGCACTAAGATGTTAATAATAAACCAGTCTTCCGTCTTGTCTATTATTCTAAAGTCGAGATCACAATGCTAATATCGAATACCTGATATCACTGATAATACATAATGTTTGTGTGCCATTAGCTGTCTACAGAACATAAAACCAAATGATAGCAGAGGCTGTGAGAGACTGGCCTTAATCAAATCAATGGTTAGGGCTTCATCACTGGTATTTCCCGCCTCAACTGAATAGGTAGCAGATAGTAATTTGGAATCATTACCAGGTATAGTTATAGGGTAGTGCGCCATTACAATACACAATAAACGCTTTAATATATAAGTAAACCTATTCGATGCAAGTACTATAAGTTAAAAGTCGTAACAAAATCTGAAATAAAGTTTTAATTCTTCATTCAATCTAAACGCAATTAGGTATATTATGCAACTAGTGAATAAAGGACGGATTTAAAGCGTGGGCCGTAGATCAGTCACGAGCGAGTGAAGGATCTACGGCCTATTGAATCACGAGCGTAGCGAGTGGCTTAAGTGTTAGAAACCAGAGCTACGTGAATTTTTGTATATTGTATAGCATGGATATGAACGTCAAATATATTGGTGTGTTAGAAAGCTGTAATTAGGTACGGTAATACATATTAATCATGCCGACAAAGTGGTAGAATAAAATCATGATAAATAAATTTCAATGGTGGCTCCCATAGTCCCCATACACGTAACTTGGGGATGAAATGTTTTTTCGCGTCTACTGTGTATTATATTGTGTAGGGTATCGTTAAATAGTCCTTTCAAGAACTATGAACAGAGTACAACCCCATCTTCTAAACTATTGCTTTTAAAAATCTTAAAAATTCACAGTAGTAGTACATATGCTAAACTTTAAAGGAAAAATATCACGACTAAGAAGACTTCACAGGTTAACGAGTGATAGGCGAACAAATTATAACTTACTGGGAGTGCTCAAAATGAAAATTTCGTACAAATTTCACGCAAAATTACTTTTTATAAAACCAATTCAACTACGGAATCCTACACTGCGCTTGGCCCGACACGCACTTGACCGGTTCTTTACTCTCTGTTTTCAATTGTTTTCAATGAATAAAATAGCTTTTTAGAGAGTCATATGAAATTTATTTATTTTATGTAAGTGGAGCGTTGTTAAAAAAATTGTATGTATTCTGAAAGAATTTCCTTTAAAGAATTAAATATATGATTGAATAGTAAATTACATACATTAGCCACGATTCAGAATGCTCACACAAGTGTCATATCACCATTACGAGGAACGATCGTGTGAATCGTAATGGAGATCAGAGAATTGCTTCCCATATAGTGTAATACGTAGGATAATTGGATAATTCGTGGTTATTATAATAATTTTATTACACTAGCGATTTCTCAGCTAGAACTCCCAGCTAAAGGGAATCCTGAACCACTTTCATAATGTAAACTGATCATTAAAATTGAATGGTTGCCGTGTTAACATAACAACACCACCAAGCGATACCGCGGGGGTGTGGTTGCCAAAAAGTATTTGTTAAAGACACTACAGTAATGTTGGGTCAATATATATAGTTTACCGCTAAATGCATAGGTATGCGTATAATTAACGCGTTCAAAAACCGACTTCAACTGTCCTAATAAAAGTCTACAGCATTCACTCCCTAAAAGACTTAATGCAAATTTAAGACTTACATGGTAGCCATGTCATTACCAGAACTAGACCACACAGAAAGCATCAGCTTTCAAATAAAAAATAGAATCATCAAAATCGGTTCACCCTGTTTTGACGTAACAAACATAATATATACAACATCATCATCATCAGCCGGGAAACGTCCACTGCTGGACATAGGCCTCCCTCATGTTACGCCACATCGACCGGTCCCGAGCCACCTGCATCCAGCGACTCCCCGTGACTCTAACCAGGTCGTCGGTCCATCTAGTAAGGGGACGGCCTGGTAGACGTTTCCCGGTACGTGGTCGCCACTCGAGAACCTTTACTCCCCACCGGTTATCGGTTCTTCGAGCGATGTGGCCTGCCCATTGCCACTTCAGCTCACTGACTCGTCGAGCTATGTCGGCATAATACAGTGAAATTGAGAAGTAGGTTGAACATATGCACTAATTTTTGATTTTGCACTACTTTTACTGTTTCAAGGAGTCGACATACTCGTGCAACGGTGATTCAAAGATATATTTCTTACTTTATGGAAATGAAATATATAACATAAAACATACAGCCATAATGACCACAACAAACTACGAGTACTTGCCTAATACGTTCAATTATAATATATAGAAAATACTGTTCTTCAGAATATGAAGAACAACACTATTTTGGAAACGACACCATGTTTCTGTGGGTATCGTTTGGTTGGTACAATGTTGGTGTCATTAACAAATATCGCGTCAACTTTTATCATGCCAACAACTAGTGAGTGAAATACACTGCTAGTGGTGTACGTAGTCTTCAAACTTCTCTAGAGTTTTTTGAGATATAACAAAATGATCTCATAAAACAAGAACCTGTAATTTATTTAGTTTTAGCAATTACATTTGATTTTATTCAAAGCTTAGTTGCATAATTAGATAATAAAACACATATAGGCAAAGAAAATGTATCCTTGATTAGGCACGAATACGTTACCAGCCAGTCTTATTGTAAAATTGAATATGTAGTATCATTTTCTTTATGCAATATATAATAAACTTCACAGTTTATGATATATTGGTTAACCACAGGATACTCGTAAGGCACCGGACCACAAAGGAATTACCCTCGAGATAATCACGTTTCCAAGATCGCTGTACGATAGTGGCCACAGCTGCGCATGCGTCGCACGTGATCGCAAAACGCCGCTGAAGTTGTATTGTAAATGAGATACAAGAATAACATAATAACTGTCATATTAACAAACTCACGATAGATCTCGGTTCGTCATATAAAAGGCGATGTGGTCATTTCTAGAATAGTCTAATTGCTGTAATTTTCTGTCAACTAGTCTGTCTAAAGGCGGCAACTTTACCGCAACGGAGCCCATTTCCTTATTGTCGAGTTTTTCAGTTCTTTTATACGAAGACGATTCAGGAGATGCCCAACAAACTTATCAGTTCGCCAGATTCTTCTTTAAGAGACTTCTGAGTCCCTACAGAAAGTACTGGATACAGAGAGACAGGGGAGCGAAACACAAATTAAAAAAACCGGCTAAGTTCGAGTTGGTCACGCGCACCAAGGGTTCCGAACCATAGAAAGGAGTGAATAAATATTATTGACCTCAAATAAGGTTCATTTATTGTACATTTGTTTCCCTTCGGAGCAGAATCTGCAAAACGCACGTTTCTCAAGGGTTTTAATGATTTCTTTAAGACCTCGCTTAGGTTTCCCTGTAATATTTACACAAATTTCTGTCTGCTGTGATTATTTGATATTTTTCATTTCAGATTTTTTGGAGATAGGAGGGGCCCAGGGGGCGGGTGTGAAATGTGATGGTGATCTCAAGATGTTGTTGCATAGATAGATGCGTTAGGGGTACATAATTAAGAGACGATTCGGTCGGTTCATCAGTTCTTAAAACCGGTCAAGTGAGTGTCGGGCCACGCGCTGTGTAAGGTATCGTAGTTGAACTGGCTTTATAAGGAGTAATGTTGAGTGAAATTTGTACGAAATTTTTATTTTCAACACTCCAAGTATATTTTATAATTTGGTCAACTATTACTTGTTACCCTGTGAAGCTACCCTAGTCGTGATAGTTTTCTTTTCAAGTTATGCATACATAATACTACTGTGAATTTTTTCAGATTTTTAAAAGCAATAGTTAAGCAGATAGAAGGGGATGTTTCCAGACCTTCATTGTTTTTAAAAGACCTATAGGGTAGACGTGAAAAAAAGATTGCATTCCTTAAAAAATATTTTCAAGATTTTATTCTACTACTTTGTTGCCTTAATATGTATACCCCTACCAAATTACAGCTTTGTATTAGTAAGGGTCTCTGCGCTAAGCCGCGGACGGACAACGCGAAACTATAAGGGTTCCTTACTTGTTTGACTACGGAACTCTCAAAGCCATTGAATTACTGGTACACAGTAATATGCGACAGTACATTTAGTGCATTCATGTATTGTAGTGGTTACTGCATTGCAGATAGGTATGTACATCATATATCTAGTAAGATCAGTATAGTTCAGGTTTAGTAGAGTTGCAGTCGCGCGGTATTGTTGCCCAGTCTGTGATTAGTATAACCTCAGTTATACTGTCGGTATAACTTTGAAATTGGAACAGTAAGATATTTTTCAAATATTTGTGATTGGGCGATTGTTTGACAAAATTTAATTCTGTGTCTCTTCGAAATATCCAAGTTTTAACCCACGGTAGTAGTCTAAACAGCTAAATTTAAAAAAAAGTATAATTCAACCAAATGAGGCGCTGCTTCTGTTGCCTTTCATACCGGAAACACTGCTGTTTGGCGGCAGACTTAGATGTCATTGTGGTAGCTAGCATTCAAGAATAGAAAATGCCCTACCGCCAACCAAATCGATTACTGGCATGTACCCCGACTGGTAATCGAACCTGGGACCTCCGAATTGTAATCCCAAGCGTGTGGCAATTAGGCCACGGAGGCGATTTAAATAAAAATAAAATACTTTCTTGATGAATACATGAAGGCTATCGGCAGATGTCCGCGTTTGTCCTCGTGATGATCATCCTGCTGGGATGCTGCGGCCTGGCGCTGTGGCTGCAGGGACGGCGCGCGCGCAGCTTTCTTGGCCGACTGCCTTGCTACTCCACACTCCCACTGCTGGGCAACGTGCACCAGTTGCTGGGGGATGGAGAATGTGAGAGTTACTACAAACTAAATTTCTAAATGAGAAATAGACTAGAAGTGGACATCAAAAAAACTAATTAATAGCAAGAGATATAGCCTCCCTAAGATAGCAGAAAATTATTGTCTCAAAGTACCAAGTACTGTTAGGCATACCTGGTAATCGAACCCGGGACCTCTGGATTGTTATTCCAAGCATGTAGACATTACGCCATGGAGGTTATCTTTTTAACCGACTTCAAAAAAGGAAGAGGTTATCAATTTGACGGGTATTTTTTAAAAATGTTTGTTACATCAGTACTTTTGACTGGGTGAACCGATTTGGATGATTCTTTTTTTATTTGAAAGGTAGTGTTTTCCGTGTGGTCCCATTTAATTTGGTTTAGTTTTGACAACGGCATCCATGAGAAAACGATATAAATCTTAAATTTGCCTAAAAGTAGACTTTTAGGCCAATTGAAGTCGGTTTCCAGTTCTTTTTGAACGCATTTACTTGTTATTTCTCAAATGTATTATTATTATAATTTTATATCATAATTTTCAGATATATTTAATTTAATCTGCCAAATGTCCAAGATAAGCGATGAGAAAATGCTACCGTTTGTTTTGTGGATGGGGCCACTTCCGATCGTGCGTGAGTACAAAAATCAGAGTTCTTTTTCAATTGATATTAACAATTACAAGCTGCTAAACAGACAAACACATATTCTAAACTTTGAAAGGGATATCGACGTATTTTCTTTGAAACGACAGAAGACATTATAGGTCCATCGTAAGCAACGTCGTCGCTGAGTCCATCGCCAGTAAAAAAAAATTGTTGTTGAAATTCCTCCACACTCCCACTTGAGATTTGCTGATTGCCTTTTAGCGAATTCAAGGGGAAACTAAAATCATTTTTCAATGTCAGTCTCTTCTATTCCATTAACGAATTCACAAAATTACGTCTGACCATTGAAATGTTTATTTCTAGTACATGAGAATACACGTTTAGTTTAATATCATCATCAACAGCCTGTATATGTCTCTACTGCAGGGGCTCAGTCCTACTCTCCTACAGAGAGTGTATGGGACATAGTGCACCACGCGGTACCAGTGCGGATTGGTAGACTTCACACACACATGCCTGTTCAAGGCATGCAGGTTTCCTCACGATGTTTTCCTTCACATAACGGTGAAGCAATCGGATAATGTACTTGAATTGAACAACTCATAGGTACACGGCTGGATTCGAACCCGGAACCCTCAGATTGAGAGTCCGAGCCTTATCCACTGCGCCATCGACGCTTCTATATATAGTTTAATATAATTAGTCTAATTAAGTATATTATATAGCTTCAATTTAGAATTATGTAATATTTTGACGTGCCGAGTGTAATGTTCATATTACTTTTATTACTAGGTATATAAAGTTGAATATTGAATCATTTGCATTCATTATGATTTGCTCCCATATTTATAGATGCTTATAGACATTTGATCATTACAAAATACAGAAACACCACCCACTCACAGTTTTTACAATCAGATTTTACAATAAGTAAACAATCAATGTTGAAATTAAAATTTTTTTCCTTTAATTTTTTAGGAGAAAAAAATAAATTAATTTTTAAAAACGTTAGTGAACTTCAAACCCATGATTTGCGACCCGATTCAATTTCACACTTGGCCGTCGCAAGATCAGTACAGAATATGAATGTTAACATATTGAAAACAACATTGAAAATCATAAATAAAAAGTACCGAGCAATGCTCTAACGAAAATGTGAAATAATGTGAATACGATGTGATCCGATGTTTCTGATTCCGCAGTGATGAGCGAAGCTGAGGATGTAAAGTCAGTAACGAACGCTTTCATCGAGAAGCCATATTTCTACAATTTCGGTCGCGACTACGCCGGAAATGGACTTGTTACTGCTCCAGGTCGGTTCAATTTATTTCATTGTACAACAAGTCTTGCCGTCAGCTTGCAAGGACTCGAAGAACACTATCCCACACACTCCACACTTCTGGAAGCGTAGTCACGTCTTCAGAATATTCTCTCCGTCTCATGTCACAAAAGGCGAGTCAAGAAAAAATCACAAAAACAAACCATAGCATCTACTGTCTCGTGGTGTTGACAATGGAATGCGGTGTCATTGAAAGCGTCTCCGATGTGTCGATATATGCGATAGCCTCATGTATAGACTTATGCAGCCAATGACGATAATTTATTGATTTAGCGTACGGTTGGCGTACGGTATCCAGATATAACAGGAGAGCTTTACATTTGCAATAAGTTCGTCATTTTATTCATAGTCATTGAGTTCTCAGTGAATCGAGCATGTCAGTGTTCAGCTAGGTTCTAAATAGATTGAACCGCATCCCAACTGCAAAATGAAACATATTTAAAGATCATATTTGTACAGTATCAGCTCTGCGCTGCGTCAATATCCTTTTACTTTGAACCACTGCTTCCGCGGTTGTTGAAAGCTGTTTGTTAGCGGTGATCAAGAACGAGACGTTTGAAGACGGCCGCCTTTTGATGCTTTTTCCGTATGTTTTTCGTCATCAGAACTCAACTTCTTTGGTGCAAGATATGTAGACATTTGGGAAGAAAAGATGATGTTGACAATATTTTAAATTTCTCCTTCCACCAGGTGTGATATGGAAGCACAGCATCAAGAAGCTGGCCGGTACGTTCTCCACCAACATCGTGGACGGATACCAAGACATGTTCAACAGTATGGCCGCCAAGTTGGTGGGCAAGTTGCGGGGGGAGGTCGGGGGGGAGCCCTTCGACGTCATGCATAAGTACTTATCGTACATTACGCTCGAGACCATCTGCCGTAAGTGACGCGATCTACCATGAGTTTACATTCTGTATCGTCTTAATATGTAAAGGCTTCCCTGATTAACGCACCAACGCCATGCCCAAACGGCTTTAGATAGAAACTTAAAAAATTGGAACTTGAATATGATAAGTTTTAATCAATTCATTTAGCCAGACTCAAGCATGGCAACTCTTGTCTGGAACCATCGTATGACTTTGTGCCTTTTGCGGTGGAGACAGCTCGTTACGCTGCTCTGAAGCGAAATCATTTTATTAAATATCACGACTGATTCCTAAGAGATATTGATCACTCTCTACTCGCTATACCTATGTTATCTCTTGTTGTGATCACTAATTCGAGTTACGATTTACGAGGAAGGCTCAATTCTGTCATAGGACTTAAGCAGCCTATAAATAGCACATGAAATGTTTTCCTCAGAGACAGCTCTCGGCATGCCCAAGTCAACAGGCGACATCATAACCAAGGAGTACTACGCATCCTTCACGAGGACCTTGGAACTATTCCTCGAGCGAGGTCTCAACATCGTCCTCCACTCCGACCGGATTTACCGGCTCACGGCCGGCTACAGGGAGCTTAAGAAATGCGTCGCGATTCTCCACAACTTCTCTGACACGGTGAGGACTTACCATCAGTCGAGAAACGTACACTGCTGAACAGAGGCATCCCTCATGGTGCCGTTTACCGATTTCGAGACACTGGCATCCATCAGTGAACTTTACTAGGTCGTCAGTTGATCTAGAGAGGGCTGGCTGGTTGGTGTGCACAACAGGGGGCGCTAAGGCGAAACTTTTCTCAGTGCCCCCTTTAATACAACCTTACCTCCTTCCTTTACGCTTTAGTAATGAGAATCCCGTTAGCCCACTTTTGGGTACGGAACCCTGGAAAGGCTGAATTATAAAAGCTTACTACCTACTACTAACTACATATACTCGTATGTATGTGATATAGCATGGTTCAGTAATTTAAAAGTGTTTCTTTCAGTTAATAAAGAACAGGAGAAAAGAACGAGATGAAATGAAGAAAGAGGGAATGCTTTCGGAGTCAGGTGTGTATTTTATGTTATTAATTTGATAAAGAAGTATTTTTCGTACCGCAGCTTCAGAACTTATCCCACGGGAACTAACAACTTCGCTTTCGTATTTACTTTACTAGAAAAACGCTCTGTCACGATCTCACCTGATGGTAAGTGACGGTGGCACGCCTTGGCGTATCTATGAAATATAGAATAGTCCCTGAATACGGTTTTGAGTATTGAGTTTTGAGCAGTACGAGTATGCCAGACGTTTTACTCCAATCCAATCCAGTCCGTCAGTTCACTGCTGTTTCTGACAAAATTTAAAAATAGAAGGTCCAACAGCAACGGAGCGCAAAATTTACGAGATAATCCGTTTACACATCTCCAACAGAGAACGTCAAATCCAGATTCAAATCATTCCTGGACATCCTGCTGGACCTAGAAGAGCATGACCCGACTCTGACTCCTGAGCAAATCCAGAATGAAGTAGACACCGTCATCGTTGGTGGGCAGGACACGGTGGCTACAACCACATTCATATCCTTGCTGATGATCGGTTGCAAGCCTCACGTGCAGGAGAAATTGTGTAAAGAGTAAGTAATTTCATCTGAACATTGCTGTGCAGGAGCTCCTATGATGTTTTGGGTCCACTGGTGAACATAAGCCTTTATATAGTTTGCCAAAATGTCTGACCAATGTCACTCGCATCCAGCGACTTCCCGCGATCTTAATCTCTCACTAGATCAGCCCCGTTTCTCTGAGCTTCATCATTTCTTCATACTTATACTCCTGGCACAGATTACTTCTTCGGGCGATCAAGTTATCCTAAAATATAAACACTTCTTTCCCCAGATTACAGGATATCTTCGGTGGCAGCAAACGTCCGATAGATAAGGATGACTTATCCCGTATGGTATATCTGGATGCGATCATCCACGAGACCCTGAGGATGTACCCTCCGATACCAATTATATTTAGAGATGCCGACAGAGACCTACAACTGAGTAAGTCAATGTTTTGTTCTTGCTGACTGACCTGGCACACGCAATGCACAAACTTTTGACTGGGTTTGTTGGAATCTATCTGGCAGTATTGTTCATTCCGAGAACTACTCAGAGAACAGCGGAATCTTTTTAAAATCATAACTTTTCAATCGATTGATAACGGATTGAAAAATAGGGAGTAATTATCTGCAAGGAAATCCTCCTTCAAAAAATTATGTCACAAATATGAAGATTTTAACGTTATCCCTCTCAGAATGCTTCCGTACTAAATTTCTGTTGCCATAATCTTTTAAAATAGAATGGCTCGCTTTGATAAGTAATTACCTAAAAATAGGAGACAAAATTATAGTGTCGCTAAATAAATATCATTCGTATTCGTATTCGTAATCGGGGCAGGTTTCCGCAACTCGACGTCAGGTGCGCCTATTTTGCGTGTTGGGGTGGCGTGCCTTATTCATGCCACCCCAGCTCCAACAGAAAGCCCAACAACTTATTTGTGTTGTTGAAGGCCTCTGGGAGCGACCTCGGTGTTCCGAGGTACTTTGCCCGCAGTGTTGCTACTCCTCCGCACTCCATCAGGACGTGAGCAGCTGTCTCCTCGGCCTCCATGCATGCTCTGCACAGAGGGCTGTCAGTGATACCTAGAGTAAACAGGTGCTTGTTGTAGAGTCCATGACCTGTAATTGCTCCTACAATCAGGCGAAGTTGACATCTACGTAGTTGTAATACTTGTTTGGTGAGGCGACGGTTACAGGTCGGCATGGCCTGTTTCGCCTGTCTGCAATTTTCCCTTGACTCCCACTCATTATGGTGAGACTGCGCGGTATGTTGATGTATCCATGATCGGAGCTGCGAGAAAGGTAGGGCCGCGATTGGTTCAGGCCCTGCTATCTTCATGCTTGAGGCCCTTCTGGCCAGTTCGTCCGCTGCATCATTACCTCTGGAGCCACTGTGTCCCTTGATCCATTGCAGGGTTATGCAGTTCTGTCTGCTTGCTTCTGCAAGTGAATCGTGGCATTCGCGTATGAACTCAGATGTAATTGTGTTGCTGTTTAGTGCCTGTAGAACTGAGGCGCTGTCTGATAATATGCGAACTGGTGTATCTGTTATTTTCCGTTTAGTGATGGCTTTAGCTGCATGTGTGATGCCTGCGCATTCAGCTTGAAAAATCGTGTTGTAGACACCAAGAGGCAGTGCTACTCTGATGTTGAGATCTTCCGAGAATACACCGAGACCGGTACCAGACTCCGTTTTGGAACCATCGGTGAAGACACGAAGCTCTCTGCATCCGAACTCTTCATCAGGGGCCTCTTGGAGTTGTATTTTATATTTCTTGTCAAAGACAAATTGCTTGGCTATTTTGTCTTGGACGGCGTTAAATAGAGGTTGTTCCTCCATGATCTTTTTCAGTATCTTAGTGTGTGGAGTGCTAACGTCGTTCCAGAGCGAAAGAGCTCGGAGGCGCGCTGCTGACATTGCGGCTTCTTGTTTGATGTGCAGGTGCAGGGGCGTCAGGCCCAACATCACTTCTAGGGCCGCAGTTGGTGTAGTACGCATGCAGCCAGTGGCAGCGGTGCATGCCATCCTCTGAAAGCGTTGTAGTCTGTCTGCGGTTGTGATATGAAATATCATTAATTTACAACTTTGCAGTTGGCTGCAATAAATAGCAGTTACGCAGCTGTTCATAGATGGCGCTTGCATAAGCGCGAGCAATAAGCGAAAAAAGTGTTTAAAATGAAAATTGTGATTCACTGTGAAGTTGAATGTTAATGTTACTCATTTCGTGACATTACAATCTGATGACATATTTTTAGATAGTTACAGCACAAACCCAGCTATTATATTTTAATAGATTATGGCAACAGAAATTTAGTATGAAACTTTGATGGAGGTAGATCGCCTTAATGTCCTGAATCGGTTCACCTTGGACAATTTTTTCTATCACGTCTAGTTTTTTTTTAAAATATCATAAATTTAGGTTTCATACAATTCGTTTTCTGCGTGAACATCATTAACAGTGTATTATACATACAAAAAAGGTTTTAGCGAGTTGTAAGAGAAAGAAGGAAAGTGCTGAAAGTGATTTTTATGGTAGTACATATGAGTAATTCTGTATATTTCAATAACTAACTATCCAGCAGCCTTCATGAATTTAAGACATACAAAACGGTACTATGACGTCGGCTTGAATTCTACTTGAAACTTTTTAAATTCATTTTTTGCATTCGCTTGTAGATTCTTTCCTGAAATCAGATGAACCTGATGAAAGGTCTAATCAAGATATTACGCAAATTGAAAGAAGCTAAAATGGAAAATGGTCAGGAGCAATGCTTTATGGTTTCCGTTGTCTTTCTTTCTTTCGCCGAGAAATTCGGATGGAAACGCCGAAAGAAAAGAAAACTCAAAATAACTTTAACGTATCACCATAAAGAGATTTTCCTAATATTTTTACAACTTATTACTGTAAAATTAGCATTTTCAATGTAAAACTTAAACCGTAATATAATTCAAATGTTTTTAGTTTAATAATATCGTTTTTTAATGAAACGGACATTATATTGACAGTCTATGTGATGTACTTATTTGCATGTTGAAATCCATGTTTAGAGGTTGTTTATTGGTTGTTTAGAGCACAAAGTAAGATGGAAGCATGCATGAAAACAAATGGGAGAAGAAAAATAATAATTTTGCGGACCAATTAAAACCAAAAGTCAGCGGAACCAAGTACTCTAGGGTCCGTATTAATAAACGCTGCTTAAGCTAGAACTTAAGACAGTCTAGCTAGAGATCTGCTTAGCGTTGAGCAGCTGCTTAAGACCTAGGTTTATTAATAAACGCTACTCATCGTTACTGATTTGAGATCATTTCTATCACAGAGCATATAATCTTTTTTTTGTAAGATTTTTTTCTATTAGGAAAAGGAAAAGGCAAAGGCAAAACACCAGACAGCCATGACTTTGATAATGATATTCTCTCTTAGAATTTTAATTTTATAAACAACGCCAAAGCCATTTCTTCAGTTTTATCAGTAAAATGTATAATGAGTACATTTTATCGCTTGTTTTGACGATTCTTGACGAGAATTTCAAAGGTCGGTTTCTTTGGTCTGTGATAATCTCATGAAAACGTCATGAAAATCTCCGCCGTGCGCATTTGTTTGACAGGCTGTGGTTTGATAAGTCTCAAACGAGACCGAGGTTGAGATTCAGGTCTGAAGTAGTGTTTATTAATTAGTGAGCTATCTCTACGAGCTGCTCAAGCAGCTGCTCTACCTTGAGCAGTGTTTATTAATACGAGCCTAGAAGATCGACATCTTTTCCTACTTGATGTTCCTTGATTTAGTTGATAGAACTAATTTAAACGGGGCAAACATGAAAAGTATTTAGCGGTTTTCAGTGACTTTGATGACTTTACTTGCAGAATCCTGCATAATCCCCAAAGGGACCGTGTGTGGGGTCAACGGGTGGGCAGCTGGACGTTCTAAGAGTGTGTGGGGACCCGACTCCGAAGAGTACCGCCCTGAAAGGTGGCTGGAGAATGGACTGACCACTGCCAACGCTGCCTACTTCCTTGCTTTCAGTTACGGGAAGAGGGCATGTATAGGTACGTTCATGCACTGAAAATGGCTTGGAAGATTAAATGACTTTAAGATACTATCGTCTTGTTCCTAACTAGGGGCGACTGATGTTAGGGAAGGCAGACGTCAGCAGCAGTTCCCTCGAAGTTACGCACTTCACTCTCACTACACAACTAACATCCTGGTACTCTGCCTCCTACAACAGTTGTCGCCTAGCGCATGAATTGTCAGACTATACCTAGTAGTTCGTCGGCTTCTACTCGTGTATCGCGAACCTTTCTGTGATTGCCAATACACTTGACAGTCAACAGACAGACTACAAATCAGTCCCATGGAAAGCCCGTTGTCGTGGTGACTGAGCCATGCCCTGGACAGACCGTGATATCCAATCAATACAGCAAGCCTGGTGATTATGTCAAATCATCATACGGAAAGCCTATCCAATCGTGGTGATTTTGTGTCGGATGATGTTCAACAATGAAAGTTTCTGACTGATGATAATGATCTGCTCCCCAGGTAAGAAATACGCGATCCCCTTCCTCAAGACGGTGCTTGCTTCTGTGATACGAGAACTGGTGGTGGAATCGGAGGCAGACAACATTAAATTTAAAGTGGATATCTCACTGAGGGCAGTGAGTGGACATTTGATAAGAGTGCATGAGAGAGAGGCATAGCTTTAAATAGAATTAATTTAGGAATGTTGCAAACGAAGAAAAAGAGTCATTTAAACAGAAACAGAAAAATATTTAGTTGACTAAGAGACACACAACACAATACAAAAATTTAAACTTAAAAAAGAATGCAAGGATTTAATCCTGGGCGTGAGCGTCGTTGGTGACTAACGTATTTGAAGATGTGCAGCAACGCGAATCTTGCTTTGAAATCGAAATTGCGTTGTATATTCTTATACTCGTATTTTAGGGTTAGTTGATAGTTTAGTAATAGGTTAAGACAGTTTATATTCTATCCTATTTCTTCACATACTGATTGATAGGTTTTCTCAGATAGATTTAATTAATATTACACTTTCAAATTAGCAAGATGTAGTCTTTCAAGGATAAATACAAAAATAACTTACTTCTGTATCAAAATTATATACCACCAGGCAGGCGGGTTATTCCAGCATATATCCAATAAAAATAGTTTGATTTACTTTCTATATATTATTATTATTGTATGTATATTGTTTATATGATTATGGGTATATTTAAATATGCGACACATCCGTTCGCTCCGTTTCCTCAACGCTATCCCAGGGTCCGACTGTTCACCATCGCTGCGGTCTGCTGCAGCACACGATTAGCTCGGCTCCCATTTGACAACCGCAATATAACACAAATTATTATTTTGTGTTCTCTTTTCTTTTGTTCATGTTTTACTGTATTTGTATTATTTGTTGTGGCTTTTTTTGTATTTATTTTTTCTTGAATCTTGTATATCTTTCTGCATTGTGTTTGTCAATAAAAAAACATGTCTATGTCTAGTGGGTCAATAACTTACTTTAAGGTAGCACAGTGTCACTGCAGTACATCTCCATTCTAACAAGGTTCAGCGAACCATGTCACCGTCTAGTTCTAATTAGCCTAATACGATATAATCTAGATTAATCATTAGTATTTAAGAACAAGCAACCCAGAGAATATACGAGTTTATATCGGACCAGGATCAACGACGTTTCATTTGTCTCTCCACCAACCACCACCACATTATAAAGCATTGTGAAGCTGGTGCCTGGTAGTGCCGTGTTTCGCGATACCAGTTAGTTTTGTCCTATCCTACAAATAACAATGGGTAAGTGGTGCTACATAAATAAATAAATCTATATATACATATAATGGATAAACAATATACAAAATATAGTGAATCAGGAAGAAAAGGAAATCAGAGGAGATCAGGAAGGAAAGAAGAAAAGGCTGCTAAGGAATAATCTGTTCAAGGAAATACGTTTTTAGGCTAGTGTTGAAGGATTGTAAAGAAGGGGCTCGTCTGATGGATCCAGGGATAGAGTTCCATAGTCGGACACTGCACGGAAAAGGATGTTGAGTAAAATTTGGAGAAACCATTCAACAGCCTTATCGTCACTGAGATGATGATGAAGAGAATGAGATAAGGCCAAGTGCAAACCCATCAAACATGTAAACATGTAAAAATGAGGTACACTCGAGTACAAAAATATGTGTTCAAGATGCAATAGACTTTTTGTAGTCATTGCTGACTTACGGTTTATTATGGATGTTTAGATTCTGTGTAATTACTATAAATTGAACCGCCTAAAGTGGTCACTTTTAACTGTTTTGTTGATAGTAACTGCACACAATCGATATATCAATTCATGATGTATCGATAAAATTTAAACCAGCAATAAGTACAATAAGTCCGGTTTGATTTTTGAAATTGTTGTATAATTGCGGAGAAATGTAGAAAATAGCGAATGAGGGCGCACTTGCGCTCTATTGAACGGTTCTAAAGTGGATACATATTTTTGTACTCGAGTGTACCAGTCAGTAGCACCTGTGACTGTGAATAACATATTATTGCAGCGTAAAGCTTACTGATTTGCATATTGATTTATTTGTATGTAGTTGAAGTGTAGTTTACAGTGGCATGGTAGCACAACACTCACACTTAAACCTTGATTGACGTATGTTAACCTTGATATATGTATGTATGATATATTAACTGGTTTTGAAACGTATTGAAATACGAGTAATAAATGTATTTGTAGCAATTTTAGCAGCAAACAAGAGGTTCACAATTCGACGGTATGTTTTTATGTTTATTACGCGATAACTCCGCCAATTACGAATCGATTTTGATGATTCTTATTTTGTTTCGTAGAGCATATTTCAGAGGTGGTCCCATGTAAATTTAATCGAAATTGATTCAGCACTTTTTGAGAACATCAACAAATATGTACCCAGATAATTCTACCTACTAATCTATTATATTATGTGAACATTTTAAGGGACGAATGCTGTATGTAGACTTCTAGGGCGGTTGAAGTCAGTTCCTTAGTTCTTAGATTTATCTTCTGGCTTAAATGTAAACGGGATGACTGATCTTATACGGGTGGGTTACTTGTGGTCATCGGACGTTCGGCTCTCTAAAAGTACCAAAGATACCTACCTGTAAATGAATATTATAAAACAACATCGAAATAAAGGAGCAAAAGCCATGTTTTTCTTTATCGGTGATAATGATACTATCAGAGGAGCAAGGGCAGTTAACGATGCGATAAAAAAGCGAAAGTAATAAACGCAGGCGCACTTAGACCGTAAAATAAAAAATTCAAGCCAGCGGAAAGGGAGGCAGCAATTAACGCGTTTCTAAACATCTGTTGTTGAACAGGCAGTTATGAAAATGCCCTAAAGTAGGGTGGCTATGCACGCTGGAGGACGCGGGACAAAGAAGAACTGTCGTTGGATGTGTCGGAAGTCAGAATCTACAACGCAGTATGAACTGAAACAATTAAAAGATTTTGGTCTAATTTGACAGACCATGAAAAAATTTAAATATCTCTATCAATTTTAAGACTTTTTGCTATATTTGCTATATTGGAGCTATTACTATTCTGAGTTATTTCGTAAAATAATGATTATATATGTCATATACTCCTAAATATAATAAGAATTTCACTATTTGAGGAACTATGCCTTCGCAATTTTCAAAACTGTAATTCTTGCAAAATCCAAATAAAAAATTAAAATTATTTCGTATTTTTATTTGGGTGTGATTTCTTTTAATATCCGTTGTAGTGCAAAATACAATTCAACCCAATCTAATTTGGTATAAAGTATTCAATGCATTCGTATTTCACACGACAACTGACAAAAGTACCAAACTGTGACTGTTTGTATGTTTAATATTTATCTACAGAACGGTTTGAACGATTTAAAAGATTCGTCGGCGATGGCTCTTAGATAGCTGGGCTGGGGTGCACAAAAGGGGACGCTAGATTGTTATGGTGTTCAATCAAAATTTTCGCTCGTTAAGAGGGTATGCTGGTGTCAAAGCGCCCATACAAACGTAGTCCAGTCATATTTTGAGTATTAAGCTATGAAAATCTATGAAATTTTCAAGACAAAATCTAGAAACATATATCTGTGTCGGTGGTGAGTCAGATTTTCGTTTAAATATATACTTTCAGAGTTACAGGGCGTCAAAGAATTGTATTTTACGGTAATAAAAAGCCCCAACTTTGAACCTGATTTATAAGAGTATGAATCGATTTAGAACAATTTGGAAAAACCACCGACATCTGAAATTTCATTAGTATACTGTATTAAAAAAATGGTTACATAATATACTGTATCCTTCAAATGATCCCTGGACTACGAAAAATCCAAATAACGGGTGGATAACTTCGCGTAGTCTATGCTGTCTCACCGTACGCGCTCGGGTAGGATAGGGCTCAGATAGGGACAGCTACAAAACAATCCAAATTTGAACGCGGCCACGTGGTCTTACCAACATAGCCTCTTAAAATATGAATGTGTATAATACAAAATATGCTAGAAGACATCCTATGATACTCACCGTCACATAAACAGAAAGCAAAAACCCACTTGTTGCTCAGTCGCTGCGTAAAAGAATGACTAATTAACAAACAAAATTTACATACGAGTAGCTCGACGAGTCAGTAACCTGAAGTGACTGGCAGGCACCGCTCGGAGAGTGGATAATCGATGTGGAGTAAGTCCTCGAGTGGCAAACAAGTACCGGGAAAAAGTGAATAGATGGACTGACAACCAGCTAAAGGTCGAGGGGAGCTGCTGGAAGCAAATGGTTCGAGACTGGTCGTTGTGGCGTGCCGCGGGGGACCCCATGTTCAGCTGTGGACGTTTCTGGACTAACAACGTTGGTCGGTTGAGTTTGTATGCAATGCAAAAAAATCCACCTTAATTTTAATTGTTCTGTAGATTACAAAAGGGTGTAGTCACCCTACTTAACAGACCCCTTTTCGGCATAATGTCAGTAATAATAAAAATTAAGAGATAAAGTAGAAATCGTGGATTTTCTGAGAGAAGCGTAAATGCCGCCCGGCTTACACTTTAGGAGTTTGTTCTGAATTATGATAATTTCCAAAATGGATTTAAATCGCTGGGTGGATACATTTCGTTCGAATAGTCAGTGTTTTTTCAGTAAGACGCCATTTTGAAGCTGAGAACCGTGAAGAAAAAGCGTTTGGCGAAATTACGAGAAAACTTGTTATTCAGAGCTAGCTACGAGATATTCATTGCAAAATGTTGTCAAAGCTGTAATTTAAAATTTGCGAGAACTGAATTTAAAAACATTATAATGGGTTTCCCCTTGGCATTCATCTTATCTTAAGAGGATTGTCTGTTGAGAGCACGTGGCCGCGTTTAAGATTGCATTGTTTTGTAGCTGTCCCTATCCGAGCCCTATCCTACCCGAGCGCGTACGGTGAGACAGCATACACTAAGCGAAGTTATCCACCCGTTATTTGGATGTTTCGTAGTCCAGGGATCATTTGAAGGATACAGTATATTATGTAACCACTTTTTTAATACAGTATACTAATGAAATTTCAGATGTCGGTGGTTTTTCCAAATTGTTCTAAATTGATTCATACTCTTGTAAATCAGGTTCAAAGTTGGGGCTTTTTAGTACCGTAAAATACAATTCTTTGACGCCCTGTAACTCTGGAAGTATATATTTAAACGAAAATCGGACTCACCACCGACACAGATATTTGTTTCTAGATTTAGTCTTGAAAATTTCATAGATTTTCAAAGCTTAATACTCAAAATATGACTGGACTACGTTTGTATGGGCGCTTTGACACCAGCATACCCTCTTAAGCCTCAATCTAATGATGCGCTGGCTCTACTATCTTTCGTACCGGAACTCAACAGTGCTATTAACACTGCTGTTTAGTGGCAAACTAAGGTAACACAACCTGCCTGGCAATTGAAGTCGGTTCCACTATTATATTTTAACACATGAAAATATATTACACAATACTGTGTAAGATAAATGCCATATTTATAGCTCGGATAAGTTTTAAAAAGAAGTGAAAATAGAGAAAGATTCTATCGCCGGACTCTTAAGTGGTTTCAGTTTCAAATTGAACCTAATTGTAACTTTAAAGCTTCTCAATCGCCCGGCTAACTTTTAACTGGCCGCTCCTGTCGTAAAATACAAACTCTCTGACCACTAAAACCCATTTTGGGAACTATAAAAGATATATTTTAGTGCTAAACTATTGGAGGAAAATTTTATTTTCTGGGAAAGCGAGCGCACAGAGCTAGAAATAGTGTAGATTCGACATAACAAAATAAACAAATAAATTGCATGTATATTCTTATATTTAATACTAGCTTGTGCCCGCAACTCCATCATACTTGTTCGATCGGGATGAAAAGTAGCATTTGTGCTATTTCAGCCCTTCGACTAACCTTATACCAAAAATAACGTCATTCTGACTCTCCGTTTCGACGTAAAGGAGGGACAAACAAACGTATTTATTTTATTTATAAACAGCTGCTGCTGGACAAAGTAGTTCAGGAAAGAGTCTACTTCATACCGACATCTTTTTCGTGACGGCGGCTGTACTATGTGGGAGGCCTATGGTTAGGTTAGTTAGGTTAGGTGATAGATGTCTCCTAGCTGATGATGATGAACACGTCAAAAGTTAGCAACTGAGGAATATACATCTCTAAACGTACTTAGCTCTATGTTCCGTGTAATGATCCGTGAAATTGGTCTTCATTTAGTCGGTAGTGCGCGGGTATTAGCTAAAAGTACCGCCTTCTCAACCGCCTCCGTGGTCTAACGGCTCCGTGGTCTGGACAAAAACAGTGGGGATATCTATTAGTACTAGGTATTTTTACTGGACTTTTACAGCATATGAAGCCCGCAAAAATTCGAAACACCAACTTACACGAATTAATTTTTTTATATTAGATTTTGTTTGTTCATTACACTGTGGAGGTTTTTAAAACATTATTTTACGAGATAACTCAAATATTCTTAAGTTTCATAAATTTTCAACTTCAACTCAAACCCGTTACGTCACGCTTTTGTACCGATTTGTGTGGAGAGAGACTAAAACCCTTTTTCGACGGGTTATATTAGGAAAACTATAAGTCGTATCGAAAAATATTTAACAAGGCTATTTATGTTTCGAATGAGGGAATAATATTTTTTAGTCATCATCCCAATTATTTTATTTGAATCATATAAAAACAGTGTTGGATCCTGCAAGAAACTACCAATTAGGAAGATTACTTCCTGATCCGGATTCAGAAGGGTTCACTACTTACGTGCCAGAAACTAACAAGAAATCTCGAGGAAAAACGTTATTTGTCGACTATACTTATCTCTGTCCGACTGATTAAGGGCCTCTATTACCGGTGAATCTTATCGAAAACCCGCATACATTCTTTTTATATCTATTACGTTCAAAATATTGTAATGACTAGAAGACTTGTCGGGAAAGTACTCCCGGTAAGACCCGACTGAATTTTCAAAAATAATTCAACTGAAGCTATATTTTTTATTATTACAGAATATATTTTAATGTATTGTATTTAGATGAAGTTGGGCATTTCTTATGATACTTTTTTCCTTTGATAAAGTCTTTAGTAGTAATGCGCGAATACGAATCTAACGACACCTCTCAAGCTAAAATCCATCGAACCTTTCAGGCCGCAGAACATACTCTCGAAAAACAAAACCTCGTTTGCTTTTTTATTATTATTATACACTTTTCATTTTCTATAAAACAGAACAAATCGTTTTACGAGGAAACAAAAAAGAATAAACATAGTGGAAAATAGAACCTCTGCCTTCTTTGAAGTCGGCTAACAAGGAGCCTTCCCGAATGAAACAAAGCTGCTAAGGGACATGCTAAATTAATGAGCATAATAAATCCACGGTTGCGTTCTAAGAAAACGGAACAAATTCTATCTGGGAACCACTGAGCAATAAAATATCATCCCGGCTAGTCCCACAGAATTTACCTAATTAAAATCATGCAAATTTCTCCGAAGCCTCCATAAAATCTTGGAAGCTGCGACGGAATTCAAACAGACGCACAATATCAATAAGAAATCCTCGAATAGACGAGTCCGTTGAGTTTGACAGGTGTTTCAATATTTGAGTTGTTGAGTGGAGCGATTGGCCTAAAAAGTGCCTTGTACATTAGGACCTAGGTCTATGAGCTATAACGTGAGCTAGCCGAAATTAAAAATAAGATTCGACATTACGAGAATGTAACCATAAAGCTTTAAAGCATAAGTCTTTCAATTTCTAATCCGAATTTTTTATTTATTTGTCTAAATTTTGTTGTAGTGATAAAAGCTTTGTCTGCTTCTTGAAAACCAGAAGTACACTCGAGTACAAAAATATGTCACATTCACGTTGTATTATTCCTATGCAGTGTGTTGAAATGTCAATTAAAGTGACATGGTTCAAAAGTGGATACATATTTTTCTACTCGAGTGTACCAGTTATTGATTTTTGAACTTTACTGTTAATAAAAATGTATTTGTTCTATATACTTCTTCATGTACATTGGTTTTGTAGTTATAAATGACAGCTTAAACTGTTTGCAAGCTTCCGCGGCATAGTTCAAAGTCGTCATAGCTGTAAAAGTTTGTTTAAATGCACCATGTGTTTGTAGTTGGCCTTCATTTCACCTTATGGTGAGTAGATACAAGTCTGATAGCGTGAAATATATAGGTGTCAGTTTGCTCATCTCGAAGACTCTATTGCCTAATGGCTTGCCGTTTAAAGTGCATCACTCAAACTTTTCAAGGTTTAAACTACGAATAAAATTTATTTTCTCATAAAGAATATTACGGTACATTTATATGAGAAATTATGATGATTAATATATTGCATTTGCTGTTTCTAAGTAATAATTTAGCTGTTCTTTTTCTCTCTCGTGTGAAGATGATCAGCAACCGAAATGGTCTTGTCAAATTTTGCCTATATAGTGCCTCTATAGCTCGGGGAGCAGCCAGTGCCAGGTCTTCTTGGCTGCATGTGGCTGGACACAGCGAGCACTGTAGGAGATGTGAGCTTGTCTACCACTGGACGCAGTCGGCGTTAGTTTCCAGAGGCAGAAATCCCAATATCTTTCGTTCGCCCGACTCCCACTCTAAGCCTCATCTTCTTCTGGCGTCTTGCACCGTGTTGTGGTCCAGGACGGGATTTGTGGAGAAAACTTTTTGGGGACTTGAAACGACCCGGTACTGAGCTGTGTGAATGTAGCGGATGTCGGGTGTCGTGTATCTGCTTGAGTCGTTCCATTATACTCGTAGCTATCGGTTCTACGTTCACCTCACTCTTTTATGTTTTCTACGTGAGTTTTATTCACTTTTAAACATATACATTGTTTTACGACTATATAATATGTTGTACTTATTGTAGTAACAAGTCTGTGTAATGTGCAGTCCACCTAATCTTCTATCGCTCATCATCGAAAAGGAAAACGAACCGAAACTTTAGCAATTGTTTCTAACTTTGACAATATTGATTCTAATTTGTCTCTGGCTGTGCAGTGCTCTCGCAAGCCGTTCAATTTGATGTAGATTAGTGTAAATGATTTGGTTTTAGGTAACAGAAACAATTGATTTTAAAAAGTAACCACCGAAAAATGCAAACACGAAGGGCCTGACGATATCAACGTGCAATTAAGAATATAATGACAGGCACTGGAACAGTTTTCAAACGTAAAAAGCTATTTTAATGGAATATAATATAAAAAAATACTTAACAGATTTATTCCTATACTTTTGCTACATTCACGCGTTTCTGAAAAAGGGGTATTGACAGACATACAGCCACGGGATCCATAAGGGTTTCTTTTAGCGGTACGGAACCCTAAAAAGAACAATAAAGAGCCAATATCAACGGTTTAAAAACATTTATTTCTCATTAAGATTATAAATCACTTACATGAAAAACATAAAATAAAATATACAGAAAAAGAAGGGTAGTCCAATGGCACAGCGTGTACGAATAGGTATAAACAAAAATGTGCACTAACAGTTAAGAGGCCAATGAAGCAAAGTCTCCGTAGAATAGTAGGTATTTGAATATGTTATTGCTGTCGCGATTCGGTACGCACACATACAGCCTTTCACATGCTTTCACTCACACAAATAACGCTGCATAACATCCCAAAGAGGCCCCTGCGAGCCGCGCATAGTCGCTACCCCTCCGCCTGGGCTAGAGTGTATTTTTCAAAATTATAATAAACTTGACGTGAGCGTGCGTCAACCCTTGTTTTACGTTTTGAGAAATTATTGTTCGCATATTGGTTTAGTCTCGACATACTGTGGTTGTATTTGATATAATTGACTAGTAAGTACCTATCACATATAAATACAATATAAATTATGGCGTTGCTATTTTAGGGTTCTACGGTCAACAAAGAAACCTTTTAGTTTCACCATATCCGAACGTTCGTCTTCCAACGATACTTTAGGTGACCTAGAGGTGTTTTAGTACCTAGAGTGCTAGAGTCTAAGGACTAACAAGTTAAAGCGTTCAAAAAGAACTAGAAACCGACTTCAACTGCCCTAAAAGTCTACTTTTATTAAGGAAAATTTAAGATGTATATTGTTTTCTCATGGATTCCATTCTAAGAACCGGACCAAATTGAAATGGGACCACATGGAAAGCATCAGCTTTCAAATAATAAAGAATCATCCAAATCGGTTCACCCAGTGAAAAGCTCTGAGGTAACAAACATTTAACTAATAGAATAGAATAGAAATAATTTATTCGGCATACAGATTACAGTACAGTTAAAACATTAATTTTAAATTTGCTCTGCTGCACTGCAACGCCGAAATACACACTTAACATTCCCAGTCTCAAAAACTACTGAACCGATTTTGATGAAACTTGCAGTCTTCCCTAAGTTTTACAATACCTAGGTAAACAAAAAAAGGATTATTTAAATCGAACTTGTAGTTCCGGATATATAAAAAATAAATTAAATAAAATAGCCTTTATTGCTGAACTAATTTTTTGTTACAATTTTCTTAAAAATATGCTTACTTTATACGTTACTTATCTTTTTATATTAAGTATCAGTAACCGGTCGTTCCTACATTTCAGCTTGTCTTTCGACATAGGCCTCCTCTAAGGATTTCCACTCTATTCTATCTTTCGCTATGCGGGTCCATGTTGGACCCGCCACTTGTCTGATGTCGTCCTCCCATCTTCTAGTCTGTCTGCCTCTTTTTCTTTTGCTATCTCGTGGTTGCCATTCAGTTATTAGTCTTGTCCATTTCTACATACTCTATTTCTCCATTATTTACTGTTATGGGCTCTGTTTGTGAGGAATTTGACATTACTTTTGTTTTCGTTAAGTTCGTTGACAGGCCTGCTTTCTCGCTCTCTTCCGCTAACTGTTGGAACATTGTCTGTAGGGTTTTCGGGTTTTCCGAAAGTAAGATCAGGTTGTCTGCAAAGCGTAGGTGACTCAGCTTTTTGCCATTTATATTTAGTCCTTTATTCGTCCAATCCAGATTTGTGAATATCATTTCCAGGATAGCTGAAAATATTTTTGGTAAAATTGGGTCTCCCTGGCGTACCCCTCTCTCAATCGAAAATTCTTCGCCTGTAGATTCTAGCTTCACTTGTGCGGTGCTTTTTGTGTATATGTTTTTCAGTATTCTTATGTATTTTGCATGTACGCCTTGTTTTTCCAGTGCGTCCCAGATAAATCTATGTTCGAGTGTGTCGAATGCTTTGTTGAAATCCACGAACCCTATGTGTGTTTTTCTTTTGTGTGTGTGTTCCGGATATATGCGAGGACAAACAAACATACACTTTAGAAATTTGGCACACTTCTTTAGAAGCTGGTATAGACTAACATATATGAAAACTGGGCAGTTCTGGAAATATTACATACATACAGGTCGCATTGATAACCTCTTTTTTTGAAGTCGGTTAAAAAACTGTAATTTCACGACACCTCACACAATAGAATAGACGAGTTAAAAATCCCGTCTTAAGTGTATGAGATGTATAACTGGGAAAAAATATTTCAAGTTTTTATTTGTCGACATGAATAATAATATCGTCGAAATCTATCGTATTTCCTACTGTCATACTTCATATTATACTATTATATTTTAAGTACCTCAAAAGGAAAAAAGGAATCCTTATAGGATCACTGTGATATCGAATACTCCAGTCTGCTGTCCCTTAGATCTGTCAAATAATGAAACTTATAGGTCAACGCAATAAAAAGATATAGCTGTATTTTAGACCATTTCCGTACAAAATGCAATGAACCCAAAATCTATACGGTATTTCCCGTTGACCTAATGTCTTGAAATTTGGCAAGAAGAAAGGTTTTACAGCACAACCATAGGAATAAATCTGAATTTTTTAATTGTAACACAGTAAAATTGATTTTTTAATGTTTACAAACTTAACTTCGTAATATGTAATTTAGCTTAGAATTTCATTTTCGGTAGAGCATTGTTGGGTGCATATTACCGTACCTATTATTTATGATTTTCAGTATGTCATTAATTCATATTCTGTACGGAATCCTCGGTGCACGAGTCCGACTTGCTCTTGACCGGTTTTTGAGTTGTTGGAGAGCCATTTCAAGCTCTTGCTGGCTGATCTCCGGGATATCTGTGTCGGGTCATATAGTCTCCGTAGCGATTTGTACATGCGATGTCCATATAACTTCTCGTTCTCTCTCAAGACTTTCAATAATAATAAATAACAAAAAATAATATAAAAAAGCTTTTAAAAAAGTTATAAATAAACGGATGTCCATGCAATAAATGTTATGTTTTTTCTGTGTTTTTTTTCTGTTTAGATATTTTACAGTGGTACGGAACCCTTTGTATGCGAGTCCGACTCGAACTTTAACATTAAAAAAATATTTGAAACATAAGTCACTTATTCATAAATCATATTTAATTATTTACACGTAACAAAACGTAACAACAACTAAGAATTTCAGGGAAAATGTTCTGTTCTAGAGATAAAATAAATTTCCTTAGAATTATTTGTCTTTATATTTGTTTATTTAGATCAATCTAAACATTAAAACTAACAGGTAAAACCATTATAGCTCGAGAAAGGGTATCTATCGATATATTTTTCCCACCACTATTAGTCGAAAAAATCGATAAAGCTTATTGACATCACTAATGCATGCTTACTTTATTTTTATACATATAATACACAGTATATAGTTGTGATATAGTGTACCCTGCCTCCCGAACCGAACTGTGCGAGAAGGACAGTTGAAGCTTTTTTTGGTATTTGCCTAGTTTTGCCGTGAAATTAAGGGTTTGGGATATAGCTGTTTTCTCAACGAAACGTTAGCCAAATTCAATCATTTTGATCTTATTCTCTTTATCAAAGAATAATCTAGGCCCGTTGGTTTTGCTTTTTCTGAAAATGTTACGTTTACTCTAAATAATGAGTACCATAAGTTGAAAGAAATTTTTTCTGAAATTTTGAGTTTTGAGATGCCCATAATTCTAATTGTAGACAAAATATTGAAAAAAGCAAAACCAACGGGCCTAGATTATTCTTTGATAAAGAGAATAAGATCAAAATGATTGAATTTGGCTAACGTTTCGTTGAGAAAACAGCTATATCCCAAACCCTTAATTTCATATGAAATTTTTTATCTGCTGTTCCCTCTTAAGAGGAAACACTGATTTTGAGGGGTCGGTGAAAATCTATTTTCCTCACTAACGGTAGCAGATAGAGACTTGATATTACATCAATGATATCTCGAGCATCTGCAAGGAATAGCACAACCAGAAACACGATCTGTGAACATTTTCTCGATAGATTTATCTTTCACAATCTGCTCTTCTAAAGCACTTAAATTGTTTGTTTTAAGAATCTATTTACTACAGCTTATTTTTTATACAATTATGAAGGAAATTACGGCTTCTAAGTTTAGCACAAATGATTTTTTAATTGATCTTCTAGTTTTCAAGCAATCAATGATATGACGCTTAAGTTGATTTTGGGAGACAATGTGATGCTATGCATATCTCTTTCTGCCGCCAATCAAGTAAGTATCGCTATTGCTACTGGATGTGTAGGTCGATATCAACGATATATAATAAAATACCTCAAATGATATAAGAGCAGCCTATTAACAAATTCAAAACGGCGTTACATGAGTGGCTTCTTCTTTTTTTATTATGTATAACATTTGACTAATATTATTTGACTTAGGTATATATATCAATTAGGTACGTGTCTTGACATCATATAATTGTATAATTTAAATGCTCGATATTATTACTTTTAATTACTGTTTGCATGTCAAAACATTGGCTAAATGTGTGATCTAGAATAATTTTCCTGAACATCTGAAATGTACCACATTTATTGCAAATAAAGGTTTATCTTATTGCTCTCACGCGAGCCAACGAGAAAATAATTAGTGAGTCATCTTACAGAGTGCTGTAACTTATATCATACAGCATAAGTGATGTCTCTTAGACTCAATCCAATTAGTGGTTTCCATGGAGTAATTTCTTGAATCCACGCAACATAAGTCACAGGAAAAAACTAGTAATTAGAAAGAATATCAGCTAAAACTCCAACCAATAAATTAATGCACTATATTGCGCTTATAAATAAGAAACCTGAAGCAATAACTTCAGTTTCAGCTGTACTGCTGTTTGTATCACATTAACGTTACATTAAAAGGACAACTGAAGCGTATAAAATGCAAACGTATTGATGCTACAGAGGCATCGTGACGTGTTCTTGATGACTTTGTACATCAATACAAAACTGGCTGTTTACAATGGTGTCACCAATTTTGAGAGAGGTGAGTACTACGTCTATGGATTTTAGTTGCGTCCTATGTTCCTATAGACCTTCGCTTGACTTCAATCTCATCTGATGGTAAGTTATGATGAAGTCGATGATGTTACTCGTTGGTCTAGAAGGTGACTGTTTACTCTTTGGAATATTCCTAAGTTGTAGTTTTCGGGGAACACGGAAACCGGTAGTGCATCTCATATTTTATCTGTACATGATAAATGTGGAAGCGAAACGCTTTTTGCGAGCTGCACTGCAGGAATATCCACAGTATACGGGTGAAGGTCTGCCGTTCTTCTGTTTGACCGGTTGAATGGTGGTGGAATCTGCAAAAATATCTCCTGTGCACACTCCTGTACACAAAAACCGAAAGGCAGGCGGCTGCCGCCTACGTTCGAGGCCTAGGTAGTCGCTCCACCGAATCCAAAGCAGCTAGTTGATAGCGAGCTGAACCATCCCAAAGATGGCAGAGGTACTCCATGCATGATCGCACTTGAGCGCGATATAGACTCAAGAGCTGGCTTACTCTTAGGTTGCCTTTGAAGATATTGCTTTAAGCAATGAGAGCAGCCTAATTTTATGTACATTTTCGTCTTTTTTACTACGGAACCCTTATAGTTTCGCGCTGTCCGTCTGACCGTCCGCGGCTTAGCTCAGAGACCGTTACTACTAGTGATTACGCCGACAAAGAGGTATAATAAAGTTTTGAAATATATATTTTTTAAGGCGGCTCCCATAAACGTAACTCACTTTTCGATTTACGGATCCGGTTGCGAAATATTAAGCTTTAAAGTGATAATTTTTGTACAAATAGGGCGTCCCAGCCCCCCTCCCTCTATCTCCTAAGCTATTGCTTTTAAAAATCTGAAAAATACACAGTAGTAGCTTAAGTTAAACTCCGAAGAATCTTTTAGCAGTCTTAAAACGCAGGCGTCTATTGTTTTGTGTAATGTCAACATTTAGAGTTTACTTAGCAAAAAAAGAGCGACAAAATGCACAATAAAGAAATACGTAGAACAAGAAACATGGACTTAATCGACATGTCTGGAGAGACAACAATACAGAAAACATCAGAAACAGAAAAATATTTATTTAACTGAAACACACACAACACAATACACAATACGCAGGACACATGTTGTACACTCATTACAATTTTGTGCAATGGAATGTATTGTGTATATATTTGGATATTTAAAACTCGCAGGCACCTCATCAGAACTCCTCAACAAAATATATGCTGCTTTGGTACAGTCAACAATAGTCTACAGTATCCCTGTATGGGGTGCAGATCATCAATCATCAACAGCCTATATATGTCCCCACTGGAGGGATACATACTACTCCTCTCCTACAGAGAGTGTATGGGCCATAGTCCACCACGCGGGCCCAGTGCGGATTGGCGGACTTCACATGCCTGTTCAAGACATGCAGGTTTCCTCACGATGTTTTCCTTCACCGTTAAGCAATCGGATAATGTACTTGAATTGAAAAACAACTCATAGGTACACGGCTGGATTCGAACCCGGTACCCTCAGATTGAGAGTCCGCGCCTTATCCATTGCGCCACCGACGCTTATTGGGGCTGTGCCACTAAAACAAAATTAATAGATCTTGAAAGAGCGCAAAGCTCTTTATTCTTAAAGATATTTTACTCCAAACCATACAGGTACTGTTATATTAGATATCTCCATAGGTGGAAACTTGTAATTAGGAATAGTTTTAAGTTAGTTTGTAATTTCTATTTTGGTTATTAGCCTGTAAGTTTTCCAAAAACAAATAAATAAAAAAAAATCAAAATAGTACTAGTAGTGCCATCTATCGCTAGTCATGTATAAACATTGTAATTACTATTGTGTCTTTGTAATACAGTTTTTAGTCTGTGCTGAACACTCGTCGAGTTTCATTAGATACTCCACACCTTTAGTTACCTACCTAATTAGTGATTTGAAGAGTGTGACCAGTCAAGGAGCTGAAGTGGCAATGGGCAGGCCACATCGCTCGAAGAACCGATAACCGGTGGGGAGTAAAGGTTCTCGAGTGACGACCACGTACCGGGAAACGTCTACCAGGCCGTCCCCCTACTAGATGGACCGACGACCTGGTTAGAGACCACGGAATACCGGCGATCTCGGAAATGGCTTTAACTATTTCGCAGAAATTCTGTATGTGAGGATTTCGAGGGCGACAAATTTATATAGATTAGTCTTATGTCTGGGAAAACGCGTGTTTTCACGCGCTTGGGCATAAGCGTCGTCCAAGCAGCCAAGACACATCAAGAATGGCAATCACAGTTCGGATACAAAGTTTGTTATTTTATAACCGACTTCAAAAAAGGAGGTTATCAATTCGACGGGTATGTTTTTTTATATGTTTGTTACCTCAGAACTTTTGACTGGATGAACCGATTTGAATGATTCTTTTTTATTTGAAAGGTGGTGCTTCCCGTGTGGTCCCATTTTAATTTGGCCCAGTTCTGACAACGGCATCCATGAGAAAACGATGTAAATCTTAAATTTGCCGTAGTAAAAGTAGACTTTTAGGGCAATTGAAGTCGTTTTTCCAGTTCTTTTTGAACGCATTTAATTGTTTGTAGTTATTGAAGTTTTTTAAGTCAAACTAAAAAGAAAAAGAGATGTTTCAAAATCATCCTGCACCTGTACACTATTTAAAAAATCAATCAATAATCTAAATATGTGTAGAAAAATAATAGAATTACATTTTTGCATTAATTTTAATTGTACAAAATCATTCTTTTTGTACTAAGTAACAGCGTCAAATGATATTTTATTGACGCCATCTTTGTTTTCAACGCTAAGTCTAACCTGTTTCGTGCGTTTTATATGTTTTTGTACAAATAAACTAAACCAAAATATACAAAAATGATAACTAAATCAGTTTTATTTGATAACGGCCTTTAAAATTACAAGTGTACAAGATCAGGATTGGCTCCATACATTCGCGGAACATGTCATTTACTTTTGGCCAAAAACTGAATGTTGGAATATACGAGAACGCAAAAGGCGATGGGCGGACTGCGGGTTCTGACGCTAATGATAATTTTTGTCTGTAAATTATTTCAGTGGTACGTGATGTCATGTCTCACACTAAACCACTTGGCGACGGGTTTCGTCCTGGGGTATCCAGCAATTTTGACCCCTGCTATAACCGGCAACAGCACTGACGTTCACGCCACTCGAGATGAAACATCGTGGATTGGTGAGTGCCTGAAATGAGGGAGCTTTTCGTAGAGTTTCTTCCACTACGGTTGGTAAACGGGCTGCTGATCACAGTAAGAGTTCAGTGGCACGAGAGTAGAGGCTGCTACCCTGGCACCCCACAGTCATCTTTTATGACACTGACGGAAAAACGAGAAGGTTCGGTCTAAAGCAAAGGTTTAGACCAGACATTTTGCCTCATTCCTCATTTCCACTTTAGAAATTTATCTGGTTCCGGTGGACCTCCTGCAGCTACATTTCTAACATATTCCCAAAACTCGAAAAAAAAGTGAAGATTAGATCTAACTATAGAAATTTGCGTTGCGGCAAAGCAAGTTTTGACAAGTTACAGTGCTGATCTTCTTAAAGTATTTTATCTGCTTACATGGTAAGTGATAGGTAAAGTCAAGCCAAAGTTTTAGTTATTCACTATCGAAAACAGATACATTTTCGTGGGGGTCCACGAATTGACGGGTCTTACGAATTGTGAACTCCCAATTTTTTGTCGCGCCAACGTAGACCCCCGTCGAGTCTGCCGTGGAGCCTCGGAGGTCCACCTGCATCACTTTGGGAACTACTGGCCTAAAGACTGCTAATTTAGTGTGTATGTCGCAGTTTGCTTGATTATTAAGCTGTTTTACACAACAGTTTTTCATAATAGCTGAACAACACGCGGAATTGAATGAATGTCATTACATTCATCATTGCAGCGGGCTAATGATTGACTGTTTTGTAAAACAGCGTGAAATTGAACATCGGATTTTACAATTGTATTTATAAATTTTGCCGTTCGTGGCTCTGTATGGCATAAAACAATAATCGCATCCAAAGCAGAATGTAGTTTGACAAAATTGACGTGTATATTGAGTGAAGATGATGACGTCGGAGGAAAGATTTAGTAGATTAACAATTGAGTGTTATACTATATCATCAACAGCTGGAAAACGTTATGTGTGAGTCGTCAGCTTCCTCATAGAGCTATGAGAATTCTACGCATGCCAAATTTTAAAGCAATTTAGGTGCAATCAAACTTTAGCATTCATAATTTAGCAGCAATCATGACTCAGTTACAGCGAGTTGTTTTTAGTGTGTCAGCTGGAGACATGGGTCTCCAGCTGACACATGCCAGGAAGGCAAACCAGTGAGGTTAGGGCTTTAGACTATAGTCAGGCATTTAAAGCACAATGAGAGCAATGAGAGCCAAAAAAATTAACGATCACATTGATAAACTGTTGGATCTACGAACGAAATACCGTGTGTAAGCTGGCGACCCGTGTCACCAGCTTACACATCTGGATCTTCGTAATTATTCAAGTTACGATTATGTATTGTACCTCATATTTTAGAGCAAAATAGAAGCGCCAGGCTTCAAAATTTTCGAATCTCTAGTGCTAAAACTGTTTGAGCTACGAGCCGATATGTGTGTGTAAGCTGGTGACATGGGTCGCCAGCTGACACATGTTGTATCTCTGAAACTACATAAGTGAGAACTTCGTTTTAAAGATCAGATGAGACCATACAATAGAAGCGTTCACGAGTCAAAATTTCAAATCTCCTGGCTGTCTAGATTCAAAGTTATAAGCAAAAAACTATTTTCCCGCCAAAAAATTCAAAATAATCGCACGGACGCCGCTGAGCGGGCCGTTGCCGTTCCGTGCGCTACGCTATTACAATAGAGTTTCAACTTAGCCGTCATTGTTTTAAAATTCATTTTAACCTGCACTTTCGTATCGATTCAATTGGTATATTGAGCGTGTTAGACCAGGAGCCGACAGAAATAAGCAATGGTATACTACCGATTAACTTTATAGAGAGACTACGAACGACCTTCACCAAATTTGAGATCAAGTGATAATATAACCCTTCATCGTTGGTGCATAATTCAAGTCTACTAATTTAACTAATAGGAAGTCAAGATTTAGTTTAGTAAAAGTAAAAAGTGTTTATTTCTTAAATAACTTTTACAGAGTTTTGCAGGGGCCTTCCAGAAAGTAGTCTTTCGACACTTGTGTTGGAAGTGCACCGCGTCTTCCAGACGGATTTACACAGTATTATTTAAAATCTTAGTTCCTATTTTAAGTTTGCTATGCTCATATGTGTGTGTGCGTGTGTGTGTGTGTGTGTGTGTGTGTGTGTGTATGTGTATGTGTTTGTGTACATTCATATTTATTATGTACATAAACGGTTAATTTTGTGACTAAATAATATATTTAGGCGAACCCTAGATTGGATCTCTTTGTTGTTCTTCGGTCTGTCAAGACCCCTTTTTTAAGGAATGCGTGAATGCATCAAGTTGAAATTGATATCAAATACTCAGGTGTGCAATCCCTTATATCAAAGCCGTGCATGACGCATATTTTTGATTGATCTATAATCCTGAAATTTGGCAAAAAAAAAGTCTTATGGGACAAATATAGGAACCCTCGGTGCGCAAGTCTGACTCGCACATGTCCCGTTTTTGATATTATGAAAATCAGACAAAGCAATGTTAGTCGACTTTTATAATAAAAATATATCAAATCATAAGATTTTTATTCATTTGCAAATCTAAATTTCTGAGTATAAGCAATAATTTTTATAAAAATGTGCCAATATTGTTTGCAATTTCCATGAAAATAGCTATGAATAAAAGTTTCAGAAATACAGCCTATGTCATTTTCCATCCTTTTCCAAACTACCCCTATACAAAAAATCATCATTCTGACTCTACGTTACGACGATAATAAAGGACAAACAAACAAAATCACTTTTGCATTCATAATATTATTTTATAAATAATATTAGTATGGATTGCTATTGAAAATACACTAAATACCGAGCTCAACAATTATTGATCATAGTGATATAAACTGTATATGTTGAACATATACCTCTTATACTATGTTATATCACACCGTAAATTGTTATTTCTGATAAGTTGATTCATTACTAAACTAAATCTTGACTTCCTATTAGTTAAATTAGTAGACTTGAATTATGCACCAACGATGAAGGGTTATATTATCACTTGACCTCAAATTTGGTGAAGGTCGTTCGTAGTCTCTCTATAAAGTTAATCGGTAGTATACCATTGCTTATTTCTGTCGGCTCCTGGTCTAACACGCTCAATATACCAATTGAATCGATACGAAAGTGCAGGTTAAAATGAATTTTAAAACAATGACGGCTAAGTTGAAACTCTATTGTAATAGCGTAGCGCACGGAACGGCAACGGCCCGCTCAGCGGCGTCCGTGCGATTATTTTGAATTTTTTGGCGGGAAAATAGTTTTTTGCTTATAACTTTGAATCTAGACAGCCAGGAGATTTGAAATTTTGACTCGTGAACGCTTCTATTGTATGGTCTCATCTGATCTTTAAAACGAAGTTCTCACTTATGTAGTTTCAGAGATACAACATGTGTCAGCTGGCGACCCATGTCACCAGCTTACACACACATATCGGCTCGTAGCTCAAACAGTTTTAGCACTAGAGATTCGAAAATTTTGAAGCCTGGCGCTTCTATTTTGCTCTAAAATATGAGGTACAATACATAATCGTAACTTGAATAATTACGAAGATCCAGATGTGTAAGCTGGTGACACGGGTCGCCAGCTTACACACGGTATTTCGTTCGTAGATCCAACAGTTTATCAATGTGATCGTTAATTTTTTTGGCTCTCATTGCTCTCATTGTGCTTTAAATGCCTGACTATAGTCTAAAGCCCTAACCTCACTGGTTTGCCTTCCTGGCATGTGTCAGCTGGAGACCCATGTCTCCAGCTGACACACTAAAAACAACTCGCTGTAACTGAGTCATGATTGCTGCTAAATTATGAATGCTAAAGTTTGATTGCACCTAAATTGCTTTAAAATTTGGCATGCGTAGAATTCTCATAGCTCTATGAGGAAGCTGACGACCCACACATGAAAACGTTCACAGATGGACACAGGCCTCTCCGTGGCACAATGCAATGGCTAGTCCCAAGTCACTTGCATCCAGCGACGCGACCTTTATTAGGTCGTCGGTCTATCTAGTAGGGGGAAAGCCTGGTACACGTTTTCCGCTATGCGGTTGACAATCTATTCCACCACATCGGGTATCCGCTCTTCGAGCAATGATACCTGCCCATCGCCACTTTAGATTACTGTAAATATAATTAATGACTTATGTATTGTTGAAATGAAAATTCTCGTTTTCAGCTGCTGCTTACGGGATGACTGGACCAATCGGCTTCCTGATAATGCCAGGCCTCATGCAGATTTATGGCAGGAAATTCATCAACGTTCTCTTAAATCTGGTCATCTTCGTCGGCTCCGTCATCATCGCTTTAGCTCCAAACGTGGCTACTTTAATTGCAGGACGCTCATTTCAAGGCCTTGCCTTTGGAGGCCTCTACATAACCAGTATATTAGCAGCTGAGTACAGCCACCCCAAGCGTAGAGGATTCTTCATTGTCTTTAAGATAACAGCAAGCAGCATCGGCGTCTTGATTTGCCACGGCTTGGGCTTCACTTTGTCTTGGAGGCAAATGGCTTGGCTGGCTTCGATTCCCCCAGCCGTAGCTGCTCTTGGAACTATAGGATTCCCTGAAAGTCCATCCTGGTTGGCATATAAGGGCAGATTTGATGAAAGCAGCGCTGCTTTTGAATGGCTACGAGGAGATAGCCCTCAGGCAAAGAATGAAATTACAGAATTGATATCGGCTCAACAGGAGATAAGAAAATCAAAGAGAAATCGGAATACATTAAGATCGACCTTACAAACATTATCATCTAAAGAGTTTTTAAAACCGTTTAGCATTTTAACTGTATTAGTGATTCTTTTACAAGCGTGCGGGAGACATTATTTGCTAGCGTATGCTGTAGAAATAATGGCACAACTGACGGGAGACAAATCAAAGGCTTTCTATTATACTATTGGTTTAGATGTAATGAAAACGGTTTCTGTACTTCTATCAAGCTTCGTAGTTAGACTTGTAAACAGAAGAACGTTGCTGTTTGTATCAGGCGCTGTAGGTTGCCTATGTTTATATTCTATGTGTATAGTTCACTATTTAAACAGTACAGGTGTTTCAGGATTACAATGGCTGACACCATCTCTGTTAATTATGTACGGGTTCGTCTGCCATGGTGGTATTATACCTACCGCGGTTATTTTAAAAGGCGAAATGTTTCCTTTAGAGTTCAGAGGGCTAGGGACATGCGTTATAGGGATTATCTATTCATTATTGAGTATGGTAACACTCAAAATGACTTCTTCAATGTTGTCAGTCTTGGATACTTATGGGACATTTTCAGTGTATGCTACTATAGCAGTAATAGCTTTGGTTTGTTTGTATTACATATTACCAGAAACTAAAGACAGGACAATGCAGGATATCGAACTAAATTTCATTGAATTAAAGTTGTGCAAGGGCGAAGATTCGCAAGTAGAGCTTAGCTTATTGAAAACATGATGGAGTTAGTTATTTCCAGTCTGTTTTCGTTTTTTAAACCTGCGTTTTTTAGTCTAGGGCTCTCCACATAGAGGTACACAATATAAGTTTATTCTAAAATCTAGCAAGTAGACCATTCGGTTTTCAACCTGGTCTACGAGTATCAACGGGCTATTTTAGCGTTGATGAACTGTGTCAAACGTTATACCGAAAGGGATACATCCATTAATGCTTGTTTACTAGATCTTAGTAAAGGGTTTGACAGAGTTGTTTATATCAAATTATGGTCTAAGGTATTGAAATCAAATACTCCAAGCAAATTGTTAAAGCGAAAAAATCTTAAAATTTTGTTACGAAATAAAGAAAATGTAGTAAAATGCGGGAGCGCTAACTCGGAGCCCTATTAATTGCAATGCGTCGTGAGTCAGGCTTTGTTAGTCCAGCCCTTTTACTGTTTAACATTTACGTAAATGCCTTGATTGAGGAGTTAAGTGAAACTAAACTCTGATGCCATATAGGTAGTCTTTGCGTCAACAATATACATTACGCAGTTGATATGGTTCTGCTCTGCCTGACTATCAAAGGCTTGAGACAACTAGTTGAGATTTATTGTAACTATGTGACACAGCATGGTTTGCTTTACAATGCAAATAAAAGTGAAGTGCCTGTGTTAAGGGTAGTTTACATGAATGGTGTACATTTTAGAGTAGTGGATAGTTTAAAGTACCTTGGACATCACGTTACAAGTAGACTTACTGACGATGAAGATATCGAGAGAGAGAGACGATCACTCTCGATAAAGAGTAATATGCTATCTCGTAGGTTTGGTAGATGCAGTCAAGATGTAAAGAAGGTCCTCTTCCGGGTTTACTGCCAGACATTTTATACATGCAATCTTTGGTTTACGTGCCGCAAAAGAACTTTTAATACCATCAGAGTACAGTTTCCTAGATTCTATCGTACATCAACAATGTTTGCTTGGATGCTTTGGATAGATGAATTTTTAGTATCATAAGAAAACGAATATACTCGTTAAGGCATAGGTTGATTAAAAGTGGGTACAAGGTGCTTCTTGATGCAGACAGCGACACTGTACCCTATGAATTTGAAATTGGAAAACTAACGGGCTCCCGAGACAAAAACCACTAATGGTGAACATTTATAAGGCAGTTGAAATCGGTTTGTATTTCTATACATCTTCAGATTATTACTGGATTTTTTAAATAGTGTACAAGTTCAGGCCGAATTTGTAACATATCTGTAATTTTAAAATGTTAGTTTAGTTAGATAGTTAGTATAGTTAGCATATCTTGACATTCGAATTGTAATTGCTTAAGTTACCTTGACAATTTAACTGTATTAATGTTAATTTAGCTTTATGAAGGGCTTTTGTTTATTAATTAAAATCCACAAATATTGTACGCCTTCGGCTAGGATATAGGGATGCTATGTATTACACCCAACATCAATGTACACATATATTCAAATTAAAATATTCTGATTCTTTTCAGTTGGAAATTATTTAAATTAGCTCGTGATGGACAGTAACAACACAGTTGTGTAAATATGCTATACCCACAGTGGCATTGGCTGCTTTTATTGATTTTTTAAATATCATTATCACGTTAAACCTACAGTCGTTGAACGTATACTTTATCAGTATTACGTGAACGAAGTGGTGACATGTTTTAAAAATGGATAGAACACTCTTAAGAGAAGTAAGTTCATCTTATACTACAAATGTCTAGACGCCAGTAGTGAGAGTGTTTTGAAAGCGGTTGGTTGCGGGATCTATCCATATAGATATACGTTATTTCTCTAAATAAATAAATAATTTATTTATTCCGTACTTTTTGATATATAATCGCCGTGCAGCCTAAAATACTTTTTATCAAGATTAAGCTATTGAAACAAAGAAAGAAAATGGTTATTTTTGAACTAACTGCTCTAGATTGACTCTAGATAATAAAATAAAATATGTGACGTGTCAAAAAAGGATATTGAGGAAAGAGTCACACTAATCTAGTCTAAATCTATGTTTGCAATATATTGACAATAAAATCCATGGATATGTTTCAAACCACCGTAACGTTCAGTTTGAAATACTTAAGATATAACGTAGACTTCAAACTATTATATGGTATTCCCGAAAGTCCGTGTTATGTAATGTCTAAATACTTTGTCAAATAAAGTCTTTATTCAATGTCAAAGATATTAGATTTACATGTCAATATTTTAAATTATATTTGTTAGTAAACTTAACCTAGATTAGTAATAAAATTAAGTAGGAATAATTAATTGAGTTAATTTAAATAAATCTGTTTGTAGTTCAATTGCGTCAAAAATTATATTACATTATATTTAAAAATTAATTACATAATTTGTTGACGTGTTGCTATATTAAGTTTTGAAATTACATTACGATAGTGAATAAAAAAGGATTTATTTTTCATAAAATGACCATTTATGAACCGTCAAAATTGTCCGATGTTAGAGAGATAGAGAGAGACCCTCGATCTATCCCTTGTCCCCCCTGTAATGTATTACGGTACTCCGCGTGCATTCACTCAAACAGGTAAACATGTAAGCGTCACCCTAGCTGCAATCTTTCTTGTGTGGAGCATGCCAATGAGTTCAGCAAGAAAATTCACTTCGTTCACTCCCTCAAGCGTTTTCAATGGTTCCTAACACCGAAAACCAGGATTTCACTAGCCTTCCTCCATTTTCTTGACTTGATTCTTGCTTCTTGGACGTCACCGAAGAACTTTTAAACAAACTTGAGCGACTTCAGAATCTTTGCTTACGCTTCATCTTCGAGTTGCGAAAATATAACCACGTGTCAGTTTTTCGCGCTCAGGTCAAGTGGCTTCCTATCCTCCTTCGTAAAAATGCTCATATCCTTTCCCTTCTGTACAATATCCTAAATAACCCTTCTTATCCTAGCTACCTAAGTGAGCGATTTAAATTTTCGCATCCTATTGACCAACCCTGTCGAGTTCACATTAAGACAATCCTGCCCATCCCCTCCCATCACTCCGGTTTCTTTTCCTACTCATTCACGGTTCATGCAGGCAGATTGTGGAACTCTTTGCCTCACACTGTACGTGACAGTAAATCGGTCTCCATCTTTAAGAAAAACGTCAAGGAACATTTACTATCTCAAGTAGTTCACAAGTTAATAATATAATTTATTGTATGTGAAGTATGTATTATTAGTATTGATATATATTGATATTTTTTATCTCGTATTTATGCAATCGTTTATTATATTTATATCGAACGTACACGCCTAACTGCCCTCTTCTTTTCACTATTTCTCACTTGACCTACACTGAAAAAACGTTTAGGCTATTAATAGGCAATTAATTACTGTTTACAACTGCAAAGTTTGTTGCTAATATTACACAAGTAAACTTTGTTATCGTATGCTGCTGAAATTATCCTAGTGAGTTAGTTACAAAACAGGTCGCCTATGTTGGCTGCTTCTAGCCAATTAACTCGGTTAACTTAGCAACCTAACTAACTAGTTAACTATACCCAAGCTACTTAGAAATACTACTAAGGTTAATCTGTACCTGCAGCGAAATACTTGGTTATTATTTAATAAACACAACTGTCACCATAGCCAATGAGTTGTGCTGCATTTAGTAAAGTACCCAGCGTGTCTACCATGAGTTTACGTAGGCGGTATCATATATCGAATACTATCGTAAATGCTGCTCAGTCGAGATGCGAGTGACAAAGACAGAGCGATAGTTAACGATACACGTTATCGCCTGCGTAAACTCACGGTAGATGCACGGTTTATCTACCATGAGTTTACGCAGGCGATAACGTGTATCATTAACTATAACTCTGTCCTGTCTGTGTATTTTCACAGCCAATTTCACGGTTAACTTGCTACAAAATAGCACATTTACTCTGGTTTTAGCTGTTAAGTTTCACTTAATTGCATAGAACCAAGCTGGTTATATACTAATAGATGAGGATCTTAGTTTCATAAGCCGCTTGCTTATTATTTTGTATCACAACGATGTAAATAATTATAGCAAATCTGTTATTGATCTCGAGTTAAATAACAAACTTGTCAGTAATTAGAAGTATACACTTGGTTATATTTAACTGAATTCGTTAAAGGCTACATTTACAAAGACACTTATATAGAAATATACAAGTACTCTGCCTGTTATAACCAAGATCATTTAGCAATACTTGCTTGTCTAATATTGAAAAAGCTGAATTGTGCGTTTTAGGTAAGACTTTGTTGTATGCAGCCAAGTAATTTTTAGTCGCACCAAATAGGTACTTTGCTATAGCTCCGTTTTTTCAGTGTAGGACTGCTGTAAGAAATTTCTTTTAGAAATAAGCTGTCCCTTTTGTATGTATTTTTCTATTTTTGTGTTATGTAGATATTTTCTGTGTACAATAAACTGTTTAAATAAAATAAATATTTTGTTACGGGTAGATCTCAACTATGCTTTGACAAACGATGCTATAAACTTCACAGTATATTACTAACGTTTTCTACTTACTACTGCAATAAATATTAAAAGTATGCAAAATAATACGTAATGGTTGTTTAATTGTAGCTTTTACAAACTTATTCTTCTTATATTTGCGGTCCGATTGAGTTGAATCGACATATATCAAACGATATAATTATGTGCTAGCTCGAGACTTACCTACGAACCTCGCTTTAAATCCGTCTTTTACCCTCTAGTTGTATAATATAGGTTTTTGCCAACATGTCGACGCTTGGCAGGTGGATTGGTGATCATAGTGATGGTATTGACTATCTCCTTGTATTGCCATACTACCTCTCTTTCTTCGACTCACTACGTAGTCTCAGGTAACATGGTTGTAGCTACCTAGGTGGTCATACTCGTATAACACTGCCTTTCCACCAACCAAATCGAGTTTTGCACCCTGCATTGGATGTCGAAGGCCATAAAGGTGGTTACAATTACTATTGGTTGCAGTGGTACGTGGTCAGTTCATTACTTCTGCAACACTTTACTTCTGGTATCATCATTGCATTTCCTGCAATCTTGACTCCCTCAATAACAGGAGAACACAGTGATATACACGCTACCCGTGAAGAAGCGTCATGGATAGGTGAGTTTACAACAGAACAGGTATTTCGTATTCGTTATTTGTGCATCTACCATGTGTTTACGCAGGCGATAACGTGTATCGTTAACTATCGCTCTGTCTTTGTCACCCGCATCTCGACTGAGCAGCATTTCCAATGGTATTCGATATACGTTACCGCCTGCGTAAACTCATGGTAGACGCACTGGCAGGTTGCCACAACTTGACGTCAGGAATGACTATTTTGCGTAATGGTTTGGTGTGACTTACTCATGCGTCAACTCCAGCATGAAGCAAATAGCTTGACCTGGTAATCATTTTTGCATATTTTGAACTAGTTAAATGCGTCCAGCAATCACACAAATAAATGGAATTCTCTGCTTACATGTTCCCAAGATCATTGTGAACCAGCTTCTACCGGATGCATTCTCTGATAATAATAAGAATTAAAATATTATATAATGACGTTGAATCGGGTTGATTTTGAGTTGAATCCTTATAGAAAATAACTTAAATTATATAATTTTCGCCATCAAATAGTCTTCCTTAAATGATTCTTCTTCTAATCGATTTCCATAAGACTCGAATATAACACAAATTCATCATCATCAACAGCCTATGTCTCCACTGGAGGGGCTCAGGCCTACTCTCCTACAGAGAGTGTATGGGCCATAGTCCACCACGCGGGCCCAGCGCGGATCGGCGGACTTCACATGCCTGTTCAAGACATGCAGGTTTCCTCACGATGTTTTCCTTCACCGTTAAGCAATCGGATAATGTACTTGAACTGAAAAACAACTCATAGCTACACGGTTGGATTCGAACCCGGTACCATCAGATTGAGAGTCCGCACCTTAACCACTGCGCCACCGACGCTTTTACCGGCCGAAGACAAATTCATCATATTTCAATTCAAATCAACTTTAATGCACACAGAAGCAAGAGCGATCTCTTTCATGCAACTTTGAAGCAGAAGAATCGTATAATTAATAAGGGGTAAATGGTGCTATATAAATATGATAAAATGACATGCTTTAATTCTAATAAAGGTATAAAACATATTACACAAATTGGGTAAACAATAGTTAAAATAAAAGTAGACCAGGAAGAAAAGGAAATCAGAGGAATTCAGAAAGGAAAAAACAAAACGACAGCTAAGGAATAATCTGTTCAAAGAAATAAGGTTTTAGGTTAGTTTTGAAGGATTGTAAGGAAGGGGCTCGTCTGATGGATTCAGGGATAGAGTTCCATAGTCGGACACTCTGCACAGAAAATGATTTTGAGTAGAACTTGGAGGAATGAGAGGGGACTTAGTTCATCTTGTGCTTGAAGTTAAACTACATTAAACATATTTTAATGAAACATGGCATGGCATGCCATCCAACGCCTAACTATCAGGTGACGTGAAGGCCAAGTGCCAACCCAGCATACATTAAAAATGACTACGAGGGAATGATCAATATTATTCGTAAGGCTTGATCAAAACTAAAAGTCTGGCCAGCTAGCTGAATGCAAAACTGATTTCTACAACTAACTGATAGTCGTCTTTCCTTTGATTTCAGCTGCAATGTACGGCATGACGGGGCCTATCGGATTCTTGGTTCTACCACCCCTCATGCAGATGTATGGAAGAAAGCTCCTCAGCATTGTACTGATGCTGTTGGTCGCGATTGGCTCTGTCATCATCGCACTCGCCCCTGACGTCACAACTTTGGTTATCGGTCGATCTGTACATGGACTCACATTTGGTGGCGTTTACTTTTGCTGCATAGTCGTCGCAGAATACACGCACCCCAAACGGAGAGGATTCTTCATGGTATTCAAGATGTGTGCAACAAGTGTTGGAGAGATGATTTGTCACAGTTTTGGGTCCAAAATGGATTGGAGACAGGTTGCCTGGTTTTCTCTTATACCAGCTGCGTTGGGTGCACTGATAACAGCCACATGGCCTGAGAGTCCTGCATACCTGGCCTACCAGGGACGGTATGACGAATGCACGTCAGCATTCGAGTGGCTTCGAGGAAAAGGACCAGAGGCCAAGAAGGAGCTAAGAGAGTTGATGCTAGCACAGCAACAGTTGAAAACATTGAACAACGACTATAGCACATTCATAGGCGCTATAAAAGCATTCCGCTCTAAAGACTTCTTGAAACCATGTCTGATAGGGGTAGTGGCTAGTATGCTAGTTCAAACATGCGGTGTTTATTTCTTGTCTGCATACGCTGTGGAGATAATGATAAAGCTGTCAGGAGATGCATCATCAGCATTCTACTACATTTTAGGTTTTGATTTTGTGAAGTTATTCGCGACTATATTATCCAGTGTTATCGTACGATACATTAAAAGGAGACTTATATTGTTTGTAGCTGGATCTCTAGGATTCGCTACATTAGCTTTAGTGTGCGTCTTCCATTATATAGATGCGCAGGGAATCTTACATTTAAAATGGTTGATGCCTTCAACATTGATTTTGTATTATTTTCTATCAAATGTTGGTATAATTCCAGTAACGGTTGTGATAAAAGGAGAAGTATTTCCATTACAGTATAGAGGTATAGGTGTATGCACTGCCGGTGTTTTTAAAGCCATAGTTAGTACGTTGGCTTTAAAATTTACTTCAGTCATGATAAGGACATTGGATTTGCATGGAATGTTTGCAGTATACTTGGTAGTAAGTGTAGTGTTATTGATGATTTTGTATTTTGTTTTGCCTGAAAATAAGGACAAGACTTTACAAAACATTGAGAATGATTTCATAGGTTTGAAAATTGACTTGAAGGATGAAGACGATTCAGATCTCATTAGAGGTTTGGTCAAAAAAGACCTCATGACGTCTCGTATATAAGAATTATGTGCAGATAAATTATTTATTTGATTTCGTATTTAATTTATGGTTCAATGAATAAATCTGAAAACTTTATATCGCTATATGTATTGTTCGGTTAACCTTATATCAAAATTTTACTGGATGTGATTTATTCATATTTTGTACGGAACTCTCGGTGCGTCGGATGACTCACACTTAACCGTTTTTATCTGTGACTCCAACCAATAGATTCTTTTCCATCCTTACATTGTTTTCAATTCAGTTGTGTCAATACATCGCTATGAATACGAGTATAATCCATGTGTTATTTGAAACAAATATTAATTATTTGAAAATGGCGGGAGCAAAATTACTCATTTTATCAAAAACGCCGAGTGATAACATACTGCTTGTGATGTAAAAATGGATTCAACTCTTTTAAAAGAAGTAAGTCTTGGTTGTAATTTTGTTTGAGTTCAATAAAATATTATTATATTGCGATTAGTTTTTTTCCATTGAGAATTATATTGAAAATTTTATACAATTTTTTGAAGGACAAGTAACAATGTGTGCTGAGGCAAAGCCGAGCATGTCTGTTTGTTTGAATGAAATAATGACATCATTTTACACGCTTACGATCAGGTTCACTTTAAAGTACTCGTACCTACGTAATTCACTGTGTATGTAAATAAATCTTACAAGTTAATTGTAACAACTTCTAACCGTCGTCCAATCGATTTGAAACTTTGCAAATGTATCTTATACCTTTAAACGAGCAATTCTTGTATATATATAATTCTGATCTCCGAAACGGCTCCAGCTATTTCGCTGAAATTTGGTATTTAGGGGGTTTTGGGGGCGAAAAATCGATCTAGATTAGTCTTATGTCTGGGAAAACGCGCGTTTTCGAGTTTTCATGCGCTTTTTCTTTCGCATTATTCGACGCTAAATATGATGGGAAATTTCACGCTGTCAAACATAATCACTTTAGCCGAGTGGTTCACACGTGTCATTCCGTCAGAGATATCCGCGTTCTTTTTTTGAGTGTTTAGGGGCAGAAATAAAGTTTTTGTTTGTTTTTAAAGAACTACGAGCAAAGCTCGGTCGCCCAGATATTGTAGATCTGGAGTCAGGAGGAGAATATAAGAACTCTACTAGGTACTTCTTCAAAGTATCTCTGATAAGTTAGAATACATTCTCTAGTTTAATTAGTTAAAACCCTTTTTTTTAAATGACATTGTGTTTTGTTTTACAATTTCTTTTATTTTGTCTTGGACACGATTCAGTTACATTCTTCAAAGTTAACCCCCTCCAGTTTGGACTCAATTTGTTTCTTTTGTACAGCGTAATATAATGTATTTAAGCTCTTTATTTACGCAATGTATTTACGCACTGTGTTTACGCACTGTATTTACGCAATGAATTTTCCCTGATATTTCGAAGTAAAGATGGACATAGTAACACAAACATGATTTAAAATGTACTTCGCGTGTTTTTTTCGCGTCGTTTTGTCTTTTAATACAGTCCGCAAATCAATTTACTTATATTGAACGCAACTTTTCCAGTGGTACATACTGTGTTGCGTGATGTTCCAACACATATCCACGGGCATGATCGTGGCCTTCCCTGCCGTGTTGACACCGGCCATTACAGGGAACAGCACCGACATACACGCTACGAGGGAGCAAGCGTCCTGGGCCGGTAAGAATAGAATTATCTGACAGATAATTTGTTGATAAGTTGATCGCCTATCATCATCATTTAAAAATTGAACAATTATAATTAAATAGCTCGCCCTGCTACAGGCTTGACCTATTGGGGTTGCTATAACAAAACACGTTTTTGGTCATCACTTTGGTCCGTTTAAACTTAGGTGTTAACAAGCGTTACTAATTTGTCATTGTTGCAAATAAATAAAAAAAAATAACAATTTTACCACATATTAAATTGCGTATGGAGAAAAATGCATTGAGATTTACAAATCGAATTTCGACGACTCACAGATAAGATACAGGATATTACGCGGAAGAGGATGATAATTATATATTGTTGGATTTTGTGACGTTGTTGCCATGTTAAGTTTTTGCTAAGTAGTCGGCTAAAAGTGGGTAGATATAGCACTGGGTATCGAAACTAATTATAATTGGGTATTTGACTAAAAATATATTTTTGTCTAAATCAATAGTCCACGTAAAAAGATAAATAGCTGTATCGATTTTTTTCGATACGACTAATTCTTTATTTCGCACAAACTGCCAAAATGTGATTCTAGTCACGCGGTGCTAAAACGCTCCATATAATCGGGTGAGTTTTGAGACGTCACATGCCAGTGTTGGAGCGTTAAATGTATGGAGCTTGTTCGATATTTTGAGTTATCTCGTAAAATATTGTTTTTATGTGTTATATACCCCTTATAGTAGAGGTGATTTGGTTTGAACGGAACGTGGTTCATTGTATCGAGTGAATTTATTATCAATCGTGTATCGGCGGCTGGCAAGTCATATAACACCCTCAACACTTATATTTATTTTTATATGTCTACAAATATCAGAGTTTATCTGAACATTAAAATCGTTCGGGGTGTCTGGGTCATGGCTATTTGTTAGTGATCTTACCCTTATTAGTCTGTTCTCCATCTTATCCTCAACTCCCTATTTCTACACATTAAATATTATGTCTTTGAAAATTAGAAGTGTAGAAAGTCGAGGCCGCAGTAGGGTGTAGGTTCCATACATTCGCGAAACGGCTCTTTTATTTTATAAATTGTATTTAATTTAATTTCAGTTGCAATGTACGGGATGACTGGTCCTATTGGATTTCTGCTGCTGCCAGCTATCATGCAGATATATGGAAGAAAAGTATTGAATATAGTTGTCATGTCACTGATGGCAGCTGGCTCTGTTATCATCGCAGTCGCGCCTGACATCACGACTTTGATAATTGGTCGTGGTGTGCATGGACTAACTTTTGGAGGTGTAATCATCAGTTGCATGTTATTAGCAGAATATACTCATCCAAAACGTAGAGGATTCTTCATTGTGTTTAAGATTGCAGCGACGAGTGTGGGAGAAATTTTGTGTCATGGGTTCGGATTCAATATGTCCTGGAGAAGTTTAAGTTGGTGGTCCGCTATACCATCAGTGATTTCTATAGTCGGAACATTGGGGTGGTGCGAGAGTCCTGCGTACCTGGCTTATCAAGGGAGATATGAGGAGTGTGCTGAATCCTTTAACTGGTTGAGAGGCAAAGGTCCAGTGGCGAAAAGAGAGCTTAGAGAGCTGATATCAGCACAACAAGAATTGAAAAAATTGAACAGTGACTACAGCACATTCCGCGGTGCTGTGAAAGCCTTTAGAAACAAAGACTTTTTAAAACCATGTCTAATAGGGGTAGTAGCAAGCGTGTTAATTCAAACGTGTGGCCTTTACTTTCTTCCAGCCTACTCGGTAGAGATAATGACAAAGTTGTCCGGAAATCCAACTTTTATTTACTACTACGTTTTATTGCTTCATTTTGGAAAAATGCTTGCATTTGTATTATCCAGTATTGTTATTAGATATATCAAAAGAAGGCGTATGCTCTTTATATTTGGATCGTTAGCCCTTTTAACATTAGGGATAGTTTGCATACTTTACTATTTAGATACGCATAGCATATTAGGTTTAAAATGGGCTATGCCATTTACATTAATACTTTACTATTTATTATGTAACTTTGGGATTGTAGCTGTAGCAATCTTGTCAAAAGGCGAAATATATCCTTTACAGTATAGAGGTGTTGGGCTTTCTTCTTCAGGAATAGTTCAAGCTATAACTAGTATGCTAGTGTTAAAATTAACATCGACAATGCTAGAAAGTTTACAGTTTCACGGTACTTTTGCTATATATCTCATAATAAATGCAATTTTGCTGGGCATTTTGTATTACATACTGCCTGAGACTAAGGATAGGACACTGCAAAACATAGAAGCTGATTTCATTGATTTGAAGGTCGGTACTAACGCTGAAGATGGAGTAGAATTAACTGGTGATGTGGTTAAAGAAGGTGAGACAGAAGATTAATTTGAATTTCTTGAATAAGTTTTTTGTTACCAATACATTAAGTTTTATGATGTACTGTCTATTTTTGTTTCTGGAGCACAGAATGCACATAAATTTATACTTTAATAATACAGGCCAACGAAAAAAATGTTTGTAAAAACTTTTTAAACAAATTTACCTAAATCTTATGTATTTTTGAATGCTGAAACCGGATCTGATAGCAGTTTTTTTTAATCAACCACCATTCGCTTACAATATGACATCGATTACATATTTTAAAAAAGAAGAAAAATTTTATCTATAAGAATTTAAAAAAATTATATTTCTGTTTATTTCGTTACAATTTTCTTTTACAATAATATTTAATTACTAAAACATGAATATAAGATGTTTATATTTTTCTGTATATCCTCTCCCTTTTCTCTGTAAAGTTTCTTGAATAGCCTTTTCGCCGATGTGATGCGTTTTGCTGTTCTCTGTGAAGTGACCAACAGTAATCACCCACCATTTTGATATTGAGTTCAAATTTTAAATTTTCTGGAGAGCATTGGAAATCATCATCAGTAAAATAATAAATAAATAAAATATGTTTTTATTTCTTCTCTCCACAACGTCATATATCAAGTTACATTTTAATACTACAAGTAATATAGTAGTTGTGAGAGAACTGGTTCCCAGACTAAGCTCGAGGCCTGTGCTATGGGTAACCAGGTCTCCCCGCACGGAATTATTGTCTATATATATACACAAGTACGTGGAGTGTGTGGTGTGTGTGTGTGTGTGTGTGTGTGTGTGTGTGTGTGTGTGTGTGTGTGTGTGTGTGTGTGTGTGTGTGTGTGTGTGTGTGTGTGTGTGTGTGTGTGTGTGTGTGTGTGTGTGTGTGTGTGTGTGTGTGTGTGTGTGTGTGTGTGTGTGTGTGTGTGTGTGTGTGTGTGTGTGTGTGTGTGTGTGTGTGTGTCAGTGCGTGGACTTTGACTGAATTACGGGCTAGACGTCATTAATCTCAGGTGGCACAGGGACAGGAAATCTGCGACCATGTTCTATCGGCCGATCACCAGAAGTAACGTTCGGATCGAACATTTTTTATTTTTTAAATTATATCCAGTAACATCTATGCTACAAAAATAACAATAGTTTAAATGATTTTTTTGCTCTCTCCATATCATGGGTACAGCAAATTTAAAAGCAATTTTCTCTTTTTTATACTATTTCCTAAGATCCTCGACACAAACATAACATACTTTGTGAGGAACTGAATACTTGTCTTAATTACCGATTTCTACACCGAAATATGCTAAGTAAACCTTTTTTACAAAGTCAGTAATGTTTCTATGATGTTTTTTAATTACAAAATTACACATATATAAAAAAACGTTAGGAGAATTTATAAAAACACGTCTAACTAAATATTTTTATGCATTTTCTTTCGTAATATTTATTTTCACTAAATATTGAAATGTGAGAAATTGGTGGGTGATACGACCATTGTTTGTTTGTTGTTCAAAATCAGTACACCAAATTACATAGAAATTAGCTAAAATTATTGAATTTTTTTTTTCATAGTTGGCCTGTGTAATTTAGCTGAATAAGTCCAGTGGATTAAAGACAACTTTTGACAACTGGAAAATAATGAAATTAATTTTTGTAACTAATACATAAATAGACACTATCGACTGGAATGGTTCGGAATCACTTGCTTTGTTTGGTTACAGCAGATAGTATAAGTCACGCTGAGTCGTGATTTAAGTTGTCATTTATACGACATTCATATTTATTTTATGCGTATTCATGTGTTTTAAATATAAGTATATTTTATTGTAGTATTGCATTGCATATATCCACCGCCTCTCTCTCTCTCAGCAAACAGGATGCTGTTAGAGACGACTCGTACTGTGCAATACAGAGGCACTTTGAATCCTTTGTTCGGTATAGGACAGATTCGTGGATTGGACAGATTCTGTGATTCGACGGATTAGTTATACGACAGAAGTATATGTGTAAATAAAATGCCTAATAAAATAAAACCCACTTTTAGTTATAGAAAAGTACGATGGCGTGAAACCCGTCGAAAGTATATATAATATTATTAAGTTTTGTCGTAACGCGGCTAAAATGTCTAGAATGAGAAAAGTCATAAATAAAAGATACAAAAAAATGATATCCAGTACAACCGTCTATATCACGATCAATTTTACTATCAACTGTAAATGCAAGTTTTTAAAATTTAAATAACGTTTTTCAAGTGATATAATAAAAGAATTTATCGTTTTGAGATTGTATTCCTACTCTTCTTGCCAAATTTCAGTGTTCTAAATTATCTCTCATTTAAATACGGTTACAAACCGTTCAAGCTCCTCTCGTTATTTGTATTTCAACGTGTTACTTAACAACAATTGCTCGTATTTTTGCCAGGCACTAATTATTTTCATAATAATTCATATTCTATACAGAACCCTCGGTGCCTGACTCGCACTTGGCCGATTTTTCTTTTGAAGTGAACCCTAAAAATAGTAAGAAAACACTGACATATCACATGAAGAGAATACAGTTATCATTGAATACCCTTTAAAATGAACACTTGAATCAATACTTTATTTTAATTCTTTTTTGATTAAGTCTGTCACAGTTCGACAAAGTGTTCATACATACGCATGTAAAATCAACTAATGTACATTTATGAAATTGAAATATATGAAAAACATTCAAAATAGTGTGACACTGGTTGAATTTAAGATGGTTGCACCGATTTGGAAAGAAGTAAGTGAATGTAGTGTTAATTAATCCATGAGTTGGGTGAGCTTGTCAGCTGATTCTGATGAACAGAGGAGTAAATACTGTTATTCTAGCAAGCAATGATAAGATAGCCAAAACGGCTTTAGGCTAGAATGTAATACAAGACAAGCCTAGGCCACATAATTAATGTATTTTTACGTACATACACAGAATTGATTTGCTATGCGTCGAGGAATCTAGTATAAAGTTTATATGACGCAAATCTCGACGCAATCTATCCATGAATGAATAACTATTTTTTTCCGGCAGCTAAATAACAAATATCTTACGTTTATTTAGAAATATGTACCTGATTTAAAATAACTTTTACGACTGTCAGTTGACGACATATTTTCTATTAGAAACAGACATGAACAGCTTTGCTCCGACATTTAAAATTTATACTCGTAATATTTAAGATCTTTGATTTCGTTTTGTTAATACAGTTATGGTAAAAAAAGGTAACTAGACCTCTGTCTCACACGAAACAATTGATCATCCAGCTCATGATTATAACAGTGATGGTGTTGTTTACAGTGGTTTATTTTAGTATCGTTGGGCGTTGAGCACGTTTCAACCGGTTTCATATTGGCTTTCCCAGCGGTACTGACTCCGAGCATAACTTCCAACTCCAGTGACGTGTACGCAACCAGGGAGCAAGCATCGTGGATAAGTGAGTAAGCCTTAGCTGTATCTATACGAGTATACGGGTTCAGCTACACAGGTTTTTGTTTTGAGTAAAATATGAATTTAACTCAACATGACATTTAAGTACGTTATCTGCAGGCGTGTTATGTTTGCAATAGGTACTCGTATGTACGAGTTCTAAAGTTTGTAGGTAACTAAGCAATCGTATGTTACTGTCAATAACCTCTCCTATGGCTCGGCTCGGCTCGTTTAAACTGAGACTCATGTATTATTACTGACATGTATTAATAGAACTGTCCTCATCAATCCCGCTGTGATTTAGGGCTATGTTATCACATGTATCAACTAAACAAATTTAATTTTCAGCTGCGTCATACGGGATGACTGGATCCATTGGCTTCATCGTGCTGCCGGCTCTGATGCAGCTATACGGGCGACGGTTCGTCGTCGTCACCTGGAACCTACTGGTGATAATTGGCTCGATCACCATCGCTTTAGGGACTGACTTCACTAGTCTGATGGTCGGCCGGAGTATCCAAGGCTTCACTTTTTGTGGAATGTTCTTAAGTGGCATTATAGCAGGTGAATACTGCCACCCAAAACGACGTGGCATATCTACTGCAATAAAAACTCTCGCAATTCAAACAGGCGTGACTCTCTGTCACATTTTAGGTTTTATCTTGACATGGAGGCAGATAGCGTGGTTGATTATTATACCCCCTGTTTTTGGAATCTTAAGTGTTCTCACTTGGGCTGAGAGTCCTTACTGGTTGGCATATAAGGGAAGATTTGAAGAAAGCCAGACTGCCTTCGAATGGGTGAGAGGGACCGATTCGGAGTCAAAGAAGGAAGCGAAAGAATTAATATTTGTACAACGTGAACTTAGGAAATCGAAGGTGAAGAGAAATGCCGTCGCGGAGATAATACATGCATTTCGCTCAAAGGAATTTCTGAAACCTTTATTCATAGCAGCAACACTATCTATAATATTGCAGGCGAGCGGAGTGCATGTCATGATGGCCTATCTAATCGAGATAATGGTGCAGTTGACACGCAGCAGTTCAAATGCATTCAACTACATTATTTATTTCGATTTTATGAAAATTGTAGCTTGTATGTTGACTATATTCATTGTTCAATTCATTCGAAGAAGAACGTTGCTGTTCGGGTCAGGTTTTGCTACAGCTTTATTACTTTCATTCGCATGTATTGCTCATTACTTAAACAGTAAAGAGCTTTTGATTCCGGCGTGGTTGACGCCGTCAATTTTGATTCTTTACAATTGTGTTGGTAATGCTGGTCTCATTCCATTAATTATCGTAATAAAAGGAGAAATATTTCCTCTCCAATATAAAGGCATCGGCAGTTGTGCCACTGGAATAGTTAATTCTCTTATCCATATGATAACAATGAAAGTTACATCAAACTTGTTGACTGATTTGAAACTACACGGGACGTTCGCTATTTTCGTTATAATACTGGTAGCATTGCTAATATGCTTATATTTCACTCTGCCAGAAACAAAAGACAGGACATTGCAAAACATAGAGAATGAATTCATAGACTTTAAGTTACCTAATTCAGATGAGCACGAGGCCGATATTAATATTTCAATCTCAAAGCTACTTATTAATTCTAATAGAAGTTGTTCAGAGGCTTAGGATGAATTTACAAAATTTTAAGACACTTCTTGTAGCATAGCACGGGAAGCTACCTTGTCTATGGGTAAATTGGCGAAACCTTCAAATAATTATTCCTCGCAGACTTTTAAACGTTTTGCACGAAGTTTTTAAACATCTCTACAGGAAGCGTGTATTTTGAGTTGATGAGCAGATAGCATAGTGGCTACTTAATTGAACTATGCTATGCTGAGAAAAGCTAGATATGTAACTAAATTCAAATTCAAAAGAGAAATAGAAATAAACACAACAACAACACAAACAAAGCACACATAAAATAGAATAAGGAAAGGAATAGAAAATTTGTTGCCGAAAAGGTGACCAGCTCAGCATGTGCTGCAGCTAGAGCCGCAGCGCTGGTTTTCAGCTGGACCTGGTTCCTACTCATTGACACATACATAAAAAAAACAATAAAAAAACAATCTGTTTACATTCCCTTAAGTGAAATGTGCGATACATACATACAAAAGAAGTCTAATTACATTATTAAATTTTAATAAAAAATATGCAAGGGGTGAAATATATATATTAAACTACTAATTGATCCTTAAATTATGTATTCGGTATGTGACTTTTGCATAAGCAGCTCCAATTGCTGCTTAAAGCTGGTTACGGACCTAAAACGTGGTGGGATGGTGTTCCAAACTTTACCGGCAGAATATTTGAAACTACCCCGGAATGCTGCAGTTTTGTGTGCAGGGATCGCAAGCAGACCAAGGTGACTTTGGCGTAACCAAGTAAGTTTTTCGTGTAAATACAGCGGTTTTCGTGTATTTATAACTCCGAAAAGGAGGGTTGCAAAGTGTAGGTAGCGCCTTGCTGACATCTTAAGAACATTCGCATTTTTAGATACGGTGTTACATGAGTTCGAGGTGGAATCTTAAAGCAGAAGCGGGCGCAGGCATTCTGGACCCGCTGAATCACGTTTTGAGTTTTTTTCAGAAGGCGAGGGCCATACACAGTATCTGCATAATTGAATTTCGACCAAATAAGTGATGACTCCGAGATTTCGCGCTTCGCTTGTCTGTTCGATGTCGTTTCCCATTACTACAACCTTAGGTTTCATAGTGGCCACTTTAGGTAGTTGGTTTTTAGTGTCTAAAATCATAAATTTAGATTTGTTTGGGTTAAGGATGAGATGGTTTTTGTAAGCCCATTTGCTTATTCTAGACAGGTCGTCGTTTACGAATTGTAATGCTTGGTCTAGTTCACCAGGTCTGAACGAAAAATATAGTTGCAAATCGTCTGCATACATGTGGTACCTACAGTACCTTATGCAGTTCACTATATCAGCAGTATATACATATAATAAATAGTAATAATGGTCCTAAAATAGAACCTTGTGGCACACCCCGAGTCACTGATTTAAGAGAAGACTTCGATGAAGAACCATTATTTCCTTGAAGTTCAACATACTGAAAACGGTCACTTAAGTAACTATCAAACCATTTCACAGTAGGTATGTCAAACCCGCAATACGTTAGCTTTGACAAAAGAAGTGAGATATTTATTGAGTCGAACGCTCTAGAAAAATCTAATAAAATCAGTATGGTACACATTCCGCTGTCTTGCGCCTCAAGTATATTAGTAATCACATGAGATAAGGCATATGCAGTACTACGTCCTCTACGGAAACCTGATTGCATGTCTGGCAGGATATTACTCATCTCCAAAAATTCCGTGAGTTGGAGGCATACGGCTTTCTCAAGCACTTTGGATAGACACGGCAATATACTGATAGGACGGAGGTCCTTAAATGTTGTTGGGTTCGGTTTTTTTGCGAGTGGATGTACAATAGCTGTCTTCCATAAGTGAGGGAAACTTGAGGATGAAATGGATTTATTTACAATTAATGTTAGGAAGTCTATATTGTAAGGAAGGGTCATTAAAATCATATCAATTGAAATTTTGTCAGTACATACCTTGGGCTTTGGACTTGAGACTGTTGAGAATTTTCAAGATGTCATTTTGGCTTATAACTTTAAGACTAAAATTAGATTCTCCGAATCGGTGAAATTCGAAATAGTTTAGAATAGATAACTCAATGTTACCGCTGTCTGGTATCTCTAAAAAAAATTATTCAACTCTTCGGGCATACTGAGGTGCATAGGTATTTCTCTTTCTTGTTTGGCCGGAAGGACGTGTGTTTTCAAATTTTTCCATAAAGTTTAAGGACTGTTAATGTTTTGATTTATATGTAGTGTGAAAAAAGATTGCTTTTCATGATAAATCGAAGTGTTGACTAAACTTTTGAGCTCTTTAAAATATGACTTATGTCTATCACTTCTAGTTGAATAGTATTTTTTTAGTGCCTCATTTTTCAATTCAATCATAATATTTATTGTATCGGTAATCCAAGGGTGCGAGACTGATTTAATAAACTGATAAACTACTGCTTACTATGTATTGTTTAAATATAATGTTACCCTATATAAAGTTAAAGTTCTAATGCCTAAATAGAGGTAAGTATTTGAAGCAGTATTTCATGCTACACAAATAAATTGTGTCAATGAATGGAATTATATTTTATACTGTTTGCCCAAGCAGACGAAATATTGCCAAAGTCAAGATCCTTTTAAAGAATCCACACTGATCGGGAATGCTATTCACTAAGGACAAACGTCCTACAACCTCAACCTTGGCGGACAATAACTCTAGTTCGTAGTCAACAAGATTTAATATCTAATGATGTTAGATGTTAGCAATGACATCCCGAGTTGGGAGAAAGTAAGTAAGAACTAATAAAACTTATGAGTTCTCGGAATTTCTCTACGTGATAAGGTCCGGAATGAGGAAATCCGTAGACGAACGAAGGTCAACGACATAGCTTGACGAGTCAGTGAGCTGAAGTGGCAATGGGCAGGCCATATCGCTCGAAGAACCGATAACCGTAGGACCGGGGAGTAAAGGTTCTCGAGTAGCGACCACGTACCGGGAAACGTCTACCAGGCCGTCCCCCTACTAGATGGACCGACGACCTGGTTAGAGTCTCAGAGAGTCGCTGGATGCAGGTGGCTCGGGACCGGTCGATGTGGCGTACCATGAGAGAGGCCTATGTCCAGCAGTGGACGTTTCCCGGCTGATGATGATGATGAATGTTAGTACGTTAAGACAGGATTTTCTCTATCACCACCAACTCCGATCAACTTCCCGTTGGGGTAGTGAATACCCCTTGGTCTCCTGCTGAAAGTAAGGGAGTTTGGTCGCGATGGGTGGAAGTGGGTGGTTGTGGCTGGCCAAAATATGAAGAAAAAATTATATTTATAGAATAAAGATAGCACTTGAATAAATACAATCTAAAGAACCAGCCCATTATAGCACCAAAATAGGAGACGAAACCAGCCGTTAATCTAAGGCGTACGTTTGAATGCAGCTATTTTCAATCGATTTCAAAAAAAGTATTGGAAGGATTGTATGTGTATTACGCGATAACTCCCCCAATAGTGAAACAATTTTGATAATTCTTTTTTTGGTTGTTTGGTTTGAACCCCCAGTGGGGTACCTATCGGTACTCGGTTTGGTTGGTGGTAGGGCATTTTCTATGTCTGACGCCAAACAGCACTCATCACGGATGCATCAGGTAAGATGAAATCATCATACATATATTTAAAAAAAAGAAATACCTTGTAATATGTATTTGTCATGTCAAAAAAACATCATAACTACAGATGAAACGGAGAGTAGTTTGGCCGGATACCGGATATTCGGCCAACTATGTGGCCGAAACTTAGCCGTTTGGTGTATCACACACACACACACTTACGTAGGCGGCGCGCGAACGATCGGGTGGACTCGGTTCGATTCGGGTCTTTTCGTTGATGAGCAAAGTTAACAAAAGGCAATTTGACAATATTAAAAATATATTACAAATTTATGTCATCCTGTTCAAATGCTTAATAATGCTTAATAAAGCGTATTTTATTCAAAACACAAAAAATAATGCTTATTTTCTATGAAAAAACGAAATTTTTTGAGGTATAGTCACATGATAATAAACCCTCTGTGATTGGCTGTTCCCCTGACCCCTTGTGACGTCACAGCAAAGTAAACAAATGTGTCGTGTGATGGTTGTGTGAATGTTATGTTTGGGAAATACGCACTTTTACGAGATTAATAGTTATAATTGAGTGTTTTGGCATTAAAAAGACTGTTTACTAACATATTTATTTAGGATAGTGTTTAAGTATCAAAATGGAAAAGAAATTTGTGCAAGCCGATAGCGGAAACCTATCCAAAATAGACGGATTAATGATCGCCTTTTTCTTTAAAAATAATTATGACTTTTATGCAGCAGAACTGAAAAATGTTAAAACCGCAATGTAAGAATTACTCTAAAGTTATTTCTTTATGAAATTACTCTAAAATCATACCGAAAACTTCGAGTGCAAAACTTACAGGTTATCTTGAAGGTATAAAGTATTCTAAGTGAAATTACATTTTATACATCTTGTAGTTTGCTACACCCTTTTCTATCTGAAAGTCAAGGAAATTAGAAGTGCGGATGAATAGGCAATTTAAGCAGGTAAACGATGCCTTTCATGATGACTTTATAAGATGAATATTGTTGTTGTTGGAGATTATGGAGAGGTTATGTTTAGACTTTATACTAAAATCTAGGTAAATAAGGAGAGCTATAAAAACTTATTGATGAATAATATTACGTATTACTTACATCAAAGGGGTCTTCACAAATAAATACAAAGGAGTTACAGACAATGCTGTCAGGGTCTCTACGGGCCAATATTAACCATTTATTGCGTCTTTTAGGATCCGTTAGAACGGGTAAAAACATTTTTCCGGGGTCTTCATGGAAGTCAGGAAGTTTTGTCAAAAAAAAAACTTATAATTACTAAAAATACAATTTGGCTACCTACCTCCGCCAATTTGCGTCAAAATTGCGTTTTGGCGTGTATTTTGAAATTTCAAATTCAAATATTTTATTGCTTCATGTCGTGTATACAAGAGATCTTAAGACTAATACATTGGTCCAGACATGAACCCTGGTAGGGCACTGCAATATTATTACACAACTTATGTCATAATAATGTCAAACAATATATTAAATTTACATGTCATAGCTGAATACAAAATAATAATAATGTCATAGTAATGTCAATTAAATTAATAGCCTCTTCTAACAATAATAATTAAATATTAAATAGCCACAATAGCCCTTTCGCTTCCTTTATATCTTATCTCCATAAAACTCATTCAAGGAGTAATAGCATTTTTCTATCATTAAATTGTTAAGTTTGCTTTTAAATTTATTTAGATTTTGTTCGCGTGCTATTTCAGTTGGGATGTGGTTAAAGTTTTTTACACACATGTTGAAAGGACCGGAATTTATCATTGACAACTTAGTATATGTCGAGGCTAGTTGTCGCCTAGGTCTAAGGTTTTGTGGACGGGAATACTTGAAAAATTTGAAAGTTTAATATTGATTTTTGCAGAAAATACAAAATATATTCAGGAAATATTAATACAGGTGCACAAAAATATACTAAATATTATTATAAAACAGTTTATAAAAGTAGTTAAATACCCTACTGTTTCATTCATTGTCTTATTGTGTTGAATTGTTGATTGCGGTGCAGACACGTGCGTCATCGTTTTAGGTTATTATTTTATTTGTGCTCTTGTTATTTGAAGTATATCTTCTTATATATAAAATTCTCGTGTCACAATGTTCGTTCCCGTACTCCTCCGAAACGGCTTGACCGATTCTCATGAAATTTTGTGAGCATATTGAGTAGGTCTGAGAATTGGCCAACATCTATTTTTCATACCCCTAAATGTTAAGGGTAAATATTTTGTTAAAAATTTTTGGACTAAATTTTTTGTTTTTATTTTTTAATAATGTGACATTAAAAATACATACAACCCTAAATTTTTACTTTTTTGTCACCAACCCCTATTTTTTATAGCCATTTTAGTAATTTAATCATGTTTCATCCCGCTCCATAACTGATCAATTATAGTGTTTTTAACTGTACTTCGATTAAAATTTCCCTTAGCTTATGGCAAATCTAAAATTTATTTTATGAAAATAAACATTTAGAAACTAGAAATAATTTATAAGGCAAAACAACGTTTTCCGGGTCAGCTAGTATATACAGAATTTTTACTAAAAGACTTAGAAACGAGAAATTGCTTGCTTTGATGATTTTGGGACAAGTCAGTGCGAATTGATCGCAATCGTGACCCTTATTCTTGGTGGGCAGCTAATGACAAACAATACCCAAATTTAACAAAGTTTGCCAAAATCTATCTTCCAGCACCTTGCAGCAGTGTGTACAGCGAAATACTTTTTTCGGAAGTTAGCCTTATTTATGAAGAGAACCGAAACCGCCTGCTACCTCTCAATGCAGAGAAATTAGTATTTGTTCACAACAATTTGCTGTTAGTGCAGTATGAGTACTAAATAATTCATTATTTTCTTTCTATTACATTCACTTACTATTGTGTGATTAAAAATTAAAAACTAAATCTAATTACTCGTTTATTTCTTAAGTGATACTAAGAGTAACTAAATAAAGCAAAGAATTACTTAAAAATATTTTTTGTATATCCAGATTCGGATAGTATTAAGGCCGCCGGATAGGCCGGATACCGGATATTTACCGGATATCCGTTTCATCTCTAATCATAACTCTCGTTACCAATCTAAATTATCAATTCAGTCGCAAAACCGCCCTAGTGTCACTGTAGTAAAGTCTAACATAACTTGAATCCAATGTAATTTCAATTACGCCATGGCTCGTCGGGCGCGAAGTTTTTATTGAATTCCCTTTCAGCCCTTTGACATGAACAATATTGGTTTACATCAACCACTTTAATATACAGAGACGGCCTTTTCTCATTTCTACTCAGGGCTCCAAGGGCAATCCAACTACTCAGACTCATTGTCGAAATATATATAGTTCTTTCTAAAAAATATTACTCTCATGTCACAAAACGTTATAATTAGAGATGTGCCGAACATGGTTTTAACCGAATAATCGGCAAAACCGATACGGATACCGAAAAAGGTTATTTTGAATTGACTTTTTATCTAACCGATTTTATATCTCTAACCGATTAGGTAGAGTATTCGATGAACACTCCCAGGCAGCTTGATTTTTCCGATATCGTCCACAATTATCGTTATATTTCAACCAGTTTTAACAAAACCTTATCTTGTTATACACTATAAACTTCCAGAAAAATCACTCTGTTGATATATGAAAACCGCATGAAAATCCGTTCAGTAGCTTTTGAGTTTATCGCGAACAGACAGACAGGTGCAGCGGGGGACTTTGTTTTATATATATAGATACAAAATAGTCTCAACAATATTTAATTAAAAACAATCCGATACCGTGTGAATTTTGTATGTAGATAAATGTAAAACTAATTTATTTTTAATATATTTATCTAAATTACTCCAGTGATGCCTTTGTATTCAATTTTTGAATTTGAACACACCCTGAACCTAACACGAATATCCGGACGATCCGAGTTATATTCTAAGCCTTAGAATTCGTTTGCCTTAAATTCTCGTTATCTGTCATATACCTCTCCGAGATTTATATCTCCTAAATAACATTTTTCTAGATGGAAACACGCGTCCGTCCCTTATTACGTTCGCTCCTGTAAGGCCTGTATGTTCGTCATTGTTCGTTATTTACGGTACAAAACATCATAATAGCTACCTATATCATTACGGGCGAGGGCGGGATGTTATCTTTATACAAACCGTTCTACAAATGTACTTTCGTTTCTGGCGGTTGAGACGCCGACGGTTTGACGGTTCTCGTAATATACGGATGCCGACTAGGATTTAAAAAAAATACAGAATATAGATCAACGCTTGTCCACGCTCTCACCTGATGGTAAGCGACGATGTGGCCTACGATGGTGCGCGTTGGTCTAGAAGGGACTTGAAGACACCCAAGTTATAGTTTTCATGGAAAACAGACGCCGGCAGCGCGTTCCACTCACTAGCTGTACGCATGATGAAAAGCGCTTAGTGCGAGCCATAGAGATGTCAACTACGTACTGGTAGAGCCCTGCTGTTCGTCTGTTGGACCGATACTTGAATGGCGATGGCGGAATCAACATGAACAGCTCTTGCGCGCACTCTCCAAAATGTAACCTACAGAATATCGAAAGACAGGCCACTTTTCGCCTATGTTCAAGGCTTTGGAGTTTGGCCTCTACGAGTGAATCATTGCCGATGAGCCTCTTTGCACGTCGTTCCACCGAGTCCAGGGCAGCTAGCTGGTATTTAGCAGAGCCATCCCGAAAGTGACAGAGGTACTCCATACACGATAAAACTTGAGCTCTCTGAAGGCTTAGGAGCTGTTCAGGAGGTATGTGCTTCATATACCAATAAATTTGGAAATGTTGACTATGGGAACACGTGGTGGGCAGCTAGACAGTCATACATTGCAAGGCTTCATCATCATCATGTACAGCCTGCGGCAGTGCGTGACTCGATTCGGTCCTCTGCTCTCCGTATCATACAATTTTTTACAAATAAATATATTTGAGTTTGAGTAAGCTAAGTGTGAGAATGTAGCTGTAGGAAGTCTTACATGGATGTGCTTACCTATACCGCGATAGATATTTAATATTCATTGATGACAGTAATCTACAAATATTTGAAGTAAACAAATATTTGAACTTAATTGAATATTATTTAAATAAATTTACGCTTTCCTAACTTATCATCATCATCAGCCGGGAAACGTCCACTGCTGGACATAGGCCTCCCTCATGGTACGCCACATCGACCGGTCCCGAGCCACCTGCATCCAGCGACTCCCCGCGACTCTAACCAGGTCGTCGGTCCATCTAGTGGGGGGACGGCCTGGTAGACGTTTCCCGGTACGTGGTCGCCACTCGAGAACCTTTACTCCCCACCGGTTATCGGTTCTTCGAGCGATGTGGCCTGCCCATTGCCACTTCAGCTCACTGACTCGTCGAGCTATGTCGGTGACCTTCGTTCGACGTTCGACGAGTCCTAACTTATAGAATGAATTAATACAGCGTTTAAAGAAACAAAACAAAGTCGTTTTAGTTACACCATTTATAACGGAAGAAAGTCTGGACCAAATTTTGTTATCTTTGATTTTTTAAACATTGTCTCCATCATGAATATCAGGACAACTTTTAAAGTTGGGATAACTTCACTAAAAAGTTCATTTTCTCGTACATTCACAACATATTAGAAAGCCAGAGTGATTTAATTTAGTTGAAAGGCCAAGGAAGAACAAATATCCCGATCGCAGAAATTCCACGGGGTAAACCCTAAATTAAACGTGGACGAAGTCGCGGGCAGAAGCTAGTTAATAATAGATTCCGAAATCAACACACAAAATCCTTCAAACGCCTTCACAAATATTTTAGCTTAAGATTTTAATAAAACATTTTGCTGATAAATAAATGTCAGGCGCTTTACCCTAGTTGAGAAGGACACAAGAAACTCAACAAAAAACTAAGCTAGACAGGCCCTGTTCCTACATCATAATTTATCTTACAGTTAGCAGCTAGAACAACGTCACAGTCTAAAAAGTGTGACGAACTGTAACTACATTATCGATTCGTCACACAAAATGACTAGTTATTGTGTAAACTATAAACCGTTACGCAAATCTGAACATCTGTTTTTATGTTTACAATAAAGACTTACTCAGGCTGAACGGGTGTTTCCTTACCCGGGTATAAATCCGGGATCAAATGTTGTCCGGGGCTTGGCTCGCGATAAAAAAATGCCAAATAAAATGTGTGACGACCGTAATGCGTATGTGATGCGCGCGCACATCAACTTGAGGAGAGTTTACACTGGGAGAAAATAAATAAGTATTTCATTAGAAGTACTACTCAACGTCCGAACTCGTCCACGGCTCTCGTGAACTGTCAATTATTGACAGTCTGACACTGACGTTTAGCATACCAACCCATAGACACACGAGGCACTGTGTGTATACTATACCGCTTACACTACCATACTGATTTCTTAATATCTTTACTTCTGTATTCTTGCAAACAAAAATATTTATATTATATTCTGATACCTGTTCTTAATCATGATTTTCTTGGGATGCAAAACGATTCTGATTAGTCCTTAAACGTCAAAGTTGCAAAATAGTATCCACCAATCACACGATTATTGCGCGCGCGCACTGTCATTGTCAAAGGTAGGAATAAATTAAATAGTTATATAATTTACTTGTATTGTTATTACCATATTAAGTTTAGCTAGTCAGTAGATCCCCCGCGGTAACAAGTGTAATGAAACTGTTCAGTAGATAATGCGTGGTAACGTTTTTTACCAAAACAACGCGCCGACGTCATCGCCTTATATCGTTTACTAATGCTTTAGACCCATAAGTATACTTTATGTATTGGAACATTGGAATTAATGGAACGAGCTATGCTCGGAATTTCTCTACGTGATAAGGTCCGAAATGAGGAAATCCGTAGACGAACGAAGGTCACCGACATAGCTCGACGAGTCAGTGAGCTGAAGTGGCAATGGACAGGCCACATCGCTCGAAGAACCGATAACCGGTGGGGAGTAAAGGTTCTCGAGTGACGACCACGTACCGGGAAACGTCTACCAGGCCGTCCCCCCACTAGATGGACCGACGACCTGGTTAGAGTCGCAGGAAGTCGCTGGATGCGGGTGGCTCGGGACCGGTCGATGTGGCGTACCATGAGGGAGGCCTATGTCCAGCGGTGGACGTTTCCCGGCTGATGATGATGATGATAAATGTATGACGCATTAATTTTTTACAAAATTGATGGGCGCTGTACATCACAGAGGCTAGAGATTCTTATTTATATTCATGTAACTTATATGCTTTTATGTAATGTAATTATAATTGTACATATCAAAGTTTATCTTTCGCGGCATTACAATCCGATGTCCTATTTAAAAAGATTATGATAAAAGAAATGTAGTATGACAAAGCGTTGTGTGTTAAAGGTAGAAATTACTAAAGCCTAGTGAGAACGGTTCTTAACAGAGAAATGTAGTGAACGCTCTAGCAGGCTAGTTTGTGGAATGATTTATTATGTTCCTGATGGTACCAAAAACTTTTTGTGATGGAGACCTTTGGAGAGAGATGTGCCTAGGTTTTTGTTAAAAGATTTATACAGACTCGACCACTAGTCTAGACTCTGACAGACACTCCTTATATGAACAAAGGTTTCTTAAATAGCGGTTTCCTTTCGCATCGCTGTTATTTGTGAATATATTTTAACCGCTTCCGTGGCCCAATGGCTATATGCTTTCGACCTGGAGGGCTCGGGTTCGATTCCAAGTGGGGGTACCTATCAGTAGTAGGTTTGGTTGGTGGTAGGGCATTATCTATGTCCGCCTGGATAGCTACCACCATGTTACCTACAGCAGTGCTAACTGCACTCATGTGTGGCACTCAGGCTTCTGGGTGCGCACGCTTACCGTCCAACGGCCTTATCGTCACTTACCATCAGGTGATATGAAGGCCAAGTGCAAACCCATCATACATTTTTAAAACCACTGAGTCACATAGGGCTACTTACGATAAAGCCACACAGGCTTAATTTAAAAATTACAATTTACATTTTGTATATAATTTTATTTTAAAGGTCAAACTATATACACTGTGATAATTTCAAAATAGCTGAGATTATTGCATTAATTGGAATTTACATCCAAATAGTATCCTGTCTAAGCGCACTAATATCGAAATAAATGGGGCGGGAATCCCCGCGACCCGACCAGAGGCACGTTCGGTTCGGTAGGTGGGATGAGGCTAGATTAGATTAGATTACTTGTCATTCAGAGCTACGAATGGCTCAATCAACAGGTGCGACAACTTCAGGGCACAAATAAGAGTTGAGAAAACTCAGTCTGTCAGTCGAATGGGTTGAAGCTATACCTATTTGATTTGATTTCTCGAATTCAGTCAGTTGATGCAAATTTCACTCTGTGCAAGTAAATGCATACCCTAGAGCTATCTACTTAGCTTCGTGCAATAGCAGAAGCTAGCGCTACCAAATCTCACCCTTTTTTCCGAGGGCGAAATCTTTTAAAGATATTCAACTTCTTAGGAGAGAAGGCGGGTTATGTGGAATTTCCATCCACTAAAACCACCTCGGTGGTCATCCTCTGCTCAAGTCGAGGAGCTCCAGGATACAGCAGGTCAGGGCCACGCCGTTCTACCGCTGCCATGTGGTCGCCAGTTCAAACCGCTAGGATAGTACGCTGCAGCCATTTAAAATGGTCTCAGTCGCTTCCTACGACACTTGTGGGCAGGCTGCTTGCGTGAACCCAGTCCACAGCCAAACGGCACAATTACTACGATATTATAGTTGTATTTGGAATAGCAATCACTGTATGACCCGACAGGATCTCGCGTGACGCTCGTAATCAAGGTTTCATTACCTACTCGTGATATATCTAAGACGATTTCTCTGTTGACCTCAGTTCGATATGTTAAAATGTGTAATTAAAATAATAGTTATAACATACCTGCAATATATGCGTACGGGAAACGTGTACCAGGGCGTCCCCAAAATAGATGGACCGACCACCTAGTAAAGGTCACAGGCAGTCGCTGGATGCAGGTGGCTCGGGACCGGTCAATGTGGCATACCATGGAGGAGGCCTATGTCCAGCAGTGACCGTTTCCAGTATGATGATGAAGAATATATGGGTAGGAACCTCCTTCACAAAGCTTCACACAGTCGAAAAAGAAGTCAAGTCAACGCCGAAAATAGAGTTAAATATAACCAGCATAGACAACTTCAGAGCACTATCTGAAAAAAGTAGACTATGCATGTACCCGTGCCGTAGTCTATCTAGGAGCATATAATCTGTAGGCTATGTGGGAACAACGAGCCAAATTTCATCAAGACTGGTTAAGAGGGTATGCTGGTGTCAAAGCGCCTATACAAACGTAGTCCAGTCATATTTTGAGTATTAAGCTATGAAAATCTATGAAATTTTCAAGACACAACCTAGAAACAAATATCTGTGTAGGTGGTGAGTCAGATTTTCGTTTAAATAGTTACAGGGCGTCAAAGAATTGTATTTTACGGTAATAAAAAGCCCCAAATTTGAACCTGATTTACAAGAGTATGAATCGATTTAGAACAATTTGGAATAACTACCGACATCTGAAATTTCATTAGTATACTGTATTAAAAAATGGTTACATAATATACTGTATCACCGTACGCGATCGGGTAGGATAGGTCTCAGATAGGGACAGCTACAAAACAATCCAAATTTGAACGCGGCCACGTGGTCTTACCAACATAGCCTCTTAAGTCGTTTAATCGCTAAAGGACAACAATGCGACAGAAATACAAATTCACACTTGCGTTTCAAATTTTAGATTACTACTTGGGAGTCTTCAAATTAACACGAAACAGGCACCGTTTAGATCAATGCGTTGGTACCGCACACCGGCGCCAGCGGATAGTTGACTATCGCCGAATGGAGTGTATCTTCAGTAAGAACAATAAAAGACTTCAAGTACTTATTCCATCACAACAAAAGTGAGGATAATGCCGACAGTTGTATCCTCCCTTTACTATTTTATTGAGCGCACGAGAATTTCTTTCCTGGATTGTCAGTTCTATATAGTCCCTATGTTTTTCGGCAAGAGGTTTCAATATGAATGCTAGCCAGACAGCATATAAAGGTACATATAAAAATTCCCAAGGTACGCTTCTGAACTCGGTCTACTGAAGCTTGAGTTGCACCTCATCCATTCACGTCCGTATGGTACTAAGGATTGTTTTTCTTGTTGGTCGGTGTAGTGCATGCGCCATAGCATTACATTGTCTCGTGTGTCTATGGGTTGGTTGGCTAAACGTGTCATAGTGTCACGAGAGCCGTGAGTGAACGTTGAACTGTTAGAAAACGTCACAGGGACCAACTCCTACACACGACTGCTTGTATATGCTCTCCTCTAGAAGATTCGTCAGCACCAGGGATGATGAACTTCTCTCCGCTCATCTCGACTGCTTTACTGACAAAAGCGTGTGTTTAGTGTTTTTTGGTTCCGTAACCGGTAAACGGTGATTAATCATCATCATCAGCCGGGAAACGTCCATTGCTGGACACAGGCCTCCCTCATGGTACGCCACATCGACCGGTCCCGAGCCACCTGCATCCAGCGACTCCCTGCGGCTCTAACCAGGTCGTCGGTCCATCTAGTAGGGGGACGGCCTGGTAGACGTTTCCCGGTACGTGGTCGCCACTCAAGAACCTTTACTCCCCATCGGTTATCGGTTCTTCGAGCGATGTGGCCTGCCCATTGCCACTTCAGCTCACTGACTCGTCGAGCTATTGGTGATTAATATGTGTATATAATTATATAGTATGTATGTTTTTGGTACGGGTATCAAATTACAGCCTTCTAGAAGTTAGAGTCTCAAAGCTAAGATTTCCTTGTTTGACTACGGAACTCTAAAAAGCGTAATCTATGAATGACAGGACTAATATTTATTGATTCAAAACACTTCTCACATAAATATATTTTGTAAGGAAATAGTGATAACCACTGACTTCCATATTGAAACACCAGGTGGTATACACTGCACTCGTCGCTTCGCTTACATAAGTGTGCGACTGTACTTGACTTCCAAGTTAGTTGTTAGTTGATGAACCGGTACAGTCGAGAACAAAAACTTTTGCAATATTTATTCGCGAATTCTACTTGACTTGGTTAGATAGTATCTAAGATAGACAAATTAAGACGACTCACTTTTTTTTCTCGTTGGCTCGCGAGAGAGCAATAGCGATACTTACTTCCTTGGCGGCAGAAAGAGATATGCATAGCATCACATGTCTCAAGAACATCAACGTAAGCGACAAATCATTGATTGTTTGAAAACTAGAAAATCAATTAAAAAATCCTTTGTTTTAAACTTAGGAATCATAATTTCCTTCATAATTGTATAAAAATACTCTGATAATCTTAAGTAGTTTCCTAAAACCAACAATTTAAGTGCTTTAGAAGAGCAGATTGTGAAAGATAAATCTATCGAGAAAATGTTCACAGATCGTGTTTCTGGTTGTGCTATTCCTTGCAGATGTCCTCGAGATATCATTGATGTAATATCAAGTCTCTATCCGCTACCGTTAGTGAGAAAAACAGATTTTCACGACCCCTCAAATCAGTGTCTTCTCTTAAGAGTATTTTGGTACGTAATTTGACCAATTAGGAGTTTGACGAATCTCTGATTTGACCAATCAAGAGTTTGACGTCTATACGATCACTTAAGAACAAATAGAGAATTGGATGCGCATTGTCGATTGTATTTTGACGAGTGGCAATAAAACCTTAATATATTGTTGGGTATTGTCTATCAGTTTGTTGTTGACAGTATCTTATTCTTATACATAACAGAATAGTTGTAAGAATTCTGCACCGAACTGTCCGCACTGAGCGCTGAAGGCCGCCTAGAACTATGCAGCACAATCACGACCCTCTATTAATTACTAGAACGATCTAAGTGATCTCTCCTCACGTCTTAACACAGCCTTTAACACAACCATACTGAGTCCACATTCGAACGGAATTAGTTTGTTTACGAATACAGGTTACCGGAGATTCTTCAATATTGAAAATCGTTATCTCAGTTATTATAATGGTTATGCAATTGATTGTGGATCTCGCGTGATGATGTGTGATGCGATCATTTGTATTGAGGTCCTTCGTGATTGAATTTATGTAAGTATGTGCTTTAATTTGGGTAGTTAGCGGTAATTTTAACTGCCTAGTTTAATGGATCGGTTTGGACTCACTAACTGGAGGTCGCAAAACTTAACAGAGCGGGTTGGGTGATATGGTCTTATATGCCTGGGGATCGATCATTTTGTTTTCCTTTTGTGTTCTGGTTATGACAGATCAGCCCGTGTCTTAACTAGAGGCTTTTGAATAAGCTCGTTTCCGTCTTAAGGTCTTTTCGTCAATTAGTTATCATCAACAGCTCTATATATGTCCCCACTGCAGGGGCTCAAGCCTGCTCTCCTACAGCGTATGGGCTATAGTTCACCACGCGGGTCCAATGCGGATTGATAGACTTCACACACACGTTTTAATTTCTTCTCAGGATGTTTTCCTTCACCGAAAAGCCAATGGTAATGATTTATATCATTCGTACATAAATTCCAAATAACAATTTGGAACTCATTGGCCAGGATCGAATCCAGTCCTCGATTGTTTAAGGACTGACGCTCTACACAACTGAACTACCTCGGCTTATCTTAGTATCATGAGATAAATGTCATGTAAATTGTGAATAGAAAAAAAGATACTTATGTATAATAAAGGACCTTTAAATTATAATTTTCAGTAACTATTATTCGGCACGGAACTCTCGGTCTGCGAGTCCGACTCGCACTTGGCCCTTTATTGTCCGTCCGTCTGTCTGTCGTTATCAAATTGAAATAAATATCGAATTAGCAAGTCTGCAGTACCTTGGCGCTGTGAAAAAATGAATCTTCTAGGTCAACGCAATAAAAAGATACAGCTGTTTAAGCCGCATTTTTGTCGTAAAAGGAATCAAAACCTATGGGTACTTCCCGTTGATCTAGAATCATGAAATTTGTCAAGAAGCAAGATCTTACAGCACAAGTATAGGCACAAATCAGAAAAGTGAGATTTTTAAATTATATCTCTTTAAAAGCTTAAGATTACAAAGTATTCAAGCGCCTGTCGTTTTTTGTATTGCAATGTGTTAATTCAAAACAATTGCTCGCATTTCTCACCAGGCACAAAGCATTCTTATAAAATATGATTTTCAGCATGTTAATTCTCTCTCAAGGAACTCTCAGTGCACGAGGTCGACTTGCATTTGACCGGTTTTTTTCAACCATGTCTGTCTAGTTTTATCTGTCATCCAGATATCACGCTCGACAAACTTACAAACATCTCCGCAAACGCATCTTCCTTGAGAGTTTATTCATGAGATACGTTTACCAACCGCAGCGGGCCTCTGCGCAGATCGTGTCTAAAGAACAAAGGCGATGACGTCATCCCAGTAGATATTTTTTGTTCAAAGCTGGCAGTACCTGGCACTAGCATCCACGCCACGTTACGTCAGCTGTGATGACTGCACCAGTTGTATGATGATGATGATTCATTGTAGAGGTATAACATTGTTTAAATTAGTTGGTTATATACACCCTCAGAAACAAAGAAAGAATTCAACACCCCAGAACTAAATTAAATAAAGTATTGAAACAAGGTCACCACATAAAAATAGATAGATAACATATTTATTCGGTGACTCAATTTATTTACAAAAAGAAAACTTAAACCTAATACTTATATAAAATAACTAAAATAAAGTTAAACATTTAAAAAACAACTAAAATTAAGTTCGTATATATAAATAAGTCGACCGAAAAGGCGCTGACTCAGCATGTGCTGCAGGAGTCCTGCAGCGCTGATATTCTGTCAGAACCTTTCATCCAACCATCACCAGGTGACAGTAAATTATGTGTAAAAAAAAGTGTGTAGTGTATAAAATAATAATGTATAATAAACTCCCACTTGACATTTGCCGATTGCCTTTTAGCGAATTAAAGAAAAAACTAAAATCATTTTTGAAAATCAGTCCCTTCTGTTCTATTAACGTAATTCTAGTTAGACATTTAGGTTAATATAATTAGAATAATTAAGTATAGTTTAATATGCATTATGTAATATTTTGACGTGCCGAGTGTAATGTGCATATTACTAGGTAAATAATGTGAATCTTGAATCTATTGGTTTCCCCTTCTGTTTTAGTTCCGGAGCAAGCACGCGCTTGCAAACACTTGTAGCTACCGCAGCCGAACCAACAGCGCTATTAGTACTTCTGTTTGGTGGCAGACGCAGGTATCATGGCTGTAGATAGCCTTTTGGTCATGTGGACATATAAAATGCCCTATCACCAATCTGACCATGTACTGATAGGGATACCTGGGAACGAACCCTGTTGATGTATATGTGGATATATTATATATGTATTTCTATATGTATATATATTTTATCTATGTATTATATTTATATAAGTATATGTTGTTTTTAATTATTTCATTCTTAAATCTGTTTGCTTGTATATCTTTTATTATTATGATATTGTATATGTCTCCGCACACCGCCCCTTTATCTCTCTCCTCGCCTTGGTTGACTGGAAGAGATCCCTACATAGGGATAAGTCCGCCAATTCTGCTTTTATTATTGTTTTAAAACTTTAAATATTTAAATTAAGATGAATAAAGAGTATTCAAACAAACAAACGAACCCGGGACCTTGAGACTGTTAGTTCAGTTGTGTAGCCAATTGTTGTAGTGATGTTATTAGAGTGTATATACGTATTTCTACGTTTTAGGGTTCCGAAGGATAAAACAGAACCCTTATAATCTCACTACCTCATTGGGAATCGAACACGGGACCTCTGCATTGTGAATCCAACATTTAGCCATTAGGCCACCGATTCGGTTATACCCCCAACCTTCACATTCACCCCTTAAATGAATGAGATGACTTGTGAATTATTTAATGACAAAATTATTAACATTGTACTAATTGATATGTCATGTAAACTATTTTTTTAATAATTGAATTCGTTATTAGATATGTTTATAATATTTGCACACCTGTGGACAGGTTAAGTACATCGGCCCAATTTAAATTACTATCTAAACACCGTGTAGAAAAACTATGTACTTGGCAAATACTTTATTTATTTATTTCTTAACCGATTTGAGCAGACGTCGAGGGCTGAAACGAGTTTATAAGTTATTTTTGAACGCATTTATTACGTATATTATATGCCCTTCAACATTGAATAAAATGTGATATTTTGGAATGTACCTCGTTAATTGTGATTCAATGAATGAGCGAGCGTGTGTAGTGTCCTTCGTATTAAATATAAAATCTACCTCTAAGCTAAGTGACTTCCTGAATACATTAATTATCATTTAATTTTATTAATTGAATCGCCTTCGTGATCCGTGGCTGGGCTGTTGGAATAGTAAGTCAAAGGTCGAAGGTTCGATTCCCAACGGTCCTATCTAAGTGATAGAAGGTTTGTAGGGTAGTTAATTAACTAAAAAATTGTCGCCTAGCATTTAGTAAATCTTTTCCAGGTCAAGGTATTAGTTTTTTTTAAATAATAAATGGTGCGTGACCCATAAATTATACTACGGGAAAATTTATTCGATTGTTATTAAAAGTAGCATGTATAAATTTCCGAGCCTTCAACTATCCCTGTACAGAAATCAAGTCATTTTGATTCTTTGTTACGGCGTGGAAGACAGGCAAACTCACAATCGCATTTATAATATTAGTATGGGTTACAGAAGACTTTCAAAGTATTTAAGAATATAAAATAAAATTTTTTAAAGTCAATAAAGTATGCATTAATTATATATCTCTATGTCTTTTTGTTGTATTTCCACGACTGAATGTCTGAACAAATCTCGATGAAATTTGGCACGCTTGTCGAGGTACACAGGCTATATATTTTCTAGATAAAGTGCTTCCAATGTATAACCCTGAAGTGGAAATAGAGTCACGAGATAAAGCTATTTGTTTTATATAAAAATTCGCAACATATCGTTTAGATTAGAGTGAAGCAATTAGACTTCTTCAAGGAGGAAAAAGGGAGTTAGATTTTCCTTCTCTGCGAACAATGTAATCTTTGTTAAGTACAACTGCCACTGGGAAGCCCAGTTATATGTTTTGCACTTTGTTTCCCATCATCATGTACAGCCGGCGGAGGTCCACAGCTGGACATAACTCTCCCAAGTGACGTCACTAAACTCGGTCCTCTTCCTGATACTAAAACCATTCTTACTGATTGTTTATACTCAGATCGTCTTGTAGAGTTCTTTCAACCATTTGATTTATACATTAAATTCGATCGAATAACATTCACATGATGCTAGAATAAAGGAGAAATAAATGTGCACCCATTGATTGCATTATTGTAGAATAGGGATGATGACAAAAAAAAATTTATTCCCTCATTCGAGAGACCGAGTGAAGAGATAAATGGCCTTGTCAAAGATTTTTCGATAAAGTCGAAAAGTGATTTTAGTCACGTAGTGCAAAAACGCTCCATACAAATCGGTACTCAGGCGTGACGTCACGGTTGAGTATTGAAGTGTAGATAATGTATAAAACTTTTAACAATATTTGAGTTATCTCGTTAAATAATGTTTTTATGTGACCACTCCCTTACTAAAAAATATTCACAATGTAATTACAAAGCAAAACGTAAAATCAAAAATTTTATATGAGCAAGTTGGTTTTTTGGAATTTTTGCGGGCTTTATAAGTGTAAAAGTCCAGAAAAACAATTAAATAATATTGAATATTTTAAATATTATAGGAGATTTATAATGACCTTTATGGTTTAAAATACAATTTAGCCCCAATCTGATTTGGTGTCATCTAGCCTAATATACCAATTAGTTCCAATTTATGCACGAATTATAACGATAAAAATCATTACCATTGTATTTTCGGTGAAGGAAAACATCGTGAGGAAACCTGCACACGCCTGACAAGAAATTCAAAGGTGTGAGTGAAGTCTACAATCCGCACTGATGGATCAGATCGAGAGTAGGCCTGAGCTCCTGCAGTGGGGACGTATATAGGCTGTTGATGATGATGAGACAATTATCACATAGACAATTGTTTTGTAGCAGGTAAATTAACAATGAATTCTTCAAACATCATTGTCTAAGTGATAGCCCAAAACTAATCTAAATAAATGTGTCAGCTTCAAGTATATCCTTGTTTAAATAATATCTATGCCAAGTCACCGACCCACAATGCCTGTAACATATACATAGCGATCGATGTAAAAAATAACATAAAAAATTGAATTAATGATTCAATAGTTGTATGTAACTTCGCTCCTTTGAATAGACGTTTCGTCTGTTGAATGTGTTGCGGTGGAATATATAACTTGCGGCACTTTGGGGAATGACTAATCTATTTAAACTTTTGTGAGACATTTAAAAGACAACCTAATGAGGCGCTGGATCTGCTACCTTGCATACCGAAACAAATCAGTGCTATTAATACTGCTGTTTGGCAGCAGACTTAGGTAACACGGCAGTAGCTTCCCCGCTGGGAATCGAACCCTGGACCTCCGGATTGCTATTCTAAGCAATGGATGCTTCAATAAGTCAGGGCAGCCTTCTTTATTAGCACTTTAGTTATTTATTACCTATAATAAATGTTTCTCCCACCATGTTATATCTAAGTCTGCCACCAAAAAGCTGTGCTAATAAAATTCTTATATTTTAACACATTTGATACATAAAAGGCAAAGCTATTGCTACTCGGGTTGCATCTCTACTGGTGGGGATATACGGTAAAAACGTAGCATGGAAGTGCTCTCATCCAGAAGCCTTATTCCTATGGTTGTGCTGTAAAACCTTGCTGCTTACCAAATTTAAGGACTCTAGGTCAACGGGAAGTACCCTATAGGTTTGGTTCCCTTGCATTTATGGAATGGTATGGAAATGATTTGAAATACAGCTACATCTTTTCATTGCGTAGACCTATAAGTTTGATTTTATCACAGATTTATGGGAGAACAGATTTGAGTATTCGATATTAATTTTAACTGGATATCTCAACGCGTTCCTGAGAAAAAGAGCTTGACAGACGGACAACAAAGTGATCCTATAAGGATACCCTTTTCTTTTGAGGTACGGAACGAACCCTAAATATATACTCGTAGCTAAAGTAGTAAACCAAATTCATAACAGAAACAGGCAAATATTCAGAATATATGAAAAATAAAATCCATTAAGAACGATTTTTTTGCTTCAACTTATCGTAAACACTAAAAAACACGTAAAACCTGTGATCTCGTAACAATCCATAGAATTTAGGTTTAGGTAATCTCGAAAGTGGCCGTAAGGCATAATGCCCTCTATCGCCATTTGACCGTAACATTACGAATGTTACAGTAAAAAAAACCGGGCGTCCTCGCTCACTACGAAGTAACTGAGGTTTTTGTTTATACCAATATTTATGACTCGCCGCCCCGTGGCACCTGAGGAAATTATAGTTTTTTTACGAGATTCATGGGGTACTTACAAACTCAGAATTCGGTCTTGTTTTTTTTGCAGGGGGGAATTCTTCAAAAGACATTCGGCGTTTTGGTGAAAACCGCTGAATTATGCAGGATTCCACCAGCTAGAACCCCTGCGATGTCCCTCTGTTGCCATATTTGCTGAGTCCCGGGAACTTGCGCGTCGATTGCGATTGCTCCTATACTAATAAAACTCAGCAAGTGTGAGTTATAATCGCACACAGAGTTCTGTAGTTTGAAAGGGAAAGTATATATGTATTTATCGAGCAAGCACGTTTCTGCGACTATGAAATATAAGCTATGTTTAGCAGTAAAAATTTTTTTGGATTACCCCAAAAATCAGATTCGATTACATTTACAGGTCTAACGGATTACTAACAATGAGTCTGGTCCTGAGGTATGGGAGCGGTAGAGAGGAGGTATTGACGTTCTGTACCGCTCCCATGCCTCAGGAACAGACTCTGTTCATATACATAGTTTTTTCTGTCCGGTCCCGATTTACTCGAACACTCGTACTCCTCATCGGTTATCTGTTCTTCCCGGCCTGCGCATTGCCACTTTAGCGCACTGACTCCTCGAGCTACGACGGTGACCTTAGTTCGTCTACGGAATTTCTAGTTAGTTTTGAAATTATTTATTTCCATAAAGCCTATTTGCAATTCTTTAGGAGGTCCGTAGTTAAATAGCGAACCGTTGTTATTTCGTGACGAGCGTGTCGCCCACATATTACGTAACTCTAATCAATGTTCTCATTCAGGTTATTGTTAATTTAATACGATCATCTGTTTTCCAAGGTGTCGTCACAGCCAGAGCTGTTTATTCAATAAATAAACAACGACGGTTGCGGAGGATCGCGAGCGAGCGATGGGCCGGTGATAATTTAATGCGTCTCAATGACAGGGTGAGGCCGCCATTGTTTGACTATTTGCATGACACTGATACATACTAAACAATTGTCTAGGTTATTATGTTTAAATGACAATTAATAGGCGGAAAAGGATGTAGCATTGCACTAACTGAGAATGACATTAAAAACCTAAACAAATACATGTTCAAGTGTTTAGGTCTTAGGCAGTAATTCGCTAAGAACAACCTCACAGTTGTGATTGCGAAGCCGAGTGCTCATAATAATCGATGACTATAATAGCTAGCTTAATGAGTACGAGAATCATACGATGTTTTTCAATACAGTTGCGATTATCATAAAATAAAACAAGAATGATGAACATACTTCAAATGTAATAATGGTAGTAACACAAAAACAAAGACTTAAATCATTACAGGCTAAATTTATAGTGATCGGGTATAATTATTTAGTTGTTTTTTTTTTACAAAAGTCATTCATCTCACGTTCACTATGAAAACTTTTTGATGAAACATTACAATCGAAGTTTCGATGTCTTATGGACCGTATGAATAGCAAACGAATTTCAAAATACATTTCAACATTAATACACCCATTTACATCCGTCACAGTCATAAAAGGAACATGGCAAAATATGTTGGCAGGCCGCGTAAATATTTACTGTACATAATTTAACCGTTTCTGTGGTTAAGCAGGAGCGCAGAGGGCGGGCGTCTGTCAGTTCAGCAGGTTTATGTTCCCAGAATGAACTCGGATCTGACTCAGTTGCTGTTTACACGCGTCTGATGCTGAAAAAACAAAATACAAAAATACAAATACAAAATACAAAAATATTTATTGGATAAAACAATTGTGTAACAATAGTATAGCCATACAGTCTGTCATAGGGGAAGCCCTGTGCGACAGGTGTAGGCTCTCTCTAAGGATGACATTTTGCTTTGTTATGTACAATATTTTTATCATTTTTAAAAACATGCTTTACTAAGTAGGGTGAGTGTGAGTGTGTGTGTGTGTGTGTGTGAGTGTGTGTTTAGGGGGCTGCCACCAAGTGACAGCTTTCACTTAACAATCATGAGAGGTGAGAATTGAGTGTGAACAGGAGCGTATAAACCAATATTACCTCTATGATTGTGACCATTCTTCAAGAAGCAGGTTTTACTTTAATTATTTTAACGTAGTTAGTAAGTCTTCAGAGTCATTATACTCAAGAGTTTTAAGCCATTTTTTTAGTATCAGTTTGCTTGTGCTTGAGGGGAGAGGGTGTAACATAAGAATTTTGTTAATTTTATTATAGAGAAATATATATTATAGAGATAGAAAAAACAGATATCTAAAGAATTAGTCGACTAGGTACTTTATTATGAAGTAACTTAAATCACAGCTAATGAAAAACGTGCTTCAATGGCGAGGATTTGGTTTTTGACGGTAGGCGAATTGGGTACTTGTCAATTTTTTTGTCTTATTCGACAGACCATGTCAAAAGATTAGTACTTTTTTTATTGCAACCCGCCAAAAAGTGATTCTAGAAATCGAGCGTGTTTTGTGACGTCACATTTAGTATTGGAGAGTTAAATGTATGCAGCTTGTTGGATATTTTATGTTTTATATACTCCTGCAAGATGGCGACGAAGAAAACGTTCAAAATGCAATGAAGAATCTGAATATTTAAGCATCTAAGCATTTTCAACCGACTTCAAACAGGAGGAGGAGGAGGTCAACTCGACTGTATGTTTTTTTTGGTATGTATGTTATGCGATAACTCCGCTAGTTGTGAATCCATTTTGATGATTCGTTTTTTGTTTGATAGAGCATACTTCAGAGGTGGTCCCATATAACTTTAACTATAAACTCTACGGGCGAACATTTTTAAGGCGTTGAAGTCGGTTTTTAATTCTTTTTACACGCGTTTATAATGATATTTGATGAACCCTATTTTTCGCAATTTTGAGACTTTAAATTCTTACTTACTCGTACTTAGAGTCGCAGGGAGTCACTGCATGCAGGTCTAGGGACGCCTATGTCCAGCAGTGTACGTTTCCCGGCTGATGATGTTGAAATTGTTACAAAATCCAAATAAAAATTATTACGTATTTTTATATGGGGGGCTTTCTTTTAATGTCCGTTACGGTATCAAATACAATTCAACCCCAAAATAAAACATGTTATTCGTACATAGCGAACACTGTTATCATATTGGCATTCCTTACCATTCGTGCTATTTGAAAATAATATTACACCTCAAGTTTCATCGCATAGTTTTCATATCTAAAAGCCTTGCTTCAAAAACGATGGAGTTGCCGCCAAGGCAGCGTGTTTTTCCTTTACAATATTCTAGAACATCTGCTGTAGGGATATTGTAAGTCATCCCGTAAGTCTTCTTATCAATAACATCTCAATGCGATCACCAATAAGCATGCAAAGCGCGGTGATCAAGACAAAGTTCCTCATTTTTCACCTCCTTAACTTATTTATGAGTGTGTTTTGTGCTAAAATAAAGTTTATTCAAGAATATCCCGGATCCAAATCTGTGCCTTGAAAAATAGAGCATTTTTTGAGCAGCTTAGAGAACATTTATTAAGAGGCTATGCTGTTGTCAAAGCGCCCATACAAACGTAGTCCAGTCATATTTTGAGTATTAAGCTATGAAAATCTATGAAATTTTCAAGACACAATCTAGAAACAAATATCTGTGTCGGTGGTGAGTCAGATTTTCGTTTAAATATATACTTCCAGAGTTACACGGCGTCAAAGTATTGTATTTTTCGGTAGTAAAAAGCCCCAACTTTGAACCTGATTTACAAGAGTATGAATCAATTTAGAACAATTTGGAAAAACCACCGACATCTGAAATTTCATTAGTATACTGTATTAAAAAAATAGTTACATAATATACTGTATCCTTCAAATGATCCCTGGACTACGAAACATCCAAATAACGGGTGGATAACATCGCATAATGTATGCTGTCTCACCGTACGCGCTCGGGTAGGATAGGGCTCGGAGAGGGACAGCTACAAAACAATTTGACCTTGAAACCGACCACGTGGTCTTACCAACATAGCCTCTTAAGTCCTTAAAAATCAGTCAAGCTCGTTACTAAAACGTACGATGGTATCCAACACGTTTACCACTCGCAACAGCTCTTTCAATTTCATTATTTATTCGTTTAAAACATAATAAGCAAAATACTCAGTAATGCTTGGCGCAATCACAAGCTGAGTTTGAAAAGAGCTATCTATTCCAATTTTAAATCAAAGGTGAACTATCAACAATCCAATCGCCACTTGGCATTTGGTGATACTCGTATGAGATTGTGGTCAAGGGTTCACACAAAACGAACATCGTCCGAGTCGAACACTGATCGAGCAGGGAAGAGTTCACCGGGGCGCGTCGCGGTCGCTTCGACAACGAACACGTTTCGCTCCATTTCTTTCACGACGCGGAACCAACGATCCAGCTATTTTCTAACGAACTTCCGTTTTGTTTCGGCTTTACTATTGTTTATAAAAATGTTAATTGAACACGCTACGTACGTTGTATTTTATAGTTGATTATGTTGAATCATAGCCATTAAACTGTTATTTACAGCTAGTTAACAAAAGTTATGATGATTTTTTACGCATGATAGGCTAGCACTTTCCCTGCATCTCACTGTTGTGTCTCACAGGTATATGGTAGGTGACGATAAATAAGGATTTATTAATATATCCAGTGTCTCATTTACTTACTGCTTCTGGATGAGCACTGTTTCGTCCAACAGCCTTATGGTCATAAAACACACATAAATAGCTAATGTTGTAAAAGTGGAAGTAGCTCTGCTTTTTTTGATTTTGGACACTTTTTTGATGGAATAGGAATTCACGTGTATATCAATCAAATCAATCAATCAAAACTCTACTTTTTAGAATTAAAAATTCCATCATGTGTTAGTAAATTTCTAGCCTTAGTCAGTAAATTTTAAATAAAAATTATCAAAGCATAAAAATGACAAATACATTAGGGTTGTATAAGGTATAAAATATAAATAAGTAATTAGGTGACTTTTTACCCTGAGAAATGGGTTTAAAAGTTCTACGATGAAATAAAATGAAAAATAAAATTAAAAGGTAAATAACAACTGTATTTACTTAAAATATGGATTTACAGTTTTAAATTTTAATTATGAGTGTGGTTTGCACTTGGCCTTTAACTCACCAGGTAGTGTGGTAGTGTGGTAGTAGGTGGTTTTTATTTTCTGCCGCATCGCATTCTTTTTTGGCAATGGAAAATAGCCAGGTTTTTTTACTGCTTCTTCATACTTTTTTGGATTTTTCAAGTACACTAACGTACCAGTAACTTCGGAGAGGCGTCGTTCTGCGATTCTGTTGCGTAGTGCTTCAGCTAGCTCGGCGCTTAGGGAAGTGCCCTGGTTATTTAGCTTGTCTAAGACAAATTTCAGGGTTGTGTCGGCAGTTATCAATGTGGACTCTCTTCTGCAAAGAGCTTCTACAGCCAGTTTCAACGGTTGTAGACTGACAATCAACTCATTGATTATTGACCATTCATCGCCGGAAAATTTTATTTCAGAACCGACGTCTATCAATGCTTTATCGATGCAAACTTTTAGGTTGTAGAAACGTTCCAGCATACTGAGCAAACTGTTCCATCTCGTGCGGCAATCAAGAATCAGACTTAGTTCTTTACCTTTATCTTCCTTAACATATTTTTGCAAAAATAAATCATCTTTGGTGGGTGATTTTTTGAAAATTTTTACAACTTTGCGTACTTTCATGAGCAGTGCGCTGTATCGTGGAATTAATTCACCAGAGTCCACTAATGTTCGTTCTACTGTAACTGCCAAGCCATCGTTCATCTCTGTCTCTAAGTCTTCATCGTCTTCGCATTCATCACTTTCATCTGTTGCGGCTTGTTCTACTTCCTTATGAGGTTTCTTCTTGTATAGCACGTCCACCACAGCCAACTGGATACCATGAGCGTAGCATAATTGTTGATAACAAGGCAAAAGTTTTCCAACTTTTACCATTACGGAGGCGCCATCGGTAGTGATACCAATGATATCGGTTTCCATCACTAAGCCGAAAATATTCAGCCTTTCCGACACTAATTCAATGCAGTGTTCGGCAGTGCAGGAGCCATGAATTCTTATCAACCCTAAATTGAAATGTTTATCATCATGGTGCAAGTTGAGATTTATGTATCTATGATTTTTTTGGGAGGTCCACTCGTCAAAACTCAATGAGAATCTTTGTCCTTTTTGCTTTAAATTAGTGAATTCTTTAATGAAATCAGCTTGAATATTCTCTGCATATCTGTAAATGATCGCTCTGATGGTATTTGGAGAAGTTGGCAATTGAAATCCTGATTTTGCGAATAATAATCTCAAGTCGGATGATGTACAAAATGTACTTAGACTAAAGCCATCTTTACACACCATCCTAGTGACCAAACTCTCCATAGAATTTTCCTTTTCAAAGTAGAAATCAATAGTCTTCTTGGTCTTCTTGCTCGGAACTACTTCTTGATAATCTTCATTTTTTGAAGTAGTTGCTATAGCATCAGTAGAAGCTTGTGAATCTGCATTATCCAAATCTTTGTTGGGTGAACTAGCTTTGTTGCCACTGACATTACTTATGACACTGATACAGTGTACTTTTTGTAAATGCCCTTTTAACCCTGTAGTGGAGCGGTTGCTAATAAGCAATGTTTTTAGGCATAGCGAGCACTTGGCACTTCGACTATCCAACTTTACGAAAAAGTCCCACAAACTTTTTTTACCGTCGCTAGAATTCTTGGTCGACATTTTAAACTGTCCGAAAAACAGCGTTAAATCTGTAATGAAGAAAAGATCGGTGAAGTATAAGATAAGTATAAGTATGCCTAAAGATAAATAAATACAACTATCGCGATGCAATAACTTAACAAAACCAATAAGGTAATATTTTATTTAAACTGCCGCGATTACTATTACACATTTTGTAGGTATTTCGGGTTTCATGTTGCGTTCAAACTTCCTTTTGTTTATTTCCGATATTTTGGCGCTATTGCAAGCACCGCACCGTGGTTACGGGAGGACTAATAGTTTGAACGCGTTTTTGAACTGGAAAAACCTATAAAAACCTATCTTTATACACATGGCACAGCTTTTTTCCAATCAAAATTGCGCATTTTAGCAAACTTGTTTAATAGCAACAATACTCACACACATACACACACACACACAAAGTTCTAAATAACTAAATAGTCTACTGTAGGATATGTACCTACTTCCTGCAATTAAAGGTAGGTAATAAAATAAGATCGGTTTAAATAAGAAAACAAAAACAAAAAGATTTCGCGATGTGTTGACGAACCTCACCAAACGTGTCTTCCTTTTCCTTCTTCGAGAAAGTAAGAGACATGAATCAAATCAACATTAATACTAAAATTAAAAATAAACATTTTACTTTACTTACCATTCAGTCCAAACAACAACCAACACGCACTTCATATGCACTTTAGTGACACAAAGACACTTTCTATCGAGACGAGAGCAGTTATTCAACTCATCAACTGTCTTTGATTTATAAAATAAACAAACATAAGCGGTACAGTTGGTAAGGGGGAAAGGGGGCGGGCGGCGTTGCCTTTTATGCGGCACGTGCTATGGTGACAGAACGGCAACGTTGCCGCGCCGATTCGAAAATGGCGGCAACTCAAAACTAAACAATAGAAATTGATACGTTTGCGGATCCGCATCGCTGGATCAAGATGTATGCTGGATCCAGCATGTTTAAAAAGGCGCTGGATCCAGCTGGATTGCTGTATGCTGGATCCAGCAATTGCAATCCCTAGTGGTGATAAAGCCATTGGATAAAAAGCCTCACGCTAATGGCTGGCTCTGTTACCATTCATTATTTATGTATATATGTTTTGTAGAAATAACAGAGAACAGAATATTTTAAATTAAAAAAAATTTAAAATCATTTTATTATCAGATGTCAAAGATCCATATAATTGTTAGTACAGCTTATAATTATGTTAGTAAGTATATGTCACAACTGAGTTAGTCATACTATTTATATGTCGCATAATGGTACAGTCAAATTTACAGGCTATGGTGTTCAGGATGCGATTGGAGCTGGCGCGCACTCGACTGGATAAAGATGCGTACTTTTTTCTGAGGACAGCATGAAAGCTGTCTGTGCGCGCCTCCGCGAACATAGTTGACGCACTGCAGTAGCGCGGCAGCCTCAATAGCATCCTGAACGCGTTATTGTATTGGACGCGCAGAGCGCTAAGCGATTTTTGGGTATAGCTGACCCACAAGCTGCTTGAATGGAACGAAGTACAGTACGCCTTAAACAAAGTAACTTTAACTGCGTAATTTTAGACTTAAAATAATAATAAATATACAATAATAAATCAATCTGCCGCCATAAACATTCTCGTTAAGGTTTACATAAATTATAATTATGAAAGATAAAGAGAAAGGTTTTCATGCCAAAGCACAACAGTTATTAACACTTCTGTTTAGCGGCAGACTTTGGTAACATGGTAGAAGCAGCCAGGTGGACATAAAAAATGCTATACCATCAACCAAACCTTACCCCACTGGGAATAATTTTTGGGACGTCCGGATTGTGAGTACGATCGTGTAGCCATAGACCTCGGAGACGGTCAAAGGTGCCACGTGATGGTATATGAAATCAATTTTCAAGGCTCACTCGCCCTCTACGTTCTTCTGAGACCCTCTTCCTCGACTTCCCCTCTCATTCCTCCAAATTTTACTCAAAATCCATTTCCGTGCAAAGTGTCTGACTATGGAACTCTATCCCTGAACCCATCAGACGAGCCCCTTCCTTACAATCCTCCAAAACTAGTCTAAAACGTATTTACTTGAACAGATTATTCCTTAGCAGCCTTTTCTTTCCTTCCTGATCTCCTCTGATCTCCTTTTCTTCCTGATCTACTATATTGTGTGTCTTGTATATCCATTATGTGTATGTATAATATGTATATATATATTTATGTAGCACCACTTACCCCTTGTTATTTATAGGATTCTTCTGCCCCAAGGTTGCCTGGAAGAGATCGCTCTTAGCGATAAGGCCGCCTTCATTGTATCTTTTCTTTTCTGTTTTGTTTTGTGTGTGTATGTGTGTGCAATAAAGTTTATTTGAATTGAAATGTTATGTAGCGTTATCGACACGCTTCGACAACGAATACCAGCATAAGTTCCTTTCCGACCACCTAGATTTAGTACTCCTTACGTGACCGCCATATAGAACTACCTACTAAGTGATATAACTAGAACAATTGAAAGTGAACATTATTTGTGATGATGTTCAGAGTTATTTATTATTCTTACTGTGGTGATAGCAACGGTATATTTATCATTAAGCACTTCTTCGTGTTTTTTTAATTAGAACCTCAAATTTTTTTAAAGTTATCAGTTTGATAAAAGAAAACATATCATTTTATATCATGTGATGTATAGGCCCCTAGCTCCCGAGTCACATTCTCATTTGGATTGTGCCTAAGTTATATACAGTACAGTATATTATGTAACCATTTTTTAATACAGTATACTAATGAAATTTCAGATGTCGGTGGTTTTTCCAAATTGTTCTAAATTAATTCATACTCTTGTAAATCAGGTTCAAAGTTGGGGCTTTTTATTACCGTAAAATACAATTCTTTGACGCCCTGTAACTCTGGAAGTATATATTTAAACGAAAATCTGACTCACCACCGACACAGATATTTGTTTCTAGATTTAGTCTTGAAAATTTCATAGATTTTCAAAGCTTAATACTCAAAATATGACTGGACTACGTTTGTATGGGCGCTTTGACACCAGCATACCCTCTTAACCCTCAATCTAATGATGCGCTGGCTCTACTATCTTTCGTACCGGAACTCAACAGTGCTATTAACACTGCTGTTTAGTGGCAAACTAAGGTAACACAACCTGCCTGGCAATTGAAGTCGGTTCCTCTATTATATTTTAACACATGAAAATATATTACACAATACTGTGTAAGATAAATGCCATATTTATAGCTCGGATAAGTTTTAAAAAGAAGTAAAAATAGAGAAAGATTCTATCGCCGGACTCTTAAGTGGTTTCAGTTTCAAATTGAACCTAATTGTAACTTTAAAGCTTCTCAATCGCCCGGCTAACTTTTAACTGGCCGCTCCTGTCGTAAAATACAAACTCTCTGACCACTAAAACCCATTTTGGGAACTATAAAAGATATATTTTAGTGCTAAACTATTGGAGGAAAATTTTATTTTCTGGGAAAGCGAGGGCACAGAGCTAGAAATAGTGTAGATTCGACATAACAAAATAAACAAATAAATTTCACATACATTCTTATATTTAATACTAGCTTTTGCCCGCAACTTCATCCTACTGGTTCGATCGGGATGAAAAGTAGCATTTGTGCTATTTCAGCCCCTCAACTATCCTGATACCAAAAATAACGTCATTCTGACTCTCAGTTTCGACGTAAAGGAGGGACAAACAAACGTATTTATTTATTTTATTTATAAACAGCTGCTGCTGGGCAAAGTAGTTCAGGAAAGAGTCTACTTCATACCGACATCTTTTTCGTGACGGCGGCTGTACTATGTGGGAGGCCTATGGTTAGGTTAGTTAGGTTAGGTGATAGATGTCTCCCAGCTGATGATGATGAACACGTCAAAAGTTAGCAACTGAGGAATATACATCTCTAAACGTACTTAGCTCTATGTTCCGTGTAATGATCCGTGAAATTGGTCTTCATTTAGTCGGTAGTGCGCGGGTATTAGCTAAAAGTACCGCCTTCTCAACCGCCTCCGTGGTCTAACGGCTCCATGGTCTGGACAAAAACAGTGGGGATATCTATTAGTACTAGGTATTTTTACTGGACTTTTACAGCATATGGAGCCCGCAAAAATTCGAAACACCAACTTACACGAATTAATTTTTTTTTATTAGATTTTGTTTGTTCATTACACTGTGAAGTTTTTTTTAAACATTATTTTACGAGATAACTCAAATATTCTTAAGTTTCATAAATTTTCAACTTCAACTCAAAGCCGTTACGTCACGCTTTTGTACCGATTTGTGTGGAGAGAGACTAAAACCCTTTTTCGACGGGTTATATTAGGAAAACTATAAGTCGTATCGAAAAATATTTAACAAGGCTATTTATGTTTCGAATGAGGGAATAATATTTTTTAGTCATCATCCCAATTATTTTATTTGAATCATATAAAAACAGTGTTGGATCCTGCAAGAAACTACCAATTATCAAGATTACTTCCTGATCCGGATTCAGAAGGGTTCACTACTTACGCGCCAGAAACTAACAAGAAATCTCGAGGAAAAACGTTATTTGTCGACTATACTTATCTCTGTCCGACTGATTAAGGGCCTCTATTACCGGTGAATCTTATCGAAAACCCGCATACATTCTTTTTATATCTATTACGTTCAAAATATTGTAATGACTAGAAGACTTGTCGGGAAAGTACTCCCGGTAAGACCCGACTGAATTTTCAAAAATAATTCAACTAAAGCTATATTTTTTATTATTACAGAATATATTTTAATGTATTGTATTTAGATGAAGTTGGGTATTTCTTATGATACTTTTTTCCTTTGATAAAGTCTTTACTAGTCATGCGCGAAAACTTTTACACATAATTTGAATGAATGAATGGATAAAACAAGTGAATTTTTAAAAACCCGACTGCGTATTTTTGAAACTTTTTATGATTTTGATATACCCAGTGTCACTCTCACAGTAAATACGAATCTAACGACACCTCTCAAGCTAAAATCCATCGAACCTTTCAGGCTGCTGAACATACTATCGACAAACATAACCATCCTTCCATCCATCTGGCGCAGTCGGGTAAAAACCTCGTTTGCTACGTATTTTTTTATTATACACTTTTTATTTTCTATAGAACAGAACAAATCGTTTTACGAGGAAACAAAAAAGAATAAACACAGTGGAAAATAGAACCTCTGCCTTCTTTGAAGTCGGCTAACAAGGAGCCTTCCCGAATGAAACAAAGCTGCTAAGGGACATGCTAAATTAATGAGCATAATAAATCCACGGTTGCGTTCTAAGAAAACGGAACAAATTCTATCTGGGAACCACTGAGCAATAAAATATCATCCCGGCTAGTCCCACAGAATTTACCTAATTAAAATCATGCAAATTTCTCCGAAGCCTCCATAAAATCTTGGAAGCTGCGACGGAATTCAAACAGACGCACAATATCAATAAGAAATCCTCGAATAGACAAGTCCGTTGAGTTTGACAGGTGTTTCAATATTTGAGTTGTTGAGTGGAGCGATTGGCCTAAAAAGTGCCTTGTACATTAGGAGCTAGGTCTATGAGCTGCAACTTGAGCTAGCCGAAATTAAAAAAAGATTCGACATTACGAGAATGTAACCATAAAGCTTTAAAGCATAAGTCTTTCAATTTCTAATCCGAATTTTTAATTTATTTGTCTAAATTTTGTTGTAGTGACGAATAAAAGCTTTGTCTGCTTTTTGAATACCAGAAGTTTGTACACTCGAGTACAAAAATATGTCACATTCACGCTGGCTTATTCCTACGTAGTGTTGAGGTAAATGTCAATTAAAGGTGAATGTGACATGGTTCAAAAGTGGATACATATTTTTCTACTCGAGTGTACAAGTTATTGATTTTTGAACTTTACTGTTAATAAAAATATATTTGTTCTAAGTACTTCTTAATGTACATTGTTTTTGTAGTTATAAATGACAGCTTAAACTGTTTACAAGCTTCCGGGGCATAGTTCAAAGTCGTCGTAGCTATAAAAGTTGGTTAAAATGCACCATGTGTTTGTAGTTGGGCTTCATTTTACCTTATGGTGAGTAGATACAAGTCTGATAGCGTGAAATATATAGGTGTCAGTTTGCTCATCTCGAAGACTCTACTGCCTAAGGACCTGGCTTGCCGTTTACAGTGCATCACTCAAACTTTTCGAGGTTTAAACTACGAATAAAATTTATTTTCTCAAAAAGAATATTACGGTACATTTATATGAGAAATTATGATAATTAATCTATTGCATTTGCTGTTTCTAAGTAATAATTTAGCTGTTCTTTTTCTCTCTCGTGTGAAGATGATCAGCAACCGAAATGGTCTTGTCAAATTTTGCCTATATAGTGCCTCTATAGCTCGGAGAGCAGCCAGTGCCAGGTCTTCTTGGCTGCATGTGGCTGGACACAGCGAGCACTGTAGGAGATGTGAGGTTGTCTACCACTGGACGCAGTCGGCGTTAGTTTCCAGAGGTAGAAATCCCAATATCTTTCGTTCACCCGGCTCCCACTCGGTTTAATGTTTTCGAAACTGCCCATTTCTCTGAACTACCATCAGACAGCTGGTGTTCTTTGGGTGTTATGATAGTGTCCTCTTCCTGTATTTGCGATTTCCACAACCGGATTCTGGCCTCTTGCGCCGTGTTGTGGTCCAGGACGGGATTTGTGGAGAAAACTTTTTGGGGACTTGAAACGACCCGGTACTGAGCTGTGTGAATGTAGCGGATGTCGGTTGTCGTGTATCTGCTTGAGTCGTTCCATTATACTCGTAGCTATCGGTTCTACGTTCACCTCACTCTTTTATGTTTTCTACGTGAGTTTTATTCACTTTTAAACATATACATTGTTTTACGACTATATAATATGTTGTACTTATTGTAGTAACAAGTCTGTGTAATGTGCAGTCCACCTAATCTTCTATCGCTCATCATCGAAAAGGAAAACGAACCGAAACTTTAGCAATTGTTTCTAACTTTGACAATATTGATTCTAATTTGTCTCTGCCTGTGCAGTGCTCTCGCAAGCCGTTCAATTTGATGTAGATTAGTGTAAATGATTTGGTTTTAGGTAACAGAAACAATTGATTTTAAAAAGTAACCACCGAAAAATGCAAACACGAAGGGCCTGACGATATCAACGTGCAATTAAGAATATAATGACAGGCACTGGAACAGTTTTCAAACGTAAAAAGCTATTTTAATGGAATATAATATAAAAAAATACTTAACAGATTTATTCCTATACTTTTGCTACATTCACGCGTTTCTGAAAAAGGGGTATTGACAGACATACAGACGTACAGCCAAGGGATCCATAAGGGTTTCTTTTAGCGGTACGGAACCCTAAAAAGAACAATAAAGAGCCAATATCAACGGTTTAAAAACATTTATTTCTCATTAAGATTATAAATCACTTACATGAAAAACATAAAATGAAATATACAGAAAAAGAATGTAAAGCAAATTTTTTGGACAGTTGTAGGCCATTATTTAAGGAAAATGGCATTTTACCATTGCCTAGTATGTATATTTATGAGATCAGCACTTTTGTACATACACACTCAAATTTATTTAAAAAATTAAAAGACAACACCGGCCCCGGCCCCGGCACCGGCGTATAGGGCTGGATACATTCATAAATTGCAAGTACCGAGACAAAAACTTGCAGTTCATAGAAATAATTGTTACTGTATGGCAGTCCGAATATATAATAAAGTTCCTGACAAATTTAAATCTCATGACATTTACACATTTAAAAAACAATTGTTTGACTACCTGCTACAGAAATGCTATTATAAGGTTAATGAATTTTTAAATAACTAAAATTATGTATATATCAATACTGACATTTTTGGTAACAATATAAAATAATTAGTTTTAAGTAATTTTATATCGTGTAAATAACTAGTTAATATTATTATAATGTATGTTAAACATTTGCACACCTGAGATAGGTAGGATGTAATATGGACTACAACTATATGTAACACCTATGTATCAACATGCATCCTGGCAAATAAATATTTCATTTCATTTCATTTCATTTCATTTCATTTCATTTCATTTCATTTCATTTCATTTCATTTCAGAAGGGTAGTCCAATGGCACAGCGTGTACGAATAGGTATAAACAAAAATGTGCACTAACAGTTAAGAGGAAACACTGATTTTGAGGGGTCGGTGAAAATCTATTTTCCTCACTAACGGTAGCAGATAGAGACTTGATATTACATCAATGATATCTCGAGCATCTGCAAGGAATAGCACAACCAGAAACACGATCTGTGAACATTTTCTCGATAGATTTATCTTTCAAAATCTGCTCTTCTAAAGCACTTAAATTGTTAGTTTTAGGAATCTACTTACTACAGCTTATTTTTATACAACTATGAAGGAAATTAATTCTAAGTTTAGCACAAAGGATTTTTTAATTGATCTTCTAGTTTTCAAGCAATCAATAATATGACGCTCAAGTTGATTTTGGGAGACAATGTGATGCTATGCATATCTCTTTCTGCCGCCTAGGAAGTAAGTATCGCTATTGCTACTGGATGTGTAGATCGATATATAATAAAATACCTCAAATGATAAAAGAGCAGCCTATTAGCAAATTCAAAACGGCGTTACATGAGTGGCTTCTTCTTTTTTTATTATGTATAACATTTGACTAATATTATTTGACTTAGGTATATATATCAATTAGGTACGTGTCTTGACATCATATAATTGTATAATTTAAATGCTCGATATTATTACTTTTAATTACTGTTTGCATGTCAAAACATTGGCTAAATGTGTGATCTAGAATTATTTACTTGAGCATCTGAAATGTACCACATTTATTGCAAATAAAGGTTTATCTTATTGCTCTCACGCGAGCCAACGAGAAAATAATTAGTGAGTCATCTTACAGAGTGCTGTAACTTATATCATACAGCATAAGTGATGTCTCTTAGACTCAATCCAATTAGTGGTTTCCATGGACTAATTTCTTGAATCCACGCAACATAAGTCACAGGAAAAAACTAGTAATTAGAAAGAATATCAGCTAAAACTCCAACCAATAAATTAATGCACTATATTGCGCATATAAATAAGAAACCTGAAGCAATAACTTCAGTTTCAGCTGTACTGCTGTTTGTATCACATTAACGTTACATTAAAAGGACAACTGAAGCGTATAAAATGCAAATGTATTGATGCTACAGAGGCAGCGTGACGTGTTCTTGATGACTTTGTACATCAATACAAAACTGGCTGTTTACAATGGTGTCACCAATTTTGAGAGAGGTGAGTACTACGTCTATGGATTTTAGTTGCGTCCTATGTTCCTATAGACCTTCGCTTGACTTCAATCTCATCTGATGGTAAGTTATGATGAAGTCGATGATGTTACTCGTTGGTCTAGAAGGTGACTGTTTACTCTTTGGAATATTCCTAAGTTGTAGTTTTCGGGGAACACGGAAACCGGTAGTGCATCTCATATTTTATCTGTACATGATAAATGTGGAAGCGAAACGCTTTTTGCGAGCTGCAGGAATATCCACAGTATACGGGTGAAAGTCTGCCGTTCTTCTGTTTGACCGGTTGAATGGTGGTGGAATCTGCAAAAATATCTCCTGTGCACACTCCTGTACACAAAAACCGAAAGGCAGGCGGCTGCCGCCTACGTTCGAGGCCTAGGTAGTCGCTCCACCGAATCCAAAGCAGCTAGTTGATAGCGAGCTGAACCATCCCAAAGATGGCAGAGGTACTCCATGCATGATCGCACTTGAGCGCGATATAGACTCAAGAGCCGTAATGCCTGGCTTACTCTTAGGTTGCCTTTGAAGATATTGCTTTAAGCAATGAGAGCAGCCTAATTTTATGTACATTTTCGTCTTTTTTACTACGGAACCCTTATAGTTTCGCGCTGTCCGTCTGACCGTCCGCGGCTTAGCTCAGAGACCGTTACTACTAGTGATTACGCCGACAAAGAGGTATAATAAAGTTTTGAAATATATATTTTTTAAGGCGGCTCCCATAAACGTAACTCACTTTTCGATTTACGGATCCGGTTGCGAAATATTAAGCTTTAAAGTGATAATTTTTGTACAAATAGGGCGTCCCAGCCCCCCTCCCTCTATCTCCTAAGCTATTGCTTTTAAAAATCTGAAAAATTCACAGTAGTAGCTTAAGTTAAACTCCGAAGAATCTTTTAGCAGTCTTAAAACGCAGGCGTCTATTGTTTTGTGTAATGTCAACATTTAGAGTTTACTTAGCAAAAAAAGAGCGACAAAATGCACAATAAAGAAATACGTAGAATAAGAAACATGGACTTAATCGACATGTCTGGAGAGACAACAATACAGAAAACATCAGAAACAGAAAAATATTTATTTAACTGAAACACGCACAACACAATACACAATACGCAGGACACATGTTGTACCCTCATTACTATTTTGTGCAATGGAATGTATTGTGTATATATTTGCATATTTAAAACTCGCAGGCACCTCATCAGAACTCCTCAACAAAATATATGCTGCTTTGGTACAGTCAACAATAGTCTACAGTATCCCTGTATGGGGTGCAGATACTAAAACAAAATTAATAGATCTTGAAAGAGCGCAAAGCTCTTTATTCTTAAAGATATTTTACTCCAAACCATACAGGTACTGTTTAGATATCAAAATGGTACTAGTAGTGCCATCTATCGGTAGTCATGTATAAACATTGTAATTACTATTGTGTCTTTGTAATACAGTTTTTAGTCTGTGCTGAACACTCGTCGAGTTTCATTAGATACTCCACACCTTTAGTTACCTACCTAATTAGTGATTTGAAGAGTGTGACCAGTCAAGGAGCTGAAGTGGCAATGGGCAGGCCACATCGCTCGAAGAACCGATAACCGGTGGGGAGTAAAGGTTCTCGAGTGACGACCACGTACCGGGAAACGTCTACCAGGCCGTCCCCCTACTAGATGGACCGACGACCTGGTTAGAGACCACGGAATACCGGCGATCTCGGAAATGGCTTTAACTATTTCGCAGAAATTCTGTATGTGAGGATTTCGAGGGCGACAAATTTATATAGATTAGTCTTATGTCTGGGAAAACGCGTGTTTTCACGCGCTTGGGCATAAGCGTCGTCCAAGCAGCCAAGACACATCAAGAATGGCAATCACAGTTCGGATACAAAGTTTTTTTTTGTAACCGACTTCAAAAAAGTAGGTTATCAATTCGACGGGTATGTTTTTTTATATGTTTGTTACCTCAGAACTTTTGACTGGATGAACCGATTTGAATGATTCTTTTTTATTTGAAAGGTGGTGCTTCCCGTGTGGTCCCATTTTAATTTGGCCCAGTTCTGACAACGGCATCCATGAGAAAACGATGTAAATCTTAAATTTGCCTAAAGTAGACTTTTAAGGCAATTGAAGTCGGTTTCCAGTTCTTTTTGAATGCATTTACTTGTTTGTAGTTATTGAAGTTTTTTAAGTCAAACTAAAAAGAAAAAGAGATGTTTCAAATTCATCCTGCACCTGTACACTATTTAAAAATCAATCAATAATCTAAATATGTATAGAAAAATAATAGAATTACATTTTTTCATTTATTTTAATTGTACAAAATCATTCTTTTTGTACTAAGCGTCAAATGATATTTTATTGTCGCCATCTTTGTTTTCAACGCTAAGTCTTACCTGTTTCGTGCGTTTTATATGTTTTTGTACAAATGAACTAAACCAAAATATATAAAAATGATAACTAAATCAGTTTTATTTGATAACGGCCTTTAAAATTACAAGTGTACAAGATCAGGATTGGCTCCATACATTCGCGGAACGTGTCATTTACTTTTGGCCAAAAACTGAATGTTGGAATATACGAGAACGCAAAAGGCGATGGGCGGACTGCGGGTTCTGACGCTAATGATAATTTTTGTCTGTAAATTATTTCAGTGGTACGTGATGTCATGTCTCACACTAAACCACTTGGCGACGGGTTTCGTCCTGGGGTATCCAGCAATTTTGACCCCTGCTATAACCGGCAACAGCACTGACGTTCACGCCACTCGAGATGAAGCATCGTGGATTGGTGAGTGCCTGAAATGAGGGAGCTTTTCGTAGAGTTTCTTCCACTACGGTTGGTAAACGGGCTGCTGATCACAGTAAGAGTTCAGTGGCACGAGAGTAGAGGCTGCCACCCTGGCACCCCACAGTCATCTTTTATGACACTGACGGAAAAACGAGAAGGTTCGGTCTAAAGCAAAGGTTTAGACCAGACATTTTGCCTCATTCCTCATTTCCACTTTAGAAATTTATCTGGTTCCGGTGGACCTCCTGCAGCTACATTTCTAACATATTCCCAAAACTCGAAAAAAAAAGTGAAGATTAGATCTAACTATAGAAATTTGCGTTGCGGCAAAGCAAGTTTTTACAAGTTACAGTGCTGATCTTCTTAAAGTATTTTATCTGCTTACATGGTAAGTGATAGGTAAAGTCAAGCCAAAGTTTTAGTTATTCACTATCGAAAACAGATACATTTTCGTGGGGGTCCACGAATTGACGGGTCTTACGAATTGTGAACTCCCAATTTTTTGTCACGCCAACGTAGACCCCCGTCGAGTCTGCCGTGGAGCCTCGGAGGTCCACCTGCATCACTTTGGGAACTACTGGCCTAAAGACTGCTAATTTAGTGTGTATGTCGCAGTTTGCTTGATTATTAAGCTGTTTTACACAACAGTTTTTCATAATAGCTGAACAACACGCGGAATTGAATGAATGTCATTACATTCATCATTGCAGCGGACTAATGATTGACTGTTTTGTAAAACAGCGTGAAATTGAACATCGGATTTTACAATTGTATTTCTAAATTTTGCCGTTCGTGGCTCTGTATGGCATAAAACAATAATCGCATCCAAAGCAGAATGTAGTTTGACAAAATTGACGTGTATATTGAGTGAAGATGATGACGTCGGAGGAAAGATTTAGTAGATTAACAATTGAGTGTTCTACTATATCATCAACAGCTGGAAAACGTTCACAGATGGACACAGGCCTCTCCGTGGCACAATGCAATGGCTAGTCCCAAGCCACTTGCATCCAGCGACGCGACCTTTATTAGGTCGTCGGTCTATCTAGTAGGGGGAAAGCCTGGTACACGTTTTCCGCTATGCGGTTGACAATCTATTCCACCACATCGGGTATCCGCTCTTCGAGCAATGATACCTGCCCATCGCCACTTTAGATTACAGTAAATATAATTAATGACTTTTGTATTGTTGAAATGAAAATTCTCGTTTTCAGCTGCTGCTTACGGGATGACTGGACCAATCGGCTTCCTGATAATGCCAGGCCTCATGCAGATTTATGGCAGGAAATTCATCAACGTTCTCTTAAATCTGGTCATCTTCGTCGGCTCCGTCATCATCGCTTTAGCTCCAAACGTGGCTACTTTAATTGCAGGACGCTCATTTCAAGGCCTTGCCTTTGGAGTCCTCTACATAACCAGTATATTAGCAGCTGAGTACAGCCACCCCAAGCGTAGAGGATTCTTCATTGTCTTTAAGATAACAGCAAGCAGCATCGGCGTCTTGATTTGCCACGGCTTGGGCTTCACTTTATCTTGGAGGCAAATGGCTTGGCTGGCTTCGATTCCCCCAGCCGTAGCTGCTCTTGGAACTATAGGATTCCCTGAAAGTCCATCCTGGTTAGCATATAAGGGCAGATTTGATGAAAGCAGCGCTGCTTTCGAATGGCTACGAGGAGATAGCCCCCAGGCAAAGAAAGAAATTACAGAATTGATATCGGCTCAACAGGAGCTAAGAAAATCAAAGAGAAATCGGAATACATTAAGATCGACCTTACAAACATTATCATCTAAAGAGTTTTTAAAACCGTTTAGCATTTTAACTGTATTAGTGATTCTTTTACAAGCGTGCGGGAGACATTATTTGCTAGCGTATGCTGTAGAAATAATGGTACAAGTGACGGGAGACAAATCAAAGGCTTTCTATTATACTATTGGTTTAGATATAATGAAAATGGTTTCTGTACTTCTATCAAGCTTCGTAGTTAGACTTGTAAACAGAAGAACGTTGCTGTTTGTATCAGGCGCTGTAGGTTGCCTATGTTTATATTCTATGTGTATAGTTCACTATTTAAACAGTACAGGTGTTTCAGGATTACAATGGCTGACACCATCTCTGTTAATTATGTACGGATTCGTCTGCCATGGTGGTATTATACCTACCGCGGTTATTTTAAAAGGCGAAATGTTTCCTTTAGAGTTCAGAGGGCTAGGGACATGCGTTATAGGGATTATCTATTCATTATTGAGTATGGTAACACTCAAAATGACTTCTTCAATGTTGTCAGTCTTGGATACTTATGGGACATTTTCAGTGTATGCTACTATAGCAGTAATAGCTTTGGTTTGTTTGTATTACATATTACCAGAAACTAAAGACAGGACAATGCAGGATATCGAACTAAATTTCATTGAATTAAAGTTGTGCAAATGCGAAGATTCTCAAGTAGAGCTTAGCTTATTGAAAACATGATGGAGTTAGTTATTTCCAGTCTGTTTTCGTTTTTAATCCCTGCGTTTTTTAGTCTAGGGCTCTCCACATAGAGGTACACAATATAAGTTTATTCTAAAATCTAGCAAGTAGACCATTCGGTTTTCAACCTGGTCTAAGAGTATCAACTGGCTATTTTAGCGTTGATGAACTGTGTCAAACGTTATACCGAAAGGGATACATCCATTAATGCTTGTTTACTAGATCTTAGTAAAGGGTTTGACAGAGTTGATTATATCAAATTATGGTATTGAAATCAAATACTCCAAAACAAAATGTAGTAAAATGCGGGAGCGCTAACTCGGAGCCCTATAAATTGTAATGAGCCGTGAGACAGGCTGTGTTAGTCCAGCCCTTTTACTGTTTATAGGTGGTCTCTGCGTCAACAATATACATAACGCAGTTGATATGGTTCTGCTCTGCCTGACTATCAAAGGCTTGAGACAACTAGTTGAGATTTATAGTAACTATTATTTATAGTAACTAGCATGGTTTGCTTTACAATGCAAATAAAAGTGAAGTGCCTGTGTTAAGGGTAGTTTACATGAATGGTGTACATTTTAGAGTAGTGGATAGTTTAAAGTACCTTGGACATCACGTTACAAGTAGACTTACTGACGATGAAGATATCGAGAGAGAGAGACGATCACTCTCGATAAAGAGTAATATGCTATCTCGTAGGTTTGGTAGATGCAGTCAAGATGTAAAGAAGGTCCTCTTCCGGGTTTACTGCCAGACATTTTATACATGCAATCTTTGGTTTACGTGCCGCAAAATAACTTTTAATACCATCAGAGTACAGTTTCCTAGATTCTATCGTACATCAACAATGTTTGCTTGGATGCTTTGGATAGATGAATTTTTAGTATCATAAGAAAACGAATATACTCGTTAAGGCATAGGTTGATTAAAAGTGGGTACAAGGTGCTTCTTGATGCAGACAGCGACACTGTACCCTATGAATTTGAAATTGGAAAACTAACGGGCTCCCGAGACAAAAACCACTAATGGTGAACATTTATAAGGCAGTTGAAATCGGTTTTTATTTCTATACATCTTCAGATTATTACTGGATTTTTTAAATAGTGTACAAGTTCAGGCCGAATTTGTAACATATCTGTAATTTTAAAATGTTAGTTTAGTTAGATAGTTAGCATATCTTGACATTCGAATTGTAATTGCTTAAGTTACCTTGACAATGTATCTGTATTTATGTTAATTTAGCTTTATGAAGGGCTTTTGTTTATTAATTAAAATTCACAAATATTGTACGCCTTCGGCTAGGATATAGGGATGCTATGTATTACACCCAACACCAATGTACACATATATTCACATTAAAATATTCTGATTCTTTTCAGTTGGAAATTATTTAAATTAGCTCGTGATGGACAGTAACAACACAGTTGTGTAAATATGCTATACCCACAGTGGCATTGGCTGCTTTTATTGATTTTTTAAATATCATTATCACGTTAAACCTACAGTCGTTGAACGTATACTTTATCAGTATTACGTGAACGAAGTGGTGACATGTTTTAAAAATGGATAGAACACTCTTAAGAGAAGTAAGTTCATCTTATACTACAAATGTCTAGACGCCAGTAGTGAGAGTGTTTTGAAAGCGGTTGGTTGCGGGATCTATCCATATAGATATACGTTATTTCTCTAAATAAATAATTAATTGAGTTAATTTAAATAAATCTGTTTGTAGTTCAATTGCGTCAAAAATTATATTACATTATATTTAAAAATTAATTACATAATTTGTTGACGTGTTGCTATATTAAGTTTTGAAATTACATTACAATAGTGAATAAAAAAGGATTTATTTTTCATAAAATGACCATTTATGAACCGTCAAAATTGTCCGATGTTAGAGAGATAGAGAGAGACCCTCGATCTATCCCTTGTCCCCCCTGTAATGTATTACGGTACTCCGCGTGCATTCACTCAAACAGGTAAACATGTAAGCGTCACCCTAGCTGCAATCTTTCTTGTGTGGAGCATGTCAATGAGTTCAGCAAGAAAATTCACTTCGTTCACTCCCTCAAGCGTTTTCAATGGTTCCTAACACCGAAAACCAGGATTTCACTAGCCTTCCTCCATTTTCTTGACTTGATTCTTGCTTCTTGGACGTCACCGAAGAACTTTTAAACAAACTTGAGCGACTTCAGAATCTTTGCTTACGCTTCATCTTCGAGTTGCGAAAATATAACCACGTGTCAGTTTTTCGCGCTCAGGTCAAGTGGCTTCCTATCCTCCTTCGTAAAAATGCTCATATCCTTTCCCTTCTGTACAATATCCTAAATCCCTATCCCTTCTTATCCTAGCTACCTAAGTGAGCGATTTAAATTTTCGCATCCTATTGACCAACCCTGTCGAGCTCACATTAAGACAATCCTGCCCATCCCCTCCCATCACTCCGGTTTCTTTTCCTACTCATTCACGGTTCATGCAGGCAGATTGTGGAACTCGTTGCCTCACACTGTACGTGACAGTAAATCTGTCTCCATCTTTAAGAAAAACGTCAAGGAACATTTACTATCTCAAGTAGTTCATTATTGTATGTAATGTATTATTAGTATTGATATATATTTATATTTTTTATCTCGTATTTATGCAATCGTTTATTATATTTATATCGAACGTACACTGCCCTCTTCTTTTCACTATTTCTCACTTGACCTACACTGAAAAAACGTTTAGGCTATTAATAGGCAATTAATTACTGTTTACAACTGCAAAGTTTGTTGCTAATATTACACAAGTAAAATTTTGTTATCGTATGCTGGTGAAATTATCCTAGTGAGTTAGTTACAAAACAGGTCGCCTATGTTGGCTGCTTCTAGCCAATTAACTCGGTTAACTTAGCAACCTAACTGACTGATTCGGTGAACTATACCCAAGCTACTTAGAAATACTACTAAGGTTAATCTGTACCTGCAGCGAAATACTTGGTTAGTTATTGTTTAATAAACACAACTGTCACCATAGCCAACGAGTTGTGCTGCATTTAGTAAAGTACCTAGCGTGTCTACCATGAGTTTACGCAGGCGGTATCATATATCGAATACTATCGTAAATGCTGCTCAGTCGAGATGCGGGTGACAAGGACAGAGTGATAGTTAACGATACACGTTATCGCCTGCGTAAACTCACGGTAGATGCACGGTTTATCTACCATGAGTTTACGCAGGCGATAACGTGTATCATTAACTATAACTCTGTCCTGTCTGTGTATTTTCACAGCCAATTTCACGGTTAACTTGCTACAAAATAGCACATTTACTCTGGTTTTAGCTGTTAAGTTTCACTTAATTGCATGGAACCAAGCTGGTTATATACTAATAGATGAGGATCTTAGTTTCATAAGCCGCTTGCTTATTATTTTGTATCACAATGATGTAAATAATTATAGCAAATCTGTTATTGATCTCGAGTTAAATAACAAACTTGTCAGTAATTAGAAGTATACACTTGGTTATATTTAACTGAATTCGTTAAAGGCTACATTTACAAAGACACTTATATAGAAATATACAAGTACTCTGCCTGTTATAACCAAGATCATTTAGCAATACTTGCTTGTCTAATATTGAAAAAGCTGAATTGTGCGTTTTAGGTAAGACTTTGTTGTATGCAGCCAAGTAATTTTTAGTCGCGCCAAATAGGTACTTTGCTATAGCTCCGTTTTTTCAGTGTAGGACTGCTGTAAGAAATTTCTTTTAGAAATAAGCTGTCCCTTTTGTATATATTTTTCTATTTTTGTGTTATGTAGACATTTTCTGTGTACAATAAACTGTTTAAATAAAATAAATATTTTGTTACGGGTAGATCTCAACTATGCTTTGACACACGATGCTATAAACTTCACAGTATATTACTAACGTTTTCTACTTACTACTGCAATAAATATTAAAAGTATGCAAAATAATACGTAATGGTCGTTTAATTGTAGCTTTTACAAACTTATTCTTCTTATATTTGCGGTCCGATTGAGTTGAATCGACATATATCAAACGATATAATTATGTGCTAGCTCGAGACTTACCTACGAACCTCGCTTTAAATCCGTCTTTTACCCTCTAGTTGTATAATATAGGTTTTTGCCAACATGTCGACGCTTGGCAGGTGGATTGGTGATCATAGTGATGTTATTGACTATCTCCTTGTATTGCCATACTACCTCTCTTTCTTCGACTCACTACGTAGTCTCAGGTAACATGGTTGTAGCTACCTAGGTGGTCATACTCGTATAACACTGCCTTTCCACCAACCAAATCGAGTTTTGCACCCTGCATTGGATGTCGAAGGCCATAAAGGTGGTTACAATTACTATTGGTTGCAGTGGTACGTGGTCAGTTCATTACTTCTGCAACACTTTACTTCTGGTATCATCATTGCATTTCCTGCAATCTTGACTCCCTCAATAACAGGAGAACACAGTGATATACACGCTACCCGTGAAGAAGCGTCATGGATAGGTGAGTTTACAACAGAACAGGTATTTCGTATTCGTTATTTGTGCATCTACCATGTGTTTACGCAGGCGATAACGTGTATCGTTAACTATCGCTCTGTCTTTGTCACCCGCATCTCGACTGAGCAGCATTTCCAATGGTATTCGATATACGTTACCGCCTGCGTAAACTCATGGTAGACGCACTGGCAGGTTGCCACAACTTGACGTCAGGAATGACTATTTTGCGTAATGGTTTGGTGTGACTTACTCATGCGTCAACTCCAGCATGAAGCAAATAGCTTGACCTGGTAATCATTTTTGCATATTTTGAACTAGTTAAATGCGTCCAGCAATCACACAAATAAATGGAATTCTCTGCTTACATGTTCCCAAGATCATTGTGAACCAGCTTCTACCGGATGCATTCTCCGATAATAATAAGAATTAAAATATTATATAATGACGTTGAATCGGGTTGATTTTGAGTTGAATCCTTATAGAAAATAACTTAAATTATATAATTTTCGCCATCAAATAGTCTTCCTTAAATGATTCTTCTTCTAATTGATTTCCATAAGACTCGAATATAACACAAATTCATCATCATCAACAGCCTATGTCTCCACTGGAGGGGCTCAGGCCTACTCTCCTACAGAGAGTGTATGGGCCATAGTCCACCACGCGGGCCCAGCGCGGATCGGCGGACTTCACATGCCTGTTCAAGACATGCAGGTTTCCTCACGATGTTTTCCTTCACCGTTAAGCAATCGGATAATGTACTTGAATTGAAAAACAACTCATAGCTACACGGTTGGATTCGAACCCGGTACCATCAGATTGAGAGTCCGCGCCTTAACCACTGCGCCACCGACGCTTTTACCGGCCGAAGACAAATTCATCATATTTCAATTCAAATCAACTTTAATGCACACAGAAGCAAGAGCGATCTCTTCCATGCAACTTTGAAGCAGAAGAATCGTATAATTAATAAGGGGTAAATGGTGCTATATAAATATGATAAAATGACATGCTTTAATTCTAATAAAGGTATAAAACATATTACACAAATTGGGTAAACAATAGTTAAAATAAAAGTAGACCAGGAAGAAAAGGAAATCAGAGGAATTCAGAAAGGAAAAACAAAACGACAGCTAAGGAATAATCTGTTCAAAGAAATAAGGTTTTAGGTTAGTTTTGAAGGATTGTAAGGACGGGGCTCGTCTGATGGATTCAGGGATAGAGTTCCATAGTCGGACACTCTGCACAGAAAATGATTTTGAGTAGAACTTGGAGGAATGAGAGGGGACTTAGTTCATCTTGTGCTTGAAGTTAAACTACATTAAACATATTTTAATGAAACATGGCATGGCATGCCATCCAACGCCTAACTATCAGGTGACGTGAAGGCCAAGTGCCAACCCAGCATACATTAAAAATGACTACGAGGGAATGATCAATATTATTCGTAAGGCTTGATCAAAACTAAAAGTCTGGCCAGCTAGCTGAATGCAAAACTGATTTCTACAACTAACTGATAGTCGTCTTTCCTTTGATTTCAGCTGCAATGTACGGCATGACGGGGCCTATCGGATTCTTGGTTCTACCACCCCTCATGCAGATGTATGGAAGAAAGCTCCTCAGCATTGTACTGATGCTGTTGGTCGCGATTGGCTCTGTCATCATCGCACTCGCCCCTGACGTCACAACTTTGGTTATCGGTCGATCTGTACATGGACTCACATTTGGTGGCGTTTACTTTTGCTGCATAGTCGTCGCAGAATACACGCACCCCAAACGGAGAGGATTCTTCATGGTATTCAAGATGTGTGCAACAAGTGTTGGAGAGATGATTTGTCACAGTTTTGGGTCCAAAATGGATTGGAGACAGGTTGCCTGGTTTTCTCTTATACCAGCTGCGTTGGGTGCACTGATAACAGCCACATGGCCTGAGAGTCCTGCATACCTGGCCTACCAGGGACGGTATGACGAATGCACGTCAGCATTCGAGTGGCTTCGAGGAAAAGGACCAGAGGCCAAGAAGGAGCTAAGAGAGTTGATGCTAGCACAGCAACAGTTGAAAACATTGAACAACGACTATAGCACATTCATGGGCGCTATAAAAGCATTCCGCTCTAAAGACTTCTTGAAACCATGTCTGATAGGGGTAGTGGCTAGTATGCTAGTTCAAACATGCGGTGTTTATTTCTTGTCTGCATACGCTGTGGAGATAATGATAAAGCTGTCAGGAGATGCATCATCAGCATTCTACTACATTTTAGGTTTTGATTTTGTGAAGTTATTCGCGACTATATTATCCAGTGTTATCGTACGATACATTAAAAGGAGACTTATATTGTTTGTAGCTGGATCTCTAGGATTCGCTACATTAGCTTTAGTGTGCGTCTTCCATTATATAGATGCGAAGGGAATCTTACATTTAAAATGGTTGATGCCTTCAACATTGATTTTGTATTATTTTCTATCAAATGTTGGTATAATTCCAGTAACGGTTGTGATAAAAGGAGAAGTATTTCCATTACAGTATAGAGGTATAGGTGTATGCACTGCCGGTGTTTTTAAAGCCATAGTTAGTACGTTGGCTTTAAAATTTACTTCAGTCATGATAAGGACATTGGATTTGCATGGAATGTTTGCAGTATACTTGGTAGTAAGTGTAGTGTTATTGATGATTTTGTATTTTGTTTTGCCTGAAAATAAGGACAAGACTTTACAAAACATTGAGAATGATTTCATAGGTTTAAAAATTGACTTGAAGGATGAAGACGATTCAGATCTCATTAGAGGTTTGGTCAAAAAAGACCTCATGACGTCTCGTATATAGGAATTACGTGCAGATAAATTATTTATTTGATTTCGTATTTAATTTATGGTTCAATGAATAAATCTGAAAACTTTATATCGCTATATGCATTGTTCGGTTAACCTTATATCAAAATTTTACTGGATGTGATTTATTCATATTTTGTACGGAACTCTCGGTGCGTCGGATGACTCACACTTAACCGTTTTTATCTGTGACTCCAACCAATAGATTCTTTTCCATCCTTACATTGTTTTCAATTCAGTTGTGTCAATACATCGCTATGAATACGAGTATAATCCATGTGTTATTTGAAACAAATATTAATTATTTGAAAATGGCGGGAGCAAAATTACTCATTTTATCAAAAACGTCGAGTGATAACATACTGCTTGTGATGTAAAAATGGATTCAACTCTTTTAAAAGAAGTAAGTCTTGGTTGTAATTTTGTTTGAGTTCAATAAAATATTATTATATTGCGATTCGTTTTTTTCCATTGAGAATTATATTGAAAATTTTATACAATTTTTTGAAGGACAAGTAACAATGTGTGCTGAGGCAAAGCCGAGCATGTCTGTTTGTTTGAATGAAATAATGACATCATTTTACACGCTTACGATCAGGTTCACTTTAAAGTACTCGTACCTACGTAATTCACTGTGTATGTAAATAAATCTTACAAGTTAATTGTAACAACTTCTAACCGTCGTCCAATCGATTTGAAACTTTGCAAATGTATCTTATACCTTTAAACGAGCAATTCTTGTATATATATAATTCTGATCTCCGAAACGGCTCCAGCTATTTCGCTGAAATTTGGTATTTAGGGGGTTTTGGGGGCGAAAAATCGATCTAGATTAGTCTTATGTCTGGGAAAACGCGCGTTTTCGAGTTTTCATGCGCTTTTTCTTTCGCATTATTCGACGCTAAATATGATGGGAAATTTCACGCTGTCAAACATAATCACTTTAGCCGAGTGGTTCACACGTGTCATTCCGTCAGAGATATCCGCGTTCTTTTTTTGAGTGTTTAGGGGCAGAAATAAAGTTTTTGTTTGTTTTTAAAGAACTACGAGCAAAGCTCGGTCGCCCAGATATTGTAGATCTGGAGTCAGGAGGAGAATATAAGAACTCTACTAGGTACTTCTTCAAAGTATCTCTGATAAGTTAGAATACATTCTCTAGTTTAATTAGTTAAAACCCTTTTTTTTAAATGACATTGTGTTTTGTTTTACAATTTCTTTTATTTTGTCTTGGACACGATTCAGTTACATTCTTCAAAGTTAACCCCCTCCAGTTTGGACTCAATTTGTTTCTTTTGTACAGCGTTATATAATGTATTTAAGCTCTTTATTTACGCAATGTATTTACGCACTGTGTTTACGCACTGTATTTACGCAATGAATTTTCCCTGATATTTCGAAGTAAAGATGGACATAGTAACACAAACATGATTTAAAATGTACTTCGCGTGTTTTTTTCGCGTCGTTTTGTCTTTTAATACAGTCCGCAAATCAATTTACTTATATTGAACGCAACTTTTCCAGTGGTACATACTGTGTTGCGTGATGTTCCAACACATATCCACGGGCATGATCGTGGCCTTCCCTGCCGTGTTGACACCGGCCATTACAGGGAACAGCACCGACATACACGCTACGAGGGAGCAAGCGTCCTGGGCCGGTAAGAATAGAATTATCTGACAGATAATTTGTTGATAAGTTGATCGCCTATCATCATCATTTAAAAATTGAACAATTATAATTAAATAGCTCGCCCTGCTACAGGCTTGACCTATTGGGGTTGCTATAACAAAACACGTTTTTGGTCATCACTTTGGTCCGTTTAAACTTAGGTGTTAACAAGCGTTACTAATTTGTCATTGTTGCAAATAAATAAAAAAAAATAACAATTTTACCACATATTAAATTGCGTATGGAGAAAAATGCATTGAGATTTACAAATCGAATTTCGACGACTCACAGATAAGATACAGGATATTACGCGGAAGAGGATGATAATTATATATTGTTGGATTTTGTGACGTTGTTGCCATGTTAAGTTTTTGCTAAGTAGTCGGCTAAAAGTGGGTAGATATAGCACTGGGTATCGAAACTAATTATAATTGGGTATTTGACTAAAAATATATTTTTGTCTAAATCAATAGTCCACGTAAAAAGATAAATAGCTGTATCGATTTTTTTCGATACGACTAATTCTTTATTTCGCACAAACTGCCAAAATGTGATTCTAGTCACGCGGTGCTAAAACGCTCCATATAATCGGGTGAGTTTTGAGACGTCACATGCCAGTGTTGGAGCGTTAAATGTATGGAGCTTGTTCGATATTTTGAGTTATCTCGTAAAATATTGTTTTTATGTGTTATATACCCCTTATAGTAGAGGTGATTTGGTTTGAACGGAACGTGGTTCATTGTATCGAGTGAATTTATTATCAATCGTGTATCGGCGGCTGGCAAGTCATATAACACCCTCAACACTTATATTTATTTTTATATGTCTACAAATATCAGAGTTTATCTGAACATTAAAATCGTTCGGGGTGTCTGGGTCATGGCTATTTGTTAGTGATCTTACCCTTATTAGTCTGTTCTCCATCTTATCCTCAACTCCCTATTTCTACACATTAAATATTATGTCTTTGAAAATTAGAAGTGTAGAAAGTCGAGGCCGCAGTAGGGTGTAGGTTCCATACATTCGCGAAACGGCTCTTTTATTTTATAAATTGTATTTAATTTAATTTCAGTTGCAATGTACGGGATGACTGGTCCTATTGGATTTCTGCTGCTGCCAGCTATCATGCAGATATATGGAAGAAAAGTATTGAATATAGTTGTCATGTCACTGATGGCAGCTGGCTCTGTTATCATCGCAGTCGCGCCTGACATCACGACTTTGATAATTGGTCGTGGTGTGCATGGACTAACTTTTGGAGGTGTAATCATCAGTTGCATGTTATTAGCAGAATATACTCATCCAAAACGTAGAGGATTCTTCATTGTGTTTAAGATTGCAGCGACGAGTGTGGGAGAAATTTTGTGTCATGGGTTCGGATTCAATATGTCCTGGAGAAGTTTAAGTTGGTGGTCCGCTATACCATCAGTGATTTCTATAGTCGGAACATTGGGGTGGTGCGAGAGTCCTGCGTACCTGGCTTATCAAGGGAGATATGAGGAGTGTGCTGAATCCTTTAACTGGTTGAGAGGCAAAGGTCCAGTGGCGAAAAGAGAGCTTAGAGAGCTGATATCAGCACAACAAGAATTGAAAAAATTGAACAGTGACTACAGCACATTCCGCGGTGCTGTGAAAGCCTTTAGAAACAAAGACTTTTTAAAACCATGTCTAATAGGGGTAGTAGCAAGCGTGTTAATTCAAACGTGTGGCCTTTACTTTCTTCCAGCCTACTCGGTAGAGATAATGACAAAGTTGTCCGGAAATCCAACTTTTATTTACTACTACGTTTTATTGCTTCATTTTGGAAAAATGCTTGCATTTGTATTATCCAGTATTGTTATTAGATATATCAAAAGAAGGCGTATGCTCTTTATATTTGGATCGTTAGCCCTTTTAACATTAGGGATAGTTTGCATACTTTACTATTTAGATACGCATAGCATATTAGGTTTAAAATGGGCTATGCCATTTACATTAATACTTTACTATTTATTATGTAACTTTGGGATTGTAGCTGTAGCAATCTTGTCAAAAGGCGAAATATATCCTTTACAGTATAGAGGTGTTGGGCTTTCTTCTTCAGGAATAGTTCAAGCTATAACTAGTATGCTAGTGTTAAAATTAACATCGACAATGCTAGAAAGTTTACAGTTTCACGGTACTTTTGCTATATATCTCATAATAAATGCAATTTTGCTGGGCATTTTGTATTACATACTGCCTGAGACTAAGGATAGGACACTGCAAAACATAGAAGCTGATTTCATTGATTTGAAGGTCGGTACTAACGCTGAAGATGGAGTAGAATTAACTGGTGATGTGGTTAAAGAAGGTGAGACAGAAGATTAATTTGAATTTCTTGAATAAGTTTTTTGTTACCAATACATTAAGTTTTATGATGTACTGTCTATTTTTGTTTCTGGAGCACAGAATGCACATAAATTTATACTTTAATAATACAGGCCAACGAAAAAAATGTTTGTAAAAACTTTTTAAACAAATTTACCTAAATCTTATGTATTTTTGAATGCTGAAACCGGATCTGATAGCAGTTTTTTTTAATCAACCACCATTCGCTTACAATATGACATCGATTACATATTTTAAAAAAGAAGAAAAATTTTATCTATAAGAATTTAAAAAAATTATTTTTCTGTTTATTTCGTTACAATTTTCTTTTACAATAATATTTAATTACTAAAACATGAATATAAGATGTTTATATTTTTCTGTATATCCTCTCCCTTTTCTCTGTAAAGTTTCTTGAATAGCCTTTTCGCCGATGTGATGCGTTTTGCTGTTCTCTGTGAAGTGACCAACAGTAATCACCCACCATTTTGATATTGAGTTCAAATTTTAAATTTTCTGGAGAGCATTGGAAATCATCATCAGTGCGTGGACTTTGACTGAATTACGGGCTAGACGTCATTAATCTCAGGTGGCACAGGGACAGGAAATCTGCGACCATGTTCTATCGGCCGATCACCAGAAGTAACGTTCGGATCGAACATTTTTTATTTTTTAAATTATATCCAGTAACATCTATGCTACAAAAATAACAATAGTTTAAATGATTTTTTTGCTCTCTCCATATCATGGGTACAGCAAATTTAAAAGCAATTTTCTCTTTTTTATACTATTTCCTAAGATCCTCGACACAAACATAACATACTTTGTGAGGAACTGAATACTTGTCTTAATTACCGATTTCTACACCGAAATATGCTAAGTAAACCTTTTTTACAAAGTCAGTAATGTTTCTATGATGTTTTTTAATTACAAAATTACACATATATAAAAAAACGTTAGGAGAATTTATAAAAACACGTCTAACTAAATATTTTTATGCATTTTCTTTCGTAATATTTATTTTCACTAAATATTGAAATGTGAGAAATTGGTGGGTGATACGACCATTGTTTGTTTGTTGTTCAAAATCAGTACACCAAATTACATAGAAATTAGCTAAAATTATTGAATTTTTTTTTTCATAGTTGGCCTGTGTAATTTAGCTGAATAAGTCCAGTGGATTAAAGACAACTTTTGACAACTGGAAAATAATGAAATTAATTTTTGTAACTAATACATAAATAGACACTATCGACTGGAATGGTTCGGAATCACTTGCTTTGTTTGGTTACAGCAGATAGTATAAGTCACGCTGAGTCGTGATTTAAGTTGTCATTTATACGACATTCATATTTATTTTATGCGTATTCATGTGTTTTAAATATAAGTATATTTTATTGTAGTATTGCATTGCATATATCCACCGTCTCTCTCTCTCTCAGCAAACAGGATGCTGTTAGAGACGACTCGTACTGTGCAATACAGAGGCACTTTGAATCCTTTGTTCGGTATAGGACAGATTCGTGGATTGGACAGATTCTGTGATTCGACGGATTAGTTATACGACAGAAGTATATGTGTAAATAAAATGCCTAATAAAATAAAACCCACTTTTAGTTATAGAAAAGTACGATGGCGTGAAACCCGTCGAAAGTATATATAATATTATTAAGTTTTGTCGTAACGCGGCTAAAATGTCTAGAATGAGAAAAGTCATAAATAAAAGATACAAAAAAATGATATCCAGTACAACCGTCTATATCACGATCAATTTTACTATCAACTGTAAATGCAAGTTTTTAAAATTTAAATAACGTTTTTCAAGTGATATAATAAAAGAATTTATCGTTTTGAGATTGTATTCCTACTCTTCTTGCCAAATTTCAGTGTTCTAAATTATCTCTCATTTAAATACGGTTACAAACCGTTCAAGCTCCTCTCGTTATTTGTATTTCAACGTGTTACTTAACAACAATTGCTCGTATTTTTGCCAGGCACTAATTATTTTCATAATAATTCATATTCTATACAGAACCCTCGGTGCCTGACTCGCACTTGGCCGATTTTTCTTTTGAAGTGAACCCTAAAAATAGTAAGAAAACACTGACATATCACATGAAGAGAATACAGTTATCATTGAATACCCTTTAAAATGAACACTTGAATCAATACTTTATTTTAATTCTTTTTTGATTAAGTCTGTCACAGTTCGACAAAGTGTTCATACATACGCATGTAAAATCAACTAATGTACATTTATGAAATTGAAATATATGAAAAACATTCAAAATAGTGTGACACTGGTTGAATTTAAGATGGTTGCACCGATTTGGAAAGAAGTAAGTGAATGTAGTGTTAATTAATCCATGAGTTGGGTGAGCTTGTCAGCTGATTCTGATGAACAGAGGAGTAAATACTGTTATTCTAGCAAGCAATGATAAGATAGCCAAAACGGCTTTAGGCTAGAATGTAATACAAGACAAGCCTAGGCCACATAATTAATGTATTTTTACGTACATACACAGAATTGATTTGCTATGCGTCGAGGAATCTAGTATAAAGTTTATATGACGCAAATCTCGACGCAATCTATCCATGAATGAATAACTATTTTTTTCCGGCAGCTAAATAACAAATATCTTACGTTTATTTAGAAATATGTACCTGATTTAAAATAACTTTTACGACTGTCAGTTGACGACATATTTTCTATTAGAAACAGACATGAACAGCTTTGCTCCGACATTTAAAATTTATACTCGTAATATTTAAGATCTTTGATTTCGTTTTGTTAATACAGTTATGGTAAAAAAAGGTAACTAGACCTCTGTCTCACACGAAACAATTGATCATCCAGCTCATGATTATAACAGTGATGGTGTTGTTTACAGTGGTTTATTTTAGTATCGTTGGGCGTTGAGCACGTTTCAACCGGTTTCATATTGGCTTTCCCAGCGGTACTGACTCCGAGCATAACTTCCAACTCCAGTGACGTGTACGCAACCAGGGAGCAAGCATCGTGGATAAGTGAGTAAGCCTTAGCTGTATCTATACGAGTATACGGGTTCAGCTACACAGGTTTTTGTTTTGAGTAAAATATGAATTTAACTCAACATGACATTTAAGTACGTTATCTGCAGGCGTGTTATGTTTGCAATAGGTACTCGTATGTACGAGTTCTAAAGTTTGTAGGTAACTAAGCAATCGTATGTTACTGTCAATAACCTCTCCTATGGCTCGGCTCGGCTCGTTTAAACTGAGACTCATGTATTATTACTGACATGTATTAATAGAACTGTCCTCATCAATCCCGCTGTGATTTAGGGCTATGTTATCACATGTATCAACTAAACAAATTTAATTTTCAGCTGCGTCATACGGGATGACTGGATCCATTGGCTTCATCGTGCTGCCGGCTCTGATGCAGCTATACGGGCGACGGTTCGTCGTCGTCACCTGGAACCTACTGGTGATAATTGGCTCGATCACCATCGCTTTAGGGACTGACTTCACTAGTCTGATGGTCGGCCGGAGTATCCAAGGCTTCACTTTTTGTGGAATGTTCTTAAGTGGCATTATAGCAGGTGAATACTGCCACCCAAAACGACGTGGCATATCTACTGCAATAAAAACTCTCGCAATTCAAACAGGCGTGACTCTCTGTCACATTTTAGGTTTTATCTTGACATGGAGGCAGATAGCGTGGTTGATTATTATACCCCCTGTTTTTGGAATCTTAAGTGTTCTCACTTGGGCTGAGAGTCCTTACTGGTTGGCATATAAGGGAAGATTTGAAGAAAGCCAGACTGCCTTCGAATGGGTGAGAGGGACCGATTCGGAGTCAAAGAAGGAAGCGAAAGAATTAATATTTGTACAACGTGAACTTAGGAAATCGAAGGTGAAGAGAAATGCCGTCGCGGAGATAATACATGCATTTCGCTCAAAGGAATTTCTGAAACCTTTATTCATAGCAGCAACACTATCTATAATATTGCAGGCGAGCGGAGTGCATGTCATGATGGCCTATCTAATCGAGATAATGGTGCAGTTGACACGCAGCAGTTCAAATGCATTCAACTACATTATTTATTTCGATTTTATGAAAATTGTAGCTTGTATGTTGACTATATTCATTGTTCAATTCATTCGAAGAAGAACGTTGCTGTTCGGGTCAGGTTTTGCTACAGCTTTATTACTTTCATTCGCATGTATTGCTCATTACTTAAACAGTAAAGAGCTTTTGATTCCGGCGTGGTTGACGCCGTCAATTTTGATTCTTTACAATTGTGTTGGTAATGCTGGTCTCATTCCATTAATTATCGTAATAAAAGGAGAAATATTTCCTCTCCAATATAAAGGCATCGGCAGTTGTGCCACTGGAATAGTTAATTCTCTTATCCATATGATAACAATGAAAGTTACATCAAACTTGTTGACTGATTTGAAACTACACGGGACGTTCGCTATTTTCGTTATAATACTGGTAGCATTGCTAATATGCTTATATTTCACTCTGCCAGAAACAAAAGACAGGACATTGCAAAACATAGAGAATGAATTCATAGACTTTAAGTTACCTAATTCAGATGAGCACGAGGCCGATATTAATATTTCAATCTCAAAGCTACTTATTAATTCTAATAGAAGTTGTTCAGAGGCTTAGGATGAATTTACAAAATTTTAAGACACTTCTTGTAGCATAGCACGGGAAGCTACCTTGTCTATGGGTAAATTGGCGAAACCTTCAAATAATTATTCCTCGCAGACTTTTAAACGTTTTGCACGAAGTTTTTAAACATCTCTACAGGAAGCGTGTATTTTGAGTTGATGAGCAGATAGCATAGTGGCTACTTAATTGAACTATGCTATGCTGAGAAAAGCTAGATATGTAACTAAATTCAAATTCAAAAGAGAAATAGAAATAAACACAACAACAACACAAACAAAGCACACATAAAATAGAATAAGGAAAGGAATAGAAAATTTGTTGCCGAAAAGGTGACCAGCTCAGCATGTGCTGCAGCTAGAGCCGCAGCGCTGGTTTTCAGCTGGACCTGGTTCCTACTCATTGACACATACATAAAAAAAACAATAAAAAAACAATCTGTTTACATTCCCTTAAGTGAAATGTGCGATACATACATACAAAAGAAGTCTAATTACATTATTAAATTTTAATAAAAAATATGCAAGGGGTGAAATATATATATTAAACTACTAATTGATCCTTAAATTATGTATTCGGTATGTGACTTTTGCATAAGCAGCTCCAATTGCTGCTTAAAGCTGGTTACGGACCTAAAACGTGGTGGGATGGTGTTCCAAACTTTACCGGCAGAATATTTGAAACTACCCCGGAATGCTGCAGTTTTGTGTGCAGGGATCGCAAGCAGACCAAGGTGACTTTGGCGTAACCAAGTAAGTTTTTCGTGTAAATACAGCGGTTTTCGTGTATTTATAACTCCGAAAAGGAGGGTTGCAAAGTGTAGGTAGCGCCTTGCTGACATCTTAAGAACATTCGCATTTTTAGATACGGTGTTACATGAGTTCGAGGTGGAATCTTAAAGCAGAAGCGGGCGCAGGCATTCTGGACCCGCTGAATCACGTTTTGAGTTTTTTTCAGAAGGCGAGGGCCATACACAGTATCTGCATAATTGAATTTCGACCAAATAAGTGATGACTCCGAGATTTCGCGCTTCGCTTGTCTGTTCGATGTCGTTTCCCATTACTACAACCTTAGGTTTCATAGTGGCCACTTTAGGTAGTTGGTTTTTAGTGCCTAAAATCATAAATTTAGATTTGTTTGGGTTAAGGATGAGATGGTTTTTGTAAGCCCATTTGCTTATTCTAGACAGGTCGTCGTTTACGAATTGTAATGCTTGGTCTAGTTCACCAGGTCTGAACGAAAAATATAGTTGCAAATCGTCTGCATACATGTGGTACCTACAGTACCTTATGCAGTTCACTATATCAGCAGTATATACATATAATAAATAGTAATAATGGTCCTAAAATAGAACCTTGTGGCACACCCCGAGTCACTGATTTAAGAGAAGACTTCGATGAAGAACCATTATTTCCTTGAAGTTCAACATACTGAAAACGGTCACTTAAGTAACTATCAAACCATTTCACAGTAGGTATGTCAAACCCGCAATACGTTAGCTTTGACAAAAGAAGTGAGATATTTATTGAGTCGAACGCTCTAGAAAAATCTAATAAAATCAGTATGGTACACATTCCGCTGTCTTGCGCCTCAAGTATATTAGTAATCACATGAGATAAGGCATATGCAGTACTACGTCCTCTACGGAAACCTGATTGCATGTCTGGCAGGATATTACTCATCTCCAAAAATTCCGTGAGTTGGAGGCATACGGCTTTCTCAAGCACTTTGGATAGACACGGCAATATACTGATAGGACGGAGGTCCTTAAATGTTGTTGGGTTCGGTTTTTTTGCGAGTGGATGTACAATAGCTGTCTTCCATAAGTGAGGGAAACTTGAGGATGAAATGGATTTATTTACAATTAATGTTAGGAAGTCTATATTGTAAGGAAGGGTCATTAAAATCATATCAATTGAAATTTTGTCAGTACATACCTTGGGCTTTGGACTTGAGACTGTTGAGAATTTTCAAGATGTCATTTTGGCTTATAACTTTAAGACTAAAATTAGATTCTCCGAATCGGTGAAATTCGAAATAGTTTAGAATAGATAACTCAATGTTACCGCTGTCTGGTATCTCTAAAAAAAATTATTCAACTCTTCGGGCATACTGAGGTGCATAGGTATTTCTCTTTCTTGTTTGGCCGGAAGGACGTGTGTTTTCAAATTTTTCCATAAAGTTTAAGGACTGTTAATGTTTTGATTTATATGTAGTGTGAAAAAAGATTGCTTTTCATGATAAATCGAAGTGTTGACTAAACTTTTGAGCTCTTTAAAATATGACTTATGTCTATCACTTCTAGTTGAATAGTATTTTTTTAGTGCCTCATTTTTCAATTCAATCATAATATTTATTGTATCGGTAATCCAAGGGTGCGAGACTGATTTAATAAACTGATAAACTACTGCTTACTATGTATTGTTTAAATATAATGTTACCCTATATAAAGTTAAAGTTCTAATGCCTAAATAGAGGTAAGTATTTGAAGCAGTATTTCATGCTACACAAATAAATTGTGTCAATGAATGGAATTATATTTTATACTGTTTGCCCAAGCAGACGAAATATTGCCAAAGTCAAGATCCTTTTAAAGAATCCACACTGATCGGGAATGCTATTCACTAAGGACAAACGTCCTACAACCTCAACCTTGGCGGACAATAACTCTAGTTCGTAGTCAACAAGATTTAATATCTAATGATGTTAGATGTTAGCAATGACATCCCGAGTTGGGAGAAAGTAAGTAAGAACTAATAAAACTTATGAGTTCTCGGAATTTCTCTACGTGATAAGGTCCGGAATGAGGAAATCCGTAGACGAACGAAGGTCAACGACATAGCTTGACGAGTCAGTGAGCTGAAGTGGCAATGGGCAGGCCATATCGCTCGAAGAACCGATAACCGTAGGACCGGGGAGTAAAGGTTCTCGAGTAGCGACCACGTACCGGGAAACGTCTACCAGGCCGTCCCCCTACTAGATGGACCGACGACCTGGTTAGAGTCTCAGAGAGTCGCTGGATGCAGGTGGCTCGGGACCGGTCGATGTGGCGTACCATGAGAGAGGCCTATGTCCAGCAGTGGACGTTTCCCGGCTGATGATGATGATGAATGTTAGTACGTTAAGACAGGATTTTCTCTATCACCACCAACTCCGATCAACTTCCCGTTGGGGTAGTGAATACCCCTTGGTCTCCTGCTGAAAGTAAGGGAGTTTGGTCGCGATGGGTGGAAGTGGGTGGTTGTGGCTGGCCAAAATATGAAGAAAAAATTATATTTATAGAATAAAGATAGCACTTGAATAAATACAATCTAAAGAACCAGCCCATTATAGCACCAAAATAGGAGACGAAACCAGCCGTTAATCTAAGGCGTACGTTTGAATGCAGCTATTTTCAATCGATTTCAAAAAAAGTATTGGAAGGATTGTATGTGTATTACGCGATAACTCCCCCAATAGTGAAACAATTTTGATAATTCTTTTTTTGGTTGTTTGGTTTGAACCCCCAGTGGGGTACCTATCGGTACTCGGTTTGGTTGGTGGTAGGGCATTTTCTATGTCTGACGCCAAACAGCACTCATCACGGATGCATCAGGTAAGATGAAATCATCATACATATATTTAAAAAAAAGAAATACCTTGTAATATGTATTTGTCATGTCAAAAAAACATCATAACTACAGATGAAACGGAGAGTAGTTTGGCCGGATACCGGATATTCGGCCAACTATGTGGCCGAAACTTAGCCGTTTGGTGTATCACACACACACACACTTACGTAGGCGGCGCGCGAACGATCGGGTGGACTCGGTTCGATTCGGGTCTTTTCGTTGATGAGCAAAGTTAACAAAAGGCAATTTGACAATATTAAAAATATATTACAAATTTATGTCATCCTGTTCAAATGCTTAATAATGCTTAATAAAGCGTATTTTATTCAAAACACAAAAAATAATGCTTATTTTCTATGAAAAAACGAAATTTTTTGAGGTATAGTCACATGATAATAAACCCTCTGTGATTGGCTGTTCCCCTGACCCCTTGTGACGTCACAGCAAAGTAAACAAATGTGTCGTGTGATGGTTGTGTGAATGTTATGTTTGGGAAATACGCACTTTTACGAGATTAATAGTTATAATTGAGTGTTTTGGCATTAAAAAGACTGTTTACTAACATATTTATTTAGGATAGTGTTTAAGTATCAAAATGGAAAAGAAATTTGTGCAAGCCGATAGCGGAAACCTATCCAAAATAGACGGATTAATGATCGCCTTTTTCTTTAAAAATAATTATGACTTTTATGCAGCAGAACTGAAAAATGTTAAAACCGCAATGTAAGAATTACTCTAAAGTTATTTCTTTATGAAATTACTCTAAAATCATACCGAAAACTTCGAGTGCAAAACTTACAGGTTATCTTGAAGGTATAAAGTATTCTAAGTGAAATTACATTTTATACATCTTGTAGTTTGCTACACCCTTTTCTATCTGAAAGTCAAGGAAATTAGAAGTGCGGATGAATAGGCAATTTAAGCAGGTAAACGATGCCTTTCATGATGACTTTATAAGATGAATATTGTTGTTGTTGGAGATTATGGAGAGGTTATGTTTAGACTTTATACTAAAATCTAGGTAAATAAGGAGAGCTATAAAAACTTATTGATGAATAATATTACGTATTACTTACATCAAAGGGGTCTTCACAAATAAATACAAAGGAGTTACAGACAATGCTGTCAGGGTCTCTACGGGCCAATATTAACCATTTATTGCGTCTTTTAGGATCCGTTAGAACGGGTAAAAACATTTTTCCGGGGTCTTCATGGAAGTCAGGAAGTTTTGTCAAAAAAAAAACTTATAATTACTAAAAATACAATTTGGCTACCTACCTCCGCCAATTTGCGTCAAAATTGCGTTTTGGCGTGTATTTTGAAATTTCAAATTCAAATATTTTATTGCTTCATGTCGTGTATACAAGAGATCTTAAGACTAATACATTGGTCCAGACATGAACCCTGGTAGGGCACTGCAATATTATTACACAACTTATGTCATAATAATGTCAAACAATATATTAAATTTACATGTCATAGCTGAATACAAAATAATAATAATGTCATAGTAATGTCAATTAAATTAATAGCCTCTTCTAACAATAATAATTAAATATTAAATAGCCACAATAGCCCTTTCGCTTCCTTTATATCTTATCTCCATAAAACTCATTCAAGGAGTAATAGCATTTTTCTATCATTAAATTGTTAAGTTTGCTTTTAAATTTATTTAGATTTTGTTCGCGTGCTATTTCAGTTGGGATGTGGTTAAAGTTTTTTACACACATGTTGAAAGGACCGGAATTTATCATTGACAACTTAGTATATGTCGAGGCTAGTTGTCGCCTAGGTCTAAGGTTTTGTGGACGGGAATACTTGAAAAATTTGAAAGTTTAATATTGATTTTTGCAGAAAATACAAAATATATTCAGGAAATATTAATACAGGTGCACAAAAATATACTAAATATTATTATAAAACAGTTTATAAAAGTAGTTAAATACCCTACTGTTTCATTCATTGTCTTATTGTGTTGAATTGTTGATTGCGGTGCAGACACGTGCGTCATCGTTTTAGGTTATTATTTTATTTGTGCTCTTGTTATTTGAAGTATATCTTCTTATATATAAAATTCTCGTGTCACAATGTTCGTTCCCGTACTCCTCCGAAACGGCTTGACCGATTCTCATGAAATTTTGTGAGCATATTGAGTAGGTCTGAGAATTGGCCAACATCTATTTTTCATACCCCTAAATGTTAAGGGTAAATATTTTGTTAAAAATTTTTGGACTAAATTTTTTGTTTTTATTTTTTAATAATGTGACATTAAAAATACATACAACCCTAAATTTTTACTTTTTTGTCACCAACCCCTATTTTTTATAGCCATTTTAGTAATTTAATCATGTTTCATCCCGCTCCATAACTGATCAATTATAGTGTTTTTAACTGTACTTCGATTAAAATTTCCCTTAGCTTATGGCAAATCTAAAATTTATTTTATGAAAATAAACATTTAGAAACTAGAAATAATTTATAAGGCAAAACAACGTTTTCCGGGTCAGCTAGTATATACAGAATTTTTACTAAAAGACTTAGAAACGAGAAATTGCTTGCTTTGATGATTTTGGGACAAGTCAGTGCGAATTGATCGCAATCGTGACCCTTATTCTTGGTGGGCAGCTAATGACAAACAATACCCAAATTTAACAAAGTTTGCCAAAATCTATCTTCCAGCACCTTGCAGCAGTGTGTACAGCGAAATACTTTTTTCGGAAGTTAGCCTTATTTATGAAGAGAACCGAAACCGCCTGCTACCTCTCAATGCAGAGAAATTAGTATTTGTTCACAACAATTTGCTGTTAGTGCAGTATGAGTACTAAATAATTCATTATTTTCTTTCTATTACATTCACTTACTATTGTGTGATTAAAAATTAAAAACTAAATCTAATTACTCGTTTATTTCTTAAGTGATACTAAGAGTAACTAAATAAAGCAAAGAATTACTTAAAAATATTTTTTGTATATCCAGATTCGGATAGTATTAAGGCCGCCGGATAGGCCGGATACCGGATATTTACCGGATATCCGTTTCATCTCTAATCATAACTCTCGTTACCAATCTAAATTATCAATTCAGTCGCAAAACCGCCCTAGTGTCACTGTAGTAAAGTCTAACATAACTTGAATCCAATGTAATTTCAATTACGCCATGGCTCGTCGGGCGCGAAGTTTTTATTGAATTCCCTTTCAGCCCTTTGACATGAACAATATTGGTTTACATCAACCACTTTAATATACAGAGACGGCCTTTTCTCATTTCTACTCAGGGCTCCAAGGGCAATCCAACTACTCAGACTCATTGTCGAAATATATATAGTTCTTTCTAAAAAATATTACTCTCATGTCACAAAACGTTATAATTAGAGATGTGCCGAACATGGTTTTAACCGAATAATCGGCAAAACCGATACGGATACCGAAAAAGGTTATTTTGAATTGACTTTTTATCTAACCGATTTTATATCTCTAACCGATTAGGTAGAGTATTCGATGAACACTCCCAGGCAGCTTGATTTTTCCGATATTGTCCACAATTATCGTTATATTTCAACCAGTTTTAACAAAACCTTATCTTGTTATACACTATAAACTTCCAGAAAAATCACTCTGTTGATATATGAAAACCGCATGAAAATCCGTTCAGTAGTTTTCGAGTTTATCGCGAACAGACAGACAGGTGCAGCGGGGGACTTTGTTTTATATATATAGATACAAAATAGTCTCAACAATATTTAATTAAAAACAATCCGATACCGTGTGAATTTTGTATGCAGATAAATGTAAAACTAATTTATTTTTAATATATTTATCTAAATTACTCCAGTGATGCCTTTGTATTCAATTTTTGAATTTGAACACACCCTGAACCTGACACGAATATCCGGACGATCCGAGTTATATTCTAAGCCTTAGAATTCGTTTGCCTTAAATTCTCGTTATCTGTCATATACCTCTCCGAGATTTATATCTCCTAAATAACATTTTTCTAGATGGAAACACGCGTCCGTCCCTTATTACGTTCGCTCCTGTAAGGCCTGTATGTTCGTCATTGTTCGTTATTTACGGTACAAAACATCATAATAGCTACCTATATCATTACGGGCGAGGGCGGGATGTTATCTTTATACAAACCGTTCTACAAATGTACTTTCGTTTCTGGCGGTTGAGACGCCGACGGTTTGACGGTTCTCGTAATATACGGATGCCGACTAGGATTTAAAAAAAATACAGAATATAGATCAACGCTTGTCCACGCTCTCACCTGATGGTAAGCGACGATGTGGCCTACGATGGTGCGCGTTGGTCTAGAAGGGACTTGAAGACACCCAAGTTATAGTTTTCATGGAAAACAGACGCCGGCAGTGCGTTCCACTCACTAGCTGTACGCATGATGAAAAGCGCTTAGTGCGAGCCATAGAGATGTCAACTACGTACTGGTAGAGCCCTGCTGTTCGTCTGTTGGACCGATACTTGAATGGCGATGGCGGAATCAACATGAACAGCTCTTGCGCGCACTCTCCAAAATGTAACCTACAGAATATCGAAAGACAGGCCACTTTTCGCCTATGTTCAAGGCTTTGGAGTTTGGCCTCTACGAGTGAATCATTGCCGATGAGCCTCTTTGCACGTCGTTCCACCGAGTCCAGGGCAGCTAGCTGGTATTTAGCAGAGCCATCCCGAAAGTGACAGAGGTACTCCATACACGATAAAACTTGAGCTCTCTGAAGGCTTAGGAGCTGTTCAGGAGGTATGTGCTTCATATACCAATAAATTTGGAAATGTTGACTATGGGAACACGTGGTGGGCAGCTAGACAGTCATACATTGCAAGGCTTCATCATCATCATGTACAGCCTGCGGCAGTGCGTGACTCGATTCGGTCCTCTGCTCTCCGTATCATACAATTTTTTACAAATAAATATATTTGAGTTTGAGTAAGCTAAGTGTGAGAATGTAGCTGTAGGAAGTCTTACATGGATGTGCTTACCTATACCGCGATAGATATTTAATATTCATTGATGACAGTAATCTACAAATATTTGAAGTAAACAAATATTTGAACTTAATTGAATATTATTTAAATAAATTTACGCTTTCCTAACTTATCATCATCATCAGCCGGGAAACGTCCACTGCTGGACATAGGCCTCCCTCATGGTACGCCACATCGACCGGTCCCGAGCCACCTGCATCCAGCGACTCCCCGCGACTCTAACCAGGTCGTCGGTCCATCTAGTGGGGGGACGGCCTGGTAGACGTTTCCCGGTACGTGGTCGCCACTCGAGAACCTTTACTCCCCACCGGTTATCGGTTCTTCGAGCGATGTGGCCTGCCCATTGCCACTTCAGCTCACTGACTCGTCGAGCTATGTCGGTGACCTTCGTTCGACGTTCGACGAGTCCTAACTTATAGAATGAATTAATACAGCGTTTAAAGAAACAAAACAAAGTCGTTTTAGTTACACCATTTATAACGGAAGAAAGTCTGGACCAAATTTTGTTATCTTTGATTTTTTAAACATTGTCTCCATCATGAATATCAGGACAACTTTTAAAGTTGGGATAACTTCACTAAAAAGTTCATTTTCTCGTACATTCACAACATATTAGAAAGCCAGAGTGATTTAATTTAGTTGAAAGGCCAAGGAAGAACAAATATCCCGATCGCAGAAATTCCACGGGGTAAACCCTAAATTAAACGTGGACGAAGTCGCGGGCAGAAGCTAGTTAATAATAGATTCCGAAATCAACACACAAAATCCTTCAAACGCCTTCACAAATATTTTAGCTTAAGATTTTAATAAAACATTTTGCTGATAAATAAATGTCAGGCGCTTTACCCTAGTTGAGAAGGACACAAGAAACTCAACAAAAAACTAAGCTAGACAGGCCCTGTTCCTACATCATAATTTATCTTACAGTTAGCAGCTAGAACAACGTCACAGTCTAAAAAGTGTGACGAACTGTAACTACATTATCGATTCGTCACACAAAATGACTAGTTATTGTGTAAACTATAAACCGTTACGCAAATCTGAACATCTGTTTTTATGTTTACAATAAAGACTTACTCAGGCTGAACGGGTGTTTCCTTACCCGGGTATAAATCCGGGATCAAATGTTGTCCGGGGCTTGGCTCGCGATAAAAAAATGCCAAATAAAATGTGTGACGACCGTAATGCGTATGTGATGCGCGCGCACATCAACTTGAGGAGAGTTTACACTGGGAGAAAATAAATAAGTATTTCATTAGAAGTACTACTCAACGTCCGAACTCGTCCACGGCTCTCGTGAACTGTCAATTATTGACAGTCTGACACTGACGTTTAGCATACCAACCCATAGACACACGAGGCACTGTGTGTATACTATACCGCTTACACTACCATACTGATTTCTTAATATCTTTACTTCTGTATTCTTGCAAACAAAAATATTTATATTATATTCTGATACCTGTTCTTAATCATGATTTTCTTGGGATGCAAAACGATTCTGATTAGTCCTTAAACGTCAAAGTTGCAAAATAGTATCCACCAATCACACGATTATTGCGCGCGCGCACTGTCATTGTCAAAGGTAGGAATAAATTAAATAGTTATATAATTTACTTGTATTGTTATTACCATATTAAGTTTAGCTAGTCAGTAGATCCCCCGCGGTAACAAGTGTAATGAAACTGTTCAGTAGATAATGCGTGGTAACGTTTTTTACCAAAACAACGCGCCGACGTCATCGCCTTATATCGTTTACTAATGCTTTAGACCCATAAGTATACTTTATGTATTGGAACATTGGAATTAATGGAACGAGCTATGCTCGGAATTTCTCTACGTGATAAGGTCCGAAATGAGGAAATCCGTAGACGAACGAAGGTCACCGACATAGCTCGACGAGTCAGTGAGCTGAAGTGGCAATGGACAGGCCACATCGCTCGAAGAACCGATAACCGGTGGGGAGTAAAGGTTCTCGAGTGACGACCACGTACCGGGAAACGTCTACCAGGCCGTCCCCCCACTAGATGGACCGACGACCTGGTTAGAGTCGCAGGAAGTCGCTGGATGCGGGTGGCTCGGGACCGGTCGATGTGGCGTACCATGAGGGAGGCCTATGTCCAGCGGTGGACGTTTCCCGGCTGATGATGATGATGATAAATGTATGACGCATTAATTTTTTACAAAATTGATGGGCGCTGTACATCACAGAGGCTAGAGATTCTTATTTATATTCATGTAACTTATATGCTTTTATGTAATGTAATTATAATTGTACATATCAAAGTTTATCTTTCGCGGCATTACAATCCGATGTCCTATTTAAAAAGATTATGATAAAAGAAATGTAGTATGACAAAGCGTTGTGTGTTAAAGGTAGAAATTACTAAAGCCTAGTGAGAACGGTTCTTAACAGAGAAATGTAGTGAACGCTCTAGCAGGCTAGTTTGTGGAATGATTTATTATGTTCCTGATGGTACCAAAAACTTTTTGTGATGGAGACCTTTGGAGAGAGATGTGCCTAGGTTTTTGTTAAAAGATTTATACAGACTCGACCACTAGTCTAGACTCTGACAGACACTCCTTATATGAACAAAGGTTTCTTAAATAGCGGTTTCCTTTCGCATCGCTGTTATTTGTGAATATATTTTAACCGCTTCCGTGGCCCAATGGCTATATGCTTTCGACCTGGAGGGCTCGGGTTCGATTCCAAGTGGGGGTACCTATCAGTAGTAGGTTTGGTTGGTGGTAGGGCATTATCTATGTCCGCCTGGATAGCTACCACCATGTTACCTACAGCAGTGCTAACTGCACTCATGTGTGGCACTCAGGCTTCTGGGTGCGCACGCTTACCGTCCAACGGCCTTATCGTCACTTACCATCAGGTGATATGAAGGCCAAGTGCAAACCCATCATACATTTTTAAAACCACTGAGTCACATAGGGCTACTTACGATAAAGCCACACAGGCTTAATTTAAAAATTACAATTTACATTTTGTATATAATTTTATTTTAAAGGTCAAACTATATACACTGTGATAATTTCAAAATAGCTGAGATTATTGCATTAATTGGAATTTACATCCAAATAGTATCCTGTCTAAGCGCACTAATATCGAAATAAATGGGGCGGGAATCCCCGCGACCCGACCAGAGGCACGTTCGGTTCGGTAGGTGGGATGAGGCTAGATTAGATTAGATTACTTGTCATTCAGAGCTACGAATGGCTCAATCAACAGGTGCGACAACTTCAGGGCACAAATAAGAGTTGAGAAAACTCAGTCTGTCAGTCGAATGGGTTGAAGCTATACCTATTTGATTTGATTTCTCGAATTCAGTCAGTTGATGCAAATTTCACTCTGTGCAAGTAAATGCATACCCTAGAGCTATCTACTTAGCTTCGTGCAATAGCAGAAGCTAGCGCTACCAAATCTCACCCTTTTTTCCGAGGGCGAAATCTTTTAAAGATATTCAACTTCTTAGGAGAGAAGGCGGGTTATGTGGAATTTCCATCCACTAAAACCACCTCGGTGGTCATCCTCTGCTCAAGTCGAGGAGCTCCAGGATACAGCAGGTCAGGGCCACGCCGTTCTACCGCTGCCATGTGGTCGCCAGTTCAAACCGCTAGGATAGTACGCTGCAGCCATTTAAAATGGTCTCAGTCGCTTCCTACGACACTTGTGGGCAGGCTGCTTGCGTGAACCCAGTCCACAGCCAAACGGCACAATTACTACGATATTATAGTTGTATTTGGAATAGCAATCACTGTATGACCCGACAGGATCTCGCGTGACGCTCGTAATCAAGGTTTCATTACCTACTCGTGATATATCTAAGACGATTTCTCTGTTGACCTCAGTTCGATATGTTAAAATGTGTAATTAAAATAATAGTTATAACATACCTGCAATATATGCGTACGGGAAACGTGTACCAGGGCGTCCCCAAAATAGATGGACCGACCACCTAGTAAAGGTCACAGGCAGTCGCTGGATGCAGGTGGCTCGGGACCGGTCAATGTGGCATACCATGGAGGAGGCCTATGTCCAGCAGTGACCGTTTCCAGTATGATGATGAAGAATATATGGGTAGGAACCTCCTTCACAAAGCTTCACACAGTCGAAAAAGAAGTCAAGTCAACGCCGAAAATAGAGTTAAATATAACCAGCATAGACAACTTCAGAGCACTATCTGAAAAAAGTAGACTATGCATGTACCCGTGCCGTAGTCTATCTAGGAGCATATAATCTGTAGGCTATGTGGGAACAACGAGCCAAATTTCATCAAGACTGGTTAAGAGGGTATGCTGGTGTCAAAGCGCCTATACAAACGTAGTCCAGTCATATTTTGAGTATTAAGCTATGAAAATCTATGAAATTTTCAAGACACAACCTAGAAACAAATATCTGTGTAGGTGGTGAGTCAGATTTTCGTTTAAATAGTTACAGGGCGTCAAAGAATTGTATTTTACGGTAATAAAAAGCCCCAAATTTGAACCTGATTTACAAGAGTATGAATCGATTTAGAACAATTTGGAATAACTACCGACATCTGAAATTTCATTAGTATACTGTATTAAAAAATGGTTACATAATATACTGTATCACCGTACGCGATCGGGTAGGATAGGTCTCAGATAGGGACAGCTACAAAACAATCCAAATTTGAACGCGGCCACGTGGTCTTACCAACATAGCCTCTTAAGTCGTTTAATCGCTAAAGGACAACAATGCGACAGAAATACAAATTCACACTTGCGTTTCAAATTTTAGATTACTACTTGGGAGTCTTCAAATTAACACGAAACAGGCACCGTTTAGATCAATGCGTTGGTACCGCACACCGGCGCCAGCGGATAGTTGACTATCGCCGAATGGAGTGTATCTTCAGTAAGAACAATAAAAGACTTCAAGTACTTATTCCATCACAACAAAAGTGAGGATAATGCCGACAGTTGTATCCTCCCTTTACTATTTTATTGAGCGCACGAGAATTTCTTTCCTGGATTGTCAGTTCTATATAGTCCCTATGTTTTTCGGCAAGAGGTTTCAATATGAATGCTAGCCAGACAGCATATAAAGGTACATATAAAAATTCCCAAGGTACGCTTCTGAACTCGGTCTACTGAAGCTTGAGTTGCACCTCATCCATTCACGTCCGTATGGTACTAAGGATTGTTTTTCTTGTTGGTCGGTGTAGTGCATGCGCCATAGCATTACATTGTCTCGTGTGTCTATGGGTTGGTTGGCTAAACGTGTCATAGTGTCACGAGAGCCGTGAGTGAACGTTGAACTGTTAGAAAACGTCACAGGGACCAACTCCTACACACGACTGCTTGTATATGCTCTCCTCTAGAAGATTCGTCAGCACCAGGGATGATGAACTTCTCTCCGCTCATCTCGACTGCTTTACTGACAAAAGCGTGTGTTTAGTGTTTTTTGGTTCCGTAACCGGTAAACGGTGATTAATCATCATCATCAGCCGGGAAACGTCCATTGCTGGACACAGGCCTCCCTCATGGTACGCCACATCGACCGGTCCCGAGCCACCTGCATCCAGCGACTCCCTGCGGCTCTAACCAGGTCGTCGGTCCATCTAGTAGGGGGACGGCCTGGTAGACGTTTCCCGGTACGTGGTCGCCACTCAAGAACCTTTACTCCCCATCGGTTATCGGTTCTTCGAGCGATGTGGCCTGCCCATTGCCACTTCAGCTCACTGACTCGTCGAGCTATTGGTGATTAATATGTGTATATAATTATATAGTATGTATGTTTTTGGTACGGGTATCAAATTACAGCCTTCTAGAAGTTAGAGTCTCAAAGCTAAGATTTCCTTGTTTGACTACGGAACTCTAAAAAGCGTAATCTATGAATGACAGGACTAATATTTATTGATTCAAAACACTTCTCACATAAATATATTTTGTAAGGAAATAGTGATAACCACTGACTTCCATATTGAAACACCAGGTGGTATACACTGCACTCGTCGCTTCGCTTACATAAGTGTGCGACTGTACTTGACTTCCAAGTTAGTTGTTAGTTGATGAACCGGTACAGTCGAGAACAAAAACTTTTGCAATATTTATTCGCGAATTCTACTTGACTTGGTTAGATAGTATCTAAGATAGACAAATTAAGACGACTCACTTTTTTTTCTCGTTGGCTCGCGAGAGAGCAATAGCGATACTTACTTCCTTGGCGGCAGAAAGAGATATGCATAGCATCACATGTCTCAAGAACATCAACGTAAGCGACAAATCATTGATTGTTTGAAAACTAGAAAATCAATTAAAAAATCCTTTGTTTTAAACTTAGGAATCATAATTTCCTTCATAATTGTATAAAAATACTCTGATAATCTTAAGTAGTTTCCTAAAACCAACAATTTAAGTGCTTTAGAAGAGCAGATTGTGAAAGATAAATCTATCGAGAAAATGTTCACAGATCGTGTTTCTGGTTGTGCTATTCCTTGCAGATGTCCTCGAGATATCATTGATGTAATATCAAGTCTCTATCCGCTACCGTTAGTGAGAAAAACAGATTTTCACGACCCCTCAAATCAGTGTCTTCTCTTAAGAGTATTTTGGTACGTAATTTGACCAATTAGGAGTTTGACGAATCTCTGATTTGACCAATCAAGAGTTTGACGTCTATACGATCACTTAAGAACAAATAGAGAATTGGATGCGCATTGTCGATTGTATTTTGACGAGTGGCAATAAAACCTTAATATATTGTTGGGTATTGTCTATCAGTTTGTTGTTGACAGTATCTTATTCTTATACATAACAGAATAGTTGTAAGAATTCTGCACCGAACTGTCCGCACTGAGCGCTGAAGGCCGCCTAGAACTATGCAGCACAATCACGACCCTCTATTAATTACTAGAACGATCTAAGTGATCTCTCCTCACGTCTTAACACAGCCTTTAACACAACCATACTGAGTCCACATTCGAACGGAATTAGTTTGTTTACGAATACAGGTTACCGGAGATTCTTCAATATTGAAAATCGTTATCTCAGTTATTATAATGGTTATGCAATTGATTGTGGATCTCGCGTGATGATGTGTGATGCGATCATTTGTATTGAGGTCCTTCGTGATTGAATTTATGTAAGTATGTGCTTTAATTTGGGTAGTTAGCGGTAATTTTAACTGCCTAGTTTAATGGATCGGTTTGGACTCACTAACTGGAGGTCGCAAAACTTAACAGAGCGGGTTGGGTGATATGGTCTTATATGCCTGGGGATCGATCATTTTGTTTTCCTTTTGTGTTCTGGTTATGACAGATCAGCCCGTGTCTTAACTAGAGGCTTTTGAATAAGCTCGTTTCCGTCTTAAGGTCTTTTCGTCAATTAGTTATCATCAACAGCTCTATATATGTCCCCACTGCAGGGGCTCAAGCCTGCTCTCCTACAGCGTATGGGCTATAGTTCACCACGCGGGTCCAATGCGGATTGATAGACTTCACACACACGTTTTAATTTCTTCTCAGGATGTTTTCCTTCACCGAAAAGCCAATGGTAATGATTTATATCATTCGTACATAAATTCCAAATAACAATTTGGAACTCATTGGCCAGGATCGAATCCAGTCCTCGATTGTTTAAGGACTGACGCTCTACACAACTGAACTACCTCGGCTTATCTTAGTATCATGAGATAAATGTCATGTAAATTGTGAATAGAAAAAAAGATACTTATGTATAATAAAGGACCTTTAAATTATAATTTTCAGTAACTATTATTCGGCACGGAACTCTCGGTCTGCGAGTCCGACTCGCACTTGGCCCTTTATTGTCCGTCCGTCTGTCTGTCGTTATCAAATTGAAATAAATATCGAATTAGCAAGTCTGCAGTACCTTGGCGCTGTGAAAAAATGAATCTTCTAGGTCAACGCAATAAAAAGATACAGCTGTTTAAGCCGCATTTTTGTCGTAAAAGGAATCAAAACCTATGGGTACTTCCCGTTGATCTAGAATCATGAAATTTGTCAAGAAGCAAGATCTTACAGCACAAGTATAGGCACAAATCAGAAAAGTGAGATTTTTAAATTATATCTCTTTAAAAGCTTAAGATTACAAAGTATTCAAGCGCCTGTCGTTTTTTGTATTGCAATGTGTTAATTCAAAACAATTGCTCGCATTTCTCACCAGGCACAAAGCATTCTTATAAAATATGATTTTCAGCATGTTAATTCTCTCTCAAGGAACTCTCAGTGCACGAGGTCGACTTGCATTTGACCGGTTTTTTTCAACCATGTCTGTCTAGTTTTATCTGTCATCCAGATATCACGCTCGACAAACTTACAAACATCTCCGCAAACGCATCTTCCTTGAGAGTTTATTCATGAGATACGTTTACCAACCGCAGCGGGCCTCTGCGCAGATCGTGTCTAAAGAACAAAGGCGATGACGTCATCCCAGTAGATATTTTTTGTTCAAAGCTGGCAGTACCTGGCACTAGCATCCACGCCACGTTACGTCAGCTGTGATGACTGCACCAGTTGTATGATAGGGCATTCATTGTAGAGGTATAACATTGTTTAAATTAGTTGGTTATATACACCCTCAGAAACAAAGAAAGAATTCAACACCCCAGAACTAAATTAAATAAAGTATTGAAACAAGGTCACCACATAAAAATAGATAGATAACATATTTATTCGGTGACTCAATTTATTTACAAAAAGAAAACTTAAACCTAATACTTATATAAAATAACTAAAATAAAGTTAAACATTTAAAAAACAACTAAAATTAAGTTCGTATATATAAATAAGTCGACCGAAAAGGCGCTGACTCAGCATGTGCTGCAGGAGTCCTGCAGCGCTGATATTCTGTCAGAACCTTTCATCCAACCATCACCAGGTGACAGTAAATTATGTGTAAAAAAAAGTGTGTAGTGTATAAAATAATAATGTATAATAAACTCCCACTTGACATTTGCCGATTGCCTTTTAGCGAATTAAAGAAAAAACTAAAATCATTTTTGAAAATCAGTCCCTTCTGTTCTATTAACGTAATTCTAGTTAGACATTTAGGTTAATATAATTAGAATAATTAAGTATAGTTTAATATGCATTATGTAATATTTTGACGTGCCGAGTGTAATGTGCATATTACTAGGTAAATAATGTGAATCTTGAATCTATTGGTTTCCCCTTCTGTTTTAGTTCCGGAGCAAGCACGCGCTTGCAAACACTTGTAGCTACCGCAGCCGAACCAACAGCGCTATTAGTACTTCTGTTTGGTGGCAGACGCAGGTATCATGGCTGTAGATAGCCTTTTGGTCATGTGGACATATAAAATGCCCTATCACCAATCTGACCATGTACTGATAGGGATACCTGGGAACGAACCCTGTTGATGTATATGTGGATATATTATATATGTATTTCTATATGTATATATATTTTATCTATGTATTATATTTATATAAGTATATGTTGTTTTTAATTATTTCATTCTTAAATCTGTTTGCTTGTATATCTTTTATTATTATGATATTGTATATGTCTCCGCACACCGCCCCTTTATCTCTCTCCTCGCCTTGGTTGACTGGAAGAGATCCCTACATAGGGATAAGTCCGCCAATTCTGCTTTTATTATTGTTTTAAAACTTTAAATATTTAAATTAAGATGAATAAAGAGTATTCAAACAAACAAACGAACCCGGGACCTTGAGACTGTTAGTTCAGTTGTGTAGCCAATTGTTGTAGTGATGTTATTAGAGTGTATATACGTATTTCTACGTTTTAGGGTTCCGAAGGATAAAACAGAACCCTTATAATCTCACTACCTCATTGGGAATCGAACACGGGACCTCTGCATTGTGAATCCAACATTTAGCCATTAGGCCACCGATTCGGTTATACCCCCAACCTTCACATTCACCCCTTAAATGAATGAGATGACTTGTGAATTATTTAATGACAAAATTATTAACATTGTACTAATTGATATGTCATGTAAACTATTTTTTTAATAATTGAATTCGTTATTAGATATGTTTATAATATTTGCACACCTGTGGACAGGTTAAGTACATCGGCCCAATTTAAATTACTATCTAAACACCGTGTAGAAAAACTATGTACTTGGCAAATACTTTATTTATTTATTTCTTAACCGATTTGAGCAGACGTCGAGGGCTGAAACGAGTTTATAAGTTATTTTTGAACGCATTTATTACGTATATTATATGCCCTTCAACATTGAATAAAATGTGATATTTTGGAATGTACCTCGTTAATTGTGATTCAATGAATGAGCGAGCGTGTGTAGTGTCCTTCGTATTAAATATAAAATCTACCTCTAAGCTAAGTGACTTCCTGAATACATTAATTATCATTTAATTTTATTAATTGAATCGCCTTCGTGATCCGTGGCTGGGCTGTTGGAATAGTAAGTCAAAGGTCGAAGGTTCGATTCCCAACGGTCCTATCTAAGTGATAGAAGGTTTGTAGGGTAGTTAATTAACTAAAAAATTGTCGCCTAGCATTTAGTAAATCTTTTCCAGGTCAAGGTATTAGTTTTTTTTAAATAATAAATGGTGCGTGACCCATAAATTATACTACGGGAAAATTTATTCGATTGTTATTAAAAGTAGCATGTATAAATTTCCGAGCCTTCAACTATCCCTGTACAGAAATCAAGTCATTTTGATTCTTTGTTACGGCGTGGAAGACAGGCAAACTCACAATCGCATTTATAATATTAGTATGGGTTACAGAAGACTTTCAAAGTATTTAAGAATATAAAATAAAATTTTTTAAAGTCAATAAAGTATGCATTAATTATATATCTCTATGTCTTTTTGTTGTATTTCCACGACTGAATGTCTGAACAAATCTCGATGAAATTTGGCACGCTTGTCGAGGTACACAGGCTATATATTTTCTAGATAAAGTGCTTCCAATGTATAACCCTGAAGTGGAAATAGAGTCACGAGATAAAGCTATTTGTTTTATATAAAAATTCGCAACATATCGTTTAGATTAGAGTGAAGCAATTAGACTTCTTCAAGGAGGAAAAAGGGAGTTAGATTTTCCTTCTCTGCGAACAATGTAATCTTTGTTAAGTACAACTGCCACTGGGAAGCCCAGTTATATGTTTTGCACTTTGTTTCCCATCATCATGTACAGCCGGCGGAGGTCCACAGCTGGACATAACTCTCCCAAGTGACGTCACTAAACTCGGTCCTCTTCCTGATACTAAAACCATTCTTACTGATTGTTTATACTCAGATCGTCTTGTAGAGTTCTTTCAACCATTTGATTTATACATTAAATTCGATCGAATAACATTCACATGATGCTAGAATAAAGGAGAAATAAATGTGCACCCATTGATTGCATTATTGTAGAATAGGGATGATGACAAAAAAAAATTTATTCCCTCATTCGAGAGACCGAGTGAAGAGATAAATGGCCTTGTCAAAGATTTTTCGATAAAGTCGAAAAGTGATTTTAGTCACGTAGTGCAAAAACGCTCCATACAAATCGGTACTCAGGCGTGACGTCACGGTTGAGTATTGAAGTGTAGATAATGTATAAAACTTTTAACAATATTTGAGTTATCTCGTTAAATAATGTTTTTATGTGACCACTCCCTTACTAAAAAATATTCACAATGTAATTACAAAGCAAAACGTAAAATCAAAAATTTTATATGAGCAAGTTGGTTTTTTGGAATTTTTGCGGGCTTTATAAGTGTAAAAGTCCAGAAAAACAATTAAATAATATTGAATATTTTAAATATTATAGGAGATTTATAATGACCTTTATGGTTTAAAATACAATTTAGCCCCAATCTGATTTGGTGTCATCTAGCCTAATATACCAATTAGTTCCAATTTATGCACGAATTATAACGATAAAAATCATTACCATTGTATTTTCGGTGAAGGAAAACATCGTGAGGAAACCTGCACACGCCTGACAAGAAATTCAAAGGTGTGAGTGAAGTCTACAATCCGCACTGATGGATCAGATCGAGAGTAGGCCTGAGCTCCTGCAGTGGGGACGTATATAGGCTGTTGATGATGATGAGACAATTATCACATAGACAATTGTTTTGTAGCAGGTAAATTAACAATGAATTCTTCAAACATCATTGTCTAAGTGATAGCCCAAAACTAATCTAAATAAATGTGTCAGCTTCAAGTATATCCTTGTTTAAATAATATCTATGCCAAGTCACCGACCCACAATGCCTGTAACATATACATAGCGATCGATGTAAAAAATAACATAAAAAATTGAATTAATGATTCAATAGTTGTATGTAACTTCGCTCCTTTGAATAGACGTTTCGTCTGTTGAATGTGTTGCGGTGGAATATATAACTTGCGGCACTTTGGGGAATGACTAATCTATTTAAACTTTTGTGAGACATTTAAAAGACAACCTAATGAGGCGCTGGATCTGCTACCTTGCATACCGAAACAAATCAGTGCTATTAATACTGCTGTTTGGCAGCAGACTTAGGTAACACGGCAGTAGCTTCCCCGCTGGGAATCGAACCCTGGACCTCCGGATTGCTATTCTAAGCAATGGATGCTTCAATAAGTCAGGGCAGCCTTCTTTATTAGCACTTTAGTTATTTATTACCTATAATAAATGTTTCTCCCACCATGTTATATCTAAGTCTGCCACCAAAAAGCTGTGCTAATAAAATTCTTATATTTTAACACATTTGATACATAAAAGGCAAAGCTATTGCTACTCGGGTTGCATCTCTACTGGTGGGGATATACGGTAAAAACGTAGCATGGAAGTGCTCTCATCCAGAAGCCTTATTCCTATGGTTGTGCTGTAAAACCTTGCTGCTTACCAAATTTAAGGACTCTAGGTCAACGGGAAGTACCCTATAGGTTTGGTTCCCTTGCATTTATGGAATGGTATGGAAATGATTTGAAATACAGCTACATCTTTTCATTGCGTAGACCTATAAGTTTGATTTTATCACAGATTTATGGGAGAACAGATTTGAGTATTCGATATTAATTTTAACTGGATATCTCAACGCGTTCCTGAGAAAAAGAGCTTGACAGACGGACAACAAAGTGATCCTATAAGGATACCCTTTTCTTTTGAGGTACGGAACGAACCCTAAATATATACTCGTAGCTAAAGTAGTAAACCAAATTCATAACAGAAACAGGCAAATATTCAGAATATATGAAAAATAAAATCCATTAAGAACGATTTTTTTGCTTCAACTTATCGTAAACACTAAAAAACACGTAAAACCTGTGATCTCGTAACAATCCATAGAATTTAGGTTTAGGTAATCTCGAAAGTGGCCGTAAGGCATAATGCCCTCTATCGCCATTTGACCGTAACATTACGAATGTTACAGTAAAAAAAACCGGGCGTCCTCGCTCACTACGAAGTAACTGAGGTTTTTGTTTATACCAATATTTATGACTCGCCGCCCCGTGGCACCTGAGGAAATTATAGTTTTTTTACGAGATTCATGGGGTACTTACAAACTCAGAATTCGGTCTTGTTTTTTTTGCAGGGGGGAATTCTTCAAAAGACATTCGGCGTTTTGGTGAAAACCGCTGAATTATGCAGGATTCCACCAGCTAGAACCCCTGCGATGTCCCTCTGTTGCCATATTTGCTGAGTCCCGGGAACTTGCGCGTCGATTGCGATTGCTCCTATACTAATAAAACTCAGCAAGTGTGAGTTATAATCGCACACAGAGTTCTGTAGTTTGAAAGGGAAAGTATATATGTATTTATCGAGCAAGCACGTTTCTGCGACTATGAAATATAAGCTATGTTTAGCAGTAAAAAATTTTTTGGATTACCCCAAAAATCAGATTCGATTACATTTACAGGTCTAACGGATTACTAACAATGAGTCTGGTCCTGAGGTATGGGAGCGGTAGAGAGGAGGTATTGACGTTCTGTACCGCTCCCATGCCTCAGGAACAGACTCTGTTCATATACATAGTTTTTTCTGTCCGGTCCCGATTTACTCGAACACTCGTACTCCTCATCGGTTATCTGTTCTTCCCGGCCTGCGCATTGCCACTTTAGCGCACTGACTCCTCGAGCTACGACGGTGACCTTAGTTCGTCTACTGAATTTCTAGTTAGTTTTGAAATTATTTATTTCCATAAAGCCTATTTGCAATTCTTTAGGAGGTCCGTAGTTAAATAGCGAACCGTTGTTATTTCGTGACGAGCGTGTCGCCCACATATTACGTAACTCTAATCAATGTTCTCATTCAGGTTATTGTTAATTTAATACGATCATCTGTTTTCCAAGGTGTCGTCACAGCCAGAGCTGTTTATTCAATAAATAAGCAACGGTTGCGGAGGATCGCGAGCGAGCGATGGGCCGGTGATAATTTAATGCGTCTCAATGACAGGGTGAGGCCGCCATTGTTTGACTATTTGCATGACACTGATACATACTAAACAATTGTCTAGGTTATTATGTTTAAATGACAATTAATAGGCGGAAAAGGATGTAGCATTGCACTAACTGAGAATGACATTAAAAACCTAAACAAATACATGTTCAAGTGTTTAGGTCTTAGGCAGTAATTCGCTAAGAACAACCTCACAGTTGTGATTGCGAAGCCGAGTGCTCATAATAATCGATGACTATAATAGCTAGCTTAATGAGTACGAGAATCATACGATGTTTTTCAATACAGTTGCGATTATCATAAAATAAAACAAGAATGATGAACATACTTCAAATGTAATAATGGTAGTAACACAAAAACAAAGACTTAAATCATTACAGGCTAAATTTATAGTGATCGGGTATAATTATTTAGTTGTTTTTTTTTTACAAAAGTCATTCATCTCACGTTCACTATGAAAACTTTTTGATGAAACATTACAATCGAAGTTTCGATGTCTTATGGACCGTATGAATAGCAAACGAATTTCAAAATACATTTCAACATTAATACACCCATTTACATCCGTCACAGTCATAAAAGGAACATGGCAAAATATGTTGGCAGGCCGCGTAAATATTTACTGTACATAATTTAACCGTTTCTGTGGTTAAGCAGGAGCGCAGAGGGCGGGCGTCTGTCAGTTCAGCAGGTTTATGTTCCCAGAATGAACTCGGATCTGACTCAGTTGCTGTTTACACGCGTCTGATGCTGAAAAAACAAAATACAAAAATACAAATACAAAATACAAAAATATTTATTGGATAAAACAATTGTGTAACAATAGTATAGCCATACAGTCTGTCATAGGGGAAGCCCTGTGCGACAGGTGTAGGCTCTCTCTAAGGATGACATTTTGCTTTGTTATGTACAATATTTTTATCATTTTTAAAAACATGCTTTACTAAGTAGGGTGAGTGTGAGTGTGTGTGTGTGTGTGTGTGAGTGTGTGTTTAGGGGGCTGCCACCAAGTGACAGCTTTCACTTAACAATCATGAGAGGTGAGAATTGAGTGTGAACAGGAGCGTATAAACCAATATTACCTCTATGATTGTGACCATTCTTCAAGAAGCAGGTTTTACTTTAATTATTTTAACGTAGTTAGTAAGTCTTCAGAGTCATTATACTCAAGAGTTTTAAGCCATTTTTTTAGTATCAGTTTGCTTGTGCTTGAGGGGAGAGGGTGTAACATAAGAATTTTGTTAATTTTATTATAGAGAAATATATATTATAGAGATAGAAAAAACAGATATCTAAAGAATTAGTCGACTAGGTACTTTATTATGAAGTAACTTAAATCACAGCTAATGAAAAACGTGCTTCAATGGCGAGGATTTGGTTTTTGACGGTAGGCGAATTGGGTACTTGTCAATTTTTTTGTCTTATTCGACAGACCATGTCAAAAGATTAGTACTTTTTTTATTGCAACCCGCCAAAAAGTGATTCTAGAAATCGAGCGTGTTTTGTGACGTCACATTTAGTATTGGAGAGTTAAATGTATGCAGCTTGTTGGATATTTTATGTTTTATATACTCCTGCAAGATGGCGACGAAGAAAACGTTCAAAATGCAATGAAGAATCTGAATATTTAAGCATCTAAGCATTTTCAACCGACTTCAAACAGGAGGAGGAGGAGGTCAACTCGACTGTATGTTTTTTTTGGTATGTATGTTATGCGATAACTCCGCTAGTTGTGAATCCATTTTGATGATTCGTTTTTTGTTTGATAGAGCATACTTCAGAGGTGGTCCCATATAACTTTAACTATAAACTCTACGGGCGAACATTTTTAAGGCGTTGAAGTCGGTTTTTAATTCTTTTTACACGCGTTTATAATGATATTTGATGAACCCTATTTTTCGCAATTTTGAGACTTTAAATTCTTACTTACTCGTACTTAGAGTCGCAGGGAGTCACTGCATGCAGGTCTAGGGACGCCTATGTCCAGCAGTGTACGTTTCCCGGCTGATGATGTTGAAATTGTTACAAAATCCAAATAAAAATTATTACGTATTTTTATATGGGGGGCTTTCTTTTAATGTCCGTTACGGTATCAAATACAATTCAACCCCAAAATAAAACATGTTATTCGTACATAGCGAACACTGTTATCATATTGGCATTCCTTACCATTCGTGCTATTTGAAAATAATATTACACCTCAAGTTTCATCGCATAGTTTTCATATCTAAAAGCCTTGCTTCAAAAACGATGGAGTTGCCGCCAAGGCAGCGTGTTTTTCCTTTACAATATTCTAGAACATCTGCTGTAGGGATATTGTAAGTCATCCCGTAAGTCTTCTTATCAATAACATCTCAATGCGATCACCAATAAGCATGCAAAGCGCGGTGATCAAGACAAAGTTCCTCATTTTTCACCTCCTTAACTTATTTATGAGTGTGTTTTGTGCTAAAATAAAGTTTATTCAAGAATATCCCGGATCCAAATCTGTGCCTTGAAAAATAGAGCATTTTTTGAGCAGCTTAGAGAACATTTATTAAGAGGCTATGCTGTTGTCAAAGCGCCCATACAAACGTAGTCCAGTCATATTTTGAGTATTAAGCTATGAAAATCTATGAAATTTTCAAGACACAATCTAGAAACAAATATCTGTGTCGGTGGTGAGTCAGATTTTCGTTTAAATATATACTTCCAGAGTTACACGGCGTCAAAGTATTGTATTTTTCGGTAGTAAAAAGCCCCAACTTTGAACCTGATTTACAAGAGTATGAATCAATTTAGAACAATTTGGAAAAACCACCGACATCTGAAATTTCATTAGTATACTGTATTAAAAAAATAGTTACATAATATACTGTATCCTTCAAATGATCCCTGGACTACGAAACATCCAAATAACGGGTGGATAACATCGCATAATGTATGCTGTCTCACCGTACGCGCTCGGGTAGGATAGGGCTCGGAGAGGGACAGCTACAAAACAATTTGACCTTGAAACCGACCACGTGGTCTTACCAACATAGCCTCTTAAGTCCTTAAAAATCAGTCAAGCTCGTTACTAAAACGTACGATGGTATCCAACACGTTTACCACTCGCAACAGCTCTTTCAATTTCATTATTTATTCGTTTAAAACATAATAAGCAAAATACTCAGTAATGCTTGGCGCAATCACAAGCTGAGTTTGAAAAGAGCTATCTATTCCAATTTTAAATCAAAGGTGAACTATCAACAATCCAATCGCCACTTGGCATTTGGTGATACTCGTATGAGATTGTGGTCAAGGGTTCACACAAAACGAACATCGTCCGAGTCGAACACTGATCGAGCAGGGAAGAGTTCACCGGGGCGCGTCGCGGTCGCTTCGACAACGAACACGTTTCGCTCCATTTCTTTCACGACGCGGAACCAACGATCCAGCTATTTTCTAACGAACTTCCGTTTTGTTTCGGCTTTACTATTGTTTATAAAAATGTTAATTGAACACGCTACGTACGTTGTATTTTATAGTTGATTATGTTGAATCATAGCCATTAAACTGTTATTTACAGCTAGTTAACAAAAGTTATGATGATTTTTTACGCATGATAGGCTAGCACTTTCCCTGCATCTCACTGTTGTGTCTCACAGGTATATGGTAGGTGACGATAAATAAGGATTTATTAATATATCCAGTGTCTCATTTACTTACTGCTTCTGGATGAGCACTGTTTCGTCCAACAGCCTTATGGTCATAAAACACACATAAATAGCTAATGTTGTAAAAGTGGAAGTAGCTCTGCTTTTTTTGATTTTGGACACTTTTTTGATGGAATAGGAATTCACGTGTATATCAATCAAATCAATCAATCAAAACTCTACTTTTTAGAATTAAAAATTCCATCATGTGTTAGTAAATTTCTAGCCTTAGTCAGTAAATTTTAAATAAAAATTATCAAAGCATAAAAATGACAAATACATTAGGGTTGTATAAGGTATAAAATATAAATAAGTAATTAGGTGACTTTTTACCCTGAGAAATGGGTTTAAAAGTTCTACGATGAAATAAAATGAAAAATAAAATTAAAAGGTAAATAACAACTGTATTTACTTAAAATATGGATTTACAGTTTTAAATTTTAATTATGAGTGTGGTTTGCACTTGGCCTTTAACTCACCAGGTAGTGTGGTAGTGTGGTAGTAGGTGGTTTTTATTTTCTGCCGCATCGCATTCTTTTTTGGCAATGGAAAATAGCCAGGTTTTTTTACTGCTTCTTCATACTTTTTTGGATTTTTCAAGTACACTAACGTACCAGTAACTTCGGAGAGGCGTCGTTCTGCGATTCTGTTGCGTAGTGCTTCAGCTAGCTCGGCGCTTAGGGAAGTGCCCTGGTTATTTAGCTTGTCTAAGACAAATTTCAGGGTTGTGTCGGCAGTTATCAATGTGGACTCTCTTCTGCAAAGAGCTTCTACAGCCAGTTTCAACGGTTGTAGACTGACAATCAACTCATTGATTATTGACCATTCATCGCCGGAAAATTTTATTTCAGAACCGACGTCTATCAATGCTTTATCGATGCAAACTTTTAGGTTGTAGAAACGTTCCAGCATACTGAGCAAACTGTTCCATCTCGTGCGGCAATCAAGAATCAGACTTAGTTCTTTACCTTTATCTTCCTTAACATATTTTTGCAAAAATAAATCATCTTTGGTGGGTGATTTTTTGAAAATTTTTACAACTTTGCGTACTTTCATGAGCAGTGCGCTGTATCGTGGAATTAATTCACCAGAGTCCACTAATGTTCGTTCTACTGTAACTGCCAAGCCATCGTTCATCTCTGTCTCTAAGTCTTCATCGTCTTCGCATTCATCACTTTCATCTGTTGCGGCTTGTTCTACTTCCTTATGAGGTTTCTTCTTGTATAGCACGTCCACCACAGCCAACTGGATACCATGAGCGTAGCATAATTGTTGATAACAAGGCAAAAGTTTTCCAACTTTTACCATTACGGAGGCGCCATCGGTAGTGATACCAATGATATCGGTTTCCATCACTAAGCCGAAAATATTCAGCCTTTCCGACACTAATTCAATGCAGTGTTCGGCAGTGCAGGAGCCATGAATTCTTATCAACCCTAAATTGAAATGTTTATCATCATGGTGCAAGTTGAGATTTATGTATCTATGATTTTTTTGGGAGGTCCACTCGTCAAAACTCAATGAGAATCTTTGTCCTTTTTGCTTTAAATTAGTGAATTCTTTAATGAAATCAGCTTGAATATTCTCTGCATATCTGTAAATGATCGCTCTGATGGTATTTGGAGAAGTTGGCAATTGAAATCCTGATTTTGCGAATAATAATCTCAAGTCGGATGATGTACAAAATGTACTTAGACTAAAGCCATCTTTACACACCATCCTAGTGACCAAACTCTCCATAGAATTTTCCTTTTCAAAGTAGAAATCAATAGTCTTCTTGGTCTTCTTGCTCGGAACTACTTCTTGATAATCTTCATTTTTTGAAGTAGTTGCTATAGCATCAGTAGAAGCTTGTGAATCTGCATTATCCAAATCTTTGTTGGGTGAACTAGCTTTGTTGCCACTGACATTACTTATGACACTGATACAGTGTACTTTTTGTAAATGCCCTTTTAACCCTGTAGTGGAGCGGTTGCTAATAAGCAATGTTTTTAGGCATAGCGAGCACTTGGCACTTCGACTATCCAACTTTACGAAAAAGTCCCACAAACTTTTTTTACCGTCGCTAGAATTCTTGGTCGACATTTTAAACTGTCCGAAAAACAGCGTTAAATCTGTAATGAAGAAAAGATCGGTGAAGTATAAGATAAGTATAAGTATGCCTAAAGATAAATAAATACAACTATCGCGATGCAATAACTTAACAAAACCAATAAGGTAATATTTTATTTAAACTGCCGCGATTACTATTACACATTTTGTAGGTATTTCGGGTTTCATGTTGCGTTCAAACTTCCTTTTGTTTATTTCCGATATTTTGGCGCTATTGCAAGCACCGCACCGTGGTTACGGGAGGACTAATAGTTTGAACGCGTTTTTGAACTGGAAAAACCTATAAAAACCTATCTTTATACACATGGCACAGCTTTTTTCCAATCAAAATTGCGCATTTTAGCAAACTTGTTTAATAGCAACAATACTCACACACATACACACACACACACAAAGTTCTAAATAACTAAATAGTCTACTGTAGGATATGTACCTACTTCCTGCAATTAAAGGTAGGTAATAAAATAAGATCGGTTTAAATAAGAAAACAAAAACAAAAAGATTTCGCGATGTGTTGACGAACCTCACCAAACGTGTCTTCCTTTTCCTTCTTCGAGAAAGTAAGAGACATGAATCAAATCAACATTAATACTAAAATTAAAAATAAACATTTTACTTTACTTACCATTCAGTCCAAACAACAACCAACACGCACTTCATATGCACTTTAGTGACACAAAGACACTTTCTATCGAGACGAGAGCAGTTATTCAACTCATCAACTGTCTTTGATTTATAAAATAAACAAACATAAGCGGTACAGTTGGTAAGGGGGAAAGGGGGCGGGCGGCGTTGCCTTTTATGCGGCACGTGCTATGGTGACAGAACGGCAACGTTGCCGCGCCGATTCGAAAATGGCGGCAACTCAAAACTAAACAATAGAAATTGATACGTTTGCGGATCCGCATCGCTGGATCAAGATGTATGCTGGATCCAGCATGTTTAAAAAGGCGCTGGATCCAGCTGGATTGCTGTATGCTGGATCCAGCAATTGCAATCCCTAGTGGTGATAAAGCCATTGGATAAAAAGCCTCACGCTAATGGCTGGCTCTGTTACCATTCATTATTTATGTATATATGTTTTGTAGAAATAACAGAGAACAGAATATTTTAAATTAAAAAAAATTTAAAATCATTTTATTATCAGATGTCAAAGATCCATATAATTGTTAGTACAGCTTATAATTATGTTAGTAAGTATATGTCACAACTGAGTTAGTCATACTATTTATATGTCGCATAATGGTACAGTCAAATTTACAGGCTATGGTGTTCAGGATGCGATTGGAGCTGGCGCGCACTCGACTGGATAAAGATGCGTACTTTTTTCTGAGGACAGCATGAAAGCTGTCTGTGCGCGCCTCCGCGAACATAGTTGACGCACTGCAGTAGCGCGGCAGCCTCAATAGCATCCTGAACGCGTTATTGTATTGGACGCGCAGAGCGCTAAGCGATTTTTGGGTATAGCTGACCCACAAGCTGCTTGAATGGAACGAAGTACAGTACGCCTTAAACAAAGTAACTTTAACTGCGTAATTTTAGACTTAAAATAATAATAAATATACAATAATAAATCAATCTGCCGCCATAAACATTCTCGTTAAGGTTTACATAAATTATAATTATGAAAGATAAAGAGAAAGGTTTTCATGCCAAAGCACAACAGTTATTAACACTTCTGTTTAGCGGCAGACTTTGGTAACATGGTAGAAGCAGCCAGGTGGACATAAAAAATGCTATACCATCAACCAAACCTTACCCCACTGGGAATAATTTTTGGGACGTCCGGATTGTGAGTACGATCGTGTAGCCATAGACCTCGGAGACGGTCAAAGGTGCCACGTGATGGTATATGAAATCAATTTTCAAGGCTCACTCGCCCTCTACGTTCTTCTGAGACCCTCTTCCTCGACTTCCCCTCTCATTCCTCCAAATTTTACTCAAAATCCATTTCCGTGCAAAGTGTCTGACTATGGAACTCTATCCCTGAACCCATCAGACGAGCCCCTTCCTTACAATCCTCCAAAACTAGTCTAAAACGTATTTACTTGAACAGATTATTCCTTAGCAGCCTTTTCTTTCCTTCCTGATCTCCTCTGATCTCCTTTTCTTCCTGATCTACTATATTGTGTGTCTTGTATATCCATTATGTGTATGTATAATATGTATATATATATTTATGTAGCACCACTTACCCCTTGTTATTTATAGGATTCTTCTGCCCCAAGGTTGCCTGGAAGAGATCGCTCTTAGCGATAAGGCCGCCTTCATTGTATCTTTTCTTTTCTGTTTTGTTTTGTGTGTGTATGTGTGTGCAATAAAGTTTATTTGAATTGAAATGTTATGTAGCGTTATCGACACGCTTCGACAACGAATACCAGCATAAGTTCCTTTCCGACCACCTAGATTTAGTACTCCTTACGTGACCGCCATATAGAACTACCTACTAAGTGATATAACTAGAACAATTGAAAGTGAACATTATTTGTGATGATGTTCAGAGTTATTTATTATTCTTACTGTGGTGATAGCAACGGTATATTTATCATTAAGCACTTCTTCGTGTTTTTTTAATTAGAACCTCAAATTTTTTTAAAGTTATCAGTTTGATAAAAGAAAACATATCATTTTATATCATGTGATGTATAGGCCCCTAGCTCCCGAGTCACATTCTCATTTGGATTGTGCCTAAGTTATATACAGTACAGTATATTATGTAACCATTTTTTAATACAGTATACTAATGAAATTTCAGATGTCGGTGGTTTTTCCAAATTGTTCTAAATTAATTCATACTCTTGTAAATCAGGTTCAAAGTTGGGGCTTTTTATTACCGTAAAATACAATTCTTTGACGCCCTGTAACTCTGGAAGTATATATTTAAACGAAAATCTGACTCACCACCGACACAGATATTTGTTTCTAGATTGTGTCTTGAAAATTTCATAGATTTTCATAGCTTAATACTCAAAATATGACTTGACTACGTTTGTATGGGCGCTTTTACACCAGCATACCCTCTTAACGAAACATATTAACGGAATTGGTGCTCTTTTTTACGCGCAAACCTGCCAAAAGACGGCGCTGTTTTACAAACTGACAATGCGTGAATTATATGTTATGATTATTCATTTCGCGGGCTCTTTACTGCACTAGACTTATATTAAATGTAACCCACGACAGTTATTTAAAAAGATTATGGGAACAGTAACTTGTATGGAAAATGAGCAGAAAGGACTCGCCTTAACATTTCGATTCACAGTTGGGACAATGTCAAAGTAACTTTGCGAGACTTTCCTCATTTATAATAAGAGACCGCAAAGTTTAGGGAATGTAAGGACTATATTTTTTATGTATGATGAGTTTGCACTTGGCCTTCATTTCCCCTAATTGTAAGTGACGATAAGATTGTTGGATGGTAAGTGTACCAAACCTTTAATACCGGAACACAACCGTGCTATTAACACTGATGTTTGGAACAGAATAAGGTAACATGGTGGTACCTAACCAGGCGGATAATTTAATTTGAAACCAATTCAATTGAAGTTCGAATAGGTGAAAATTATAAAAGTAGCTGTTCGTGGTCGATGGAGCGCTTTGTATCGACGTGTCGCTATCGATAGCGTCAGGTTATAGCAGATAGCGTGACGACTGCGTGCAGGTTTCACTTTGTTGGTTCATTGGTTCATTGCCGCGCGGTCCGGTCGGCGCGCGCGCCGGTCTTGTACGGCTCTGATTGCATTTAGTGTCTAGGCTTTCTGGCTTGACCTATTTGAACTAAGTCCGGGCCGTCGTCCTACTAGATGGCCAGAAGACCTAGCAAAGGTCGCGGAGAGTCGCTGGATGCAGATGGCTAGGGACGGGAAAGGTCACTGTGGCATATCATGGAGGAGGCTTATGTCCAGCAGTGGACGTTTCCCGTTTTTATTTAAAGAATTGTTCTGGCATTGTGGCTACGCTTCAGGAGATGCTGAGACAAGTCTTTATTGACGTCTTACAACACAACGAGGACACTATTTATTGCGTCGATATTTCTATTTATGTTTTGTGCTGTTTCTTACCCGACTGCACTAAAAGGAGCGTCATGCTATTAAGTGTATGTAGATGTATGTGTATTTCTTTGGCTCGTCTTTGGTCGTGTAATTCCAAAACGAAGCCTGCAGAATACCGAAAGTCCGTCTGACTTACAAAATGTTCAATTCAATTCAAATTTATTCAATAACAATAACATTGTTTTTGAAATTTTCAAAGCGAAGTCACATTAAATATAGTAAAAATTAAGAAATACAGTTATAACAAGATTAACTTTAATTCTAACCGTCAAAATTCGTCAATATTATAACAGCACTTTTACAAAAGACGATTCTTTGGGCATTCTATTAAACAACTTTACTTGGTATCTCGCTGTGTTCAGATCCATAAGTTACTTAGAATATTATCTCCGCGTACTAGGCACGGCTCACAAATCACAAGTCACCCATGCGCACGGTGCCCCACGATCATAATAAACCTACATTCTCGTAGCTAACTTGGTCCACAGATAGGGATCTAAGATACAACGTCGCGTGACATACATTTGTAATGAATCGAAAGCGAAACTATAGCGACAGATGTGAAGATAGGGTACCACGGTGGTGGTCCTTTACTTCTTCTACTTATTTTAGGTTTAAATATATATTTTGTTAATTTTCTTTATAAAGAAAAAAATCACAATTTATATTAAAGCAGTTATCTTACAGCTAGTATTACAGCGTTGTGCAAACTTATGTCTAAACTATTTCTAATTAAATAAGAGGTTGATCTGCTATGTATTGTTTTAATTTAAATTTATTAAAAGAGTCCAGATCTGTCATCTCTTTAGGAGGCTATTATATAGTTGTGCACCTTCAAACAAGATTGTTTTCTTTCCGTACCCTCTCCGAGGCGAGGTCAGTATGTGGATATAACAAAAGGAAAATAAATATATTTCTATGGAAGACCTAATGCCTAAGTGTCGCTTACTAGCGGCAAAAGTTTTCGTGAAAACTCTCAAAATGTCTTACAAACTCACGTGTCTTTGGCGTCATTCGATATATAAACTAGTTGCCTGGTTGTAAGGATGTTTATCCTCAGTATACCCCAGAACTATAAGGACGTTCTTCAGGAAAAACAATGAGGAAGAAGCCACCAAAATTAAAATAAATGAAGAATGTGTTAATGAATGTGGCATGTGAACCGAAGCTGTTGCCGTTGAAAAATTAAACAACGCGAGCTGATCTGTTTTGTTTTTGAATAATGCATTTATCAATTTGTGAACGGCCAGTGTTTATTAAACAATATTTTACTTTCGAGACCGGTGTGCTTCCGGGCCCATCTCCATAGTGGGAAACCTAATTCCAGTTCAGGCTTCAGTTTTAGACTTCAGAAACTTTGCCACGGTAACCATTTATCGGGATAGAAAGTAGTCCATGTCCTTTTCCATGCCATAGGCTACGTACCTGAAAAATTTCATCATAATCAGTTCAGCTGTTCAGCTGTGATTGGGCATGAAACATACACGTGGAAATCTACGAGTTACTATCGTATTTCTAGTAGAAATTATTTCGCCTTTAAGAACGAAGATTAAAATTCGAATACCACGATCATAAGAAATAGTCGTGGTACCTGACGCCCAATTGTATGGTCGTGGCTTAGGGTCAGAATAATGTTTCACTCGCTTCGGCTCGAGTCAATCATGTTTGCTGTAAATATGGTAGTTCAGAAGATGCACATTATTGATAAAAATTGTCACGTAAATTGTAAAACAATAATCACGCAGTTACTTTTTTATAGAAATTTTATTTTATAGTTATATCTTAGTTTCTTTTATTTTAATTTTTTATTTTCAGTTTTGAGAAATAACAGTGAACAGATTATTTTAAACTTAAATAAATTAAATTATACAAAAATAAATAAATAGTTCTTAGCATGATGAAATTTATTACGTCTGTAAGCATAGTGCTTTCCTTTTCTATTAGCTATTCATTCATAATTTCTGTTTAATAGTCAACTTACTTTAGAGTTTATTTCTAAATAGCGTTACCGTGATGGTACACGTTTAGCTTCTCACTGTATATTTCCACCTGTAGAAAGCCGTTTAAATGAAATGAAATGCAACGCTCAAGGTCATTGACACTCTAAACCCCCTTAAAACCTCCAAGGGAAACACCCTGGGGGAGGGGTGTTGATGGGAGCGTGACGTATCACAGGATTCGCAAATCACGCGTCACAAATAAATCATTGTGGCAAGAAGACAGCTCGACGCGATCAAATTCCACGTAAGCTGTTTTGTTGGCACAGGAATAAAAAGCTTGGTAGACAAAAAAAATGGGACAGGGAAACGATGGCGGGGAAATATTGTGGTTTTCAGCCAATCAAGTTTCAAGGAAAATTCAAATGAGGAGGGTCTAGACCAAACGCGCACCATTGTAGGCCACATCGTCGCTTACGATCAGGTGAGATCGTGGACAAGCGTTGATCTATATTCTGTAAAAAAAAGTCTGCCGCCAAACAGCAGTGTTAATAGAACTGTTGTGTTCCGGTATGAAAGTAAAAACCAGGGCCTCATTAGCTTGAGGATCTGGGTGCGCACGCTCACCATCAACCGGTCTATTTTCACTTACTATCAGGCGAGATGAAGGCCAAGTGTAAACCCATCATACAGAAAAAATACTTGGTGGTAGACGTTGTTGCCGTTTGCAAATATGTTTGTCCATTATTCCCTCTTTACAAACCCCACAGGATGAAATAGGATGATCCTCTTTTTTTCTAAAGTAAAGCCGAGATCACACGGCCAAAGGTACCGTGTTTTGTGTAAAACGTAATCAAATAATAATAAAAACATTCTAATAATAATTACTGATATTTTGATACTTAAGTTTGTAGTATTCAGTCTGTTACGCATTGTACAAACTTTAAGGTTAGGTTCTACACTCTATATTATCTTAAAAACACCCCATAATGCCATAATATACGCTGAGGAACCAACTCTAGGGGTGGCAACCATTCTAATTTTCTATTCATATTTTTTTAGATATGCCTATTAAATCTACAATATCACGAGAAATTGAATTTATACTTATTGTATAGTTTATATTGTAGTTTAAAGGAGATGTTTCAAATTCGGCCTGCACTTGTATACTATTTAAAAAAATCAAGCAATAATCTAAAGAATACTAGAATTAAATTTTTGCATTTATTTTAATTGTACAAAATTGTTCTTTTTGTACTAAGTGACAGCGTCAAATGTCAGTTTATTGACGCCATCTTTGTTTTTTTAACGTTAACTCTTAGCTGTTTGCGTTTTATATGTTTTTGTATAACTAAACTAAACCGAAATATACAAAAATAGTAACTAAATCACTTTGATTTGATAATGGCCTTTTAAATTATAAATGTACAAGACCAGGCCTTGGCGCCGTACATTCGCGGAGCTTGTCATTTGCCCTTAAAGTTTGGTATTGAATGTATTCATAATTTTAAAGGTTCCACATCATCATCAATAGCTGGACGAATCTCCACTGTTAGATCTGCCCGCACAGATCGCCTCATGGCGGAGGGTTTTTGCCAGAATCGGCACGTTTTCCAAGCTGATTGGTAACCGCAATAAGATGTCGTTGATGCTTTGGTAGATTCTGCTGCCCATTTACTATTTTATGATATAATCGCCTTTTCGACTCCCATGCACTTTTTACACGGCCTTATATCTTTGTTTTCTTAATATTTTCGACTGCTGTATTCGATTTGGGTTTCTCGCGAGTCTATATTTTTGTTTTGTTTAGCAAGAAGTTAGTATGTGCATTGAAGGTCGCATACACGTCTCTACAATAGATAGAGATATACATAGAACACATCTATATTTACTCTGCACGAGAATCTTAATCTCCAATAAAAATACGATGTAATACGGTTTACATTAGCATCACTCGTCACCTCTCCGACCTTGCGCCGAGGCTGACATTCATGACGGACGAAAACAAACAAAATCGATCTCATCTCCAAACAAAACTGGCTTCCAATCGACTAGAAGCCATGGAGAATTAGTACACAACCCTTGTATTAATTACTGAGGCATAAACATGGCATAAACAAACCATTGTTTTCAGAAGGAAGATTGCTGTTGGGTTAAGAAAAGCGCTGTGGGCCTCAGTTGTCCCGCGTCGGTTCGGCGGCGCGGTCCTGTCGAATCGCTTGCCGATCTCTGTCTTGAGTGACACCGCGTCCGCGAGTGTTCGAATTTCAAATCTGACATTTGTGTTTTTTTTATTTTTTCTGCTATTCTCTTTGGTGGACTGTGCTCGGATTTGTTTGGGGCCACCGTAAAGAGGTTTGTTGTTTAAATATTCTTTCTTGTAAATTTAATTTCTTTACGTTTGTTTTGGTTTCGATGAATGTTTCTCTTTGTTAGATAATGACCGCGTTATTTTCCTTGAAAACGTGTTACATAGGTTCAAAGCAAAGTACACAAGTCGTTACGCTTTCTGAGTTTACTATAGCTATTCTCTTTAACTAGATAAGTGTTACCGACTTCAATTTAGTTTTCCTCTTTTTTTCATACGGAACATGCAACAGCTGAATGTTTTTCTTCTTCCTGTAAGTAATAAAATCAAACGTACTTAGCCAACTGTTACGATGTTTTGTAATGCGGAAATACAATCACAAATTTTTAGTTTTTCTTTATCTACGTTTTTCATGCAAAACTGGCCGATGGACGATTTTTTGCTTCCTAAAATGCTATCTGGTCTCTTTACATAATCTCGTTTAAAGTTTCTGCTGAATTTAACACTGTTTAAATTTGGAACAGTTTTTCTGGTGCTTTGAATGATTTTGAAATAAGAATGTTCTATTATATTTGAATTTTAAAACCAAAGTTTAAAACCGGAAAAAAAGGCTGCTGTGAAACAGGAAAACTAAGTCAAGCATAGATTTTTCATTTTACGGGTTTAATGGTATACAAAAGGTTTTCTATTTTCTGTTGAGAAAAACATGAAGTCTAATAGCTATTACTCTATTAGCGGGATGTGATACTTTTGATAAATAACTAATATTTGACCCTGAGGAGAATTCTTCGATTTCCCCAAGGATTCATTTTAAGAGGCATCTCTAAAATTTAGGACTTTTTTGTATTTATTATCGCAGAATTTTTATTACACTTTCTTAATTTTTAATTTCATATTTCTGTAGAGTAAGCCAATAATTCTCTGGCAAAAGCAAAGTTTTACTATTTTTGATTAATTAAAATGAATTATTTACTTGTGATACCTACTAATATCAAGGTTACCAAGGTATTAATTGAGCAAGTCTTTTTGACGAAATAAAAAACCCTGTAGAAATCAAATGTTAAACAAATTGAAATAAAAACAGAAACAATAATTAATATTACATTAAGACCCCCCATTGAAACAAATTATAATTAAATAAATTATTGAGGACTAAAAATTATTACACAATGAATAAGTATTTCGATTTTTTTTTATAAAGATGACATTTTTAGCAGCAATTTTGAGATTATTAATTAATTACGTAACATATTCAGTTAAGTTTAAATGTACCATATGATTGAATAAAAAAATGATATTAAATTGTACACTTCGATGAAGTCATCTACATGTATGTATTTACTCATTTTCAACAAATTAATGCGTTCTAAAAGAACTGGAAACCGACTTCAATTCCCTAAGAGTCTACTTTTACTAAGGCAAATTTATGATTTATATCGTTTTCTCATGGATGCCGTTGTCAGAACTAGACGAAATTGAAATGAAAGAGAAAAAAAATCATCCAAATCGGTTCACCCAGTCAAAAGTTATGAGGTAACAAACATAAAAAAAACATACCCGTCGAATTGATAACTACTATCCTACTTTTTTGGAGTCGGTTAATAAAAAGTATGACTGTGACATTTTTTACGTTATTTACATTTGCTGTTATACCATTTCCTAACTCGAGGTGTGTACTTCCACAATTTACATAACCATGTAAAGTGAATTAAAATTGCAACAGGCCTTGAACTTGCCTAGGGGACCAGCCCACCCACAACTTTAGATTGCTTCTTTGATGTACAAATATATACAATAATACACGTGATATAATCAGTAAATTTATGACTCGATTTAACTCTATATGTGACCTTGTGGTGTTCAGGAGGCCTATGTCCAGCAGTGGACGTTTTCCAGCTGAACTTTCAAATAGGCGAATCACAGTATACACTTTATTTTGGAGTGGGTTAAAAGAATTAGAATTTAATTTAAGAGGCTATGTATGGTAAGACCACGTGGCCGCGTTCAAGGTTGCCTTGTTTTGTAGCTGTCCCTCTCCGAGCCCTATCCTACTCGAGCGCGTACGGTGAGACAGCATACACTACGCGAAGTTATCCACCTGTTATTTGGATGTTTCGTAGTCCAGTGATCATTTCATTTGAAGGGTATATTATGTAGCCATATTTTCAATACAGTATATTAATAAAATTTCAGATGTCGGTGGTTTTTCCAAATTGTTCTAAATTGATTCATACTCTTGTAAAACAGGTTCAAAGTTGTGGCTTTTTACTACCGTAAAATACAATTCTTTGACGCCCTGTAACTTTGGAAGAATATATTTAAACGAAAATCTGACTCACCACCTACACAGATATTTGTTTCTAGGTAGTGTTTCGAAAATTTCATAGATTTTCATAGCTTAATACTCAAAATATGACTGGACTACGTTTGTATGGGCGCTTTGACAACAGCATACCCTCTTAACTCTACAAGTGACCTTGTGGTGTTCAGGAGGCCTATCCAGCAGTGGACGTTTTCCAGCTGAGCTTTCAAATAGGCGAATCACAGTATACACTTTATTTTGGAGTGAATTTAATTTAAAATTTATTGAGTTGAGATGTCATAAACGGCACGGGCTACGCCGCCCGCCGAGCTGGTCGACCCAGACTCCGGTGGCGCGATGAGCTAGAGAGGTTCGATGGACTCTAAATAAGGATATGTGGAAAAAGAGGGGGAAGGCCTTTGCCCTACAATGGGATGACCTATAGGATAAGTGAAGTGACATGAACAATTATAATAAAATGGATAAGTGACAATGATTTTTGACTAATGTATTAGATATTTTAATGAATTTAACTGACATGTATAATATGAATGAATTATAATATAAATTGAGACAAAACCTGTAGGTAGGCTTAACTTTAAAATAATAATAATATACGGTATATAGCTTGTGAATTATTTATGGATTTGTATCAAATTTCAACAAGAGCATGCCCTTCTTCAAGGATCGATTTAACTAATTCAGCGCTTAACTGATATATGAACATAGATTTTTGACTGATTGTGTAGTAAAGAGGTAAAAAACGACGTACTGAAAAAATATTGCAGTCCTTTTTTCCATACGGCGGATTACGTGTGCGAAAGAAGAATAGACATACATACGCATGACCTGTCAACGATCACAGCACGTCAACGCGATCGATTTCAAAAACGAAACGCTTTGTTGACAAAACAAGACCTTTATTATCTGTGGGAGTATTAATAAAAAAAGTAATCACACGCGACAAAAGGCGGGAGAAACCAATCGTCCATTGTTTACAGAGAGACAAACAAACATACGAGCAAATATAGGGTCTATTTACAAACACTACGCCGAGTTGTATGTGGGCAAATAAATATATGATGTGCCGGCAAATGTGATGATATTTGCTATTGTTCTCGTCGATGGAAATCTAATTTCAAGACCAATATGTCTCTATGAAACTTTTATTTTGCTGACTGACAAATGGAATTCCACTCATATCATCTGCTCAGGAAAGATTGGGGATTGTACCCTTAAGTTGTACCATTGTCGACCACATCACTTACCAATTTCTGCCAATGAGAGATTGTGGTCAATTTAAATTCTCAATTCATTTATTTATTTTATTAAACTTAGGTGAATAGAATGTAAAAAAAGTTATTACTAAGTTTAGTCATGTGAAGTTGAGTTGTAAGTTGTAAACGTAACCTATTTGACATTTTGGTGTTCTTTAAATTTTTTAAATGAATATTTTAACTATTGATCATGTAACGCATATGTTTTTAGAATTATAATCTTTTGTATGTAGTTTATAAATTTTAGAATAGTTGATAAAATATTGTGTGCCGTGACGGCAAACTATAGCGATACTTCTAAATATCATAAGACCTATGTTACCTATACTATACAATGAAATTTCATTTCATTTCATTTCGTTGTCTGAAAGCGGTAAATTACCACCTCGGTGGCATAATGTCTAACTGTTGGACGAACAATCGGGAGGCATTTTACTGGCTAGATACCACTATCTTACCTAAGTTTGCCGCCAAACAGCAGTGTTAATAGCACTGTTGTGTTCCGTTGTGAAATGTAGCAGTAGGCAGCGCCTCATTAGCTTGAGCTAGTTACGGCCTTATCACTTGCCATCAGGTGAGACGAAGGCGATAACCCATCTACATTAAAACACTATTAAGAGGGTATGCTGTTGTCAAAGCGTCCATACAAACGTAGTCCAGTCATATTTTGAGTATTAAGCTATGAAAATCTACGAAATTTTCAAGACACAATCTAGAAACAAATATCTGTGTCGGTGGTGAGTCAGATTTTCGTTAAAATATATACTTCCAGAGTTACAGGGCGTCAAAGAATTGTATTTTCCGGTAATAAAATCTGAACTTGAAAAAACTGTGAACCTGATTTACAAGAGTATGAATCAATTTAGAACAATTTGGAAAAACCACCGACATCTGAAATTTTATTAGTATACTGTATTAAAAAAATGGTAACATAATATACTGTATCCTTCAATGATCCCTGGACTACGAAACATCCAAATAACGGGTGGATAACATCGCGTAGTGTATGCTGTCTCACCGTACGTGCTCGGCTAGGATAGGGTTCGGATAGGGACAGCTACAAAACAATGCAACCTTGAACGCGGCCACGTGGTCTAACCAACATAGCCTCTTAAAGTATTCATGAAAGTCAAGTCAAGCGTCGATCTGTTTCAAATAAAAGAATGTCAGTACGTAATTTTTATGTCGAGTTCAGAGATTATACAACTTCTAAATGTTTATAATATAAACTGTAGTGATTTTCAAAAAGCAGATCGGCCATGAAGTACATTATTATAATTATTTATTTATTTCATCAGAATACAAAGCTCCAGTATTTGTTAGTATAAACTTAAAAACTATGTTAGTACAAATCAAATCACAATCTCTTAAAAACATGTCAAAAATTACTTTATTATAGAGTCTGCAGAGGATAAGTGCAACTCTGTCCAGTGTCTCTTAAAGGGACAATCTAGTCTGGCTGATATGGCTTTCAGGAGGCCGTTGGTGCTGCCAGTGAAGCGGCTCTGTCTCTTACGATGACCTGAAAGCCAGGCACGCGCGCTTCCCCAAACATCTTAGACGCGCTACAAAATCTCGGCAGTCCCAACAGCATCCTAAACATATTGTTATAGTGGACTCGCAAAGCGCTGTAGGTCTTCTGCGTGTAGTTCACCCATAATGTCCTATAAATGTCCATATTCATGTTTATTTCCTTACCTTTCATGTTGAACCTTTGTTCCCTTCTATTATATATTCCATTTCTTTTTCTTTTCCTTTCACACCTTCTAGGCTCTAGCAGAATTACCAGCGTTGTGGGCTCGTAGTCTACAACATTATGCTGAGCTAGGGCCTTTTTGCTGGCATGATACATTGCTATAAACTATGCTGTTATTTCTGACTTATATTGTGTGTTCTTCTTCTTGTGTGTGTGTGTGTATTTTGTTTTTATTTGTATTGTGCTGGCAAATAAAATGATAATCTATCTATCTATAAACCGCACGTGTACATTGACTGACAATATGCTTTGAAAATCATTGTTTTGACTTCTCTCATTATAAAGTTTTGTGTGTTCATTTCTTGAACTCGACTTCGACTTTCGGACTCGGAAATACCAGCCCATTATCCTCTATGAAGATCATTAATCATCAAAATCATCGACCGTAGCGAGAAGTTTCTTGTATAAAAGTTTTGTCTTCGCTGGCTTGAACAGTCGCTTCTTAGTGAAATCAGTTAGCACTTTTTGTTGAAAAGTAATTTTTAAGGACGTGTGAAATATGACGACGCCATTTTGCCATCACATGACTAACACATCATAAACTACTTGTTTATCAACAACCTCGTACTGTGATTACCTTTCCACTTGTCAAGCAAATGTTCGTTGTGAGGATTTATGATTTATTTATTTATTTATGATGGGTTTTCACTTGGCCTTCATCTCACCTGATGGTAAGTGATAAGGCCGTTGGATGGTAAGCGTAGCTGGCTCAAGCTAATGAGGCGCTGGCTCTGCTACCGTCCATACATAAACACAACAGTGCTATTAACACTGCTGTTTGGCAGCAGTCTTAGGTGACATTTAAATAATAAGCGAATTGATATCAAAACTATAAACTTCAACAAAAATCTGACAAACTTCGGCCGTTATATTGAGTCCAATAATGCAGCCAATAAATCGTTGAATCGAATCGTCTCTTAAGTCAGACGATACCTGTTTCAAGTTGAAACTTTCAGATTGTGGTCAAAAGAGTTTTTATCTAATTTAAAAAAATAAATAATGGATGAAACGGAAAGCCGTCAGGGCGATCTATGCTCTATGTTTTATGCGTCTAATCCAAACAGTTTTATGTCATAACTAAATTTTTGTCAAGGGTGTGTTTTGTCATAGTTTTGTGCATAATCAAGACATTTTCGTCAAAGTAGCTTTTGGTCAAACAGATTCGCCATGTGCTTGCGTTTCATTTGAGTTTTAAGTAGAAAACCTCTTTACAGACATAATTGGACCTGGCTGTCCAGTGTCCATTTAGTATTCTACGATCTGTCGTGTAGAGTATGTCCAACAGTGGACATACTCGTAATTAGCTGACGATGATATTTCATACCAAGCGTGTCACACGGAAATGTTAACTATGAATAGATTCCGTATTGAATTAAGACACACATAATGGGTAAGCAATTATTCAAACATGCAATCTCAATGTCATACTACAGCAGAGAATAAAACGGGTACAGTCGTCATAAAAAGTCTAAGACTCAAATATTTTTTGCCCCCGAATGCTGAAGGTCAGGAAGGTAAGGTTGGAAGATAAAAACCTACTTTTTGCACAGCGAGAATATTCTACGAGGTGAGTTTTTTATTTACTCGGTCACCCGAACTGGGATTTCACCTTTTCTGCATTGTTGTCATGTGAATTATGTTTATGTTGTTTATAAATAGTAAGAGAAGCCTGCGATTAAAATCTCGCACACCACTCGGATTTTTGGTAAACCAGCTGAAAGAGGAAAGGAAGAGCTCAAAAGAGAAGTGGCTGGAGAGATGGCGTGCTTCAGGAGTTGCTAATCAGTTTCTGGTAAGTGACCCGAACAGCGAAATGCCTGGATTTGATGCGCCAAGGAAGGTATGGTCTACACTCAATCGGTTCAGAACGGGACAAGGGCGCTGCGCTGAGCTGATGCATAGGTGGTGCTTCACAACGGACTCCACATGCTGTTGCGGAGAAGTGCAGAGCATGGATCACCTCATAAACATCTGCCCAAAGTGGTCCATTCCCGTCGGACTGGAGAAACTCCACACTGCAGACGACGAGGCCACTTCCTGGCTGAACACGTTTTATTTTATATAATATACATTGTGACAATTATTAAAAAGAAAAGACCGAACGATAAATAAATAGTAAAATTACAAGATGTTTACTCGAATTTAGGTAAAAAATAAACCATTATACGTTTATTAGATTTGTCACTTGATAGAGTTAAAATAATATTGGATAGGCGTCGAGTCAACGCTATTTTTGGTGACATATTAAAATTGAATCACTTACCATAATGTTGGTACTTTTAACACAAAACATAGATGTAAACACTTCTCTGAAGTGATGTAGTTAATCATGCCAAGTTATTTGTTTGCTCTTTTTGGGGTTTAGGATTCAAAAAGAACCCTTATATAATTACTTGGTTGTCTATCTTTTAAGACCAATTTTCTCACGAACGCGTGAAGGTATCAAGTTGAAATTAATATCGAATATATAAATCTGCAATACCTTCGATATATGAAAAAATCAAACTTCTATGTCAACGCAATAAAAAGATACGACCGTTTATGTCGCCCGTTTATCTCTTTTGACGATTTCCCTTGATGGCGCATGGAATCAAATCCTATAGGATACTTCCCATTTACCTACCTCTAGAATCATAAAATTTGGCACGAAACAAATTCCGTAATTTTTAATTGATAATTTCTCAAATTAACCTAAAAACATGCCAAGATTAACCTGTAATTTTTTAAGACTTTATGTTGTTAATCAGTGCGATTAGAAAATGGCACCCGCTTATGTGCTTTGACATTAACTCATAACTAAAGTACAGTTGATTGCAAAAGGTTTTTAAGATGTATTTTGTATTCAAGATGCGGATACAGAGTTATTGGACAAAAGACAATCGTGGAATCGTTGACGTATAAACAATTAATCAATGTTGACATTGAAGACGAGGAACTAAAAGGGATTGACAGACAAATAAAATTGATTAAATAAACAAAGTGTCAACAAACAGTTTTGTGTGGATATTACTTCAATAAGGTCAGGCGCAACACTCGAAATATCTAGAACGAATGCATTGAATAAAATGTAAAACATTCTGTCAAGAATGAGAAACAACGGAGACTGAGAAAATTAATTTAAAAAACCATAGAATTAGACAGATAAAACATGTGAAATAGAACACGTACGAATGTGAATTAAAAACTTAAATGATTACAAAATGAAATAAGAGATAAGACGTGAAAATGAGGAATTAATGCATGACATATGTAGAAAAGTATGTATGCTGCAGAAATACCTGGCAACGACTAGCATTGTATTTGAATGTTATAACCAAAGAGATTTATATGTCGAAATAGCTTATAAAGTGGGCACTGAAAAACTAAATGCTCCTAGTGAAAAACTTTCATCTCAAACGGATGAAGTCAGCGTACATCAAATATTTTGTATCGTTATCATCAGAAATTTGTGATGACACAAGTCTGAGTGATTTTGTTACCTATAGTATCAATTTTTTGGAATACAATTTTGCTCTCTTGATCTCGTCTATCATCATCAACAACTTCATCAACAGCCCATATATGTCCCCACTGCATGGGCTCAGGCCTACTCTCCTACAGAGAGTGTATTGGCCATAGTCCCTCACGCGAGCTCTCTGCGGTTTGATAGACTTCACACACCTTTGAATTTCGTCTCAGGAGTGTGCAGGTTTCCTCAGGATGTTTTCCTTCACCGAAAAGCCAATGACCAAAACCAAATCTTTAACATTCGTACATACATTCTAAGGATCGTACCCAGATCTCGATTGTTCAAGGACTGACGCTCTACCCAGCTGAGCTACCATGGTCTCGTCTATCGTTAGTACGTAATGTTAAGTGTCTTTGATTACACCTCTGCATTATAGGGAATACCGGTTCAAGTTTTGACTTTAATGGCCGTCAGCCTATAGTTAATAGTGATTGATTGCCAAAGTCGTTAATACTCGTATCGTGATGACGAATCTACGGCTAGATTTAACAATGCGTTTTCACTTATATGTTTCAGGCAATACAATTGAAGTTTTGATACAGTTAGAGCTAGTCAAGAGTTTAAACAAGAGTACTAAGTCTCAGATTGTGAAATTGAACATTTGATACAAGACGTTCCTACGTTAGCCATTAGTTTATTAAGCAAGTCATTGCGTGAAGGAGCATATTTAGTTCAAATGTTCTATATGGGTCTTTAGCCAGTTTGTTCCCGTGGAGGAATGAGACCATAAATAACCCTCCACATTAGAGAACCTGTCATAAAGTGATAGAATTATAATGAAAATGAAAACATAAACGATGAACACGATGAAGAAACCGAACAGATTAGAAGAGAAGGAAAACAAAGAATAGGAAAATATGTAGCAAGCTAGAGGAGTCTTATACCCGGAGTGGGGTTCCAATAATACACCAAAATTTATATTTAAGTAGTTATATAATATGGGTATCATCTCTATAAGACCATATGCGGTGAAGTCCAAATGCAAAAACTAAAAAGTTCTAATACAAGTATTATCTATACTTAAAAGGAGAGCCTCCATGTACTGTATATATAAAGGTTGTAAACGATATAAGCATTTTTGATTTTGAAAAAACAAACAAAAACAAACATCATTCATAAACAAAAATATATGCAATGTGGTCTACTGTTATACAAGCTACGTTACATCTGACCTGATGCCAACCTAAATGTCCGATTCCTGGCCAATTTCACGGTTGGTCAAGCTCAACACTGCCTAATTGCTTGCACTAAAAAGTTTAGTTGGTTTAGTTAGGTACAAGCGAAACAGAGGTCACTGGGTTTGTTTGTGGCTGTATTGCCATGACAACTGGCGACCTCGTGCCAAGAAATCTATGGCAGCTCAGTTGCAAACAATGAGGAGGCTTCAGATATGTACGAGTAAATGCTTAGACCATACATAAATGTAGTAACTCATAGATAGATTAGAAATATGAATCAGGATGCAAATAACTATATTCTAGCCTTTCTAACAACATAGAATTGACATGAGATAGAATGAGATAGATATACATTCTCTGTCGTAAATTATGGTGGAATGGTGCTACTCGTATTTGGGTTAAAACTTTTCGGGAAAATCATTTCTTTTGTACTGCATTAGTTAACCTACAGGACAAGTCAGTTGTTAAAAACCGGGGCGGTGTGTTACATGACGTGCAAAGGTGGTTATTGATGCCTAATTAAAATGACGAGTATACAGTATCGATAGAATTTTTCAATTTGAAATAATATGCCTAAAGGTATTGTACTTTGGTTTAGATTATTTCTTTTCGTGTTGCATAAAATGTGGCATAGAAATGTAATATCATCACGAAGTTAAATTTTTTTGAAGATTTTTAAATGACTAAATTCTTATACAACTTTTGTTGATTGATTATGTACAGTTGCTACTATATCAAGCTGATCGGTCTGTAGGCGCATAGCTACGCAAATATTCAACAATCTTAGTCAAACATTTTCTCAGTTCAGCTTGAAAGGAAGGCCAAGTCCTATAACTTTTAAACTGAATGTCAGCTCCAATAAAAAAATTTAAGTGCGTCCAACATAAAATTTTCTTTTTTCTTTCTCTTTTTGAGGTCGCTCTGAGGTTATTTAGTATTTCATTTTGCCTGTCTTCGTCATTATACCAGATTTCTTTATCACCCTATTATAATGAAATTCTGAACCCCACCAAAATCTTGCGAATGCCACGCCTCTTACAGGACGAAGCGAAAGCACGAAAAACAAGCATCCACCAAAAAGCGAAACTTCCACCCATAAATTACAGCCTAGAACAATGCCTAAAAACTTGTTTTCTTCAAAACTGGGACGTGGCATAAATTACTTAGCGCTAAGCTTGTAACAAGTGATAGTAATTAATAAGAGTGGTGTGACGTGCTGGGGGCTAAGCTACACATTTCCACTAATGAGATGTGCAACGACAAGATATGTCTTGTCTCAACAAAGGACTGCATGCTCAACTAACAGCTGACAGCTTCTTTACTATTAGTAGGAGAGCCCACGACACTAAACCTAGTTCGATAAGACTACCGGATGAGATATATATATAATTAGTTGCGTCATTGATGGGGGAACATGAAATGGCGATGCTGCAATGCAAAAAACCTGGCGGCCACATAAAAAAAAAATGATTAAAAAATCCGGTTTCTAGTATGATAAGATATACTACTTTACTATATCTTTTCACGCTTCTATACGGGTAACCAACGGGACCCTATTACTAAGCCTCCGCTGTCCGTTCGTCTGGTTGTCTCTCAGAGGACTGTATATCACGATCCGTAATCGTTAGACAGTTGAGATTCCACTTGAGAGAGAGTTGACTTGAGAAAGAATGTTGCCGCAATAACAACAAATGAAAAAATAAAAAAGGGGGCTCCCCTACTAGAAACATGTTTTTATGATTACAAACTAAACTTTGCAGTTGAAAGTCATACATCGGGTATAGGATTTAACTGCAAAGTAAAGTTTGTTTTGCTTGAGAGACGGGGCACGGGCACTATGCACAACGAATCTAGACCTTCTATTCTCCTAAGAACTTGAGGACTGACGCTCTGCCCACTAAGAGTATCTTATATCTTAGCATTGAACATTATATAATACGAGTATGTATGTATATTGTCATTAAAATACAAAACTCTGTAATTACATGCTAACTAGCAGGTACTTACATGTATCGTTAACCTTCAGAAGAACCGTCCGTTCAACGAAGACGTAATAGGTAGAGATTTGAGATAATTTATTCGTACACTATGGATTTGCACTTCATCACACCTAATAGATCATGATATCCGTAAGTGAAGTTTAAATCTTTTTTCTTTCTCATCGTACTAGCTGGTGCCCCGACTTCGTAGCTTATTTTCTTTTTTGTAGGACTATTTCTTTACTAACTAACGGTTTTTGCAATGCACACCAGAACAGCTCGCAGCTGGCATTTTTTTTTTCCTACTTACTTGACACTTATCGTTATATTTTGGACAATTCATACAATATCTTTATAAGTTTTAGCATATGGTGTATGAATTTTGTTTGATTTGTCCTTAGTGAATGCGCACCTGGTGGGACGAAGGCTAAGTGGAAGGTACTTTAAGTAAAATACTATTTAATAAAAATGTTAATGTTTGTAGTGGATTTAATGGTGATCGTATTATAATTATTTATTTATTTTATAATTTATACACAGAAAAATACAAAACACACAAAGAGAGGCAGTCAGGCGTGTACATTTAATATATCTAAATACAATATACGATTACATAAATACAAGATACAAAATATTAACATAAATCAAACTTATGAACTACTCGTAAGCGACAGAAAATGTTAATTGACGTTTTTAAAAAATAGAAACAGTTTTACTTTCGCGTACAGCGTGAGGCAACGAGTTCCGCAATCTGGCTGCATGAACCGTGAATGTTTATTTATTATACTGGCATCCCTCAGATGCGGTCTCGACACGTGACACATTCATTACCGAGGCTAAATCAAATAATAATCCAAATCCAACACTATTATAAAGCCTTCAAGTTTGAAAATTATCAATAATGATAATGAACATCCGGCCGGACGCAATTATTATCAATTTTTACTTTTGGTCCATTTAGTTCATTATTTCGATACGTTCACCGAAAATTCTTCGCGAAACACAAGGTTCAGGGTCAAATGAACGCCGCCTTGACCGTTTTAATGTAACAAAACATGTCTGTTTTAAGTTCGTGAAATGCTCGTAATTCAAGTGTTACAGAATTGGTGTCAAGTGTAAAGGGTATCTAGACTTGAGTGAAATAACTGACTGTATTCCATAGTAGCTCAGTTGGGTGGAGCGTCAGTCCTTGAACTATCGAGATCTGGGTTCGATCCGGTCTCGTACTAATGAGCCAATTTGTTATTTAGAATTTATGTACGAATGATAAAAAATCATTTAGCTTAGTAAAGGCGTTGTAGGCCCTCTGCGTGTATGAAATTATAATTATACTGATCAGTCTTTTAAACAAATGTCGTGATATCGGTTCCTGTTCACATACATCGAACAGATGACGTTTACACACATGCATTGTGAACGAGCACGCGCGCGCCATATTACAGATCCGTGAGTGGGTCACTTTCTTGCGGGTAGCGGTGAGGTATCGCGGATCGTTGGGTGGCGAACGTCTTCTAGAAACGTCCACTACGACCTATATTTTCTCGGACCTAAGTGTGCGCCCTCAGGCTAGTCGTTACGCTTTTGCTAGACTCTTCGGGTGAAGCTGTAGTATACGCAGGACCAACAGCATCAAGCCTTTTCGAAAAATGTCGGTTTATGAAACATCCGAATTAGGTAACGTTAACACTCATATTACTTGCTTGATTTACTCTCAGATTTGAGGGTATATCTCCGAATGAATAGCAAAATATGTTACTATCAAAGATCGTGTTCAGTTTTCTCAATACAATGGTGTCTTATCGTTTTGAAGATAAACCGTAATGAAGTTGACAGTTGGTCAGACGGACAAATGAGGGTCATTAACTAATAGTAAGAAACAATGTGAGTTAATCTGAACGGGGCTACGAGTGAAGAGCGAGAGTGAATCATTGTTTGTATAAAGAAACTGCGCAAAAGTCGATGGTTTTGATGCTACCATGTAGACATTTATTGGCCTTAAAATTTATTATTTCAAACTGGGATTTGCTTAGGGTGAACCATGACTTCCGTTGGGTTTACGCGAAACGTGTAACTTTACAACTAAATTTTACCCGCGATTTCGTCTGCGTGGAATTCAGAAAGTACCACACGGGAACTTCTTGCTCGATCAATATAAATCAAGGCATTCTGACAACGGCAAGGAAGAAAAAAAAAACAATTTCGTATTTATAATTTTCATCACCATCAGCCGGGAAACGTCCACTGCTGGACATAGACCTCCATGGTATGCTACATTGACCGGTCCCGAGCTATCATCCACCATCTAGTAGGGGGACGGCCCGGTACACGTTTCCCGGTAGGTGGTCGCCACTCGAGAACTCTTACTTACCGATTATACGTTCTTTTTGCACTTCAGCTCACTGACTCGTCGAGCTAAATCGACCTTAGTTCGTCTACGGATTTCCTCATTCCGTATTTTAACACGTAGCAGTATTCTGACCAAAGGTTACTATAATATATTTTGTAGGTTTTTTCTTATTTAGCTAATTATCTTGAAGACGAATAATCTAGTCAAACAAATGATAATCCGTGTAATGTAGCAGTGTTGTGGTGTTCCAGTAAGATACAAATCTAGAGCTAACTAAGAGCTTTTTCGTCAGCTTCCGATTACTATCTCGTCCGGAATTCGTACAAAGGATGTGATTTACTTGGTTTTCTTTTCTGTCCAACATTTTTGCCCAACGAATTGAATGAAATTAAAAATGATGTTATATAAAAAATTATTTTTGGTGCAATAGGGAAGATGCAACCAAGTTAGATTGGTTTGAATTGTATTTTATAGCATAAAGGACGTTAAAAGAAATCCCACCAAAATAAAAATACGAAATAATTTTCATTTTTTATTTGGATTTTGCAAGGGCTAAATGTCTCAAAAATTTAGTTCCTCGAATAGTAAAATGCTTATTAGATTTAGTTTTCTCATTGCGTTTTGAACATTTTATTATAGACTCATAAAACTATTATTTTACGAGATAACTCAAAATATCGAACAAGCTCCATATATTTTAACGCTCTAAAGGCACGATTTATATGGAGCGTTTGAGCCCTGCGTGTCTAGAATAACTTTATGGCGGGTTGTAATAGAAAAAGTATTAGTCGTATCGAAAAAAAAGACAGAAATTTACCTTTTTACATGGACTATCGATTTAGACAAAAATATTTTTCCATGCATCTTCCCCATTGGCTCGTAACTTGTCCTTTATCTCACTTGATGGAAGTGTTGATGGGATGGGATGTTGCATGGGAAACGTAATAACTCCGTGGCCGAATGGCTATACGCTTGGAATGGCAATCTGGGGCTCTATTTTTGATTCGCTTGTGTGACATAGCTTCGACGCACACGACTTAAGTCACGATCGACTACAAGTCGCATGAAAACAGGTTCGACCGTATTTTTGAATCATTCGCCTCAGGTGTTGCTAATATAACTTAAAATGTTTAATTTTATCCGTTTTACGCAGAAAAATAAAACCTGTTATTCATGCAAGGAAAACGGAACGCAAAGTTCATAGAACAGTTCCTACTGTCAATGTCAATAAGTGGTAATGTCAGTGTTCGACGATGACGTTTAGTCTATCGCTCGCCTCCGCAAAGAGTGGTCCCGACCACTCGTTGCAGAAGAGCGATTCAAAAATACCAAATTTCATAAGTCGAACTAAAATCAGTAGAAATCGAGCGCTCGCGGCGCGTAGAGTGAATCAAAAATAGAGCACCTGATGGTACTGGGTGATACTCGTTCTGGTTTTCGAAGCAATTATAATCATTATATCTTTAGATATTATCGAATTTAATTTTCAAACATTATTAAAAAGTATCTCATAAATAATCTATACTCCATATCAAGTCTGACAGTAACAAAACACATGATGCAAACGTAGACCGGCTATTACAGCTATTAACCGACCGCAAAAATACACACAAGGTTAAACCAATTATGTTAGTTGCGTCGTAACTACTCAATGTGGTCGCGTAATACCACAGAAAAAAGGAGACGGTATATGTAATACCTACAGGCAACATTAGGGCTGACAGGCCGTTCAACAATATCTACTGCCCATGTTAATTTTTTAACACGCACACGTATGTTTGTGGGTGAGTTTGTTCTCCTTCGCGCGCCTGCTGCCTCGATAGATGACGTTATTTTTATTTATTTATTAAGGCTTACCAACTAATTACACACAATAAAATAAAAACTAAACTTACAAAACAATAGTGTCATAAGTGCACGATCATAAGAAAAATAAATTTAGAAAAAATACTTACAAAACTACATTAGAAAATTCAGTTCGAAAATTACTTTTAACGATGTTTTGAAATGCAAACAAAGAATTACAAAAAACATCCAAATTCTTGTTTTTATCCTTTACAAAGGTATTATAAGATTTACACATAGTCAATACTGGGAAATTAGAGCCGAATGCAGTATGCCTAACGTTAAAAAAAATTATGTTTAGCAATATAAGGCGACGTTGTATCAGTATGATCTTTCAAAAAATCCGGTCACAAAAAAGATCGCTATGAAAAAATTGGCCAAGTGCGAGTCTGACTCCTGTCACTTGCACCCAGCGGCTCTCCGCGACCATTACCAGGTCCTCAGACTATCTAGCATGTGGACGGCACACTACATGTTTTCCGGTACGTGGTCACCACTCGAGAACTCTTCCTCCCCAACGGTTATCAATGGTATCATCAGCACTCAGCCCCCTAACTTTGTCAATAAGATGCATAAGATCTTTTTTGTGTCTGTTTGTCCCTCGGTCACAAAGCAGATTTCTGGAATTACTGGTTCTAGCGACCTGAAATTTGGGACTTTTATGGACAATATGGTAAAAATATTTTAATTTTCAGTAGGAAAGGGGGTTTAGAATTTGAAAATGTGGGTTTTATGTCATGTGGGGTACACTATGACAGAGTTTTGAATTTAATATTTTTTAAGTTTTTTCTTCAAATTTTTAGACGTTAGTGAATCTACCGGCAATTTCGGATAGAACATTCATTCGGTTAATTAGCAAAACAGCTCGGTTCAGCGAAGAGCAGGAGCCTATTTCATAAATATACAATTCGTGATAAACTGACACATATCACGCCATTGTCGCCCATAGTGCGTGCATTGGTCGACAGGTTCGGCCTTTCGACCATTTGTCAGTTTATTACGAATTGTATTTTCATGAAACAGCCCCCAGACTGCCGCATCTGCATCCACTAATCTGTGGCAGTACGTTGTTTCGCAAAGCGCCCGCCGTGCCGTAGCGCGCCGCAGTAAATGATTGATATCCTTTGTGCCTGCGACATTGTGAATTAATTTTAATTGAAACCTTCTCGTAATTAGCTCGACGTCCCACTGTTGGGACATCGATTTACAGAGTGATTAAACAGAGGCGTAATAACTACATGTAATGATTGAGGGCAAATATCACGAGGCAGGTGGGTTAGGGAAGGGGGAGGGGTGGAGATGTCAACACGTTTTTAACCCCTGATGCAAAAAGAGAGGTGTTATAAGTTTGACGCTAATGTGTGTGTGTCTGTCTGTCTGTGGCTGGCATCGTAGCTCTCGAACGGATGGAATGATTTTGAAAAGCAAGTTATATTTGGTAAAAATTGATTCAGCAGTTTTAGACGATGTTAGGCATTTTCGTCAAAAAATATATTTAAAAATATTGCGTATGTTTGTTTACAATTTTGAATTTAATTTACTTGTTTTTACAATGTTAACTGTCATTAGTAAAACACAACAGTGCTATTAAAACAGCTATTGGTGTCTGACTTACATATGGTAGCATGCGGGCATAAAAAATCTCTTATCATCAACCAAACCGTCTTTCATGGGAGGGATGGAAGTGGTGTTTGGGCCTCTGGGAATTGAACCTGCGACTTCCAGATTGTGCGGCTACTAGGTCACCGAGTACCAATAGGTGCCTCAACTGGGAATCAAACCTGGGATTTTTAGTCCAAGCGTGAAGCAATTGGGCCACGGAGGCGGTTACTAGGTCTTGTTCTATGGCTACAACTCCATGGTATATCTTAAGGCCGTTCCCTGACCCACAATAAATTCAGTTATGGGCTTCAATTCCGCGCTAATCATAACATGTAAGAGTCAAATGGAAAGAAACAGTGCGACATATCGACTCTCATCTCGATTTCAATAGCTTTTGTTTCATGTGATTTATTACAAATTATTTGAGCTAAATATGTACAGAATTTCTAAATCTGTCAAATTTACTTATACTTATGGTCAACTTTTGTATCATCATATCATAGTTTCATAAACTTTCATTAACTGAAATAAAAAGTAAAGTTTATTTAAAACCCGCATATAACCGTTTGGTAGATTACTTCGGGGTTTAAATGTATCGAGTAAAGTATGATGAACACTCACCTGAATCATGAACCTGTATCATCAACTTTCGTAAGTATTTCCCCACGTCTACAAACTCTCAGGGTTTCTGTTAAGGCAGTACATTGAAACCCTAATGGGCGTAGCTTATGTGAGAATCTGGAACTCTAATATTAGAGCCGTAGGGTCGGAAATGTCATTGCTCCGCGTGAGCCTTGCGTAGAGAAACGCGAAAAACGCTAACATTAAATTCATTTCAAAAATATCCGTGAGGATTCGAAAAAAGCAAGTTGAAAACTAACAATACTATTGTTACTTATTAATAAAAGCAATGCCAATGCAATTGCCATACCTTATGTTGTTTAACAGAAATCTGAGGAAATATGATTTTAAGAGGTCTTATCGATCCAAAATAATGGAATCGCGTTTCTGTTAGTTGCAAAGTGAAGATAAAGCCGTAAAGAAATACATATTTAGAGATTCTCAAGATTTTTAGCGTCCTATAGCATTACACCAAAAAGTCGGTTTATTTCAGAAAATCGCCTTAAAGGTATGATCACTCGGGAGCGTTTGGGTCATGGAACCGCCTTAATGTCATCACCATTTTCGGACGGATAAGTAGCTACTACCGAAACTTAACTAGACTTAAAACATGACAGAGTAACAAACGATCTAAGTTTAGTGTACCTGTAATGTAGCACCATTTCTGGAACGCCGCGCGCGCCGCTCCCGTGCAGTTTCGAATGAACAAACTTACAACTGCACTAACTGTTAACTAGATTGTGAATTCTCTTCATCTTCAAGTTCCATCAGTTGCTACTGCAATAGTGATGTGCAGCAACATTATGCAGATGAGGTGATCCTGCGAGGCGAATGAGGTGAAACGAAATGAAGGTTTCGAAATGACAGATTGCCCGCGATGTGGTCTGTTATTAAAGGAGACCGGATAGGATATGGAATCGAAACGTGGTCCTTTACTGTGGGCCGAATAAACAAGTACAAAGTAACCTACTCAGTGAGTTAGGATAGTGCTATGCTTGCAATTTCTCTACGTGATAAAATATGGAATGTAATAATTAGTCCGTTCAAAAAGAAATAAAACCCACTTCATCTGCCTTAAAATGTTCATCCTTAGAGGTATAATTATCTATTCACATATTTGGTTTTTGTTGATTTTCTCAAAAAGCACTGAATCAATTTTGATAAAATTTGTATGAGACCACCAGATATATGTTCTACCAAAGAAAAAAGAATCATAAAAATCGGTTCACAATTGGCCGAGTTATTGCGTAACATAAGTAGAAAAAAACATTCAGTCGAATTGAGAACACCTCCTTTTTTGAAGTCGGTTGGAAATCCGCAGACGAACTAAGGTCACCGACTTAGCTTGACGAGCTAGCGAGCTGAAGTAGTAATAGGCAGGTCACATCGCTCTAAGAACGAATAACCGATGCGGAGTAAGAGTTCTCGAGTGTCGACCACGTACCGGGAAACGTGTACCGGGCCGTCCCCCTACAAGATGGACCGACGACCTAATTAAAGTCACGGGGAGTCGCTGGATGCAAATGAATCGGAACCCGTCAATGTGGCATACCATGAAGGATGCCAATGTCCAGCAGTGGACGTTTCCTGGAAAATGACGAACCAAAGCCGTAGAAATCAATAATGCGATACTTTTCAAGGAAATACAATGGTCAGTAGAAACAGAACCGTCTGAATCTACAATCGGAATGTCACGATTTTATTCTAGTGCCTGTTAGTTTCTCTTGTTCAACAGTGTTTGAGGTACCTCACTTCCCACAGCTTCATCTGGAACCCTATCAAAACAACGGTCAGTCGAAACACTTAGAAATGCAGCAATATTGAAGTGGCTATTGATTTTCAAACTTCGCCTGAAACCTGGAATTAGTATTGAAGTACTCGTATTGAGTCGTGCTCTGACTGTAATAAGCAATAGAATTTGAGAGCTTCCGTAAAATTGAAGTTTGTGTTCAGCAGTTGGAGTCATAAACCGAAGTTCGTGGATTTGATTCCCAGAGGGGCTATTATCTGATGCTGTGTTTGTTTGGTGATACACTTACATTGACAATGGACATTTATATACTCACCTGACTAGTTTTGACCGCATTACGTAATGGCAAGTTCATCGCCGAACAAATGAATTTTAGTAATAGCAAAAGATTTATTGTTAGAAGTAAATACTGAAAACAAATAATGAAGTAAATACTGTTTTTATAATACCATTCGAACACCAATATTTTAATACGAAATATATGAAATTATGTGAGTATTTCATCAGTGAACCGATTTTGATGATTTTTGTTTGGTGATGAGAAAATGACATAAGCCAAATATACACCCACATAATTCTACCTCTAAGGGTCAACATTTATAAGGCGATTGAAGTCTGTTTTTAGTTCTTTTTAAACCCGGTAATAATACCATTATAAAAAAGAAATTGGAGAAAGACAGAAATGATTTAATGATAACAAAATTCATGTAATGCATGAGGTACCTCATTCTATACTTAGAGGTGAACAGTATCGATATGGAATTAGGAAGTCCCTTGTCCGGGTTTCGTTAGATATACTACTGAGTTGTATTTAGTTTACAACATGCCAATATCTACCTACTTTCAAATACCAATGACATTATGTTCACGTTTCAAGTGCATAATTTTATTTGATTGTACGATAAAATGAATTGTATATATAGTATCAGTTATATCTAAATTTTATTATTAAATGCATAATAATACATTATATTTTCAACCGATTTTTAAAAAACGCGAAGGTTCTCAATTGGAATGTATGTTTTTTTAATGTATGTTACGCGATAACTCTATCAGTTGAGAATCTTTTTTTTTTCTGTTTGGTAGAGCGTACTTCAGAGGTGGTCCCAATGGTGGTCCCATATAAATTTTATCGAAATTGATTGAGTGATTTTTGAGAAAATCACATAAGCCAAAAATATACCCAGATAATTCTACCTCTACAGGTGAACATTTTTAAGGCAGTTGAAGTCGGTTTTTAGTTCTTTTTGAACGCGTTAACTATATCCTACAAATTCCATAGTGCGAAAATTTGATTCATGAATGTAATTAGATTTATTAAATTTGAGCAAAAATATACATAATTTTACATACTGTGTTTATTATATTACTTTAGGTTATTGTTTTAGGTGGGCCTGATAAAACAAAACTGAAGTCTAGAAAACAAAACTAATTTTCCAGTCTCTTTAGAATTCAATCACGATATTTCTAGAATCCAATTTTTTTTGGGCTTAGCCATAATAATTTGTAGGAATTATATACATAAACATATAGGTACCTACGGGTATATAGGTGACCTAAATAAACACGAATTTCAGTTCCAATAATCTAGAAATAGGCGGCTTTTCACTGACGTACTTATCGGTTATTCCGAAGTAGTGTAGGTGGCTGTTGAGTATATAAGTACCTCACGGGCTGGTAATAATATTACCTCATCGTTGGGCTCAAGGGATAGGAGGTTGAAGTGTGGTCTTACCTTTATGAAAAAACATTAAGTTGCCGACTAAATGAACCGAAATAAAATGTTCGATTGCAGTACCAATTGCATTATATATCCTTGCCAATCACTTTTTATATATCATTATTTTATAATCACAACAATATTTTCTTCGACTCCCTTCCAAAGTTCCGTAAAAACATAAAAAAAATATATTTCATAAGGGAGGGAGATTCGAATCGAATAAAAAAATCAAATAATGTAATTTGGTATATTTAAGTCTCCCTTTAAGTTAGATTAAGTTAGGTTAGTTAGTTAACGGCCACGGTGCGCTTTTTTACGCGCAAACCTGCCAAAAGGCGGCGCTGTTTGACAAATCGCTAATATCGGGACAATGCGTGAATTATATGTTATGATTATTTATTTCGCGGGCGCTTTACTTCACTAGACTTATATTAAATATATTAAATGTAACCCACGACCATTATTTAAAAATATTATGGGAAAAACAGCGGCTATGGTGAATTCCTGTAACCTAGACTCGTACCCAGATCAACAATCCATTAGTAAATCCATTCGATTATAGGTCATAAGTAGAGTACTTAATGTTCATTGTTGACTATACTTTCATTTGTAGTCCCGCCCACGCTGTCTATCTATAAATCTGGCAACGTCGCATTTCCATTTTCAATATGGCGCGGTCCAACAAACTTATTGACAGTGACAATTGACATTCTCATACTAAATAGAGTAAAAATTGGCTGCTGTTTTAAAAGGAAATTTTATAGTTAAAAACCTTCAAAATGATGTGTTTTGCGCCCGGATGTAAACACTATAACGATAAGCATAAATGCAAGTTTTTACGTTTCCCAAGAATCAAAAGATTTTAAAGAAATGGATCAAATACATAAGGTCAGTACATACCATTTTTATTACTAAGAATTTTTATGTTTTACTGTGGTTTTTGTTTATATGTGTGCTGAATTTACTTAAAATTTATTTCATGTTTGTTACAGGACGGCTGATAGGGTGCCTTCCAAACACTCGCGTATATGCAGTTGTCATTTTCAAGATGGTGATAGAAGAAACTTTCCTGTTCTATTTAGCCATAATAAGGGGAAAATATTTGAGTTTCTCTCACATCCAAAGAACCAAAGGAAACCTGACGACGACATACCCATAGAAAATTTTTCATCAGAAGAAATAGTTGAAGTTAAGAATGATGTAATTATAGCAGCAGAAAATACTTTGCTAAGGTCTGAAAATGACAATCTAAAATTGGACATAAAAAACAAAACTGGAATGCACTACCGGTTTCCGTGTTCCCCGAAAACTACAACTTGGGAATCTTCAAAAGAAGAGTAAATAGGCACCTTCTAGACCAACACGTAACATCGTCGACCTCATCGTCACTTACCATCAGGTGAGATTGAGGTCAAGTGTTGGTCTATCTTTAATAATAAAAAATAAAAAAAACATCAGAACAGTGCCATAGTGTTTAAAAAGAATTGAAAACAACGAAAAATTGATTAGATATTATACTGTCATTCCGAGCCAGGAGATACTAACTACATTAATGGAATTATTTGAAGGTATCGACATTAACTATTATTGCGGTTGGAAATTTACCCGAATAAGCAAAGAAGATAAGCCAAATATTTATGACATTGATTAAGCTCAGATTAAATTTGGCACACACAGACTTAAGTGTGCATTTTGCGTGCAGTAAACAAACTGTGACTATGTTACCATTACTTGAATTCATATATTCCATCAATATTTATACAAAGGGTTGATAAGTTAGATACCTACACAATCAAAAAATAAAACATGTTTACCAAATTGCTTTGCTAAGTTTACAAACTGTCGAATGGTGATCGACTGCACTGAAGTATATTGTGCTGTTTCAAGAAAATCCATGACTCAACAAAAATTGACTTACAGTCACTATAAACACAGAAACACCTTTAAAGCTCTCGTTGGTGTAGCCCCTAATGGAGTAATAACCTATTGTAGTGCATTATACCCAGGCTCAACATCAGATAAAGCTATAGTCAAACACTCCCAACTGCTAGAAAAAGCACCTGGGGACTTGTTAGCTGACAAAGGATTCCTCATTAATGACCTTTTACCACCTGGAGTTTCTGTAAATATACCACCCTTTTTGACCTCAATTTACCCTCAGTTTACTCCCAATCGAGTATTTCAAACTACTTCAATAGCATGAGAAAGGATTCATGTTGAGCGAGCAATTCAAAGAGTAAAAGGCTATTCCATATTAGATCATATCCCATGTTACCTCCGCACACTTTCGAATAAAAATTTTCAAGTTTCATGTGCATTGACTAACTTTCAATATCCCCTAATTAAAGAAGTGGAAGTTTTTTAAAATGTTATTGATCAGGAGTAAATATTATTATGATTATAGTTAACCATGTAAATATGTTAATAAAACTAGTGAATAAGTATGTGTTTTTTATTTATATCTACACCTTATTTAATAAATATGATATGTATTTGTCAACATAAAAATTTGTTAAGGTTTCAAACAACCAAAACATACAAATCGCATACAAATAACAAACTTCGACTAGAGACGATACCCGTCCTTCTAATCTCAAATCTCTTCTTTCTTTAGTCTTCTCTCGTTCTGTTTATACTCTTTCTAATTTTATTCATTCCAACAATATAAAGTTGTAATCCCTCCAGTAACTGAACTACGTTTCGTGTCGTGTGTTTTCTCCTTTTTGTTTTAGTCCTCTCAAAGTGTATCGCGTGTCTGGCTAACCGATTATTTCCTATTACACGTTGCCTCTTTGGTCACCAGATTTTGGCAGAATTACCATGAAGTTGGTAGTTGCCATAAATGTCAAGAATTGAATTGAATAGAGACGATACGCACGGTATGGCAACGTCGCCTGAAAAAGTTTGAAAACGGAAAACCTCATACCTGTTTGATTGTGGTCGTAAATACGACCTAATCAGTGTAGTTAAGGGTCATTATTGAATACACTTGTATTTGTTATGATGCGTCGGGCTTGCCTCGGCAAATAGATCTGGCAACCTTGCAAATATTTTAATTAGTAAAGCTAATCTCTTTCAGTAAAGCTCAAAATTGTGAAATTCTGTTTCAAAGTAACATATGGTGATACATTTATTCATATACTTAGCTTCTTAGCGCCCTACACAGTACAATATGATTCATGCCAATGTTATCTGTGCTTTCTCACGTAGACAAATAATGAAATATATTTATTGCGTATATGTATATTTCAAATTAAAATACTACCTATGTAGCCTCGTGGGGGTCGTAAATGGCGTCTAAAGGTAAAGAACGGGCAAAGTGCGCGTTGGAATCGCGCACATTGTTATTATTATTACCTACCTTGAAATAAGGTTCATTTTCCGGACCGCATAACTAAGTTTATCAAGTTTTTTGATGATTTCTCAAAAAATATACTCAACAACCTTGACTAGAGTTTTCTGTAATATTTACACAAAATCCGGTATAAAATGTAATATAATTTAGGATTTACAAATAAAGACCTTGTTTAAGGATACCATAATGAAATTTCGCAAAGTTTCCATTTTTTCATCAAATCTTCGGAACATTAAAAACTAGAAAATGGGTAGTACTATGTAAAAACATTTTACTGCGATCACCGGTCCGTTTGTAAAGTACGGTGATTGATTGACATTGTCATGTCCAACAGTGGACTTGTTGACAATCTACCTGTATAAGTGTATAATCCGTAGATGTGAAAGACTTCAATGACTGACTGATTCCAGCACAAACCACTTCAGTAAGAAACTCGATCCGCAAAGAGAACATGTAACAATATGTATAGAATTTGAAGTGAGAACGGTTTTCATGGGCAATATCCTTATCATTTGAAATATCAATCAATTTATAAAATCACTAAGAATACAATAAGAAGAAGTCAAATACCACTCACTCACAGACTGACTGACTCATCACAATATCTTCGAACCCATAAACGCTACAAACCTGAAATTTTGCAAGTAGCTTCCTAACACATAACTTACTACTAAAACTAAATCAAATTAAACCCCTACGGCGTTAAAAATGATTTTGAAGATTGTATGACAAAACAAGCTATAAAGACTACAGCTAATAATAGTATAATAATAATCATTTATTGCAAAGTGATAAAAAACCCAAAAAGAAAAACAATTTAAAAATAATAATAATTATTATACTAATGAGGCGATAGCTCTGCTACCTTTAATACCGGAACACAACAGTGCTATTGACACTGCTGTTTAGCGGCTGACTTTGGTAACATGGTGGTAGTTAGCTAGGTGGACATAGAAAAATGCCCTACTATAATTACCAAATAAACTGAGCACTGATAGGTAACTCCCACTAGGAATTGAACCCGGGGCCTCTGGGTTGTTTGTCCAACATTCAGCAAATAGGCCATGGAGGCGGTTAGATTGAAAAATAAGTTCAAATATTGTATGGCAAAACAGAAACTAAAAGCTTTGAGAAGGATGAATAAAATAAAATCCAGAATGAGTAAATCCATAAACGAACTAACGTCACTGACATAGCTCGCCAAGTCAGTGAGCCGAAGTGGCAATGGGCAGGTCACATCGCTTGAAGAATGGATGACAGATGGGATGTACTAGGAAAGGTCGCAGGGAGTCACTAGATGCAAGTGGCTCGGGAATTTTTTTCTTTTCTTTTCGAAAGTACTTGATGTTGTTGGTCTACAGGGACCGGCCATTGTAGCATGCCATGGAGGAGGCCTATGTCCAGCAGTGGACGTGTCCTGGCTGATGATGCGTGAATCACTACAACTTTATTGATCAAACTAACTTCAATTGCCCTAAATGTCCGCAGCATTCATCCCCTAAAATGTCCACCCTTAGATGTAGATCTGGGTACATATTTGTTTTTCATATTTTCTTTTAAAACTGCTGAATCGATATCGATAAGCATCAGTTGTCATCAAAAGCACTGGCTTTCAAATAAAAAAGAATCATTAAAATCAGTTCACACAGTCCAAAGTTCTGAGGTAACAAACATATAAAATACAGTAGTACTAGTAGTAAGTCTGTAAGTTGAGCCACGGACAAACAGACAGGGAAACTATAAGGGTTCCATGTTTGACTATGGAATCCTAAAAATTATAGCTGTGGGTTATTTGATGGAATGAAATACTCAGTTGATTAATTTATTTTTATTTAAACAGTTTTTTTTACACAGATAATATTTACATAACACAAAAACATAAAAATATATACAAAAGGAACAGCTTATTTCCAAAAGAAATTTCTTACTGCAGTCCTAGGTCAAGGAGAAATAGTGAAGAGAGGAGGGCAGTTAGGTGTGAACGATATAATAAATATAATAAACAATTACATAAGAGATACATAAAACAAACTAATATGTATCAATAATAATAATACATACTTTACATACAATAAGTATATATTAACCTATGAATGCGGTTGTCCTCACAACATCCCCTCTAGGACATAAACCCATCTGATGCAAGCAGCTCTCCAGCCTCAGTTGAGGAGTCCCCTTGGTTAGTACATCAGCTACCATTACACTTATTGTTACCTTCATTTAAATTCAATAATTCTTTGTAATTTAAATGGCCCATTCTTCAATGCCATGTATCCAAACTTTCACTCTCGGATGAAGTAACTAGTGCATTTCTTTGAATTGTATTCAATTAGTTAGTCTTGCCGTTGCAACTAACTGTTTGTTTGTATTCAAAAATCTCACATCCCGAGTATTAATAAATTTCTTGACAGACATTCTTTACCAACTGACTAACTAACTGATAACAAGTTGGTACTCAGTTCAGTAATGTATAAAATATTTCTCACCTCAATGTGATTTATTTTATTATTTTTTCCATAAAAATCCAGGTCTACATTACCCATCTTCAGCACGGCGACTGATGAATTATTGGCAACCATTATTTGTCTAATCAGAGGTACATCAAGTCGGAGGAGTTAGTCATATGTGAAGATGCTCCAGAATCCACATACATTCCTTACTATTCACATTTTCAGAGGCTGCTGCAAAAACTTTACCTTCATTTGTTTTCTTTTTATAAATGCAGTTTTTGCTAAAATAACCAAACTCATTACAGTTGTAACAACGTCTTCTCGGGGTAGTTTTACGATGCTGTTTTGTAATGAAAAACTGAAGCTTGTAAGAGCTTAATTTTAATGTAATCGGCGGCATCAATTGTTTCCACGCCATTGGAAGGCTGCACGCAGTCACATAGATCTTTGTGCTCTAAATACGTTTGCACAACAAACTTTCAGGTGTTATATAGTTCTCACGTCCTTGCATCTTTTCAATTTGCACGTTGGATATAGCCATTTTGATGCTGAAAATCAGAGAACACACTCCACGACGGTGGCGCAGTGGATAAGGCGCGGCCTCTCAATCTGAGGGTACCGGGTTCGAATCCAGCCGTGTACCTATGAGTTGTTTTTCAATTCAAGTACATTATCCGATTGCTTAACGGTGAAGGAAAACATCGCGAGGAAACCTGCATGTCTTGAACAGGCATGTGAAGTCCGCCGATCCGCACTGGGCCCGCGTGGTGGACTATGGCCCATACACTCTCTGTAGGAGAGTAGGCCTGAGCCCCTCCAGTGGGGACATATATAGGCTGTTGATGAAAGGTGTCAAGAGTGGGTGCGTTCGCAAACGCGGTTATGTCCTTGTTGTAATATTATTGTTAGGAGATAGACATACTCGTATATCATTGCGGAATTTTCTATAGGCTTTTTTTGATATATTATACGACTCCTTAGTACATAGTAATAAAACTGACAGGTCTTGTTCAGGAATTATCGATTATTTCTTCTGTCCCTTTTTAAAGCAAATTAAAAGGAGAGAGCGAGCACCACGCGTCCACGCACGGAGCGGCAACGTGTGTTAGCGTGGTGTTAGCTTTCAAATATTTTTTTGGTCTTTTCTTATGTATAAAGCGGTCTCTCTCATCAAGTCTGTATGTGTACAGGGTAGGGGCGGAGCTCAAAACTCGGTGCCACGCATGTGTGCACTCACACATGCGTAGCACTGGCGAAATTTAATTTAATTTCAGATTTAAAAATAAAGTACTTATTGAAGTCCAAAAATTTTGAAACTCATTTCGCGGATACCTAATTTTTTGGTTTATTTTTCCATATCAAATTCATTTAAACATTTATCGTATTTAAAAAGATTATGGGAACAGTAACTTGTATGGAAAATGAGAAGAAAGGACTCGCCTTAAGTTAGTTCTACATTGACATACATATATATTATCTAATCTCTTCAATTTTATTGTATAATTTTTTTGTGCATGCAGTATCAGCTTGTAATAGGTTACGCACTAGAGTTAGAATAATTTAACTTATAAATATAATATTAAAGTGTTGTAATTGTTAGCTGATCCACTAAATAAAATAATAATAATAATAAAAAACACTAAACTTTCGGGTTCAACATTCTTCAACCTCTTGTAACTTCAAATGCTTTTGAACCTCGTCAGAATAATAAATAACATGTCGTTGAACCAATCGCAAAGGTCTTGAGAGAAAAAAAACGAATTCATTTTAATTTGTCCCCCTGGGGATTTGCGTCCGCCCCAGTCTTCAGGCTGATTTATTGCCGCGACAAGAAAATACCGTTGTGAAAGCTGCCTCTTTACGTCTGTATATACATTTCATTGTCTATTTGCTTGGGAGATACAATTAATGTTCAATGTATATTTTATATAGCTGGCTGTTCCGTTTCACCCATTTCAATCTCGTTCCAGGGGCCTTGCTCACGTATTTGTTTACGATAAGTATTTACTTTGGAATTGGTACGCGTACGTATTATTTTTGTAAACGCATTGGATTTTGCATTTGACATTATTTAGTTAATTAATTGTATGACATTATTTCTAATTTTAATGCGAACTAGAATTATTGATATATCATATTGTATCAGTGTATTGCATAGTAATATGGCATAGTGTAAAGAAAGAATCGTTAACAACGTGGTTAAAAACGTTAACCTACGATAACACGGAATCTTTGTTGAACATATACCTAGCAGATGCACGTATCCTCCCTCTCAATACCATCACGTGTTCACCCTTAGAGGTAGAATTATCTGAGTATATTTGGATTTTGTAGATTTTCTCAAAAAGAGCTAAATCAATTTGTAGGGTTCTACACTCGCGCTAGATTGATGCTGTTTAGATGTTAGTTAGATGCTGAGTTTGATGCGGTGAGTGTTATTTAGAATGTTTGGATGGAGAGAGGTGAAATAAAACCGATCCGTTTGCTTGCTAATTTAACACTGATTTAATTATGCTAAATGCTAGCTAATATTAGTTATTGCCGGCGCATGCTAATGCCGGACAGCTGTCGTTGCAGTTTTGTACGTTGGCTCGTACACAATTTCTCTAAAATTTATACAGAACCACCTCTGCAGTATGTTATACCTAACAAACAAAAAATCATCAAAATCGATTCATAATTGGCGGAGTTATCACGTAACTGAAATACAAAAAACAACAACATACAGATGTTTTTTTTTGAAGTCGGTTGATAAGGCAAAACATACAGATATACTTACATAGCACGAGTATAACACCGCAGTAAGCTTCACATGAGATAGATTCCTTTTGTAAATACGCCGGGACGAGTGTTCGACCGCAGCTCCCGGGCGGGCGGCGGCGCGGGCGGCTAGGGCGGGCGGCACGGTGCTCCGAATCACTAGGATTTGCTCAAAGCTGTAACGTCCTACTGTAGACACAGTGCTGACAAAACAAAAAGTTCCATCAACATTAGCCGCCTCTAGTCGACAAACATAGTTCATATCTTTTGCTCGTGGACTTCAGGAATTACGCCACGGGAACTGGGAACGACGGGAAACACATATATGTACTTAATCGACCTTTCAACTACCTCTATGCAAAAATCCTGCATTCTGACTCTCAGTTACGTCGTAAAGAAAGAACAAACAAAGAAATTCCGTACGTAAATAAAAATTGTACACAATGAAAAGTAATTACAGATAAGGAGAGTTTATTTAGAAATTTAGCACTTTCACTATCTGTAACTGCAGCGATCTGTATTTCACGGATTTGATAGTTTCTGGAAAATTTTCATCGTTTAGCATTTTCATTTAAGAGGCTATGTTGGTTAGACCACGTGGCCGCGTTCAAATTTGGATTATTTTGTAGCTGTCCCTCTCCGAGCCCTATCCTACCCGAGGGCGTACGGTGAGACAGCATACACTACGCGAAGTTATCCACTCGTTATTTGGATGTTTCGTAGTCTAGGGATCATTTGAAGGATACAGTATATTATGTAACCATTTTTTTAACACAGTATACTAATGAAATTTCAGATGTCGGTGGTGATGTGATGGTACCGTAAAATACAATTCTTTGACGCCCTGTAACTCTGGAAGTATATATTTAAATGAAAATCTGACTCTCCACCGACACAGATATTTGTTTCTAGATTGTGTCTTGAAAATTTATAGATTTTCATAGCTTAATATTCAAAATATGACTGGACTACGTTTGTATGGGCGCTTTGACACCAGCATACCCTCTTAAGTATGTATCAGTCACATCGACCGGTCCCAAGCCACCTGCATCCTTAACCATCGATGTGGCGTATCATGAAGGAGGCCTATGTCCAGCAGTAAACGTTTTCTGGCTGATGATGATGTACTCAGCTAGCTGTCTCATCTCAATTACTTTAGAAAGTTATACTGTTTTTCTGTGTAATTATGTAAGATTGGTTGATTGAAATACCAACTCTTATTTTCTGCGACTGTAACATTCGGGGAGTATTTTATATGGATTTATTCTCCAACGGTTTACAAAGTGATAAATCAAGCGGTATTATTCGGGGTTAGGGCGGGACATTCAAGACGAGAGGGCTACTTATAGGTGGATATAGGTTACTGGTTCACTGCCTGCTACGTGAGAATTGTTCTTTAGAAGATTGCGTATATATTTTGTTTGGGGCGTCATCAGAATATAAATTTTATTTGTGGAGTCATCAGAATATACTTTTTATTTTGGGGAGTCATCATCGCAATAAAAATTTTGTTTGAGTCGTTGTCAGAATATAAATTTTATTTGGATTGAAGAAGTCATCAGAATATTTTTTTGAGAGTCATCAGAATATAAATTTGCATTAGCATAATTTGTACATATGGAAAATACATTTTAATTTGTAAAGTAGTAGTGAACATATATACTAAGTATGATACGTATCTTGCAGTACTCTGATTTAAGTGTTTTTTTTCTTATTTATTGTATTGTACTTATTTGTAATTGACTATCTTAAAGAAATTTATGTGACACAATACACGACATTTGTTCTGAATATTTGATTCAAAAATTTTTGAAATTATTTTGTCATATACTCGCTTGGGGTAAGATATTAAGTAGCTGACCGTACATCATCCCCGGTAAATCCTCGATTATCAGGTACCTACAGTTAAACAAACCTTCAGATTTGATTTCGGAAATCCTCGGCCGACGGTGGCGTCACGATCGCAGGCCATCTCCTAGCGCGCTGCGATTGTAGGCGCGCCCACGCATAAATTACGAAATGATCGATGCCCGTCGAACCGAAGTGGATTAACCCTAAACGAGGGGCAGTTTCAAGAGATTTTGAACAGGTTTTGAGGAAAATTTGAATATGATTTGGTAGGTTTTGAGTAGGATTCGAGTTTGTCTCAAGTTGGTTTTAAGTAGAATTTGAATGGAGCTGGTAGGATTTTAGTAGTTGGGGTTGAATTTGAGATGATTTTTAGAAGAGTTTGTTTAAAAGATTATCGCGGTAATCTGGGACTTATCTAGATGCTTTATTTTAATTTTTGAGACTTTCGTATTGTTTGTTTCTGATATTACATTTGCATTGGTGATTGCGCATCTCGCCCATTGTGGTCGTTTATTGCAATGTGAAAAAACCAACAAAAACAACGTATATTTGCTGTTTCAACCCAAACTTCTTGGCTCTTAGAGTCTTAGGACCAACAACAGCAAGTCATTATAAAAAAAGTTGAATGGGGTGACCCCAATTCCCTTTAATCTCATTTCTCCTCCTCTCCCTTTTGTAATCTGTTAATAAGAAAGTCAAAGTATTCAACTTTTATATAGGAAAGCGTGTACCTTTGTCATTAGTCGATCTCAGGCGGCCTATGTCCAGCAGTGGACGTTTCCTGGCTGATGATGGAGTTTTATGTTAATTTGACACCTTAGGATTTCACCTTTCAATTTCTTCTATATCTTATGCCAATAATTTTAATAAATTAACTGGGTCAAAAATATCGATACAAGAGACGATATGATGCACTGTTTCTTGCCCTTTCAGTCTTACTTATTTTGATTAGTGGGGCGAGACTAAAAATTAAATTTCTAGTGGGTCAGGGAATGGCTTTAAGCGTTAATCGCGCACAGCGCAGCGTTAGGCGGAACCGTTTGATAAATTGCACCTGTCCAGGTTGCCAATCTCTGTAACAATGTAACCTGTCCGTTTCCTCATTCTTCCAACGTCGTATCAATCATTGTTTACATTGTTATTGGAACAACGGGCGTCTCTCTCTTAGAGAGAGATAGCTGCTGTCGACGGTAGAATCAACAAAAAAAATTGTTATAATTTTACACGTAAAAACATAATTAAACGAGAACAATTTAGTTTCTGAAGCGGTAGCGCTGTTTTACGGCTGACAACACCGGAAAAACATATCTAAAGTTTGACATTTTGTAGAATACCTATTGTTAGAAAAAGTTAAACCACAGCAAGATGTATACTGACTGTATTCGGCCAGTAGTTCTTAGCAAAGAGACTGCGGGTCTCTGTGGTGGAGGCGCGCGGCCGACGTCGACACTCCCCGCGCTACCCCCGCAATTCCCCGCAGATTGCGTCATCCCTTCGTTCAAGGAGCGCGCGCTAGTTTTTTGTGTATGTTTAGGCTTTGATATAATTAAATTTTACCGAAATATAGTGGTGTTTATACTATATTAATGAGCCTCTCCAGTGCGGGACATATATAGGCTGTTGATGATGATATTAATTATTACTATTGAGGATTGTTAATGTTATACACGTGTGACTTCTTGCTTTTGTAGGTCTAAAACTTACAATTTTAATTTTGTTTTTTAGAACTGGACACTGGACTGTCTACACACTGGTTAAAATATTAGAAACGTACGAATCGTGGTATTACGAAAAATGAAAACTATGTCACCTATATATTCTGAATATTTAATGTAGCGCTTTTTGTCCGTTTTATTACTGGTATATAATACACTTGTATGTTTTTTCAGTTATTCACGAAAACATACGGGAAATTTGGTCATTATTATTATTAAAATCTTTTTTTTTTACTTGCAATGTTTGTATGTACATGAAGCACTTCCTCTTATCCTAGGGAGTGGAAATTTTACACGTTGGTTCAGTTCCAATGACAATTCGTTTTTATGGTACTATCGAGCTGGTCTGATGCCGGAGTCAGGAGTAAAAAAGAGGAACTCTTGAATGGGTCCATTCAATTCGGGCACATCTCAATACCAGAGTACCAGGTTGACATAAGTGCCCAACGAAAAACCTAAGAAGTTCCTCTTGCTCTATTGCCTTGACTATTTAAATTTATTTAATTTTGTTTTTGTTGCAGGTATGTTATCTGAATCGCGCATTCTAAGCGAGCTCGTAATAAGAATAAACTTCATATTGAAAATGCATACGTAAGTACCACCGTGTGCTCCCGGCTTTATAATGGGATAATCCTTGTGCTTTTGTGTGTCCTGGGTGAAAAAGGGGAATCCCGAGATACAGGTACCAATGTCTACCCATGCATATGGCGTGACTCAATCTTAGAATTGATCGTATGAAGTGACCGATTCATGATATATTGGCAATTTATGACGTGGCCAACTAGTATTGGCCATTATTGTAGGGTTATTATTCAAGGCAACTTATTCGAAGTAATAAATAACATTTAGAAATTTGTTATTGCATTGCAGTTTTTTCTGTAATTAACACTGATGGATCTCGTAAACAAAGCGCTGTCAGCGCCTCTGACGGTGAACATTGTGACCATTTTCTAACATTTGTTTATTCATGTTCGGCCCTTTCATAAAGAAGCCAGGATTAGTTGGCCATACCGAGAAACAAATTGAAATGATCAAGGCACATCTTGATGTAGTCAACCGACTGTGTAATATTTCATGAAATGCTGCTATTTCATACATATCCTACATCCCCCTGGCTAGCTGCCACCATGTTACCTAAGTCTGCTGCCAAACGGCAGTTTTAATATAACTTTAGTGTTCCGGTACGAAAGGCACCAGAGCCAGCGCCTCATTACCTTAAAACTTCTGTGCGTCTACCATGAGTTTACGCAGGCGATAAAGTAAATCGAATACTATCGGAAATGCTGCTCAGTCGAGATGCGGATGACAAGGACAGAGCGATAGTTAACGATACACGTTATCGCCTGCGTAAACTGATGGTAGACGCACAGGTTGCGCATGCTTACCATCAAGTGAGATTTCGGAGAAGTGTGTCTGTGAAGTCGGTTTACGGACCATAATTTTACGTGATAACGTCATAAGAAAAGATGTGTCACAAACCTGACGCTTAGGGCGATAGTGACTGCTTCCCAGTTCATCTTGACAGGAGGATACAGTCCAATCGCCAGTGTATATTGACGGATTACTGTACAGAAGTCTCCATGCAAAAGACTACGTGGTCTAGCCCTCGTTCAACAACTAGATAATCGTGACAACGGTATCCGAGCGTCTTTCATCTTTATAATGAAACAAAGAGCTCCCTGACGCCCCACAGCACAGATGCTGCGCTTATCTCCGCCACACGCTCACGCGTATGTACAGATAGCATAAAATTGTTATTGAGATGAGTACATTTATGTTTTATAAACAAAAAGGTATTCCAATGTTTACACTGCAAATAAAACAACGGAGGTGGAAATGATGTGGAGACACAGGAATGTCAAACGAATGATTCAGGTTTAAGACTCCCTAGAGCAGTAGTTCTTACCGTTTTAGTGATGAAGGACCATTTGAATAAGTTTCTGTCTTGCTACGGACCACTAACTGTTTGGAGGTAATATAAAGTAAACGTAAATGAATAAGAGGTTCTTCTATCAATTTTTAATAACAGCATTTTAATTTCTATCGAGAAAAAATTGCCCATATAAGTAAGTCTATTATTCTATATAGTATTTACTAACATTTTAATTTTGGTTCCTTCGCGGACCACTTCGGGTGCTTCCAGGGACCACCAGTGGTCCGCGGACCACCGGTTAAGAAGCCCTAGAGCGACTGTGGCGCTTTCATTTGCTTTTTGACGGACTATTTGTAATTAGTTATTGAAGATATATCGATAAATCATGGAAGCCAAAGGATAGGCAAACAGTTCAACGCGATGTATTCATAATGTGAATGTTTGATGGTCTTCCTTTAGTAATTCCTACCAAGTATTATTAACAAGTAAATGCGTTCAAATAGAACTGGAAACCTATTGCCCTAAAAGTTTACTTTTACTAAGGCAAATTTAAGATTTATATAGTTTTCTCATGGATGCCGTTGTCAGAACTGGACCAAATTGAAATGGGACCACACGGAAAGCACCACCATTAAAATAAAAAAAGAATCATCCAAATCGGTTCATCCAGTCAAAAGTTCTGAGGTAACAAACATAAAAAAGCATACCCGTCGAATAGATAACCTACTCTTTTTTGAAGTCGGTGAAAAATTAAAAACTTTCGCAATTATCATACGATATCCAAATGTAGCTAAGAATCACCGCAAGGAAACTTACTTCGGTCCATCCGTTCGAGAGCTACGTTGCCACAGACAGACAGGCATTGGTGTTAAAGTTATAACACCCCTCTTTTTGCATAGTGGGTTCACAACAGTGCTATTAACACTGCTGTTTGCCGGCAGACTTAGGTAACATGGTGGTAGCTAGCCAGGCTGACATAGAAAATGCCCTACCACCAATTAAACCGAGTACGGACAGGTACCCCGAACCCGGGACCTCGAAATTGTAAGTTCAAGTATGTAGCCATTAGGCCACAGTGGCGGTTAAAAAAGTATCATCTATAATATATTTATCTACAAAACAGACTATAGTCTAGCACTTCGAACAATATTTACAAGAGTGTTTTAAGCGTAGGAAGAAAAACCTCCGTAAGATATTTAAGACTCGTCATCTCGAACTCACAAAGAAACGGGAAGTACAAGGAAACCGCGCTCGTGATTTTGTAAAAAAAGCGCCCCCTCGTGGCTAATCCGGAACATTAGCGGTATTACGAGGGAATATCTTTTAATACCGATTTTCGCATCTATTTGACCCGAAACGGCTTATCGTAAGGCCTTCGGCACAGTGGGAGCGTTCGGGGTGGAGATATTTTCTTTGAAAGGTTGAAAAACATATCGAGCGAATTAGTTTTATTGGAGCCTATGAATCGTAGACAAAAATGAACAATCTTATATATATATAAAGCTAATGTTAGTACGTTAAGACAGGGTTTTCCCTATCACCACCAACTCCGATCAACTTCCCGTTGGGGTAGTGAACACCCCTTGGTCTCCTGATGAAAGTAAGAGAGTTTGGTCGCGATGGGTGGAAGTGGGTGGTTGTGGCTGGCCAAAATGTGAAAAATATAATATCTTTCCTTGTCTAACTCATGTGAACTTCACATGAGTGAAGAAGCTCACGTGAGAACTTATGGAAAGCTCTGAAAATTTCTGTAATGATCTAGAAAGATTACATTTACTTTACGTTTATGCCAAAATAAATGTCCACCCGTGCGAAGCCGGGGCGGGCCGCTAGTTCCAATTATTTCTTAAATGAAGCTCTACCTCAGTATTATTGCTTACAGCGTACTCATGATTTTTTTTGGACATAAAAGTGTTGGTATCGTATTGCCATATATATGTATATATTCTTACTAATAATATATATGGGAATGTAACGTATTCACGCTCAAATTGCTAAGCAAATTTTGAAAAACTTTGCTACAGAGATAGATTGGATCTTTGGGAAGGATTTACGATATTTTATCTCGATCGAACGGGATGATCTCTTTGGTTAAATTCTGAAGTCCACGCCGACAAAGTCGCGGTCAAATACTAGTATGAAATCAGGCTTTCCTACCGAAATGAAATTTGAATCATCGATCTTATGATATAGAACCAAGTAGTATGTTTAGAGAGACAATGAACGAATGAATGAATGGTATTGTTCTAAACAACACTCGCCGATTTGCGACGGGAGGAGAGCTAAGCTGAGACGACAATGTACATGTCAGTGCATCAGAAAGAGACAACATGAAAGACATGAATGCATAACATTTTGTTTAATCAGATTTTATACGCCTGAGAAATATTATCCCGTCTTTTGGGTAACTTGAAGTTGTAGTAATTTGCCTTTAATAACTTTACTCGCGTATGCTCAAAAGCGCATATGGTTGTCGACTGCACGCCTCCTCCACTGCTTATGTCTGCTCTATGTACTTTGCTACTAGGTTGGCCTACTAGTATTTACATAAAATAAATATGTCTCGCACTGAGCTGTGGCTGCCACCTCCATGTTCGGCGCTGTCACGCGCGTTTTAACAAAACCGTCACGTCTTGTAAGCCCCTAAGTGCACTGGCGTAATCTAAATACGAGGTGATGTTTGGAAATACGCTTCTTCGGCCCATTAGTTGGGACTCGCGGATTACGCGGAATGTAGATGTTGTTTACGCGAACTGCGGGCGTAGCATGAGTGACGTGAGAGCGAGATATAGTCAACTTCAGATCTTTATATAGACTTGGACATATTGGTGAAAGCGTCGGTGGCGCAGTGGATAAGGCGCGGACTCTCAATCTGAGGGTTCCGGGTTTGAATCCAGCCGTGTACCTATGAGTTGTTTTTTCAATTCAAGTACATTATCCGATTGCTTAACGGTGAAGGAAAACATCGTGAGGAAACCTGCATGTCTTGAACAAGCATGTGAAGTCCGCCAATGCGCACTGGGCCCGCGTGGTGGACTACGGCCCATATACTCTCTGAATGAGAGTAGGTCTGAGCCCCTGCAGTGGGGACGTATATAGGCTGATGATGATATTGGTACAAATAACTAGATTTCATGAACCAAACACTCACTATGTTCAATTGAACTGTACTGCCATCCACAGACTTTACTTTAGTGTGTCTCTGACATATTGTTAGTCTATAAGCAATTTAGCGCTGTATGTGTTTGGTTTGGTTAGACGACATAAAATATGTTTAAGCGCTGCAGCGAACTTTAGTTGTGAACAGTATTTGAATAAATGTTTGCTATGAACGTGCTTGTCTATCGGTAGAATATATATCAATGTTTGATAATATGTCACTCTCACTCATTTATATAAATCAACTCTGGATATCCATTCAAGTACAAAATAACGTACTCAGTTTTGTGACATATCACATTCAACTCATACATTTTTTTATGGCGTGTGTTATGTGTTACATGTGTTATATTTTTACACTTGACACAAAATTTGGTTTTATATTTGAATTCAAATTTGTATTGCATTTGCCTTTATATTATCGGGTGACAGGTGAGAACGAGATATGTCATTTCAAAATGTCAAATTGCCTTCTCATCACCCGTTTCATGTTACTCCCACTGAAATTAAAAGACGATACGACCGTATGTTAGATGCGTGCACATATATAAGTTTTAAGTTAAATTCTTCTCTATACCGTAAGATATATTATGGATGGCAATTTTTATCACGATCGATTCAGCTTCTTTTGACTTGTAAAGCCGGAGTCTCGGAGCTAATTTTGTAAATGGCCCTCCTTCGTGGAATTTGTGGATATTGGCTTTAATCTTTATAAATACACTTAACGTTATCCCTCTCCTAATGCTTCCATTTTAAATTTCTGTTGCCATAATCTTTTAAAATAGAATAGCTGGCTTTGATAAGTAATTACCTAAAAATAGGATAAAAAATAATAGTGTCGCGAAGTAAATATCATTAATTTACAACTTTATATTTAGTTACAATAGCAGTTACGCAGCTAATGGTTCATAGATGGCGCTTTGAACAATAATCGAAAAAAGTGTTTAAAATGAAAATTGTGATTCACTGTGAAGTTGTATGTTAATGATACTCATTTCGCGACATCACAATCCGATGTCCTTTTTTTTAGATAGTTACTACACAAATCCAGATATTATATTTTAAAAGATTATGGCAACATAATTTTTGTATGGAACTTTGATGGAGGTAGATCGCCATAAAGAAGACTTCAGAAAAGCTTTTGCGGAACGATTCCTAAGGAAATTTTAAAGACAATTTCCAGATTAAATTTTTAATTTACGATTGCGTCAACTTCCACATGAAATTACTTTATTTATTCCATTTAAAATTGCAACTATTAAGTGTATTTTTTAGAATTGAAATAGACTTTTTAGTCACAAATTCCCCCGTAATATTAAATTACGAAAATACAAATATGCTGCTTCTGAGGTAGCATTAGGCGTGAAAGCGGTGAGGGCGAGATATGTCTATATTATGATTTGACGCTAGAATTGTTAGACGTCAACTGTCACACGTCAGAGTGACATTAGCGGCGCTGGAATCTAGACGGTTTTTCGGGACGGCATTGGAAATTTAGCGGACAAGCTCTTTAGATTTCTCATCGTTTTTCATTGTACTCGTAATATTATCTCAAATTGAATAGCAATTAGCGTTGGAGATGCTCGTCACTGTAATATTGTGTTAACTTGAATAGAAGTAAGCGTGTTCATGTAGGGATTGTAGTTGATTATCTAAAAGAGAGGCCATTCGTTTATTACGTAAGATGATTTAGGGGTGGAGGGGGGTCGACCATGTTTTATTTTTTCTTGCAAGGGAGTCTTGTTAGTTTTTACGTATGATCACATAGTGAGCAAAGTAAAAATTATACTTTGAAATAGCTTAATGAAAAGTTTATTACTGCCTAAAAATAAAAATTACAAGTCCCTTCGTGAGTACAAATAAAAATTCCTAAAAATTTTACTTCGAAAAATAAACATTACAATAAACCAAACTTGCATTCATTTTTCCCCTTTAGATTCTTACGAAATAAATATTTCACAGGAGGTCGGGCCTATTATTATTATTTATTATATAGGAGAGGGTCAAAAACTAGCGAAAATAGTCTAACGTAATAAACGAATGGCCCCTGTTCAGATATGACACATGCTATTCCGTCTGGTCTATGCGTAATAGTAGATGTTTTCCAGCAAGGTGTAGTCTATATACTACGTATCATATCATCAGCCGTAGAAACGTCCACAGCTGAACAAAGGCCCGCATTTTAACACAGTATTCATGATACGGTACCGCCCTATCCTATGATACCGGCCTACCCTCCTTTACCTTCCGAGTAATTAATTCCTGCCCTACATAATTGTGGCACCTAATTGCTCCCACTATAAATTAACGGAGCGATAGAAACCCTATCAAGGCCAAACATTCAAACCGAGCTGGAACGCCCAGCCAGCCAGCTCAATTAATCTTGAGCTTAGCTCAAAGTCAGACTTATGAAGTGCTAAGTCAGGACAGCTGATACGTTTATAATCCTTAAAGTTTAGTGCTTGATTATGTTGACTACAGATTTACTCACGTGCAAGATAAGTAAAGACAATGACTTCACTGCAGGCACTAGAGATTAGGGTTCAATTGTATTTTATACCGTAACAAATATTTTGAAGAAAAAAATTCGTAATAATTTTCATTTTCTATTTGGATTTTGCAATAATTCAAAAGTCTCAAAAATTACAGAAAATATAGTTAGTCGGATCGTAAAATGCTTATTATTTTACGAGGTAACTCAAAATATCGATACAAGCTTCATACATTTAACGCTCTAATACTGGCAGGTGACGTCACAAAACTCACCCGATTTATATGGAGCGTGTCCCGCACCGCGTGTCTAGAATCGTGGGTTGTAAAATTTTTTAGTCGTATCGAGAAAAAAAAAGATAGATCTTTTTATATTTTTACAAGGACTGTTGAATTAGAGCAATTTAAAAAAAAAGTCAAATCAAATAGCCTATCAATTAGCTGCAAAGTTGCACTAAGCACAAAAATCCTTACTCAAGGCACACGGATGTCTACATGATGGAACAAACAGTTAAACATATACAGATTCGTGTATAAGTAAGATAGTCGGAGCTCCATCAAAGCCGAAATCCTCGACGAGGGATCTCCGCCGGGTACAATCCTTGTAGGAGCATCTGTCGCCGCGGGGCATACAGCGACGCACGATCATCCATCGATATTGGCAATAATTCCGAATGGTAAAATGCAAATCAGAGCCTCGGGAATCACGGCTCCAGTGTAGCCCGAATTAGTGAAAACATTACAGCAGTCACTCCAATACATACAGACAAACTACTCGTTGTAAAAATAGTCATTCGAATTCAGGACAACTCCGGTTTTATCCTAATCAAAGCCAAGTGCGAGTCGGACTCAATACTAGTAGTACTAAAAATAAAAGTCGCAATGACGTTTAGTAGAATATACTGTTTGCGAGATTCTGCCACGAAAACATAGATGTCACCACCTGCCTTATAACACTCGCTATTGAAGTGTTTTTCGGCATATATCGTGTTTTAAAATGTGTTACAATTTGGTAATGAATATATTCGTTTTCTTTAACTAATACAGTTGTTTTAATAAGGTGATTACGAGGCGTACAATACTAGGTTTTTTTTCTTAAATCAACCCAGGTGGAAGATATTTATCAAAAATTCACATTTTGGATGTATAATTGCAAGTTCCGGTAGTAAAAGATCGTAAACACTGCTCCAATACAGACGATATCTCTCGTTTACTAGGCAACTAGGTTCAATATCTAATAATGGCAGCAAATACATAATATGTGAGCCATAAGATTGTCCTTTAGTGAATCGTACCACAGATCAAACTATCACGCGTCCTGCCATGGAATTAAAACAAACTAAAATCCTGGCTTGTTTGTAGATAAGAGCTTCTACTCCGTGGATGAATATGTAGAGACAATAAAAAATAAAGACATACATATAATTTATGATTGAATAATATCGAATTTTGCTTGTTTTTTCATTGACATTTTTTCTTCTACTTTTGTAATTTTCATAATATTCGAATGTTATATGATATATTTTATTTAATTTAGGAATGTAATTCCAGCACAACGTAAAAATTTTACCTGAATAAATCGAAACAGTTGATTTTCGTACTCCAGGAATGTCACATATTACCTTAGTTAGTGTGTGTGACATTCGGTGTGACATTGATAGTCATTTAATTACTCTGACACGCTTTTCGGTGTAATTGGCTGCTCAATAATGTTGATTTCGTGAATAATGTTCTTTAGAACGAAAATAGTATACTGCCTTAGAGTTAGTTCATTTGTGAGACTTGCGGAGATTCGGGAACATATTGGAGAACATATGATGAACCTTAAGGTAAAGGCACTAAATGGAGGCCCAAATACACCTTTATATTCATCATCAGCCGGGAAACGTCCACTGCTGGACATAGGCCTCCTTCATGGTACGCCACATCGACCGGTCCCGAGCCATCTGCATCTAGCGTCTCCCTGCGACTCTAATCAGATCATCGGTCCACCTAGTAGGGGGACGGCCTGGTAAACGTTTCCCGGTACGTGGTCGCCACTCGAGAACCTTTACTCCCCACCGGTTATCGGTTCTTCGAGCGATCTGGCCTGCCCATTGCCACTTCAGCTCACTGACTCGTTGAGCTATGTCGGTGACCTTCGTTCGTCTACGGATTTCCTCATTCCGGACCTTATCACATAGAGGAATTCCGAGCATAGCTCGTTCCATTGCTCGCTGAGTGACTTTGAGCTTGTTTATTCAGCCTACAGTAAAGTACCACGTTTTGATTCCATATGTCACCTTTATATGTGATATATTAATTTCATTTATCTTGAGGTGAAATAGAGCTCAAAGTTTCATTGTAGACTTCATCATAATTAGTTAGCTTTAGTCTGCTTTTGTGTCAACACGCTTTCCGTACAACAGCCATATCTTCACTTACAGGTGACGTGAAGGCTAAGGGCACACCGCTACATAAAACACGGTTCAAGTGCGAATAGGATTTGCAAACAAAGGCTTTCGTACCACCGTACCATAAACCTATAACACAAGTTTTTGTGTGAGTATTGGGAGTTTTTTTAATTTGTAACTTAGCTTTATAGTCTATAGTAATTCACACTTCGAGAAGATTTCAAGAGTGTATCTATTAGGGTTCAGAAGATACATCCCTGTGATTGAAGAATGGATGGAAAGCGGAGACTTAGTAACCTGTTGGGCATTGGGATTACGTAGAATCCAAATATCTTTCCCACGTAACCAATTGATAGGTCCAGAACCGCTTACATCCAGCACAGCGACACCAGAATAACGAAAGAAATTGTACATCTTCCATCTCATAGTATACTGTCGCAACGTTAGCTCTCATCAATAGCAGGATGTGCCCATTGGTGAGACATTCGTTCCTTTATATGGCACAATGTGCAGGACTGGTCCCTTCGTTGTGCCGATGACGTCGCCGCCTACACTTTACGATGAGACAGATTGAAATGAAGCGCGACCGTTGCGAGTTTAAGAAGATTTGGGTGCTGATGAAAATCTTTTTACGGGCACAATTTACGACTATATCCATTATGCCTCCCGGGTTGTGATCACAATTTTGTGTGTTGTAATCATAATTTCAGTGAATAATCATTGCTTACATGGAATTCACATTGTAATCTTTAGCTGCCATGTTGAGGAATATCCAGGGCACATTTTACCGCTTCACACACACCTTTGAACTTCTTCTTAGAAGTATGCAGGTTACTTGACGATATTTTCCTCCGACGAAAAGCCAATGGTAATGATTTTATCATTCGTACATAAATTCCGAATCACAAATTGGAACTCGTTGGTACGAGTCAGGATCGAACCCAGACCTCAATTATTCAAGGACTGACACTCTACCCAACTGAGCTTAAATAGCTTTATATTACATCAGTGTATGATATTACTTTATAAAATTACTATCGATTATCTCTTTGATGTTTATGACATATTAAGAAGAAGTTTTAGCTGAAGTAAAGGCCCTAGGAACCCGTGGACCGCTTGAAAAGAGGATTCTTAGTATTCAAAATAGACTAATAAATAATAATTCAGTGGACTAACATATGTTTTTATTAACGATGTCTTGGGTCTATGCAAATATCGTGTATGACATTAGACAGGGCGCCATGTTTTCCCTCCATCAACGTGAGCTCGCCATTACTCGCGTTCATCGCTCATTCAGCGCCGGGACACGTGTACCCGCCATTAGACTCGCCACTAATATCGACGTAGGCTAGCCGTACACGGACGACATTCAAAACGCGAGACTTCAGAATTGATTATGGGCAGCCAATCTTTCATTCAAGTTTGTTTGCCGTCTGTTATTCAATTGTTTGTTTTGAATCACTCGTGATTTAGAGTCTGTTGGTTTTGTTTTACACCATTGTATTGATTACCATGGGTATTGTAGAGATTTGTTAGACTGAAATCGTTACTTCCTTGAGAAGCTGGCTATGACCAATGGGAATGCAGTATCTACCTTTCTTCTTCTTGTTGGATTTCAGAGTTTTGCTCTGGTTGGTAGATTGTTCACTTCTGTTATCAATTTTCCGACATTTTCTCTACCTCCCGATAAGGCTTGACTTGTATATTTTCCTGTACTTTGTCAAAGTACTATATCTTAGGCCATTCCTTCCTCTTTTCTCTTAAATATTTCCCACCATGAGTTTTTCCATAAAACTAACATGTCTTATCACTATCAGGTGACCTCTAATATTTCCTCAATTTTCTATAGTACGTTTTCGTTTGTAACGCAATCGAGCTTACCCCCTCCATCTTTTTCTAGAACGATATATCTTTATAATTATGAGTTTTAACGACAATAGAGTGCCAGGCATATGTATTACAATTGCATTACAATATGAAACAAGCAAACAAACAAATGAATTGATGTAAGTTCACTTTAAAATTGGTCCCAAAATCACTTCAAGAAAAATCGATACAATTCATGGCACGTGGGGATTCGTTTTATCCTGCTATTTTATCGTTAGAAATGACTTCAAACAAGAGGTTATTTTTGAGTGCCAATCACAGATACTAACAGATAAGTCGCACGTCTGCCGTCTCCCTTCTACTCTGGGTCATCTGATAGCCTCCTTTGTTACCGCACCGACGACACAGATTGTTTGCTACGACAAAAAGGGGTCGCTTTCATATCCAAGACTCTATACGGTGCTATTGATTAAGGATTTTAGCATGAATAGGCTACCTGGCTTTCTAGCTTTATATTTAGTATAATAGACTATTACATTAGTACTTGTTGGTTAAGGTTACAAAGTTTCGCTTATTGCTAAGAGCCAACTTCCCCATCATCATCATCATCATCAACAGCCTATATACGTCCCCACTGCAGGGGCTCAGGCCTACTCTCCTACAGAGAGTGTATGGGCCATAAGTCCACCACGCAGGCCCAGTGCGCATTGGCGGACTTCACATGCCTGTCAAGACATGCAGGTTTCCTCACGATATTTTCCTTCACCGTTAAGCAATCGGATAATGTACTCGAATTGAAAAACAACTCATAGGTACACGGCTGGATTCGAACCCAGGACCCTCAGATTGAGAGTCCCGCGCCTTATCCATTGCGCCACCGACGCTTCTTCCTCTTCCAACCTCCTCGCTTAGTGAATAATATGAGTAAACAGATGTATTGCATACTATCACAGGTAGATCCCACTTCTGATCTGTTAGGAGGTAGGCTATATCTCGATGAAAATGTTTACTGGTATGGAAGTTGACACAATATTACAATAATTGGCACTATGCTGAGAATCTTCAACGTACTGCTATTCAGTTTGACATAAGATTACAATGAAATAGGTGCGGTGGCCAAATAATGCTCTGTTCTTCTAAAGTTCGAATGTTGTGGGTATGCCCAAAAATTATTCGCGTTTATATTATGACACATTTTGGATGAAAACACAAATCTATGGAAGTAATTTGAAAATTTTGCTTTTAAGATCACTAGATATGAGATTTGTTCATTGGTTTTAGATCTATCTTGATCACGGCACCGCGTGAACTTATGACGTCATACATAAGTTCATACACTATGAAGCGAACCACCCACGTGTTAGTTTGATTAAAAATAATAAAAACCATGAAATGAATACGGTGTCCTTAGTATGTCAAAAATAGTGTCAACTGCCAACGTCAATCCTATTTTGCAAGTTTTAGAAATCTGTTTCATTACGAAATGTATGAATGTGGTGTCAAATGAATGTCATTGTGTTTTTTAAAGAAATTATAACATAAACTTTAACTAATTCGAAAAGTAAGTGAGAAAATATGATGTAAAATCAAAATATCTTCAAATGGATTTTTTATTTTCATGCCTTATAAAAATCTTTGCATACCCAATTCTAATATGTCACTGTGACGTTTGACAGTTGACGTCAGACGCGAGTAAGCAATAAGTTGGCTCTTAGCAATAAAAGAGCCTCTTTCTAGTCTTAGCCCAACTTACTGATAGAATATGATCAAGGTGAGATGTACAATCATTTCAAAGCTCTTGCACTAGTGACTCTGCAAGACACGTCACGAGTCTGTCTTTGCATAGTTTAAAAAATAATACATGTTCACTTTTATACGTAAAATATTTATTTACAAGCTTTTGCCCTCGCCTTCGTCTATATATACATACATGCTCGATCGAAATAAAAAGTAGTATAGTCTTGCTTTAAATGTTTAACAATTTAGAACATTTGCATAAAGGTGAAATGTGAGAAACTGGAATTTTCTGACTGTCATCATATGTACCATGTCAAACTTATCTTTATGCAGATGTTGTGATTTTCGTAAAGAATAACAAAACTTTATCTAGGATTAGTTACAGACTCCGATTCAATTGAGATGTCGCAATTGAAATGTGGCAGGAAATCGAGTCCAGACACAATCACTGCTCGCAATTTTCCTCAGACGTTTCTCAGTTGAAATCAAAGAGTCTGCTGGTGAAGCCCCTAAACGGAAGTGATACATTTGAAGGAAATAAATCCTTTAGCGTGAATAAAGGTCTAGTGATTGAACAGTAGCCATGGTAGCTCAGTTGAGTAGAGCGTCAGACAATGGAGGTCGGGATTCGATCCTGGCTCGTACCAATGAGTTTCGATTTGTTATTTGGAATTTATGTAGGAATGATAAAATCATTACCATTGGCTTTTTGGTGAAGGAAAACATCGCGAGGAAACCAGCACACTCCTGAGAAGAAATTCAAAGGTGTGTGTGAAGTCTACCAATCCGCACTGGGATCGCGTGGTGATCTATGGCCCATACAAACTCTGTAGGAGAGACTCGAGCTCCTGCAGTGGGGACATATATAGGCGGTTGATGATGATTAACAAAAAATGAGTGTAGTATTGCACACATACTCACTGCTAGTTTGAGCAAGTGTCTGGGGGCGCATGCTCCCTTGCATCTTTTCACTTATTCTGCCAGATGAATTTCCGGTTTCGACCTCCAGCGGGTGAATACCTATCGGTATTTGGCTTCGTTGGTGGTAGAAAACGTGAGCTAGTAGAACACCTTGTCACGATTTGTGTTAAATGTTCAACAGCAAAGCTTCGTATAATTGTACCTGTATTATATATCTTGGCTTTGTATGGTAATTTTTGAATGATAAAATGAGACTTGACACTCATATTTTAAAGGTCAATTTGATTGACACAACAGTGACAAACCTAATAAATGCTGTCATTAGCTTTAGTATAAATTTCCTCGGATTTGTCAGCGTGTAAATCATGTCATGAGTCTAACTCATTCTCAAACTGTGCTCCGCAGAACCCTGGGGGAAATATAATACAAATATCAACTTAACGAACGCAGCATAACATATATTGTCACATAGAAACTGAAAATGCAATGGGGCGACTTGCAGCATAGTTTTCATTGTTTCAGTTTTTACTATCATGGTATGGCGTTCGCATAACTTTTGGTATTTACCTTTAAATTTTTATTCAGTCATCCATTTATGTAATAAAGAACTACGAATTTTCTTTGAATAAAAGTGGTAGAATAAAATTGAGAACTCTATTTGACTCAGTTGAGAAGAAACATAGAAAGCAGATACAGATAGAACCTGATATTTTTATTTATAATGTAAACTTTGTGCACTGTAAATTGGTTGTTTCACCCGCTCGGCATTGTCCAGGTGAAGCTGTAGAGGTCGCAGGACCAACAGCATCAAGTACATTCGAAAAAACAAAAAAAAGTTGCCATATTCCGATTTTATTGAGACTTCATTTAAGAAGAAAAATTAGTATCATTAGCTGTAATACATACCTATAAATACCTACTGAAAACTCATCATTGCCATTGGAATTAATCAAAAGTGTTTATGTAATTTATGAAATATATGTTCGTTTTAGTTATTTTACATGTGCGTTAAATACTTAATGATTAAAAAAGGGTTCCGTCAATAAAGAGTTTGAGAAGCGCTGGTCTAACTCAATCGCACGTGGAATGGGCGTTGGTATACATTGTCATTCAGTCAGGGATGTGTTTTAGATGAACAACTGTCAATCGAAGAAGATTATCCATACGAATATTATAAATACGAAAGCGAGTTTGTTTCTTTACGTCGTAGCCCAGGGGCCGATTGCCCAGAATTTTTATATAGGTTATTACCCAGAGAGATTTAAATATAGTAATAGGTTATAGAGCGGTCATTGGGAAACGTTTCATATAAACATTTTGATCTCAAAAGTCAATGGTATGTCAAATGTCTTGTACGACCGCGTGACGTGATGTGACACTAGATTGAGTAACTTATTACCAATTGGTAATACGTTTAGGATCAAAGTGTTTGTTTGCTTTGTCCGGTCTATTAATATTAAATGTCTTTGTTATTACCTAAATATAGTTGAAGAGTCGGAAAAGAACATAAAATACATTTTATCCTGATCGAACAAGTCGTTGCCCAGATTGACGAGTGGCGCAGGTTCGAGTCCGGAATGTGTCCTCCAAAAAATTAGATTGTATTGTAGAAATTTAACTGATGACCTAGTTTTGAAATAGATGCAGGAATTGAGGTCACTGGTTTGATCTATTCCGGTAAGGTCGGTTGAAGTATTTTAGACATCGTGAGATTGACTTTATATCTGGATCTAAATCCGAAGTCAAAACAACAGTGTTTATAGCACATATGTGTTAAACGTTTCTTTCAATCCACGCTTCGTATACGTTTCAAAAATAACTAATTCTTTATCAATCGAGGGTCAAAAAGCAACATTGTAAATATTTCTCTTTTTTCTATTTAAAATTTTGTAGAAATAATTTTTTTACTATAAGTACAGTCATCATCATCAGCCAGGAAACGTCCACTTTGGACATAGGCCTCCTCCATGGTATGGACACTTGCATCCAGGGATTCCCCGCGATCTTTTAGCAGGACGGCCTGGTACACGTTTTCCGGTACGTCGTCACCACTCGAGAACTTACTCCCATCGGTTATCCGTTATCGAGCGATGGCCTGACCATTGACTCTTCATCTCACTGACTCGTCGAGCTATGTCGGTGACCTTATATCGTTGATGGATTTCCTCATTCCGGATTTTATCACGTAGATATTTTTAAAAGGTATCATATGCTTGCATTTGTCCTTCATCTCACCTGATGGTAAGTGTCGATAAGGACGTAGAATGTTAAGAGTGTGAACTCAGAAGCCTCAACCTAATGAGGTGCTGGCTCTACGGAAACAAAAGTGCTATTAACACTGCCTTTTGGCAGCAGACTCAGGAGACATGGAGGTAGTTAGCCAAGCAGACATAGAAAATGCTCGACAACCAACTAAACCGAGTACCAACCTTCTAGGAATCGAACCTGAGACCTCCGGATTGCTAGCCAAGCCTGCAGCTTTTAGGCCACGGAGACGGTGACGTAATTCCGAGCATAGCTTGTTCTATAGCTAACTATATGACTTGTTAACGAGTCATTGTTTCTGTTGTTATAGCTAGTACCTATTCGAGGAGATAACTTAATAACTGTTCATGTCATCACGCATCAAAAAATTCAACAAGCAACGGAGTCACGTCAAAAATTCTAATAACATTTGATTTATGATCCCCCACTTGACACTGAGGGGGTGCAGTGCAGGAGCCTTCATATATTACGTCATTGGAAAACATTGAGAAAACTTTTAAAACTTTTTGTGTGTGTTTTCGTAATTTGGTGAGGCGTGTATGACACCATAAGTCATTTACTTGTGTCTTTTTTACGTTTTGTGTGATTTGGCAAAAGGGATTATTTTGACTCTTATAGGCTGTGGTCGAACCTCGTGAAAATACACTAAATTTGGATTCCTTATTTCCTGAAATAGTAAATCCAAGAACACATGATATCGATGTCATAGTTGTCAGTAATGATGTTAAAGAATTTCTAGACTCTGTTACTAATTGACTCACTAAATATTGCTAAATACTGTGTATGGCTTATAGCATAATGACTCTTCTAATTTTGCATGCCTAGTATAAATGTGGCTAAACATGTATTTGTTCTTTTAATTCTAAAATAACATCTCTGTAACCATGTTCATGCAAAATAAATATTGATTATGTAATGTCACATATACACTTACACAAAATCATTTCAGCAGTAAATTGAGTTTAGTATGGTAGATTTACTAGAAATAAATTTGTTTAGAGGTGAGTTGTCAAACTTCAATTCAATTCAATTCAAATAATCTTTATTGCACACACACACAAAATAAAAAATAGAAAAGAAAAGAGAAGAACATAAAAGGTACAATGAAGGCGGCCTTATCGCTAAAAGCGATCTCTTCCAGGCAACCTTAGGGCAGAAGACAAACTTCATTGGCCAATACCATAAAAAAAAAACTATCACTAAGTATTATATTAGATAATATTATCATAATGCATTATGATAATTATTTCCTGTATTGCCTACATTATAGTAAATTTTATATTTGCTCTTTTTTTAAAAAAAAGGTGATCAATATACCTACACATAATTTTATAGAGCTTGTATGTACTATCAAAGCTTCTTTCAAAGGTCGTTAATTATTTCTGTAGTTAATAGTACTTTACAGGCCCTAAAACATTAAGCACTTCCAACTAAACGTGTACTTGTCAATCTAGCTCTAGAATTTACTTTCCTCCCCTCTATGGATATAACGTAATACATGGTCATCCCGCGAAGAGGGTGTCACAAGGGGGTGACAGGGCGACGCAAGGGGTCATAAGTAGTCAACGCCACCGGCTATTCGAGATTCCACGGCGTAATTAAAAAAGGTTAGACTTCGAAATTAAACTTGGAAGAATTTTATTATTTTTCAAGTGTTGAGTCGAGAAAATGTGGATGGAAATCAACAATGAAGTGTAACGTTTAGTAAAAAAACTCTATATTTTATTAATTTGCTAAATTGACCATGGGACGGACAGACAGCATTGGATCTATCTGTGACATGGAGGCTTGTTGTGGTGCTTATGTTCAGCAGTGGAGTTTATCCCCAAAAATATTTTGGGAATAGATATAACAAAGTTGAGGTAAGAATAATTTGAAGACGCACTCACTATGCAATTAGAATACTTGTAAGCTCCATTTTTTATCTTGTTCTTTTTAAAAAAATTCTTCTATCAATGGTATTCGATTTCTAACTAACCAGTGTCTATGCATCAAAAAGAATTTTTAATGAAATTAAATCGAATGTACTCGATTACCGATCTTTTCGGTATGTCCCTCGTATAGCACTTTAATGTTACTTTAAATTAACAATCAATTAAACAACTATTGAATATTTCCGCTGACCGTGTCAGAAGCCGAAACTGTAGCTATAGCTTATTTGTACTAAGGAATCTGCGATGAATAAATGACACGTTCCGCGAATGTACGGCGCCAAGGCCTGGTCTTGTACATTTATAATTTTAATAGGCCATTATCAAATAAAAGTGATTTAGGTACCATTTGTGTATATTTCGGTTTAGTTTATTTGTACAAAAGTATATAAAACGCACGAAACAGGTAAGAGTTAACGTTGAAAACAAAGATGGCGTCAACGAAATGACATTTGACGCTGTCACGTAGTACAAAAAGAATGCTAACCAGGTGGACATAGGTACCTGTACCCACCCCACTGGAAATCGATCTCGGGTCTACCGGATTGCCAGTCCAACACTGGGCCATTAGGCCACGGAGGCAGTGCATTTCTTTTGCTACATAGAAACAATGCCCGTCTCTGCGGCGAAACGGGGCTGCCCCAAATATAAAACGATTTCGTGTGTTTCTCACAGCACAATTTCTAAATTTTGGCAATACAAAAATTAATGAACTCGATCTATTAGCAGAATGATTCGAAATCATCTAATATGGTTCATCTTGCGACACCGCTGACTGCGGGATGAGTCATGGTTGAAGTTGCTATTTTGTAGCAAGGTCCAAGTTAAACGCCTTGTGGTTTAAAACACCGTCTTGCGGTTGCACCATTACCGTGTAATGTAGAAAAACGTTTGAGATTATTATATTATTTAGAAATATTCGCTATGCTATTTGTTTGTGTAGCACAAAAATAGAAAGTTGCTATTCTTATCATACCAGCATACCCTCTTAAGGTGCGCTTCTAAACGGATGTTATTTCGTGTTATGACCCAGTACAGTAAGTATTAAAATATTAATATTAAGTGCAACAAATTAATTTCACGGCAATTTTTGTTTGTTTAGACTGTATGGCTGGACTATAGTAAAAATATTGCAAAGTATGTCTGGCAATGCTAGCAACAATGATAGCAAAATATTGCAGCCATAGTCTTTTTATAAGCACGATTAGAACGTGTACACTCGAGTACAAAAATATGTATTCACTTTTGTACCATGTCACTTTCACCCTTGCTGGTTCCTATGTACTGTATAAAAGGAAATGTCAATTAAAGGTGAATGTGACATGGTTCAAAAGAGGATACATATTTTTGTACTCGAATGTACCACATTTCATAAATCCTTTCTTACTGCGCCTCAGCGAAATGGTGAAATATTATATTAGTTCTTTATAAACTCTGTGTAATGGATATGCACTTGTCCTTTATTTACGTTTACGTAATACAAGTATGTATTTCCATACTTAAAAGGAGAGCCTCCACGTACTGTATTTATTATGTAAAGGTTGTAAACGAAATAAACATTTTTGATTTTTTTGACGTGACGATAGGACGGTTGGATGTTGCGCGTGCGCACTAAGAGCCTCTAGCTAAAGTGACACTGGCTCTGCTACCTTTCATACCGGAACACAACAGTGCTATTGACACTGCTGTTTGGCGACAGTCTTAGGTAAAATATAGTGGTAGCTAGCTATGCTGATATAGAAAATACCCAACAACAAAATTTGGTACCGACAGCACAGGTACCCCCATTGGGAATCGAATCCGGGACCTTCGGATTGGAAGTACAAACGTGCAAGCTGCGGAGGCGGTATTTTTATTAATATTTATGGAACCAAGCACTTTAGTTTAGTGATAATTGACACATTTCATGGAAATAATTTGTTCGATGCACTCGTTTAAGCAAATTATCAATCTGTGTAGCGTAGGTCTTGCGACGAACGATACGATCTGAAGCTACAATGTAAGTGGCATCGTCCCTCCACTTTATGTCGCTATAAACATCACACTTTGTATGGTTTTTGCCGTAGCGTAATGCTACAATGTATGTTTGTTATTAAGGAAAGAGCGGTTTCAAATTCGTCCTGCACTTGTACACTATTTACAAAATCAAGTCAATCTAAATATGTATAGAAAAATACTAGAATTATTTTTTTGCGTTTATTTTACAAACATTGAGTAAAACAATTGAATTAATATCGGGTATCCATACAGTCTGTGATAGGGGGAGCCCGTGCGACAGGTGTAGGCTATCTTTCTCTACGGATGACATTTTGTTTTGTACAATATTGTATTAGGTTACGTAACCAATAGATTTTTAAAACATGTTGGCGTTACTAGGTAGAGTGTGGGTGAGTGCGAGTTACAGGGTGTGTTTGTGAGTTTGCTTGTGTGTGTGTGAGAGTGAGTGAGTGAGATCCCTACAATGAGTGAGTCTTGGGAATGGGAAACCAACCAACCTTCTACTAACATTAATTAAATGGTTAAAAAAAATATAGTGGTGCATTTTATAATTTCAACTATCTAATCTTAATGTAATGTAGTTTACTATGAATTTTATGATTAGAAATAAATATTTGTATTACTATCCACCCATTCCTACTAATATTCTAAATGCGATTGTGAGTTTTTTGTTTGTGCCTCCTTCACGTCATAATGAAGAGTCAAGATGACTAGAATCCTAGTCTTCCTACTTATATCGATTGAGCAAGTAGTTCCATGGCTTCTTTTCCGAAGTACACGCAGACGAAGCCGCGGGAAAAAGCTAGTTATAGCTATTAATATAAAGAATATTATCTACTGTTAATTTATTTGCTATCTTTTTGCTCTAGTTCTAAGTTTTCTCATTAAGTGAAATGTAATTTTATTTCTTTTGAGAATAAATATCTTTTACCACATTAATCAAAACAGTGAAGAAAAGCGTTCAAAATTTAAAAAATCAGAGGATGGTCTCAATTGCAATAAAACTTTACCACGTTCTCCGATTTCAAAGACTCTCGGGGTGATCCAAGAACCTCGAATCAATCTGCGCTTCAGAACTCAAATAGGCAACATTGCTCATTCAGTCACTAATCTGAAATGTATTGCACTGGACATGTCAGGCGCATGTCTACAAGCCTATGGGCAAGGGCTGCAACCTGCTGAATCCAATTCGAAAGAAAATGGCGTTGGGATGGACGGACGGATGGACAGTGGAGCTTTATTAGGATCCCGTGTCACCCTTTGGTTTCGTAACCCTAAAACTGCGTATCTCTATGTAACGAAAAAGTTCCATGTATAATTAAATTTATTGTCAAAATATTCACTTTTCAAGATACATATTTTAAATTAGTTTTGTTAGGAAACTTAGCCTAGATTAGTAATAAAATACATCCATGTATTGTAAAAGACACCACTGTGGTGTCGTTGTCAATTTTTTAGATAACCACACCACTGCAGATTTGTGATGTGTAAAGATTATCTATGTCATGTTGTCATCTTACAAATGATAAATAATTGATACCGATAAATTCGTACATATGTTTTGGATTATAAATTCATTACGGTGGTGTGGTTTCCGAAAAAATTGTAAACGACACCAATGTGGGCTGGTTCAGTGGTGTCGATGACAATACATGAAACGCTAAATTATTGAATATCAAATTCACACGAACGAAGTCTCTTTCAATAAAATTCCACTGCGATTTAGAAACAACGCACTGCAAACATCGATATATTACATGGTTGACATCTATACGAATATAATTTATTCGGAGCATCCTCGCAGGCGTAAGAAATCATTTTATGTAACACGCTGTCATTGGCCGCCCGCCATTACTCATGGCTGCGTTTTATCTGTGGACAGATCACGTTTTAACGTAACTACTTGTGAACATGTTTCATCTGTGGGCATTTTTTGTCTTTGGCAACACTTGTTTTAACGGCTATGTTCAAGAGAATTTACGTGAACTGCCTTAAATCTGTATGCTTCTCTGAGTAATTGATATATTTATGCGTGATTAATATGTCAATACGCAGCTCAACCGCTCGTGTTAGAAACTTCACCTTTAGATCATCTAAACATTGACGATTTAGACAGCCACTAAGAATGAACGCTGACAAACTACCAATTTCTAAAATAATATTAACGATTAACTATAGCAAATCAAGTTGCACAAAATATGGTGGAAATTGTGTTTTGGACTATGCTATTTCATAATAACTGTTAACACATTCTATTTTCACACTAAGAAGGACAGACCAGTCTTTAAATTATATTTAGGCGTCTAAAGGTATCCTGTCTCGTACCAATGAGTTCCAATTTGGAATTTGGAATTTATGTACGAATTATAAAAATCATTACCATTGGCTTTTCGGTGAAGGAAAATATCGTGAGCAAACTTGCACACTCCTGAGAAGAAATTACAAGATGTGTGTGAACTCTACCAATGCGCACTGGTCCGGCGTGGTGGACTATGGCCCATACACTCTCTGTAGGAGAGTAGGCCTGAGCCCCTGCAGTGGGGACGTAAATGGAATGATGATTGTTGACGAAGAAATGTACCAGACAGATCGATCACTAATTTTTCATCGACGAAAAAAACAAACAGAAAAAATAACCGACTGAATCAAAATCCTCCTTGTTTGATTCATATTTACTCGTGTATCATCAGCATCAAGTTTTATCCTAAACACAAATCAAGTAAATGAACAAAATTTATGATTGCTCATAGTGTTTACTATATTAGCAACAATTGTTATTGATCTCGTGATAACTGTGTATAATTTTTAGCTCTAGAGACTTACTAATGTCGACGTCAGAATGTCACGGAAGATTTTGTCAAAATATTTGGAAAGTGTGTGCAAACTTGGTTGATTTTAAAAAGTGATGTATTTATGACAATATTTCATTTAATGTAGGTTTAGTAAATACAATTTCGCATCAAACAGAACCACACTGGGTGAGCTGTTGGAGAATTTGTGTCCATGTCCGTGTAGTCCATGAAATTTTGGCGTTGATGTTGAACAGCTCAATTCTTAAATACACATTAAAACTTTAACCACCGTCTTCAACGGGTATGTATGTAAAAATGTAGAGGCGCATACAGCTGACACAAGATCTAGTGAGTCAAATAAACAAACATGGCCGCCCGCCTCCACAGATTAGCGCATCCTCAATAAATTCTCGGCCAGACGATACGTTACACAATATGCGTGTAATAACTGGACTAGTTCTAGAACTACTTATGTACAAGCTAGGTGCAGTCTGTTCTGTATACTAGACATTCCGCAAATGTATGAAATGAAGCCCCGGCCTGGGTTTTATACACTTCGAATTTTAACTTTATCCCTCTCGTAATGCTTCCATACTAAATGTCTGTTGTCATAATCGTTTAAAATAGAATAGGTGGCTTTGATAAGTAATTACCTAAAAATAGGAGATGAAATTATAGTGTCGCGAAATAAATATTATTAACTTACAATTTTATAGTTAGCTACAATAGCAGTTACGCAGCTAATGGTTCATAGATGGCGCTTTGAAAAATAATCAAATTCAAATTCTTTATTATGCTTAAATGTGGTACATATCGGTCTTATTACATATAACATGTTGTTCTAACAATCGAAAAAGTGTTTAAAATGAAAATTGTGATTCACTGTGAAGTTGTATGTTAATGATACTCATTTCGCGACATCACAATCTGACGTCCTATTTTTAGATAGTTACTACACAAATCCAGCTATCATATTTTATAAGATTATTATTATTTATTTAGATTATGGCAACAGAAATTTAGTATGAAACTTTGATGGAGGTGGATCGTTTTAATGATTTACTTTATTATGAAAGAAGAGTGTTTTAAAGTATATCAATCCAGTATTCTTATTCAAAATCGTTCCATACATTCTAAAATAGCTTTCCACAAAAATACACATAGCGTCAATGAAATGTATTATAGAACAATAATGATTTTTCGCAATCAAGAAAAAGAAATTTTTAATCATCTGTAGAATTTTGTTCATAGTGTAGATAGCATTTGAAAAGTTTCTTTTAAAACTTTTTTTTCGAGGGAGAAATTTTATGAGGATATCCGACTCCTTAGGAGAGAAGCCACATCGCTCGAAGAACCGATAACCGGTGGGGAGTAAAGGTTCTCGAGTGGCGACCACGTACCGGGAAACGTCTACCAGGCCGTCCCCCTACTAGATGGACCGCCGACCTGGTTAGAGTCGCGGGGAGTCGCTGGATGCAGGTGGCTCGGGACCGGTCGATGTGGCGTACCATTAGGGAGGTCTATGTCCAGCAGTGGACGTTTCCCGGCTGATGATGAGGAGAGAAGCCGGGTTATGATAGGACTATGTGTTATTTTTATTCACTAAAAACCCTTCGGTGGTCATCCTCCGCGCAAGTCAAAGAGCCCTGGGAACTCCTAGGAACACACCAGCGCTACTCTAGCGCTTCGCATTCAGTTGTCACAAGGTTTATTCAGCCCTCCCCTTCGCCAGTCAGCCACGTCGCCACAGCTCCGTCCTGCAGAGGGACGGGACCACACCATTCTCTGCCTTTCATCATTTTGTAACTGCAATCCCTTTAAGCATTAAAAAATAACGTCCTCCGTAGCGTCATCTGAGCAATAGTAAAGCGTTAGGTTCGATTCCCTATAGGGATATTGTCAAAAATCACATTGTGATACATTCCTTAGCTAGGTAATGATATTGCAGTCTGAATCACCTGATTGTCTGTAAAGTATGATGTTTATGTGCTTCGGAAGGCTACCGGTTACTATCTACGACAGCTACATGAGCCACGTCAGAGGACTATGGCGGATCAACAACTCTGACAACTAGGGTGTGAGGTGGATCATAGACCTTACAACCTACACGGTGAGATGATAAAAAAAAATCTGCTGCAAGTTCTGGATTCCCGTTCACTGACACTGACGAAATTAGGTAATTCTGTGCTACAGCTGGAATAAATTAAGCCTACGTTGAAAACCCTGAGCTGGTTTCGTTTTGCATACACATCAAACATGCTAGCTGGTTATCGATTAGTCGTCCAAACATGCTTTGTGACTCTCCAGCTATATGTCTTTGTTTAACGTCTGTAGGCTTGAAGCTAGGACACGCTAGGGTGAAGTCAGCCGTGGTTAGGGTGTTTGATTAAGGGCGTAGCATGCAGGTGCATTTTAGTGCTTTGGCCACAGAATATATATGAGTTACTTCCCAACAGATACGAAACTCCATATGCTTTAGTAGTGGTAGTGACGTCAGAAAGTCTTTATTAGAGGTAGTATCATAAAATTAACACTCCCCGGCCCACCACCCCCCTCCCCACACATCACTTCAACACACACACCACAACTCACACTCCTCCTCACTCCACTTGGCACACAGGCTAAATATCAATGTTGTATAACTTTAAATTTATGTGACTAAATTTAACATAAATTCTCAGGTCTAGGTATTATCTGCACAAGAATAAGCTATATACATTAAAAAAAAAAGGTTTAAATGGTTTAAATAGAAGAGAGGGGTCTCCTAATACAAGCTATGTTTCGCTTAAAAGGAGTACCCCAAAACCTGTGTATTAATTTTAGTATATGATGCAATAAGCATTTTTTTATTTTCATTTTTCTAACTACCTCAAGAAAACTATATAACGGGATTATTCTTGTTCTTGTCGCCGGGTTAGCAATACTTATCCTAGGGTATTGAGTGTTTTACTAAGTGATTGTGATTTTACTCAACAAGATATTTCAAGAATGAATTTAACACCCCCGAACCAAAATATGTAAAGAATTGAAACAAGGCCGCCACATAAAAATAATAATGTATAATGAACTCCCATTTGACATTTGCCGATTGCCTTTAAGCGAATTCAAGAAAAGGTAAAATCGTTTTTCGAAATCAGTCCCTTCTATTCTATTAACGAATTCTAACCAATGAAATGTTCACTTCTAGTTAGACGTTCGGTTTATTATAATTAGGATAATTAAGTATAGTTTTCATATGCATATATGTAATATTTTGACGTGACGATTACTAGGTCAATAAAGTGAATCTTGAATCTTTGATAGAAGAAACGATCTTTTATTTTAAAAGTATTATTTTTGGTACAATTTTATCCCTATTTGCCGCCATTTTGAATTTTATGTGGCAACAAATAGCTTACAACCCACTGACAGACACGACGATTTTAATGACACATCATTTGTTGACATATTAGTGAATAGATAAATACCTACCTACCTACCTACAAAGGTTGCTAAAACATTACCCTCCTTTAGCTTTGCTGTAGGCAAAAAATTTTATATTTCCATTCCACATGGCAAATTTCATCACAATTAATCATGCTGTTGAGACACCAAATGGTTGACAAAATGGTTGAAAAAGAATATGCGAATTTTAAACGAAGACGCTTCTAAAATCACGCATTGTCAAACCTAAGACCCAACAGGCCTTAAGACTGGTTGTGCGACTGGTTGCACAACAAGTGGCCAAACTAGTCTACCTATTGACTATAACATTGGCCGGGCATTGACCTCGATAGTGCCATCGCGATGCGCCGTATGCGGACTCGAATTAGGAAACGTTATAGTTGGGACCTTGTCGAGGAATTTTACTGTCGTTGCAAAAATGTCGTTACAGCTTTGTGTTTGGAACACTAAAATATCACATGTAATCACGTTTTTGATTCACAGTCGGTTTACATTTGGCCATCACGTTGAATGACAAGCTTGATCACACAGAAGCCTGTTTAACTCAATTTAAATTTAATTAGGCTGCAATACGCAGCCAACTCCTGTACATATCTGAGTTAATCAGCCTGCTGTTCAGCTCCAGAATTGTATAGTTGTCACGCGCATCAATTCAAAGACGGAAACCGATGTTTCACGATGGCTTTGAACGTGTTCAACATCGCCTGGAAGAACATCTCCGAGGCGCTGCAGTATCGGGGAATTACCATAACCTACCTATATGTTTTGTTATATTGAATACATATGTACATATGGTTTTAGGCAGAGCTCGGGAACACGGTGGGCTAGCAAGGCGGGCTAGAAAATTTCCTTACCACCAAGACTTGGCCTTCATCTCACCTGATGTTATGTTACGATAAGGCCGTGATACTCAAGCTTTTGAGGCGCTGGCTTTGCTACCTTACAGCCAAGAACACAACAGTGCCATTAACACTGCTGTTTGGTGACAGACTGAAGTAACAGGGTGGTAGCTAGCCAGATGCACATATAAAATTCTCCGACAAACAACCTGAGTTCCGATAGGCCCCACACGCATGTAGGAGATTATCAGAGATTCCCAGTACTGGGAATCGAACCTTATACCTCTGGATTGTGAGTACAACCTGCGTAGCCATTAGCCAAATCCCATTGCAGCTATAGCTGGCAGGACTACGGGGAGGAAGGTTGTTTGTAAATATCATACGGATTTCATCACGCACGCGGGATTTCCCCGCATGCGTGACACTCCCAAGTGTCCTTTTCTTACAAGTTTTTATAGTAAGGCAACCCCGCGCGGGTTTTTCGTCTATTGTCCACAGAAAACTAGACCGTGGGCGTGTCTCACGCTGCGTGAATTTTTCCGCGTGCGGGGCAATTAATATAAGATCCTGCGCAACTCCTTGGATTGAATATTTCGCCGTAGATACTTACTAAATCTGAAACCGTCACCAAACATAACATAACAAACCGTATGACAACTGTGGGCCATTAATTACGAATGTAATGGCCGCGGTTCCAGTCCTGCACCCAGAGACATTAAACTGAGGCTATCAGATAAAAAGAGCAATTTGTGTGAATTAAAAACCTATTCAGAGGTCGTTACGGTCGTGGTCGTCCCGATAATGTCGACGCTTGTGTTTAGTGACGACATAAGCGACTTGGGAAATTATGACGTATTTATTTTCCTTACTGCGTTTATCAGAATTTATTAGGTTCGAAATAATTGGGACGAGGAAAAAAATATGGACTCAATCGAGAGAGCGTGTGAAAAGATAAATAGCCTTGTCAAAGAGTTTTGATACGAATTATACAGACTTCTAATATAACCCGTCGAACAGTGATTCTAGTCACACGGTGCTAAAACTACTTAAAATACTTAAGATTGTCAGCTTATTTTTATACAATTATGAAGGAAATTATGGTTCCTAAGTTAAGCATAAATGATTTTTAAGTGATCTTCTAGTTTTTAAGCAATCAATGATTTGTCGCTTACGTTGATGTTCTTGAGACAATGTGATGCTATGCGTATCTCTTTCTGCCGCCAAGGAATTAAATATCGCTATTGCTCTCTCGCGAGCCAACGAGAAAATAATCAGTGAGTCGTCTTAATAGGTCTGAATCCATGCAGATGAAAATACTATTCGTTTTCTGATTCTGTATAATAATATTATTAATTCTGTTTTACAGGTAATCATTGCGCAGATTTTCCGCAGCGCGGCGCCTGCGCACGACCTTCCGCCGGTAACATTATAATTTCAAAAATATCTTTATCATTTAATGATGATTGCCTTCATTATGATTTGATATTATTTTTATGATTATGCTGTCGTTTTCCTTCAACACGAATACGTGCCATATTTAAGTATTTACATTTTCAGGGTCAGAAAATAATCCTACTAACATCGATTCCTGTAAAACAAAATATTTTCTAGCAGCAAAGTTGAGCATGGCGTGATTTTGTTCTTATCATTATTTGACATGAGGGTTGGTAATCCTTAGGTGGCAGGCAGTAAGGGCGTAAGTCGCTCGCCGACCGTTTCACACAACGGTCACCCGTTTGCTGAATAAGTGTGACATTTTGAAGGAAAAATTTTCAGATCACATTTGTTTATACAGCAAAATTTGATCTCATATTACTGCAGCTCCTTGCCTCATTTTATTAAATTCCTGACCCGTTTAAGCTTAATTAATAAACAGGATAAAAATGGCCGACATTTTTTCTGATCATTAAAATTCCTTCTTGCTTCTTACTTTAGTTAAATGAGAATTTGTAAACAATGCGGCCGTATTTCTAGATTATGTTATTAAATAAGTTATAGACAAAAATGTATTATTAGGGGTTGCATTGGCCTTCATCGCATCAGTTCAGGTCGAACGTCAATCTAGTAGATGGCCTTGTAAACGTTTTATCAATATTTCTAGAAGAATAATTGTGTAGGTCTACTGCCGGAAATAAATTGATTTTAGAAATAAATAATGTCGAATTTAATCAATTGAATTCAACCCCGTTCCGATTACCGAACTATGCGTCGAATAATTATTTAAATTACCGTACAGCTCAAAAATTCACGCAATTTCGAAAACTTTGCCACGTCGTTCGGGAAGTTGAAGAATTTCGCGATATTCCGCAAAAATTGTTGGACGCAAGTCTATTGGATCGTAATTAGACCCCCTCCTGATTTCAACGCCATTTTGGAAAGTTCCCCCTTTGTTAACGCGTAGTAGATGCTGACAGTGCAGTTTCAAAGTTTCGCAAGCAATTTATTTTTTGGGGGGAAATTAGTTTGGATATCGCGTGTAAAGAGGAATATGTACCATATTCGTAGGAGAAATATCTACTTTAACACAAAAACAAATATGGTATATATCCCAGTTTGATTGCCTGTTAACCCGCTCCGTTATGTAAAACAGGTCGACGACGTTAAGCGATTTTTCATAATAGCTTAACTTTAGCACGCGGAGTTGTGACTTATACTTACTAACATAGTAATAAGCAGTACTAACAATTATATGGATCATTGACATCTGATAATAACATGATTTTATTTATATTTATTTATTTATAGTGGTCACTTTTAACTGTTTTGTTGATAGTAACTGCACACAATCGATATATCAATTCATGATGTATCGTTAAGTCGTAAACCAGTAATAACTACAAGAAATGTAGAAAATAGCGAATGAAGTCGCCACTGTCGCGCTATGTACTCTTAATGAAATTTATTGTTTTTATAGTTTGGAATGCAAAAGCTGATGTAGACACGGATTTGTAAAGGATATATGGATGGAATAATGTGTGAGGCTATCAAAAACACACATGTGTACCTGACAATAACGTGCGTTGAATATTTTCGTCCGAGTGTCTGACTTTTGGTGTTCTTTTGTTTGTGTGTACCTTGTTACAAACGTGTCCGACTTAGTTTCTTCATACGAGATTTCTGATGGCGAAGGACAACAATAAAACAATATTATTTTTAGTTGGGAACAATAAGAGAGAAGAAAATGTGCTAAAATCATTTCTTAAGGGCCCGCGCCGATAACTCGACAATACGTAATATTTGACCCGAAAAAAATGATTGATATTTTTCTTATTCGGTTCTTAATGGATTTCCCATGTTCTAGGGAACTTATAAATGTAATAGTGTTACAGATTTCTCTCTATTTCCACGCGATTTTTTCGCCATTTCTCTGTTTGTGCATGCGTAACGGGAAACCCTCCGTTGACACTGGCAACACGTGAAATGGCGGGACTTTTTGTGTTTATTTTGTTTTTTATTTGCTACAGTAAATGTCAAACGAAAATGGCGCGTGTATTTTTGGATTTTTAGCTTCTGGCACTGTCCCTTGAGCTTACTTGTAGCTTGTATATTTACAGCTAGACTCAAACAGGTTGGTTAAAAATTTAATTTTGCAATAAACTTATCTTTATTGAATAGAATAGCCTTTATTACACAATCGCATCAAAATCAATCAAATGTGAAATGTGGAAAGTGATCTAAATAAAAGGCTATATTATGATTATTATTACATAATCGCATAATTTAAATTTTTTCGTCAATTTCATGGATTTTTTTGGAAAAATTGATGCCACAGTCCTCTGTAGCTCATCTTTTCCTCGCCTGTTATAACTCTCGTAAACAAAATGCAATGTAAGGTTGAATCTAGTTTTAAAATTTTAATTTTAAAAATTCAAATGTAAAAAATTCGCCATTTTATTTAATTTTTATTGTCATCGAGAGCGGTTGTATTTTAGATGACGATCGCTGCTTTTGTTATGTAAAATCGTTCATTTTTAAGTACTAAGTTGAAACGCTGAAATGTCATTTCATTGACGCCATATTTTTTTTATAAGTATTTAAAAAAATTGCATTAAAAACTAAGCAAAAATATTTAAAAATTGAAATTGAAATACTGTAAGTATTGTAATTTAAATATTTGACAATGACCTTTTCAAATCAGGAATGTACAAATTACTAGCTCCATACCTTCTGGGAACGTGTATTTCCCCCTAGATTTCCCAGCTGTGTCGGTCGGTAAGCTATGTTCATGTAATGCGGAATGCTAGCTGCGTGTCCGGGAATCCGGTAACGACACATCGACCAATTGAAACACTTTCTTCTCTGCGTGTGGTGCAAGCTAGGAGATTATATATAGTTACCTGTTGCTATCCGCTTTATAAAACGACCACGTAATATCTTGATGTGGGCGAAGCGGAAGATGTCGAGGACACCACCAGCAAAGTCTGAACCTAGAGTCCTTAGAGACTAGGGGGAAGGATCTAAGGGGTGGGTGGGGTTATTTGGTTTAAAAATACAAAAACCATTTAGTTTTGATTAAAATGTACAACATACAGTTCATGGCACGTAAGCTTGACCCATTTTGCGTATAGGGCGGAGGTGCGCCGTAAAATGGGGCAATGTTGTGGCCAATAAAAGCACTCAAAATGACATCACACAGTGGCATAAATGCCGAATGATGACGGACATTCACCCCGTTTAAAATAATAATAATAATAAAGAAACTTGTATCTATTTAAAATACTTGGTAGGCAAATGAAATGTTTTGTATTCTCATTAAAATACTATTTGCACCTATTTTGTCATTTATTAATTAAGAAATCATTAAGCGACTGACATAAAAAGAGGCAAAAAGCACATTGTTTGCGACAGACTTCGGCATAGCATAGGTGTCATGGCCAAGTCAAAGGCCCTACAAGCAATTAATCCGAATGAAAGAGAACTTGGGCAAACCTTACGAAAGCTCATGTTCAATTCAGTGTGATTATATATAACAACAAAGTATTATTAATTGTTAATTTATTAGTAAATAATCATTTACTCGCGTCAACACATTTTATATAACATCTTATAGTAAATAATCATCATATCGACTTGCGTGCAGGTGTGTGAAATTTCACACTCGTCCCTATCATCCTCACACCTATCACACACATATCCTTGTTCACACAATCCATCCATACCTTCTTAGGTCTTCCTCTACTTCTGTATCCATCAACATTCGTACTCATCACTTTTCTAGTTATATAGCGTGTATATTTCATACGGGTGTGTAATTTATCCAGATATAGTTTACGACCGTACAAATCATATGTGAAAGTAATTTTGTTAAATAGCTTAATTAATAAAGAGTTAATAATTTTTTAGAGTACGACCGACCAGTATTTTATTGCGTCCAAATTGACTTGACGAAGGATAAACGGTTTATTGAACTGTCATGATGTGACGTGTAAAAAACTGTCAATCAGTCGATAACTTTAGATGTAGTTTAATACGTTGAAAAAAAGAAGAAGAAAAACCTAAGTAAAGATATTTATATAAATGTGTTGTTTAGGACCAACACTAATTGCCATAAAAATATACGCCCCTATGAAATATACACACTGTATGTCATTCGTTCCTTTAAAAAAAACGTGCCCGTACCACGATAATCTATTACTTCTCAACTTGGAATTCGAATTAAATACACTCACAAAACATGAAATCGATTCGACAATAAAATTAGGCAAAACTGAAGTATTAAAAAGCATAAACTTTTTTAGGGACCTTTTTAAATCGACTTCCTAAATTTTAAAACATAAAAAACTTAATTTTTTTTTTACAAATTTTCAATAAGGTTTGAACGGATTTTTAACATTATATTTTAAATATGGTTTTGTAGGTTTTTTCATTAGATTTTTTATGTACGTGATACGTTTGGTTTTTAGCGACATCTGTCATTGAGTAGCGGCAACTAATCAGAGCCATCTGTCGTCACATAGCTGTACTGTTGGTATCGTCTTACTACTACGTACGTCGTACTAACAGATGACGCTTACTATAGCAAAAAGTGTCGGTGACAACTTTTCGTAAGAATTTTTTTCGTCTAGCCCCCTTTCACAACGCGCGATAAGGAACTTCGTTCCAATAAATTGTTATACTGAGCGTTTGAAAATGCAACACTAAATAATACAAAACAAATTTTAGAATAGTAGTCATTTTGCAATGCACTTATAATTATTTTTAATGACATTCAGCTGTTAATAGTTAAATTGTTGTTGCAATGACTTGCACCACATGCGATCGATCGTCGTATCTGGAGTAACCGCGGCGCGTGAGTCGCACGCGCACGCAGCGTTACGTAACGTGAAAGAAAGAATATTGTACGCGCCACTGACCGCGCGACTACTCAGTACAAGCTGGAAACATGTCGTTACGATATCGTAATGGAAACGCTTCGTTAAGAGGGTATGCTGTTGTCAAAGCGCCCATACAAACGTAGTCCAGTCATATTTTGAGTATTAAGCTATGAAAATCTATGAAATTTTCAAGACACAATCTAGAAACAAATATCTGTGTCAGTGGTGAGTCAGATTTTCGTTTAAATATATACTTCCAGAGTTACAGGGCGTCAAAATATTGTATTTTTCGGTAATAAAAAGCCCCAACTTTGAACCTGATTTACAAGAGTATGAATCAATTTAGAACAATTTGGAAAAACCACCGACATCTGAAATTTCATTAGTATACTGTATTAAAAAAATGGTTACATAATATACTGTATCCTTCAAATGATCCCTGGACTACGAAACATCCAAATAACGGGTGGATAACATCGCGTAATGTATGCTGTCTCACCGTACGCGCTCGGGTAGGATAGGGCTCGGAGAGGGACAGCTACAAAACAATGCAACCTTGAAACCGACCACGTGGTCTTACCAACATAACCTCTTAAACGACAACGCTTGACTGCGATCTCTCTTTGAGTGAAGATATTCGTATTCGTCATCTTGCAGGTATTTTGATTAACGGGGTGGTGGCTTTATTCATGCCTCTACAATTCCATCAGAAAGCACAAAAGCTGTGTTGTTGAAGGCCTCTGGGAGCAGCCTCTGTGTTCTTCCGCATTCCATCAGGATGTAAGTGAAGATATGGTGGATGATGTATTTTTTTATCTATCAGAAGTATGTAGCTCTCAGGGAATCGCGAGTGCCGACGAATTTTTTTGCCTCGTGACAGATATGAAAAATTCAGCAAGTTAACACGTGACCTCCATTTCTCAGAGAGGAACCATAACAAGAATTCAGGAAATACAAGTCCATTTCTGGATATGAGCCACCCTCATGGATCGCAAAGTCGTCATTCGTTGGATTGCGAGATAATGCAATGTATCTTACTGAATTATCGGTAGCGAGCACGCGCCTGTCTATCTGCCATCGCTGTACGGACTCTGTACTGCCAAGGTTTCCACGAAGTGATAAGCTTTTTCATAGTCCACAAACGCCATACAAAGAGGCTTGTACTCTTCAGTCTTCTGTATAAGACGACGTAGCGTATCTATGTGGTCCGTGGTGCTATAGCCTCTACTAAAGCCCGCCTGTTCAGGTGGCTGGAAGTCGTCCAGTCTGTTCATCAGCCTGTTCAGTATTACTTTCTGAACGTTCTGTAGATCTGACTCAGAAGTACGCATAGTTTTTCAATTTTTGGGATTTATCGCATAGAACGGCATGTACATATTTAAAACTTTATTTCTGCAGTAAATTATCTGTCAACAACCTGAATGACTTTCACCAGAATAAGACTCTTTTTAACGTGAGGAAACTGAGTGAATGTTATTGTTACAGTCAGGTGTTGTTATAAAATTTTATAAATTAAATTACAGCAGATTCCAAGTTTTGTTACGTTTGTTATAAAATAAAGATTTTTACGGCACGCCGTGTTTTCTCGGAGATTATAAATATTTTTATGTTTTGTACATTCTCGAGTTCTCCGAAGATGCAATATAATTATTTATAATATTGATTTAGTGAGCGTGTTTTACCGCGATGCAGGCTGTGTCTAGTGCGGAATTCAATAGTAAATTGCATGATGTTTTAAAGTTTTGTAAACTTAATTGAGGCTTTATTAAATAAACAAAAACTCCCGAGACAGGTGTAAGAGAGGATTAAGCTTGTGGCTGTTGGAACACTTATTTACTCTTTTGTTAAAAACTATTAGCATGCTGTTTGAGATACTCAAAAAGGTTAAACAACATATTGCAAGATTATTTACGACTATATTTATTGATTAAATGAATTCCCAATGAGTCCCACTGTTTCACTTGTCATTTATTGAGATTTTTTCCCAACAAGTAACATTGTGACAGTGTTACAGTAATCATCATTATCATCAGCCGGGAAACGTTCACTGTTGGACATAGGCCTCCTTCATGGAACGCCACATTGACCGGTCCCGAGCTACCTGCATCCAGTAACTCCCAGCGACTCTAACCAGGTCGTCGGTCCACCTAGTAGGGAGACGGCCTGGTAGACGTTTCCACTCGAGAACTTTTACTCCCCATCGGTTATAGGTTCTTCGAGCGATGTAGCCTCAAGACCTAACGATTGCCACTTCAGCTCACTGACTCGTCGAGCTATGTCAGTGACATTAGCTCGTCTGCGGATTTCCTCCTCTCTAGAGAGAGAAATTCCGAGCATAGCTCGTTCCATTGCTTGCTGAGTGCCTTGGAGCTTGTTTATTCGGCCCACAGTAAAGGACCATGTTTCAGTTCCGTATGTCATCACTGGCAACACGCAAAGACTGTTTGTTGTCTTTAGACGCTGAGGTATTTTGGACAGTGTGACTAGTTAGAAACAAACCGTGGTCTAAAGTAGTAAAAAAAAGTATAAAGTGTTGCCGTAGATGGAGTCCAAGAGCACAAGTCAATGTAAAGTAAATTAAAAAAACAACCAAAACAACGACTGCACTAAATACCTTTGAAGTTATATATTATTGAAAACCATTTTGAAAACCGTTTACTTTGCTACTCGACTCAATAGGGTTTGAAAATAAACCTTTGTCGCCGCCATTTTGATATCCTATAATTTTAATATAGTCTATGACACTCTAGTCGTAAAGACCTTTGGACATATACCTTTATAAGTTGTACATATTATTGAAAACCATTTTTAAAACCGTTTACTTTGCTACTCCACTCGATAGAGTTTGAAAAGAAAATATTTTTTTTGTCGCCTCCATTTTGATATACAATAATTTTAATATAGTCCATGACACTCTAGTCGTAAAGACAAATCTAACCACGTATAGTTTATTAAAATCGGTTCAGCTGTTTAATAGTTACGAGGGAATACGAGGGGCATACCGAAATGATCGGGAATATAAAACAATACATACAGGAAATAACTAAATTTATTTTTATTGCTTTTCGAAGTATTCTCCGTTGCAGTTAATGCACTTTTGCATTCGTTCGAACCAATTATTATAGCAGCAATTCCAGTCCGAAGTTGACATGGTCAAAATCGTCGATTTGTATGCTTCCACTGCTTCTTCTGGACCTTGAAACCGCTGACCACGCAATAAATCTTTGATTCTAGGGAATGTAAAGTAATCATTGGGACTCAGATCAGGGCTGTATGGAGGATGATCCATTAATTCAACGTTTTCCTGCTTCAAAAACTCGCTTGTTTTCTGAGCGGTGTGAGAGCTCGCATTATCGTGATGGAGGATTATGCGTCGTTTCGGGTTACCTCTACGGAGTTCGGATATCATCTGTGGCAAACAAACCGTTGTATACCAATCAGCGGTAACCGTTCTCCGTTCCTCTAAGGGAACTGTGACTACATGTCCTGTTTTCGCGACAAACGAAGCGACCATTTTCTTCGATACGCTGCGAGAGCGGACAACTTTTGTTGGCTTGATCTCACCTGCGAAGACCCAGACAGCCGACTGATGCTTTCTTTCTGGCTCATATGAATAGATCCATGATTCATCACCAGAGACAATGTTATAAACTGCTTTTGACTTTCCTCCGTTGAAGCGTTGCAGAGTAGACCGGCACCAATTGACACGAGCCGCCTTTTGCTCTTCGGACAAATTATGGGGCACCCAGCGGGAAACTAGCTTTCTCACTCCCAGTTCACCATGTAAAACAGTTTGTATCGCAGTCATACCTATCCCTAAAGTAGCCCGAATCTGCTCATATGTAATATGTCGGTCATCCTGTATCATTCGGCGCACAACAGCGACATTTTCTGGTGTAACCGCTGTTTTTGGCCGGCCTGTGGAAGGTACGGTGCCAAGAGAAGCACGTCCACGCCGGAATTCAGAATACCAGCGATATATTGTCGTCTGGCTAGGCGCTTCACTCTTGAATATAGATATAAGCTCAGCGAGACATTGTCCCTGAGATAATCCTCGTCGAAAGTTGTAAAAAATTATGGCACGGAAACTTTCTCTTGTAAGCTCCATTTTTTTATCGACCTATCAATTTCAAACTGATATTGTTCTTTAAAAAAAAATTTTTTTTTAATTCTGTCAATTGTATTCGATTTTCAACTAACCAGTGTTTATTCATCAAAAAGAGTTTTTAATCTAATTAAATCGAAAGTACTCGATTACCGATCTTTTCGGTATGCCCCTCGTATAGAGTGGGACATACATACCTGCTTTTGGGCTTTGCGGCAGTCGAATAAAAATACGCCATTTAAATCCTGTTTTTTTACACTAACCATCGTTTATCCGATAATAATTTTACCTTACTACAGGCCATTACATTCAAATATGATGTAACTACACCTCTACTCACCTACAGATAAATTTAGGGCGAGAACTCATTTAGGATGATGACAGCCAATTTTCCCTCTAATTTGCTCGGTTAGTTGCCATGGCAACGGTACAGGGCGCCTAGTTAAATCGAACTAGCTCTAATTGGGTCCACGATTTTGATTTACCTAGCCATCTATTGGGAAATAGAGGACGTAGGTGTAATCAAAAAGGTTTTACTATAGGAGACAGTCCAATACTTGACCACAATCTCATTAGATGGTAAGTGACCGTGTAGCTGTCAGACCGAAGTCAGTGAGCTGAAGTGGCAATGGGCAGGCCACATCGCTCGAAGAACCGATAACCGGTGGGGAGTAAAGGTTCTCGAGTGGCGACCACGTACCGGGAAACGTCTACCAGGCCGTCCCCCCACCAGATGGACCGACGACCTGGTTAGAGTCGCAGGGAGTCGCTGGATGCAGGTGGCTCGGGACCGGTCGATGTGGCGTACCATGAGGGAGGCCTATGTCCAGCAGTGGACGTTTCCCGGCTGATGATGATGATGACAGTGTGGCTGGCAATGTTACTGGTCTAGAAGGTGCCTATTTACTAGAATGTGTCCTCACTTGAAAACTCCTAAGCTATCTAAATATTTTTCTGGGAACTTGTAAACTGGCAAGGCGTTCCATACTTTAGCCTTATCTGTGCTTTAGCTTTACGCATAATAAAAGTGGAAGCTAAAAGCTTTTTGTTAGCTATGAGGATTTCTACTGTGTACGGGTGGTTTTGTTTTCTATGTTTTGACCGATATTTGTTTGACGAATACGGAATAAAATCCCGCATATATATATATCCTTTGCGCTTATAGTCTAGGCTTGGAACTCGCGCCGCCCTACCGATTTTTCTGGAGTCGAGCATTAGTTTCAATTTTTAAATTTACGATAGCTCAAAAACAATTGCTTAAATTGGATGGTGTAAACAGCTATTATAATCTGTATGAAATGCTCCAGGTATTAATTTGATAATGCTTTTGTAAATACCATATTATTTGTGTCTGTTTTTAGAACTTTGAAGGGCCTTAAAATAAAGGCATATACGAGTATCAGCGCCGACTTTGGAAGTCACTATATTTAAGATAAACAATGCCACCATATATTCTTTTGTTATATCTTAAACGAATTAGGCAGTATTTTCGATAAAATCAAGCCGGCTTGTTTTTTTCCGAACTCTTCAACAACTATCGTCATATTTCAACAAATTCACACAAATCCGTTACTTACTGTAACACATCATAACCTCCCTGAAGAATCACTTGTTGATAAATGAAAACTGCGTAAAAATCAGTTCAGCAGTTTTTGAGTTTATTGCGTACAGACAGACTCCGCGAAGGATTTTGTTTTATAATATGTTATTATGATTATTTTATGAAGCGTCGGTGGGGCAGTGAATAAGGCGCGGACTTTCAATGTGAGGGTTCCGGTTTCGAATCCAGCCGTGTACCTATAAGTTGTTTTTCAATTCAAGTACATTATCCGATTGCTTAACGGTGAAGGAAAGCTTCGTGAGGAAACCTGCACACTCCTGAGAAGAAATTCAAAAGTGTGCGTGAAGTCTATCAATCCGCACTGGTCCCGCGTGGTGTACTATGGTCCGTACACTCTCTGTAGGAGAGTAGATCTGAGCCCCTGCAGTGGGGACATATATAGGCTGTTGATGATGATTATTTTATGTGGTAAATTTTAAAGATTTCGTTAGTTAAGACAATAAAGCTCTTGTCAAATGTAGCATATTGACAGTGTATTAAACCTTTGTTGGTTGACGAGTCGGACGGCATTGACGTCCCGTCGGCCGTGTCGGTCGACGCTTCCTACTCGCCCGTAGATTGATTGTGTGAAAATTAATTAATAATGCACGTTTATTAATATTAAATACGTGTAAAGGCCGTGTGATTTCAACGGACAATATTACACGGCGTTCCCGTGTGTATCACTAGGCAGTTCGCTTTGACATACAAATAATTATACTAGGGGTTTCCCGTGAAACATATTCGGATGAAATTCAGCTTTTATCAACGAGTCTTGCATCATGTTTAGGTATTTGTTCCCGGTCCCCCCAAATGAACTTAAAAGCAAACAAAATCTACGAACACATGAAAGTGTAACGAAAACCTCAATGTCTCATTTAACAAAAAAACAACACACAATCGTTATACAACACAACATCAAAAATTAAAACCGCTAATAAAATCTTAAATACGATTTAACGGGGCGTTTACACGCGTGGCCCATTACAGTGATGGCGTCCATTTCTCTTATTGCTGACGTAATGTTAGCGCTTGCGCGTGCCGCATGCAGAGTTATTCAATGCACGTTATACTTCCGCTCTGTTGATAATACTGCGATTTCAAGCTCCATTTCTATCTTGAAATTATACACTTTTGTGCCACTAGCCTTATTGTAACTGGGGCGTTTGAACCGAAAATTATACCAGTACTAAAGTGGCAAGGCAAAAATATACAGCTTAAGGTTAATAAATTACTACGTTCTTAAATAGTACCGTGTAAAATGATACAGCGTGTACGGTGACAAAATGATACAGCGTGTACGGTGACCAAATGATACAGCGTAGACGGTGACAAAAGTAAACGGCGTATACGGTAACAAAATGATACAGCGTATACTGTGACAAAATAATACCGCGTATACGGTGACAAAATGATCCAGCGTATACGGTGACAAAATGATACAGCGTATACGGTGACAAAATGATACAGCGTATACGGTGACAAAATGATACGGCATATACGGTGTAAAATGGTACAGTGAACTTTCAATATAGTACAGCGTAGATTGTGACAGTGTTAAAGTTACAAAATTGTATATCGTCAGTGTAAACAATACAAAATGGTACAGCACACAATTTAGAAGCGATACAGCGTATACAGTTACAAAATGATACATTGTATACGGTGACAAAATGGCACGTTGGTAACGTCAATTTCAGAGGTTATAACAAAATGGGTGCAGTGAGTTACAAAGTAATACAGCGACGTTTTAGTGACGCAGTAATATAGTAAAGTATAGTCATCATCATCCAGGAAACGTCCTCTGAGGAGCACAGAATAATATGCCACAACGAATGGCCCCGATCCAATTGCATCCAGCGACTACCCGCTACCTTAACTATCCAGTAGAGGAACGGCCCGGACTGTATTGATTTATCCTTCCTTGCATCTGCTAAAGTGCAGAGTTCAAATATAATTAATATCTGCCAATGCCGCTGGGAAGCATGCTTGATCAAACCACAATGTAGTTGAACTCTGCCCTTCACAGAACTCGAGACATCACTACCTTTTAATTTGTCATTAAACGCGAGCCTAAAGATAATAGCATTGTCGTGTCTCAACTGTTAGAAACAAGACAGATTCATTAAGGCTCTTTTATCGAAATGCAAGCGTCTCGCTCGTACAAGCATGAATTTACAATTAACTATCCCGCTTTAGGCGTACGGTTTACCTTCCCTAAAAAACTAACCTTAGAATGTTCTGTTATACGTCATTGCCTATTTTTCTACAGGCTTTTTTTATGAGTAAAGGATTGATTGTCATCATCAGCCGGGAAACGTCCACTGCTGGACATAGGCCTCCCTCATGGTACGTCACATCGACAGGTCCCGAGCCACCTGCATCCAGCGATTCCCTGCGACTCTAACCAGGTCGTCGGTCCATTCCGGACCTTATCGCGTAAAGAAATTCCGAGCATAGCTCGTTCCATTGCTCGCTGTCTTCGAATACAATTCTATCTTTGAATATTCTATCTTTGAATAGAAGTAGAAATTACTTGGCAATATTTTATGATCGAGTGAAGTTGTATGTATCGTGTTTTGAACCGTTAAATAAACAATAATGTTAATAAAACTACAACTTATATTTTAATTCAATCATACTAACGAGATTTGATTGTTGATGAATAACAAGTAAATTCGTTCAATAAGAACTGGATACCGACTTCAATTGCCCTAAAAGTCTACTTTTACCAAGGCTATTTAAGATTTATATAAATTTTCTCATGGATGCCGTTGTCAAAACTGGACCAAATTTAAATGGGACCACACCGAAAGCACCACTTTTGAAATAAAAAAACAATCATCCAAATCGGTTCACCCAGTCAAAGTTCTGAGGTAACAAACATAAAAAACATGCCCAACGAATCACCTCCCTATTTTTTGAAGTCGGAAAATATATATGATCTCGAATAAACTGGTTTTAAAGATGACACGGAAAGAAAACCCCTGCCAATAAATACGAGAGTACATAGAATAGTGAAATGCGAAGATATACAATGTATCTGGTTTTATGAAAAATTGTATTTCAATGTTTTAAATGAGCATTGATTCTCAGTATTTTCTCAGTTACTATATTCTCAGTTTGCCCTCAGTATTTTTAAAAAAATAATGTCAACTTGATCCAATATATTGTATTGAAGACAAATAAGGAAGTCGCACAATATTGTACTTATATATCCCTGTATTTGTACAAATATGTTATATTACAGTTTTGTCATATCTTGTCACAATGTACATAAACTGTACAAAGAGATCGAATATTAATATTATACAGTATGGCGTATTGGCTTCCTGAGTATTTGATCAAATATTTATAAAAATAGCTATCGTTTTGCCCAAGACTTCATCTCCCTTTCGCATTTATAATACTACTATGGAAGTTTCTGAAGTTTACTCATGTATTAAACATCCAGCCTACGAAAAACATTAAAGTGATTTAGACGGAAAAATTTCTTATCACATTTCTTTCACCATAATCTTTTAAAATAGGAAATATGAAACCGGATTATAATGTCGCAAAATGATTATAATTCATACGCATCTTAATAATTAAACATTCAATCGATCACATACATTTTACACATTGTTTTTGCCATCATCATAGAACATTAGCTGCGTAACGTAAAACGGGACTGTATTACTAAGACTCCGCTGTCCGTCTGTCACCAGGCTGTATCTCATGAACCGTGGTAGACAGTTGAAATTTTCACAGATGATGTATTTCTGTTGCCGCTATAACAACAAGTACTAAAAATGAAAATAAATTAAAAATAAAAGGGGCTCCCATAAATGAACCGATTATGGTAATCATAATCGGTTCTTTAAAACTTAACTTATCATTTGAAAGCCATGCATCGGGTAAAGAGTTTAACTGCAAAGTATAAGTAGGTTTTGCTTGACAGACGTGCGTTTTAAATTGTTAGTAACCCCATCTAGTGACTCGGCGCAAAACTAAAGATTAAATGGTATTCAGACGCATTTGTGAGAGCTTTGTCCGGTGCATATTATTTAGGATTTTCAGTGTTTTAATTATGCATATTCTGTACGGAACCCTCGGTACGCGAGTCCGACTCGCATTTCATCATTTCTTTAGGTAATCTAATCACTTATCAAAGCCAGATATTCTACTTTAATAGATTAATACAAAAGAAATTTTGTACGGAAGCTTTCTGAGTACTTGCGTTAGTTCTGGCCTACGTAAACCGGCCTCTAGAACTACTCGTCTTGATTAACTCGGGTAAAACCACCTATTACCCTAAACCTGTTTACAATCCATCCCGCTAAATGAACGCGAACCCTTCCCTCAGGAACCACTTGATACTCTCACTTGTGTTATTAAAATGGGTTGTATGCGTCAAAGCTCGACACCCGCTAAACTCCACAAGGTTTATAGTTGTTTGTTTGTACGCAAAAGGCGTTAGACGATACAGTGATGTTAGGAGCAATTACAGTACATGGACTCTACAACAAGCATATGTTCACTCGAGGTATCACTGACAGCCCTTTGTGCGGAGAATGCATGGGGGCCGAGGAGAAAGCTGCTCACGTCCTGATGGAGTGCGGAGTAGCAACACTGCAGGCAAAGTACCTCGGAACACCGAGGTCGCTCCCAGAGGCCTTCAACAACACAAATAAGTTGTTGGGCTTTCTGTTGGAGCTGGGGTGGCATGAATAAGGCACGCCACCCCAACACGCAAAATAGGCGCGTCTGACGTCGAGTAGCGGAAACCTGCCCCGATAACGAATACGAAGCGATGTTTTCAATCATCATCCAGAGCTACTACTCCGTTGCTTGAGACTCCCTCATAGATCGCCACACAGGCTTCCATGAGAGGGTGGTTCATTTTTCATGAGTTTCCATTTCGGAATGTTACAAGCGTCATGATCATAAAGCAAATAAACTGTGGGCCGAAAAAACAAGCTCAAAGTCACTCAGCGAGCAATGGAATGCGCTATGCTCGGAATTTCTCTACGTGATAAAATCCGGAGTAAGGAAATCCGTAAACCAACTAGGGTCACCAACATAGCTCGACGAGTCAGTAAGCTGAAGCGGAAAAGGGTAGGCTACATCGAAGAATGGATAACCGATGGGGAGTAAAAGTTGTCGAGTGGGGACCGCGTACCGGGAAGCGTGTACCCCTACTTGATGAACCGACGACTTGGTTTAGGTCAAGGGGAGTTGCTGGATGCGTGGCTCGGGACGGGCAATGTGTCCTGTCAGGAAGGAGTCTATGTCCAACAGTGGACGTTTCCCGGCTGATGATGACCTATACAAATTGCGGGTCGGTTTAAAGCCTCTCTTTTTTGTACCCATAGCAAAGTATACTGTTCACATAAGTATGTTTCTATCTCGAATTTCTACCGTTTCAAATGTGAATTTAACGCGGTCATCTCAACTGACAAAGTGAAGCGCGAAGGCCACGATAAATCAACACTAAGGTCAAAAACAGAACTGTCGACATATTACTGGGATGGTTTACGATCCATTGTTGTCGGTTGTTCACAAGGCGACATTTTAAATACACTTATTATATATGTGAATATGGTCACTAATTTCAGTCTTACAGCCGGATTGGTAATGTAAATTGCAAAATAATTTTTACCAACAAAAATATTTATTATAACTCGGAAAATGGAAGAGGAAACGGCGTTGGCACCTTTCCGCTGCAGAGCAGACTTTTCTTTATGTGACTGCAAGGGCTGTTGTATCAGTACGGAAGTGCGAAATGCGTAGCGTGAAGGAAGGGGAATATAGTTGGCTTTTCACTTGCTCTGTCGAATTAGTTAAATTTCTTTTAGTCAAAAGATAGACACACAAAAGAAAAACAAACAGTCAAATTAAAAACTTCTAGCACGTTGAGCTGACATCTTAAACATACTTAGATCTGTCTTAAAACAATTGGCTAAGTACATTTGTTTCTATACGTAAACAATGATATTGAATTTTATTGTAGATATAGAAATTTGTGTCATTAATCCAGAATATTCAACTAAGCTCACAATTCTAAAACGAGCTACAAATTACATTTATGAATGCTCTCATTCTTTGTCCTGTGTAAGATCAGCAAACTTCGCAGTCAACCATCTCTAAAGGTCCGTGGTACCACGTGTATTCCAGCACAAATAATAAAGTATTGTACTACAAAAATCGTTTTATACAATGTGGTACTTATTATATTGAGTTTTATATTGTCTCGAACTTGAAACAAGTTCCCAGTTTCATATGAGGGATTACAGGTCACCACGTCGAGCTTACAATGAGGTGATTATACATAATCACTACATTGTTATTATAATAAATTTATTGCTTAGTTTTAGTAAGCGTACTAATATGAATTGTAAGCTTAATTGTAAACTTGATCAGAGTACGATGTTGTAGATTCTGTTGCTCACCTAAATTTCTCCCCTATGTCGCCTTTGACGACACCCACCGAATTAACAGAATGCACGATTTTCTTGAGGTTTTTTGTTAAGCACGTTTTGCATATAAATGTTTTTTGAACCATACTATTAGGTGAAATCAGACCAAATTCGAACCCTTTGTTCATTTATGAAGTCACAAAACCACACGCCTACGGAACTAAGAATTTGTGCTCAAATTGACAAGTGGTCAATCACAAACTTTCCTGATCGTACCCAGCTGTAAGATGTAAGAGGAAAGTTTTTATGACTTTCATTGAAGTAATCCATTTCCATTAGCCTCTACCTTGTTACACTGTTATAAAGAGATACTGCTTTATTACTAAGTTTCAGTTGTTTTGAAAATATCTGCGTAAATATTATGTATTTTTTGTTGCCTTAAGGTTTTTATTAGATTTAGATGAAATGTTCGTCAATAGACGAATGCTTTTAACATTATTTCTGACAGAATTAGATGATAAAAATATTTTTGTTTCTAAAACAGCAATAACTCAAAGAACGTCTTACCGCATTGTTTTTTAGGGTTATGCACATTTTAGGGTTAGGTGAACGTTAGGGTGATAAAAAAACAGAGCCCTTATAATCTTAATCTGGTGTCTGTCGGTCCGTCCTTCTGTCCATCCGTCCACCTGTCACAGCTGATTATCTCAGGAACTATCTACTAATGTTATCGACTTGAAATTTAAAATAGTAAAAAAGTAGACAGGACTTTGTGTAAATGAAATCATGAAAACCTAAGCGATGTCTCTTGCATAATTTTTGAGAAATCATCAAAAATCTACGGCCCATAACTATACCTCTACTTTCGTATTTATAACATTAGTATATCTTTGGAATTACTCAAGGCGTTTGTAGGGAAGGCCTCAAAGATGTGATGATTTTTAGACGTCCCTTCGTGCCAAGTTTTCAAGATTTTATTGTTATTTTATTGCAACAGGAAGCTGCAGGAAGCGTCCTGTTTGATAAGTTTGAAAGTTGAGACTTTTTTAAAAAAAATAAAAGCTTTTAAAAAAAAGGCATTCTTTTTTGCATTGTATTTGAAGGTTGTTCCAAAAGAAGTAGCATTTCTTAAGAACGGAAATGTTGCTGGCAGCTTTTTCTACGCTGTGCTCTCTGTTTTTAATCCTTTAAAAAAACGAACTAAATCAGCGCAGTTTTTATTTCGAGCAAAAAGTAGAAGGCTACATACGATTCCAGAAAACGTTTTTAATCAGAAATATATTCGGATATTTGTGGGTTTTTCGTGCCCTTTCCCGTGCCTCTTCCGTGCAAAAGTAGATTCTTGATAAAGTTTTAAGGCGTTTTTGATTGATCTTTTGTTAAATATTAAACAGTGGTACGCGGAACCCTTCGTAGTAAAACTCGCAATTTACATATCTTATAAACTTCTTTAGTTTTGTCTCTCTGTCACGCGACGCATTTCCTTTCCAAATCCTTCTCTGCAGTCATAATAGCTTGCTTTCTATTACTTATCGTCCCTAGGCTTCTTACATAAAACTAAAGAATCGCCGGGGACTCGAAAAGTGCTCAAATGTGTCCCAGGACCTGTAATTGCTCCTCGAAGTCCTCAAAGTGGGGTAATATTGACACGATAGTTGTTTGATAGGCCGACTGCACCCTCGCCGGAGAGCGGTCGAGTGGTCGTGGTCGCTACATAAGTGCGCTGAAAGGTTTGGTCGTATACAGTATCTAAAGACATCACATTGTAATAACGCTGTCTCAATTTTTGGTTACTCACTTGACTGATACCCGTACCAAATTACAGGTTTCTTCAGGTCTTTGAGCTAAGCCGCGGACGGTCAGACTGACAGAGCGAATCTGTAAGGGTTGTTTGACTACAGGTTAATCTTTATCAAAGCTCCTAAAACCGCGTTATATCTGAAAAATAGCTATGCAATGTGTATTAAAATATTTAACGCAATAACTAACGAAATAAAATAATTACCAAAACGACTATTTACGAAAAAATTAACCGTGTGGCTCAGAGAAAGGGTTGTGTATAAAGTAGCAGATATTTTAAAAAAAATGTGTACACCTATCATATTTCATTAAATATTTTGTACGCCATTAATATGGCTAAATGTGCTGTACTTTTATAATGACGTAACATCGTTGCCTGCGAGCAAACCACCACATTTACTGCAATAAACGATTTCTGTTCTATACGTAACCCTAAAAAGGTGGTTCATCATGGACGTAGCTGTCTGTATTTATATAAAGTAGATACTCGAATTTGACCACAAACTCACTTGATCTATTGATAATGTATCCACTTTTGAACCATGTCATATTCATCTGTAATTGACATTTCCCTCAACTCACTACATAGGAATAAGCAAGTGTGAATGTGACATGGTAAAAAAGTTGACAGAGAGTGTATGGGCCATAGTCCACCACGCGGGCCCAGTGCGCATTGGTAGACTTCACACACACCTTTGAATTTCTTCTCAGGAGTGTGCAGGTTTCCTCACGATGTTTTCCTTCACCGAAAAGCCAATGGTAATGATTTTTATCATTCGTACAGAATTTCCAAGTAACAAATTGGAACTCTTAGGTACGAGCCAGGATGGCACCCAGACCTCGATTGTTCAAGGACTGACGCTCTACCCAACTGAGCTACCATAGCTTTTTATGATTTAAGCGGATTTAATTAGCACATGATTCAATCATCAATTTAAAGTTGGATAATTTCTGAAATCCACGCAGTCGAAGTCACGTGAAACCCCTAGTATAATTATTTGTATGTCAAAGCGAACCGCCTAGTGATACACACGGGAACGCCGTGTAATATTGTCCGTTGAGGCTTCTTCTTCTAGTTTGACATAGTATAATTATATTCTAGAGCGGAAATACAAACAACTCGACACAAATTGAACACAGTAATAATTCGCAGACCCCCAGGCCGCGGCTGTGTACAGACAATAAAAGAAGTAGTTGTGTAACAGTGGGAAGGTCGCGAGGGGTCGTAAACCGGGCCACTGGACGCGACAGTACATAAAATGTTTTATTTCAGGATTTTTACGGGAACCTTTCGCGGTCCAATTGCCGCGTTTTCGTCGCTAATTTAAAACAAATATATACATATAATTATGTTAAGGCGATCCACCTCTATCAAAGTTTCATACAAAATTTATGTTGCCATAATCTTTTAAAATATAATAGCTGGATTTGTGTAGTAATTATCTAAAAGTAGGACATCAGATTGTGATGTCGCGAAATGAGTATCATTAACATACAACTTCACAATGAATCACAATTTTCATTTTAAACACAGTTTTTTCTATTATTGTTCAAAGCGCCATCTATGAACCATTAGCTGCGTAATTGATATTGCAGCTAACTATAAAGTTGTAAATTAATGATATTTATTTCGCGACACTATAATTTCATCTCATATTTTAGGTAATTACTTATCAGAGCCAGCTATTCTATTTTAAAAGGTTATGGCAACAGAAATTTAAGGCAAATTTAAGGTTTATATAGTTTTCTCATAGATTCCATTGTCAGAACTAGACCAAATTGAAATGGGACCACACGGGAAGAACCAGCTTTTAAATAAAAAAAGAATAATCCGAATCGGTTCACTCAGTCAAAAGTTATGAGGTAACAAAAAAACACATTTAAAAAACATACACGTTGAATTGATAGCCTCCTCCTTTTTTGAAGTCGGTTAAAAAATAAGTAATTTTGCGCGCGCAACCGCAATTGGGGCTCCGCTGAACACCAGCGCTGTCGCTGCATGCTGAGTCGGAGGCCTTTTTAACATAGGCAAAACAAATGTTGATATATATATTAAAATAGTATTTTAAACTTATTACCCAATGTTAAATAAACTTTTCAAACTTTCTTTCTTTTCTGAAATATCGATACGAAATAAATAAAATAATGTCTGTTTTTAACATTAATTTTATCAAGTTAATTTATGATATTCAACAACAAAAAACATCATCAAAATAACTGTGACTTTTATCAACAATTAGAAGCTAGGCATCACTGAATTAATATTCAATTAATTTCTAATAGTTGATTCGTGCATCATTTAAAAAGTAATTACTGTATAATTAACGTATTTAAGACTTACTCAAGCAAAGGCAGAACTCATTCAGACGATAAAGGTTATTATTTTTTACATTTTAGAGAAAGGAGACGGAGTTCGAGAAATAAACAAACTTAAGTCTAGCTGGCTGCAAAATGAGAATATATTTTCAAAGTAGAACCGTTTAAATTCAATGGCATATCGAAGGTCAGATAAATTCAAAAATTTCATTACGTCACAGGCAGTTTCAGTCCAGTGGCATAGATTAGATATTAACCAGTGGACCAACAAGGATTTTTTATTATAACACAGTACCAATAGATTTTCTTTATGTTTACAAACTTAACTTTGTAGTTGAAGGCTAGAAAAGTCGAGTATGTAATTTAGCTGCAAAGTAAAGTTGGTTTTTCAACCGGATTAATATTTTCGGTAGAGCATTGTTGGGTGCATATTAGTCACATACTGAACTATTCTTATTATGCGAATTATTGCTATTCTATCCCCTCGGTGCGCGAGTCCGACTTGCACTTGACCGGTTACTTATTGACAAACACAATACATATAGAAAGACAGAAGTTTTCAGAAGAAATAATGCAAATTTTACATTAAATCATGAACAAAAATAAAAAATAAAAGAATAATTTATGTTGTGTGGCGCTTGTCAAACTGGAACCGGAACACGGCGCGTGCTACAGCCGAGATCGCAGCGCTAACTGCAGCCCGATTCTACTAATTTAAAAAAGCTTAGTAGAATTGAGCTCCTGGTGGACACTCGGACCCTGGAGGGAGGATTGGGATGCGAGGCGAACCACTGTGTCGCTTCTTTAAATATTGACACCAAAAATTCTATTATATTGAATAGAAAGCAAACCCAAATATAACCGCGTTTTATTAGAGATATGCTGGAATAACCCGCCTGCCTGGTGGTACAGAATTTTGGTATTGAAGCAAGATATTTTTGTATTTGTGGGTTGGGTGTTGTATTCAAGCCTATGATTGTATGATGATATGTGATTCGGGCAAAGACATTTAATATTAATAGACCGGACAAAGCAAACAAACATTTTGAGCCTAAACTTATTACTAATTGGTAATAAGTTACTCAATCTAGTGTCACATCACGTCACGCGGCCGTACAGGACATTTGACATATCGTTGACTTTTCAATCAAAATGTTTATATGAAACGTTTCCCAATGACCGCTCTATAACCTATTGCTATATTTAAATCTCTCTGGATTCGGGCCAGACTTGTAAATTAATACAGCCCACGAAATACAAAGGTAACAGACTAAAACACGCAAGAACATTCGAATTCAATAAACCGTCCAATCGTCGTGGTAATACAAAAATTGCTTCCGCTGTTGTTCCGCTGCTTCAAACGTCGACCCACCATCGTACAACAGCGGATACACTTGTAGATGTACTTCAATCACGAAAACAGAATCTAATTACGCAATTTCCCAATCGGAGACGATGGTAATTTCTTTCACTTGGTAGATGAAGGTCAAGCGGACCTGTTTATATACCTTTTTTTTCTCCTGTTAGCTGTGACTATTAATCATGTATTGTCAATTGTGGCAGTATATATGGTAGCATTTTAATAATATCCGCATATATGGCCTGTGTACGGGCATACCCATGTATGAAAATGTTAAAAAATGACAAAATCTTCGGTGTCAAGGTCAATGACATCAAACTGTTTTTCCATGTACTTGATGGCTTACATTTTAATAGAGCTTGTCTATCTTTTCAAATGGCACTTGGGTAAAAAAATAGTTAGCTTAAAAATCAACCCCTATACGAAGCTTGCAAAGTGAAAACTTGAAGTAATTTATGTTAGTAAAAAATAAGACGAATAAAAAGTGTACACTGTTGTACTCACAATCCGGACGTTCATAGTTCGATTCCCATCGGGGGTATCTATCTCTACTCGGTTTGTTCGGTGGGTTCATTTCATTCAAATTTAGTTCATTTTTTTGAACACGTATGACAAAATATATGAAATTCGTCCAGGGCCTAGGGAAGCATGCTTGTACATATATTACCTCAATGTTTATACGTTCCCGTTCCCCAATGGCAATTTCCTCCAGCTGTAGCGGGTAGACGGAATCCGGTCTCCTCCAGGTGTAGCCAACACCTAGATTATCGTGACGACGGTCGGACAGCCGGACGGACCTTTGATTGGACAGGATCGTCTCAACGTCGCAGTTCCACTGTAACCAATTATTGTACGCAACTTGATGTTTCGGGGTGTAATTGGATGTCGGGGGAACAGCGACGTTGACAGGATAGGGTTTCGACAATTAATGATATTCTCTCGAATAGAAATTTATAGAAAGCCGCGAATTATTCTTTAAACTATTGTACTTTTACTCCACATTGGTTATCGGTTGTTCGAGCGATGTGTCCTGCCCATTTCCACATCAGCTCACTGACTCGTCGCGCTATTTCGATGACCCTAGTTCGTCTACAGATTCCCTCATTCCGGATTTTATCACGTAGAGAAATCCCGAGCATAGCTCGTTCCATTGCTCGCTGAGTGACTTTGAGCTTGTTTATTCGGCCCACAGTAAAGGACCACGTTTCGGTTCCGTATGTCATCACTGGCAACACGCACTGATCAAAGACTTTTGTCTTTAGATGTATTTGAGACTCGAGTGGCGACCACGTACCGAGAATCGTGTACCGAGCCGTCCCGCTACTGGGTGGACCGGCGACGTCGCTAGATGCAAGTGGATCGGGACCGGTCAATGTGGTACATTGGAGAAGGCCTATGTCCAGCGGTGGACATTTCCCGGTTGATGATGATGATACTATTGTATCCAATTCACTGTACTTTACATTTTTAGGATTTCGATGAAAAATGTAATTACAAAATCACTCTGGTGTCTGTCTATCCGTCTGGCACAACCAAGAAGTAAGGGAGAGTATGATAGCGGTTTAGCTCCAAACAAAACTCACCAATTCAAGGTGGGAGGCGAGGCAAGCTGAGACAGCGACATGTTCGTGTCAGTGTACCAGAAAAGGACATATGAAAGACATCAACGCGCGTGTCTTAGAAATTAAAAATTGGAACATTTTGTTTTTACTTTAAACCTGTGAAATATTATCCCATCGTTTGTGTAACTTGAGGTCGTAGTTCACATTACACGACATTGCATTTGTTATTTTGCTTTAAATAATAACGCATATTTCGACTTTGAGTATAAAAATTCCTGGCGTCAGATCAAAAGCGCATACGTTTGGCGACTAAGGCGACCCGCGCGCGACCTCCGCTAGATCTTGGCATTGTTCTCCGTGGCTACAGCTGATTTATCTCAGCAACTACTAATACTAGCGACTTGAAATTTGGAACATGGTGGTCCCAGGGAATCGAACAAATAAGCTTTAGATCACGAATCCAATACTGCCACCAAACCACAGAGGCGGATAAAATCCAAACCGAATCGAAACAACTAAAGCAGCTTAATCTTATAGTCTATGATATAATAGACAAAGACATTAATCTTACTAAGGGTCTTATACACCTGTTAAACAACAATTATGGACAATAAACAATGTGAATTGTAAAGCAATTATGCCATTGCCAATAGCGTGTGCATTGGCATCGTGCCAAACGTGCTCGCTCAATGCCATAGACATAACTTTGTGATGGCTTGACATATGCGGGCATGGGACAAGACACGAGAACAATGACGTCGGCTGTTACCTTATTCCATCAATATGGTTCAATGGTAGCCTCTCAAATTCAAATTCTGACAATCTGGAATGTAAATAGGTAATTTTTTTATATTTCAAAAACATCATAAGAAATGAACGTCGAATTATGAAATGATTTTTTTTGTGTATTTAATGTTGGAAATATTCATTCTGCAAGCTAGCCAAAATGTCAGAGTCAAAGTGACAAGTGAAAGTTTGACCTCACTAGCATACCTATATTGCATTCCCAAATTCAAAATGGTTCCAAAAACCTACCTGAACTTAAACTATATTTGCAAATTACTTGGTTTATGTACTTCTCTTCAGACAAGGAAAATATATTTCGTCTGCAAGGTCACCAAAATATCAGAAGCAATATGTCGTTAATTGGACAGTTCAAAATGGTCCAAAAAGCCTGTTTAACCATTAACAACATTTGCAAATTACATGATCGAGTCACTGTCTTTAGGCAATGAATATATTTAGTCTGCAAGCTCGCCAAAATGTCAGATGTCAGACGGTCAAAAAATTGGTTAGACCCAAAAGCTTTTCATTGCATTTCGAAATGCAAAAGGGGTCAAAAGACCTATGAGAACATACAACACATTTGCAATTTTCTCGGTTCATTCAGTGTATACGGCAATCGTCTCCTTACGGATTAGTTTCAGCAGTCTGGGCTCAGGTATTTAAGCTGCAAGACCTTGCCCTTTCCCGCCGGCCGCTTCAATCTTGCACCACACGTAACGAGTATTATGTCACCCACAAACCTTTGTTAGCGATTTTAAGGTGTTTCTTTGTAAACTCGGCAAGTGGGTCGCGACAATAAATATCGCAAGTTTGTAATACTCAAACAACTCATGTTTACTTGGGCAACGTGGAATGCCTGCGCTTTATGGCAAGGCGTGGTTTGGTTATTGACACTGAGAAGTTAAAAGGGAGGGTTTGCGGTGTCGCGAAAATCTGTTGTATTTATATGTTGGTAGCTCGACATTTTGTGTGGAAACTAAACGTCATCAGTTCAACCTTTACTTGTGAGTCGCATAAATATAGATGATATGAATCAGGATCCAAAGAAATATATTCTGGCCTTTCTAACACCACTGAATCGACATAAGACAGAATGAGATCAATATACATTCTCTGTCACAAATTATGCGTCGTCAAGATTTAACCAATAGTGCCATTTGGGTTAGGACTTTTCAGAAAAATTATCTATTCTTTAATACGTACTGCATTAGTTAACCTAACAGCACAACTAACAAACATTTCACTTGTCAAAAAACGGGCGTTGTGTTATAAGACGACCAGATGTGGCTTTTGGTATCTCATTTGAGTACATTTTTGTTGTTGATTTTCTCAAAAAGCGCTCAATCAATTTCTATAAAATTTATATGGGACCACTTCTAAAGTATTCTCTACCAAACAAACAAAAGAATCATCAAAATCGGTGCACAACTGGTTGAGTTATCACGTAACATACATACAAAAAATATACAGTAGAATTGAGAGCCTTCTCCTTTTTTAAAGTCGGTTGAATACTCGTTGGATACTCGTAGTATCCAGTATCGATATGAACGTATAAAATCCGCTATAAGAAAATTCGTATCAGAACAATACTAAACCACCTCCGTGGTCTAGGTAGACGCTTGAACTGACAATCTGTTGGTCCCGGGTTCGATTTCCAGCACAGGTACCTACCGGTACTCGTGTATACCATTTGTGTGCTAGTACGACTTACCCTTGGCCGGGTTGTAAACAAGAAAATCACAAAACTCATGTGAATGGTCGAAGGACGGAACAAAACGTTCAACAAGTAATTACTACAATTGAAGATTAGACGTCACAGAGTTGACAGAAGGTATTCAATTAATTAGCATTCAATTAATTTAATTATCGTCTAATTGGAATCCTCACATTGCTCTACGTTGATTTAATCAACAATTATTATTGTTGTTTATTACATAAATGATGTAAATTGGGAATGATTAATTTTTAAATCACATAGGTCATTTTAGATGCGATAGCAAAAGCAACGTTTCAAATTCGGCCTGCACTTGTACACTATTTAAAAAATCTAGTAATAATCTGAATATGTATAAAAAATACTAGAATTGCATTCTTGCATTTATTTGATTTGTACACAATCATTCTTTTCGACACTAAGTGACAGCGTCATATGTCATTTTATTGACGCCATCTTTGTTTTAAACGTTAAATCTTACCAGTTTTGTGTGTTTTATATCTTTTTGTACAAAAAAACTATACCAAAATATACAAGGATTGTTACTGAGTAACTTTCAGTTGATACTGGCCCTTTTAAAATTACAAGTCCCAGACGAATTACCTACTGTTTTAATACTGAAATAAATTATTAAATCAATTTACTGACAATCTTTGATCTTGTTGACTAAAATATTATTATCAACAATACGCTAATGTAAACCAAATGTTTTAAGAGATAGCAGCCACTCTAATAACTATTCTTATCTCTGTTCTTCGTTTCCTCGTCCGACCAGACGCTGCATCTTACGAAACAAGAATTTATTTCGTCTGTCTGCCTGCAAATTTATTATTTATCAGCAATCGTTAAACGCGACGCCCTCGCACAAATTGGTCGGAATAGGGCTCTTATTGGGCACATAAATATAAAAAATTTATTGCTCCGACAAAACGACTCTGCCCTGTATCTATACATCGGATTTCGATCCGCGTAATTGGAAAACGACAGTCATTTAACGTTTTGAAAGAACTTTTGACAGATGGATTCATTTGTGCGAATGAATGCACGCTGTATATACGCTTACATACACGCTCCGAACACATATACAGCGTGTTTTCTTTTCTTACATTGTCAATCGTATTATTATTCTTTTTATTTTATTGTCAATTTTCAATTATCATATATCATTATTTTGTTTTTATAGCCGCATAATTTTCTTGTTAGCATTTCAATTGAACAAGATGTACCGCTTATTTATAACGTTAACGCCTGTAAAACTGATGACTAATTTGTATTGTTATGTCAAAACAAAAATAAAAGTAAAATACGTAAAAACTAATACAACAATACAAAAAATACAAAAAATACTAAAAAGCCTTGAATAGCTATATTTTTGGTGGATTTGAAGTACATAATATTTGTGCACAAAAACTGCCGTTTGAACTAAATAAATAAAAAGTAAAGAACTTTCGCGACGATGTACGTCGCGATTGTAAAATATCGCAGTAACGTACATCGCAGGAGAGAACGCAACAATGTATTTCGCGATTATAAACTATCGTAGTAACGTACATCGCAGGAGAGAACTTTCGCAACAACGTACGTCGCGATGGTAAACTATCGCAGTAGAGAAATTTCGCTACAACGTACTTTGCGATTGTAAACTTTCGCAGTAACATACATCGCAGTAGAGAACTTTCGCAACAACGTACTTCGCTATGGTGAACTTTTGCAACAACGACTTTTCCACACGAATGTACAGACCACGTGTCATATCTGTTCGTTGCGCAGTTGCACTTCTGCCTTAATTATCATTAACATTGAGATTTTCCATACCTTTATATACTTTACATAATCGTGCAATAAAATACATAAATACACGATAAAATAATTTATAATTAATTCTTATTGTGTCGTTTGTACTTATAGATGTCTTTTTCTTTTCAGATAGAACAACGTAAGGCTGTTTTTCGACTAAGTCATTATTGTAAGTAATATTTACTGGAACTTTTATTAGCGTCTTCTTCCTTTTATTCTAAGTTAAGAAAATTTTCTAAAATAAACTGACTTTTTGGTGTAAAGCTATTAGGACGCGGAAAGATCCTGAGAATATATGATTTTGGCTCGATAAATTTTAGTTTCGAAAATACCTCTTAAAAATCATAATTCTTCAGATTATTGCTAAACAACATAAGGTATGGCAATCTAAATTGCTTTCATCAATTGGTAACAATAATATTGTTAGTTTCAACTTGTTTTTTGTTCTAATCCTCGCGGTTATTTTTAAAATGAATTAAAATTGTTTTTACGCGTTTATAAACGCAAGGCTCACGCGGAGCGATGACATCCCCGACCTTAAGGCTCTTATATTAGAGTTCCAGATTCTAACACAAGCCACGCCCATTAGGGTTTCAATAATGGCTAAATTTTGTACTGACAATCCGCAAGTACCCGGTTCGATTCCCAGCGTGCATACTATCGGTGTTCGGTTTTGTTGGAGGTAGAGTGTGTTTAGACCGACATAGCTCGACGAGTCAGTGAGCTGAAGTGGCAATGGGCAGGTCACATCGCTCGAAGAACCGATAACCGGTGGGGAGTAAAGGTTCTCGAGTGGCGACCACGTACCAGGAAACGTCTACCAGGCCGTCCCCCTACTAGATGGACCGACGACCTGGTTAGAGTCGCAAGGAATCGCTGGATGCTGGTGGCTCGGGACCGGTCCATGTGGCGTGCCATGAGGGAGGCCTATGTCCAGCAGTGGACGTTTCCCGGCTGATGATGAATGATGACTATCACTAGTCTAGCCAATTGATCTGCAACCGTTTCCCATGTATTGTGCATTAAAAATCTCACACAGATACAAATTACCACTACATAAATGCCATATCCAATTTTAAAGGCATTAAACATCATCTAAACATAGCATTTAGCACTTCAAATACTTCTTGTTTGTGAAACAATACAGCGGGACCTTGAGACGACATTTTTACATCAACTAGACAATGCAAACAGAGCATGCAAGTGTCGCGCAGCCTCGTGTCGCGACATTGACTTACAAATGTTATGAATAGTGCCAATAGGACACGGCAGTCGACCGCTTCATATTTGTCAATGTTGGCAACGTGAAAATGAATATTGTTCATTCATCTCGAATACCGGATTGGGCGAGGAGGAAGTCTTGCGCCATCGTAAAGTCCACACAAGGCACACGCCGCCTCTAATCAAAGCATTTCAATTTCGAACTCTGGAAATACGGCTAAGGTGTGCTAGAATTACTAAGTATAACGGTTGGCAAACTATATTCTTATCACAAACCTATTATGGCGACATCCAACATCTACATATTTACATGAGAGCCAAAATAAAGCAAAAATCCAAGCTTGATGTCCTTGAACACCCTGAATAGCGATAGCGTTTCACCAAGTTCCACCCCGTCCTACAACGTTCCACCTCGTTGCCGTAGTCAAAGTGTAATGTGTCGGTGGGCCAGATTAGCGGGTCCCTTCCGGGGCTATTCAATTAAAACCCCACCGGCTCGGTGCAGTTCAGGATGTTGTGCTTTAGTGCCCAGGTTTTTACTTATTCTTTAGTAGCTATAAAATTCACTGTGTTATTTCATTCGTATTGATGCCGTACAGACGGCAAATCTTGCGGACGTGCCTCGCTACAGAAGACGGATGATCACAATAAAATGTTGTTTCATAAGTAGATGCTACTATCTATATGATTTTACAGCTCCCCCTTTCTTTTTTCGGAGGGGAAATCTTTGAAATACACATATATTCGACACTTCGGGGGACAATGCCGAATTATGCTTGATTTCAACCATTTAAAACCCCTCCGGTGTCCCTCTCTCGCCATGTTTGCCAAGTCCCGGTAACATGCGATTCTTCTACGCCTCGTCTGGCAATATCATCCATCTTTTTTCCGTGAATCCATTTCACCCATTTATTCTTTCCCTTCTGTGCTAACCACATCCAGGTAAACTCTACCACTCCAACCAGGCTTTTTACCACCTGATGGTTACGATAATGCAATTAGATGAAAAGCATGCTCACCCAGAATCCTCAAGTTATTGAAGCTCATGGTTATCAATGTAGCATATATTCAACTGTCCACATCCAATCTCATACACTTTAAACATTACCCGCACTTATGCTTCGTCGTAGTCGGATAAAAATCAGACATTAACTTATCTTAATGATTATTAATGACCTCGGCGTGGAAGGCTTACCTACTGGTCAGTTTTACAAACTCATATTATCGTTAGAACATACCACATTCAACTACACGACTGTTGCTTGAATATTTCACCAGCTGCAAACATAAGTTTGTAATTCGGGCGGAAGGTTTAAGGTATAGGTCGTTCGCGAAAGATGAGTGCGTCGTTTTTTGTGCAAGTCACGTTTGTAAGCAATTACTTAAAAGTTATTGTATTGAGGAAATCAGGAAGCTTCATGTAAATTAATTTTGGTACTTCCTGTTACTTGTATAAACGCTTTGTATATTCTGTTGCTTTTACATTAAGATAATTAAAAAATATGGTTAAGTGTGTGTCGAATTTTGAGACGAGTTTGATATACGTCTGGCCTGTGGTCCTGGCTTCATAATAAGGACCGCCCCTTATCATCCCGCGAGTGTCGTGACAGTAAAAATATGCAGGCGATAGGCAGCAGCATTTATGTACCTATCAATAATGTTGCGAGCTGCAGGGTTCGAGGGATCGAAGAAAACATGTGTCTAAAGTTTTGGAGTTTATTGGTAACACAGGTCCACAAGCCAATCTTCCAAATCACGGGTCTTCCCGACAGAGTGCGCCCCTGTCTTCATTGAGTCCATTCCTTCACACTGATTCCGTAGCTGGATCCTACGTACAGAGTTCTTTGACACCACCAACGACGGCATGTCACTACTTACACCACTTGACACCACTAGTACACTATCACTTTTTTACTTCACTGTACTTTCACTTTACTTCTTCTTCTGGTTTCCTTTTCTTCGTTTTTGTTCGCTGTTCATTGCTTAGAATTGAACATTTATTTTTACTGTTTTTATGCCGTAACGCGCCACGAATGACAATTTTTTTTACACTCCGACGTTCTATTTTACACTGTTATACAAAACCGCTAATCATTGACCAGCTGCATTGATGAATGCAAAACTTTCATTAAATTTCGTGTGCTCAGTTATTATGAAAAACCACTTAAAGTCGAGGAGCTGTTTAGTGAAACAGCGAGCGGTTATAAAACACAGCTTATTATACAACCCAACTGCAACATATACATTTGCCTTGGTAAATGTGTGGTCTCGGCTTTAGAATAGCATCACTGTCATCCCATGCCATCAACAATATTTTCCCTGCGATCATAAATCCACCTGTCATTAATTGATGAGCTGATTGTGGCAAATCCCCTAATGAATAGGCTAACGTGGTGATATACAAGGAAAGTAGAAAGAAAGAAACATGTCCACTGGGCTCAACAGCTGTTGATTATTCAATCATTTGAAATATTCCAAGGTCAACGATTTGATGACTATGGCCAGGTAGTCTTCGTAGCCGTACGAAAAATAATTGATGACGATTAAATGTTTCGTTATTTTGACGGAATCAAACTCAACAATTCCAGCAATTAACCTGTTATGTTGCTCTTGGTAATGACTTTCACCACACGTTAAGCATTTCCTCGTAAATAATTAATTAAAGAGCAGCAGCGGATGTGTTTTTTCCCCGGCTTTTTCCGAATAAAAACCTTGAGCTTTAACGGCGGAAGAGCATCAAATATTCAATACACACCGTTTACTCATCTTCAGTGTGTAGGGTTGCCATTTAAATTTAAATAGGGAAAAAATTAAATTAATTACGAGGCAATCGATTAATGTCACGTGACAAACGTCAAATAGATTTTTTTTAAATAGATTTTTTACACATTTATTTTTATAATAATAATGTTTCTTTTTCAAGCAAAGCAAATGATTAGTTTTACAATTTTGAAAAATAATTAGCAAAAATACATCGATTGTAAAAAAAAATACTAAAAATAAATTTTGATTATTTTTGATTGTACAAATCATTCTTTTTTATATTACGTGGAAGATGTCAAGTGTTTTTAATTTAGTTATTGTGTGCTTGTGTTGTCTGTTAATTTCACTGTACAAAAACTAGTCCAAATTATTTGAAAATATTTTTATTTAATAAAGTTTTATTTGAATATATTAATTTGAATATTTATACATAAACAAAAATGAGGAGATTCTTAATTCGACTTTTTTGTAGGTCATACTTCAGAGGTACCATATAAATTTTATCGAAATAGTTTTAACGCTTTTTGAGAAAATTAACAAAAACACAACGTATGGGGATACGATGAGGTAGATAATTCTACCTCTAAGGGTCAACATTTTAGGGGACGAATGCTGTAGACCTAGGGCAGTTTACGTCGGTTTCTTAGTTCTTTTTGAACGAGTCAATTATTTGTTTTACTTTATGAAGCAAAAAACTAGTACAAAACGAATGCCAGCCCTAGCTGTGTTACGGCTATAGCATTTCCGTGGTAATACAATATGATTACAAAGCTTCGCCAATGTCAAAAGACGCACGCCTCGAAACCTTAAAATGTGTGAAAACTTTAAGGTCTCAACAGTCGGTTTCGACATGAGACGAATATTTAATTGAGAGCTTGTTATTCCGGAAATGTATGCAACAAATATCAGATACTTAAGGATTGTAATCGGATTTTCATTTGTATTCGTTTAGTGGCAGGTTATAGCAATTCCACGTCAACCTTCAACCGTCAACCACGCCACCTTCTATAAGATTCGAACGATCTCAGTCCGTTAAAAATTCGAATTTCGAATCCATACAATAGTACAAGTACAATAGTACAGTAATCCAGTCCAGCGCTGATTTCGCGCTCCCAAGCCAGTGCAGCTGACTAGCCACCCGTTCTATTTTCGGGCGGGACTCACAGCTAACTGACTTACTACCGATCCTGTCTACATGTGGCCAGTTAATGCTAGAAATTCAGTCACTGCCATCGTATAAACCAGCCTTTAAGCATTCCGAAACAAATCATGTGGTAGAGTTCCAAGAGTGGCTATTGTGCGTGACGGGATGATATGGCTTTACCCACCCCAGCTCCAGCAGAAAGTCCAACAGCTTTTTTTTGTTGTTAAAGGCCTTCGGGAGTGACCTCGGTGTTCCGAGGTATTTCGCCCGCAGTGTTGCTACTCCTCCGCACGCCAGCAGGACGTGAGCAGCTGTCTCCTCGGCCCCCATGCATGCTCTGCACAGAAGGCTGTCAGTGATAGCTAGAGTAAACATGTGTTTATTGTAGAGTTGACATCTATATGTTTGGAGAGGCGTCGGTTACAGGTTGTCACATGTTTCGCTTTTCTGCAATTTACCCTTACGACTTTTGGCTTCGCTGTAGTAGGCCAAATATACCTTTATCTTGCTTATCATTCGGTTTGTGATCGCATGAATGCATTGTTGATATATCTGGAAGCCTAAAATTTCCCCTTAACCGTCTTTTACGACCAAAGTATAACTTAGGATGACCACAAACAATGGCAAGATACCACCAGGCTTCAAATGCAAATGTTCACTAGTGGACGCTTTATGCTGGTGATAATGATAGCTAAAATATCGTACCACCAACCGATGTCGTTACATTTGTAATCTGCTTCATAAATCAACTGCTGGACATAAGTCTCTCTTATAGATCACCGGCACACGTCGGACACTTGGAACAAATGCCGTGATATCAGCAAACATCGAACGGATGACGTTGGTATACACGCGCATGTGTGAGTAGTCCGAGCGCGCTATATGTATACGGCTAGTAACCCGTTTTCTGCGTCAGTCTCTTGCGGGGGAAGTGAGGTACCACAGATTTGCGGGAGGCGGTGAACGTCCGTTCTGTAATTAGTACTATTTTAATTATGTGACGTAGGTGATCACTATTTGTTGCTGTTACATAGGTAGATGCTGCAGCTCATCTCCCTAATATTTTTTCCACACCCGCGGGATGACATGGGCTGGTCCTATTCTAAAGCCTAGAACACACATCACCACGTTACGGACTTCGCTACATTATAAATGTTATAATAACGCATATAACACAACGATTGTCAATGTCAAAAGCGACACGTTTTATTAGAGCCTTGACCGTTTAGAACCTTTGAAAGTGCTTCATTTAAAATGGATCGTGATGACCCTAGATATTGTATAGTATCCGATATTTTTTTGGGTTCCGTATCTAAAGGTGCCCAACGCGACCCTATTACTAAGCCTCAGCTGTCCGTCTGTCTGTCTGTCAGCAGAATGTATCTCGTGATCCGTAATAGGTAGACAGTTGAAATTTTGACCACTACAAATAATAAAAATAAAGGCGATTGTTTTCTTCTATCACCAACTCACCTGCTAATATTGGTGGTATATGCAAAAATACTAAGGTTATGTTTTCTGGCAAATAAAAATAATAACAAGTTTTCACCGGCAAGTGCTCAAGATACTTGTCAGTTCTTAATCTCATTACTTTCTTTATATTGTTGTCTCTATTCACTGCCATTCATGTTTCATATATAAACCTACTCTAGACTTCTGCGCAGCCGTATCCACTTATATATTTATAATCATTATTCAAACTGTATTTTGTAATATATTTCTTTACTAGCTTCCGCCCGCGACTTTGTCAGCGTGTACTTCATGATGTATTCTACTTGTTCGATAGGCATAGAAGGCATCTATCTCCATTTCCAGCATAAGGTACAAAATAGTGTTTATTCTGTTACGTAGGCTAATAGTTTAAAGAAACAAAAGAAATTTCAATATCTGACGTAGTACATTCAAATAGTCTTCACACTAATATTCTTCACGCGAATGTTTGTATATACGAATTACATATTCTATGGTCGGTTGCTAGGCAACGCGTTTTTGTTATGCCAAAATTGCCCATGTAATCCCACTAATATTATAAGTGTGATTTTGGACAATTTACACAATATGTCTTTATAAATTATAGCCTATATGTTATTCTGATGTATAAGCTATATTATTGTAAAGTTTCATTCAAATCCATTAATTAGTTTTTCAGTGAAAGCGTCACAAACATCCAAACATCTAAACATCCAAACTTTCACACTTATAATATTAGTAGGATTTAAACGTGCTGCGTGCTTAGTTAATATTGTAAAACCTTTCTCTTGCCCTTTCATAATTATAATTTACTAGCTTCCGCCCGCGACTTTGTCCGCGTGACCTTCAGGATTTATTCTACTTGTTCGATAGGCATAGATGGCATCTATCTCAATTTCCAGCATAAGGTACAAAATAGTGTTTATTCTGTTACGTAGGCTAATAGTTTAAAGAAATTTCAATATCTGACGTAGTACATCCAAATAGTCTTCACACTAATATTATAAACGCAAAAGTTTGTATATACGAATTACATATTCTATGGTCGGTTGCTAGGCAACGCGTTTTTGTTATGCCCAAATTGCCCATGTAATCTCCACTAATATTATAAGTGTGATTTTGTACAATTTACACAATATGTCTTTATAAATTATAGCCTATATGTTATTCTGATGTATAAGCTATATTATTGTAAAGTTTCATTCAAATCCATTCATTAGTTTTTCCGTGAAAGCGTCACAAACATCCAAACATCTAAACATCCAAACTTTCACACTTATAATATTAGTAGGATGTAAACCTTAGCTAGAATGTTTATGGCGGCAGATTAATTTATTATTGTATATTTATTATTTTTTAAGTCTAAAATATACTGTTCTCTGTTATTTCTCCAAAACTGGAAATAAAAATAAAATAAATAAAATATGTGATGGGACGTACCATGACGAAGGCCTATGTCCAGCAGTGGACGTTTCCCGGCTGATGATGATGATGAATTAAAATATGAGAACTTAAAACAAGTTTAAAACAGGACTAAGTTTTCAAATCTGCCTAGTCATAGATCATCCGCGCCAACATTAAAATCAAAATAGCGTGGAAATACGGAAATCAAGAGGCATTATCTCTCGGACGTTCCCGGCAACTCGCGTGGGAAACGCGGCCCTTTGTTTCTGGTAATTGAATTCAAATTCAATCGACGGCCGCTTCACACGGATTTAAAGGCAGTGGACAATCTTTTTAGCTTTTTCGGCGAGCTGGGTTTAATTAAAAATATTTTTAGAGGAAGTTTTAAATTGTCAATTGGATTGCGTTGTTGCCTTCCCATTTCTACAAAGTGCCATTTCCGTAAATCGCACTCTGGGGTAAATCTCTTAAGCCTTCGTCTGTCACAAGGATTTTGGAGGTAGTGGAACCTAGAGAAGGGATAAATACGAATAAAGGTATGGACCGGTCTCCGCTAGAGAAACCGGTCTGTTTGTGATTCGCCGAGGGTGGCCACCGAAGAGGTGTTAGGGGTGTTAGTGACTAAAAATTATATATTAACTCGTCATAATCGGCTGCATAAGTAAGTCCACCGTTGGACATGAGTCTCCGTAAAACTAAAATCATTCATAAGCCCATCGCCCCGCTTTTTTACAACTGAAATATTTGGTACTGAAGGTTAACCAATACAGTAAGTAATAAACATATCTTTTTTCTGAAGTACTAACCCAAATGGTGCCATTCGCTTAATTTTGACTCATAATTTGTGACAGATAATCTATATTTATCTCATTCTGTCTTGTGTCAATTCAATGATGTTAGAAAGGCTAGAATATATGTATATAACCAGCTCCATGTAATCTATCTATGACATACTATATTTATGAATTTAACCTTTAAAATACCAGTTCTGATTGTTTAAAAATGATTCCAAATGTTTTAACAAATGAAGACGCCCGCCATTTCAAATAACAAAACAATCAAAATGGCGTCGTCATATCGCAAATGTCACCTGTTATGGGTCTACGACCTCGGTCGTATGACCACCAGATGAAACTAGTTCCAAGTACCACGATATTTCTATAAAGGTGACTCCTATTATTGTTTATAAGATGCTTTAGTGCGTTGAACTTGACGAAACAAGTACAAAACTAGTTTGTTTCATCGTATGTAGTCATTTAATTTTAGCCGTTGAATTCCGAGTGTTAGTTAAGGCCGTTCCCTGACCCACAAGTAATAATAACACGTCAGAGTGAATGGTTAAGAAACAGTCCGCCATATCAAGTCTCGTCTTGATTTCGATAGCCTTTTGTCTCAATTAATTTATTAAATATGTGTAGAAATTCTAAAACTATCAAATTAATTTTTCAACCTTTCATAAATGTTCATTTAGTGTAAATAAAGTTCGTTTATAAACCCACATATTACACGTTTTGGAGGTTACTTTGAGATTTAATAATATCTAATGAAGTATTATGAATCGTGTCGTGTACCGGGTGCCTTTCTTATCAAAGGTATCATCAGCGTCAATATATATTTTTCCACGTCTAGAAAACTTTTAACAGTGTGTGGACATCAGGGATTTCTGGGTCATGGAACTGCCTTAAGCATTTTTGTTAGTGACTATGTAGCAATATCATGAAGACAAATTCTAAATTAACAGTAGTAACTGGAATGAAATTATGTACTCAATCTAATATAAGGCCAGTTGAAAAATAAAATATTGAAAGAGCACCGAATAAAGTGAAAATTAGATAGTAAAAGAATCGACTTAATTAGCCCTAAAATTAGGATCTGTATGACTTATTTTTTCTTCACCATTTTAAAAATTCTAATGGACCTCAGACAATGAATAGGCGAAGCTATGTAAAAATCTCTTAAAATATACAAAAATACGTAACATCGTCGACCTCATCGTCACTTACCATCAGGTGAGATTGAGGTCAAGTGTTGGTCTATCTTCAATAAAAAAAATGCTTTCATTTGAGAAACCATGTCAAAAAATGAGCCACCGGAAAAAATATATAAGGAAAACAGCCTTTATACATATTGACATATGTTACATGATGAAGTTGTAAGATAATATACAAAACATCGTTACTAATAGAATTATACTAAAGTTAATTTATAACTTATAATATAATTTTCGGCATATTAAATTATATCAATTTTAAAAAAATCCACCTTGCTTTATAGCTTCTTTACTCTCACCTATTAAAATCCCCGTGAGCGGAATGAAATGCAAGTTTCAAGGTCATTGACTCTTGTAACCCTTTTAAGATAATGCCATGCGTAGAGTAAGTTTTCAGCCCACACACAATAGTAACTTAAATTAGAAATAACCGAGCAATAGCTTCGAATAACAAGTAAATGCGTTCAAAAAATAAAAGCTTTTAAAAAAAAATGGAAACCGACAAAAGAAATGGGACCACACGGGAAGCACCAGCTTTCAAATAAATAAAAAAGAATCATCCAAATCCGTTCACCCAGTCAAAAGTTCTGAGGCAACAAAACATACCCGTCGAATTGATAACCTCCTTCTTTTTTGAAGTCGGTTAAAAACGAAAGATCTAAGAAGCACCTTGTTATGAACATTTTGTGTAGCTCAATGCATTTCTATCATTTTGTACGATGAATTATGAAGACTTATCATAAAGATCGGATGACTTATCTAAGCTACTTCGTATGTATTGCTAAATGGCTATGTCAATAAAATCAAGGATAATTGCATATCAGTGTATTATAAGCACGAACAAAAACAATAAGGTCTACGACGTGATAAAGCCTTTGTGAGTATATAATGATGTGATTAATTAGAATCACTCATAGCAATGTGGCTCGCCTTGGTGCGACCGCCATAGCCGTCGTTAGACGTTGCATACAGATGCGCGGAATAGGGACATAAGGTGCGCACACGCAGATTCCATGAAGCACACAGACAGTGCAAGTTTTATTAAACTTCATCAACAGCTTATATGTGTTGCCACTGCAGGGGATCAGGCCTTCTCTCATACAGAGAGTGTATGGGATATATTCATAGTCAACCACGCGGGCCCAGTGCGAATAATTGGTAGACTGTCCAAGGGACTGCAGACTTGAGTCATCAACAGACTATATAATATGTCCCCACTGCAGGGGCTCAGGCCTACTCTCCTACAGAAAGTGTATGGGACAAAGTCCACCACGCGGGACCAGTGAGGATTGGTAGACTTCACACACACCTTTGAATTTCTTCTCAAGAGTGTGCAGGTTTCCTCACGATGTTTTCCTTCACCGAAGCAATAGGATAATGTACTTGAATTGAATAACAACTCATAGGTACACGGCATCGAACCCGGAACGTTTAGATTGAAAGACCGCGATTTGAGTATTTGATTTTGATTCCAAATCGATACCTTCACGCGTTCCTGAGAAAAATTGTCTTGACATACAGACAGTAAAGTTATTCTATAAGGGTTTCTTTTTTCCTGTTACGGTACGGACTCAAGAAAAGAAAAACAAAAGCTCTATCGGCCTACTAATGCTAGTCTGAGCTGCGCACGCGCCATTCCCCGTCCTTTTTGGGATCAAACAAGGACTGTTTGCTCAATAAAGTGTTGGATTTGTTTTCAACTTGTATTCTAGAGTCTTTGTTTGGCTAGAATTATTTAAATACTTGTTTCATTCCGCGAACCAGATAGTCGGGTAATCTTTGGTGTAAGCTTCCATCTATGGCATTTACAATCACTATGAATGATCTTGTTTGTTAATTTATATTTGCTATCTGTGTGTGTGTGATTAAAATAAAGTGATGAAGTCTGTTTATATTGTTGTCATCACTTTTAAACTGGACATACAGTATTTTTAACGTGAATTTTAATTATTTCAAATATCTAAGGTACACATCTAAATCGTTTACACAACTTCTAAACTAGACTTTGATGATGATTAGCAATAGTTTAACATAAAAATTAGGATCAAATTAAATACTGTTTTTTTATTAGATTTGCAAAAGATAATGTCAAAAGGCAAGCGAATTGGTAATTGCAGTAAGAAGTTGTTGATGATAAATTCTGCTACCCATTTCTTAAAATTTTCCTTTAGTCGCCTGTTACGACACCCACATGGGTGATTCTATGCTAAAGCCTACACGCTGTGACATTTAATAATTACGGATGTAATTCAAACTAGACACGTGTAAGTGATGCGAGTGATGTATTACGCGTTACATTACCCGACCGCGTACTGTCGCATCACACATTACTCGACCAACTCAAACATCACGCATCACTTATGGCATTCTGCGTAAATTTCTTCGTTCGGCACCGCTCACTCGCACCTAGCGCGGCGCGAGTGAGAGAGCGCGCTGCGCGGGCTCGGATTCTCTGACAGAACCATACAGATGGATAGAACGCGCATGCATGTTTCTGAAATGCAACCATCTTACTAAGACCGTAAGGATTAAATTCTACAAATTTTAATTGCGATGTTTAGAGAGCATGGCATTACAAATATTACAATAGCAAAGGAGCTGTCGCATGGCACAACGCGTAGTTCAGGTGATTTTTAGAGTGATGTGTAATGGTGCGATGTAATATTACGCGGTATGAAATGTAATGACATATCACATTACTTTACGAAGCACTGTTTTGTGCATGTTGAATTAAATCAAAAACAGTAAAACATCGTGAATTTAAACTCTGATTCATTTACTATAAACTCATACATTTCTGTCACAATAAACAATACGCGCCGTCGCGACGTGCGTGCGCGGACGCAAGCAAAAGCAAACAATTTGCTGCAATTAGCGGCACGCGAGCGCAGTCAATATTTGTGACTCACGGCCACACTTCAAGTTGAACTACTGATCGAATTCAACTCTTACTCCAACGAGATACGGTCGAACACGTACTAAGACTTATTTGGTCTTGAGAAACATCCGGTCGACCTTTGGAAGTCTAATGTTTGAGAGAATCCTATATATGTATGTATGCTATGTTATGTCATGATATGCCGCAATGGGTCAAGTTCTAGGAATGTGAAATCAATAGTTCAAAATTTAAATCCCTGTAAAAAAGTAGCACCACAGAAGATACCCACTCTGCTATTAGAGTTGTCTGCCGGCAGATATAGATGAGAAGAGTTAGATGGAAATACATGAAATGCCCTACCACCAACAAATCCCTCGTCCCTCTAATCATTGTGTAGCCATTAGGCTGCGGAGGCATATAAACCTGTGTAAAATCAATCATTTATGCAAGGATTAAATAGTTCACAACAAAAGCATTCGTTAAAAACGTGCCAAGTTTCCACTGGTGTTTGATAAGTTTTAAAAACAGTTCTAAATGTATATTTTACGTTCCACGTAAAACGTGAAACGGAAAAAACGGAGACAAAAATATTATTCAAATATCTCGCGCAATCGCTTCTCCTGACAATATTGCGACTCATGTCATCGTGACGTCACCTGCTTGTAAACTTTGGTCGTTGACTGTCTACACGCAACTGATCACACGTAGATGACGTCATCAACCATTCGGCCAATCGCAGTTGTTTACGATCGCTTTACAAAGTACACAACAAATATAAATCGTTGGTTTCCAAAATTTATATTCAATAGGGATGCCATCAATGGATCCCATATGTTCATCATCATCATCAGCCGGGAAACGTCCACTGCGAGACATAGGCCTCATGGTACGCCACATCGACCGGTCCCGAGCCACCTGCATCCAGCGACTCCCTGCGACTCTGGGACTCTCTCTACGACTCGGTCAATCTAGTAGGGGGACGGCCTGGTAAACGTTTCCCGGTACGTGGTCGTCACTCGAGAACCTTTACTCCCCAACGGTTATCGGTTCTTCGAGCGATGTGGCCTGCCCATTGCCACTTCAGCTCACTGACTCGTCGAGCTATGTCTGATTTTCTCATTCCGGACCTTATCACGTAGAGAAATTCCGAGCATAGCTCGTTCCATTGCTCGCTGAGTGACTTTGAGCTTGTTTATTCGGCCCACAGAAAAGGACCACGTTTCGGTACCGTATGTCATCACTGGCAACACGCACTGATTAAAGACTTTTGTCTTTAGACTTAGACCCATAAGCTACATGCTGTCAAATACCCTATTAAGCCAAGTCCGAGGAGGGAAATGAGAAAACAATATTGACTTAAGTGAACTGCCCTCATTCAGATTAAAGTCCACATACAAACCACACCCGAAGAAAACCACAAATCATCCTAATATCTCCATGACAATCCATACGTTCCATTGTTTTGTTGGCTTTCATCGGAGCTACATCCAGTCTATTGTGTGAAAAGTTTCATCAAGAATGCCTCGTCTCCCTTTGTTTTATATACAAGGCACTGTTTTCTATTTCCCAACAACTGAGTTGTTTTATAGTAAAGTTATTTTCGGTGCAACTGCTTTATTTCCTCCACAAATAACTGTTATTTCACGACGGAATTTTGATGAAGTAAAATGTATAGAAACGCGGGTCCTCTCAGGTTCGTATGTTGGTCTAACAATGCGGAGGTCCTGGGTTCAATTCCAAGTGGGGATACTTATCAGTACTCGGATTGGTTGGTGGTACCACCATGTTACCTAAGTCTGCCGCGACTGTTGTGTTCTTGTATGAAAGGTATCAGAGCAAGGCCTCATGAGGCTTATTGGTATGCACGTTTACCGTCCAACGGCCTTTTCTTCACTTACCATCAGGCGAGATGAAGGCCGAAAGCAAACCCGTCATACTTTTTTTATAAATTATTTGACTGAGCCGTTTGTACGCCTCAGCTTCGTATCGTTTGTTGCTATCGTAACCACATCGTCTCCTTTAACCAGATAATTTAAAAAGTTCCAAGGCCTCGAATATAGACATACACAATACAAAAATAAGTACGGATTTTGTACTATATTACATTCAGCCTTTCTTATTTGCACGCAGTGTGTTGAAGGAAATGCCAATTAAATGCGAATATAACATGTCACAAAAGTGGGTACATATTTTTGTTTTCGTTCTACCTGCATGTCGCAGGATATACGGAGAGAGTGCGCGGGAGCTATTTATGTCGATACCACTTCGCCATTCAAATTACTTAACAATAAAAACCACAGACCTACAACTACGCAGTAGATTGTTCTACAGCTAGCTTCAAGTGTTTTGCTTTTACTCCACTCATTCATACAGCAAAATATTGAATTACCATCCTACTTATAAGATATAAGAATATATAAGCACTTTCTAGACCAACTCTTAAAGTTTTCGTTGAAATCGTAACTTACTCGTCCCATCTGGTGAGTGTGCTTGACCGCATGCATTTACACAGAAAATTTATGAAAACTCTAATTTGTTATACACAAGGTGCACCTAACGTCAGACACCCGTCTGTCAATATATATCGAACGTCATTGTCAGTTACACGTGTGTGTGTATTTTTTTGATCTCACGCATTTTTAGACGAGTTTGAACCCGTATATTCTTTACAAATCCGTGGCCTTGCTATTCGAAAACGTTTTGAAATGAAGTTCATTCATGACTGCGTAATTCTGAAAACAAAACGCAAAAAAGTTTCATACACTCCTTCTCTCTCTGCCATTGGCACTGAAAGGCATCGTTGAATGTTTAATTTTAAAAGAGGAACCCTTTGAAAGTGAACTGGAGAATATCCCTGTGCGAGCTAAACGAGTTTAACACTTTTTTCATTTTTCCAAGCACTTTGATGAGTTATTTTCAGGACTGGAATGAAAAAACGAGAGTTCCATGGCGGTCCAAATTTAAAACGCTGTCATCGTTATGCAGTGTCAGGTGCTTCCGAATAGTATTCCATTTTGGTTTGGAAGCGTTGGAAAATAGTGTTCTGTTTTCAAATTTTATATTTTAGCTTTATTTAGCTCTGGATACACAAGACAGTGCCACTTAAAAAGACAAAAATGCACTAATAATAAAATATAATAATTGTATAACTTATCTATGATTGAAAGAACAATTTAAATAATATTTCAATTTGGAAAATTCTAGATTCGCTACGTTCTACGAAGAAAAGAGTACTGCATACAAAAACATCACTAAATTATTAAAGCAATATGTAAATTTAATTTTTTTATGAATATTTGTGAATTGCAAGAATACTTCTATTGGAACACAAATGAGTTCGTATAATTTGAGTGAGCTGGCTCGCAGCCAAAACTCGTTGCAGTAAAATTTTACATATTTTCTTTCTATCCGTTATCCAGTAAATTCTCCTTTATTTTTCCGCCATTTTGATTGCTACACATCAATAAATGAAATTCTTTGATAGTATTGCTGACCTTTGAAATTCTTGTCAAGAATCGTCAAAACAAGCGATAAAATGTACATATTATACACTTTATTGAGAAAACTGAATAAATGGCTTCGGCCTTGTTTATAACCTTAAAATTCTAAACCTTAAAATTTTAATTTCTAAAAAAGACATGGCTGTATGGTGTTTTGCCTTTGCCTTTTCCTGGTAGGAAAAAATAATATAAAAAAAATAGTAGATTTTCAAATTTTAATAATAGTTAAAAGTTAACTACCGATGCTCGGCTTACAGACAAACATTGAATACAGTTTTTTTTTCTTCAAATTGTACAGGATATAAAAAATCATTTAACATTTAACTATATTGTATGTATATATGCATAAAAAAGTTTATGTATTGATTGGTGAGTATAAAACAATAAATAACGTAAATACGTAAATAACTGGCAACATATTTAAAAAATATTTTAATGTAGCAATGTTTAGATAAACATTTTAAATTAACACATTCTATTAACGTTGATCCCAATAACATTTCCACTGTAATTTTTTTATTTCCTAGGAGAAGCAAAAACCTGTGAGAATATAACTCGCAAACATAAAACAAGAAAATCTTCACAGCTCTGCCGTTGTCGGTCCGGGACACCGACCGCAAAAAGTATTCAACGACAAGTTGCGGAGTTCCACCGCAAAAACTTTGAGAACCTATCGCTGAAACTTGCTGCGTCACCTACTTTGTTGACGATATTTAAATAAATATAGGCCATGATAATATTAAATTTCTTTCAGACACGATACAAAAATTTTGTTGTATATTACATATTTTTTATAATGTTTAAGAATAGATAATTTAATAAGAGATAATCTATTAATACATCTAGACATTAACTTGAATTACTATGTCAAAGCCCAAACCAAAAGGTGTGGTAGTTTTTCCGTAATGTAAACCACCAAAATGTACAGATTATGAAAACAACATGCATTTTGAAGCACAACCATCAGATATATGCAAATATTTAAAACTGTTCAACATATTTCTTTACTTAATTAGGGGCAAATCAACAGCGTACAGTAATTTAAATTCCATGAAAATATTCCACCACTGTGTGGAATCCAATTTATTAATTAATAAAACTTGTAAACAGGATATTCAAAAGATAAATGAAGTCGGTTCCTTAGTTTTATGATTATTGACAAGTTAATGCGTTCAAAAAGAACTAGAAACCGACTTCAGTTGCCCCTAAAGTGTAAAGCAAATTTGAGACTTATATGGTTTTCTCATGGATGTTATTGTCAGAACTAGACCAAATTGAAATGGGATCACACGGGAAGCACCAGCTTTCAGATAAAAAAAGAATCATCTAAATCGGTGCACCCAGTCAAAGTTCTGAGGTACCAAACATTTAAAAAATATAACCGTCGAATTGAGAATCCCTCCTTTTTTGAAATCGATTAAAAATAAAACAACGCTAGGTCACTGTTTGGTCTCAATCGATCTGATTATGATAACGATGTACCTGACAACAGCATCTTCTAAACCTTTGCCTCATCTTCGGGTTAACGGAATTGGTGCTCTTTTTTACGCGCAAACCTGCCAAAAGACGGCGCTGTTTTACAAACCGCTAATATGGTGACAATCCGTGAATTATATGTTATGATTATTCATTTCGCGGACTCTTTACTGCACTAGACTTATATTAAATATATTAAATGTAACCCACGACCATTATTTAAAAAGATTATGGGAACAGTAACTTGTATGGAAAATGAGCAGAAAGGACTCGCCTTAAAGACAACGAGATTGTGGATTTATGGAAGTATATTTGATCACACGTCATTTATATGAGGTGGGACGCACTGTTTCTATGATATATTATAATAGACAAAATGAAACAACACGGAAAGTTGTAGGGTTCGAAAGATAGCTAAGAATTCCACTTCTTAACCTTAGAATTATTAATGAAGAATTGGACTAGACCCAATACGAGTACATACTTGTAGTATTGGGGTTACCACAAGGTAGAACCAGTGATATATATCAAAATCCCGGCATCGACAGTCGTGTCCCGGACTATCGAGTATCCCGGAACCCCGCGGGACACATTTATAACGATTTATCGGGCCCCCACTACTCCGGGAAAATCTCCGCCCGATGATAATCTTTTATGTCGTGGATAGGATTCCATTGTCGGTATTAAAGGGTTCCTTTGGAGGATTCTTTTGGGTGTTATTTCATTCGTTCACGTCAGTTATTTGTGTGTTGAAAAGGGTGAAATAAACAGTTGTCATAAGGGGAAATTGTGTAACCCGAACCGAAGTGAGTGTATCGTTATCTAACACGGGGGCCGGGGGTTGTCAAACTTCAGTGCTGTTCAAATCGTCTATAGAAGTTATGGTGTATATATGATCTCATCGTATAAAAATGCACAGGCATCATAACTGAAATTTTTTACAGTAACTAGCCATCAAGTGGGATGGAGACCAAATGCAATCTTGTGAATATTAACATCAAAGAATGATATCGTTTAAACAAACTTTATTCTGTTTACACTTAATTAATCTTTTCGAAAAATCATTTATAGATTTAGTAATATTTTGACAGCTTTAAAATTTATATATCGTACATGAATATTTTTTAATAAATTAAGCTGGACAAAAAGCTATCTAAATCGAGACGAGAATCGATGTGGCGCGCTGTTTCTTGCCCTTTCACCCTTACGTGTTATTATTAGTGGGGAACCGAGGCCGAGCCAGGGAGTGGAACGCGCTGCCGGCGTCTGTATTCCCTGAAAACTATAACTTGGGTGTCTTCAAGTCGAGGGTGAACAGTCACCTTCTTGATCTATACTTTGTAAAAAAAAGGCAACAAATTGAGCTTCTCGTGGGTGACTGAACGGCCTTAATCAGTTAGGCATTCTAGGGGCACTTCAGAAAGGAAGCGCGGGATCTATGGCCCGATTGCGATAACAGTATTAGCTAAAACGCTATTGAACTGTGAGCAAGGTATCGCGCTAATATATTGACTACTGGTTAAGGCGTACCTAAGTCGTTTCTGCATCGTTACTATCACGTATTAGCTGGCAAACAAATGTTGTCCCAATACCAGAATAGCACCCTGAATTAACGAATTTTATAAAGTGGTGTATTACATAAACAGACCTCGCCTTTTTAGTCAATTTAACTATATAAAATTCAGGGAAATCTCACGTGAGGGGTTCCACGACATCTCCACATATATTACCAATGGGGACGAGGAGGACCAAATTTTTTGTTCGCCTCCGTGACCTAATGGTCGCTTGTACTAATCATACGATGACCTCAGTTTCGATTACCAGTATCTATTTAAAATCGGTTTGGCTGGTGGCAGGTCATTGGTAAGCCTAAGTCTGCAAAACGTTGTATTCCGGTATGAAGGGTATCAGAGCCAGCTCCACCATCCAACGGCCTTACCGCCACTTACCATAAGGTGAGATAAAGGATAAATACATACCTATTCTACATAAATAAAAGTTGCAAATAATATAACATAGCTAATGCATGCCACATTATAAAGCGGTGATCGCTAACTACAAACTCGCAATTGGGTATTTGACTAAAAAAAATATTTTAGTCTCATTCGATCGTCCATGTAAAAAGATAAATAGCTCTATCAGTTTTTTTTCGATACGACTAATAGTTTTTTATCACAACCCGCTGAAAAAGTGATTCTATTCGCGCGGTGCTAAAACGCTCCATATAAATCGGGTATGAGTTGTGACGTCACACGTCTATAAATTGGAGCGTTCAATGTATGAAGCTTGTTAGATATTTTGATTTATCTCGTAAAATAATGTTTTTTATGTATTATATACCCCTAAAAATGTTCAAATGCAATGATACAACTAAATCTAATAAGCGTTTTACTATCCGAAGAACTATATATTTCGCAATTTTTGAAACTTTAAATTATTGCCAAATCCCAATAAAAAATTAAAAGTTTTACGTATTTGTATTTTGGGGTGCTTTCTTTTAATGTCCGTTAGGGTATAAAATACAATTCAACCCCAAACTAATTAGGTGTCAAGTACCCAAAAATTCCTATATTACATACACGATTTGAGATTAAAATGTGCCGTATCATACAATTTGATCCGAGTATGTGATAGACACCTGACACTACATTGTAACAAGTCAACACAAACCGCGGACCAAATTAATCTGAGATCCAACATCAAATTCCCAATCTCCACCTGCTAGCAACACAAACTGAACAGTCGGAGGGAGTTAATTGAATTTCGGCGCAGTAGTTGTGTGCTCAGGGTAAGTAATAGTAACTTAAATCCGACCAACTTTATTTGTAGTTGGAGTTAAGCCGGTGACGAGGGTCCTGGGATGTCGAGATCACACGTCATGTACACTGTGGGGATAGGGTAGGGGGGATGTGGAGAGAAGTTTGAGCATCGCAGGAGTGTCATTTTTCTTGATCGAACGAAATAGCTGAATATGAGTCTTCCCTTCTTTTGGGTTTATTTAGAGCACATATTACTGAATATAAGGAGAGCTAGTTTGGTTTTCAACCGACTTGAGAAAAGGAGGAGGTTATCTATTCGACTGTATGATTTTTGAAGTGAAAACTTCTATAGGCGCGTTGAGTACTTTTTGGGTGAACAAAAACATTGAACTTGCGTAATGTCACCGAACGCTTTTGAGCTATATGTATGTTGTTTTTGTATGTATGTTACGCGATAACTCCGCCAGTTATGAATTGATTTTGATGATTCTTTTTTGTTTGTGTGGTAGAACACACTCCAGAGGTGGTCCCATATAAATTTTATCAAAATTGATTCCGAGATTTTTTGAGAACATCAACAGAAAAAAAATGTACCCAGATAATTCTACCTCTAAAGGCGAACATTTTAGGGGGTGAATGCTGCAGACATTTTGAACGGTTGAAGTCGATTTCTTAGTTCTTTTTGAACGCGCGTTAATTATTATTATTCCGTTCAAGTTCAACCAACCCAAACAAGCCAACAATAAAACACGGTATTTTAAAGAAAACTCGGGCCCTCCTCAATATAGCATAGTTTCGTAGCAGGTTTTTCACTCTTATAATGTTTATTTATTACAAGACACCAAAAAGGCACATTCTTGGCAAAGACAAATATACTTAGCATATTCATAAAAATGTCTTAGAAAAATCTTTCAAATTTAGAATATTAAAATAATGCAATCTTATGTTTTACGATCTACTGGAAGCTATGATTGCAGAGATAGGTGATATATAACCTTTTTTGTACACGCTCTATAAGCTGTGAATAAACGTCATTTTGAGGTGACCAGACAGTACTTTTTATTAGGCTATTATATACCGTTATATTTGCTTGACATTACTTGAGAGACGACCAACCTTTGCTCTGTGTTTCGGAGATTGTGCGCCAATTGTGCGCTAAAACTTACCCGATTCCATACTCTGTCATTTACATTAGTCAATCAGAAGAACGGTGATCTATTCTTACTGTTCCACCGATCCGCACGAAGCATTTCGCTTCTTTTACAATGCGCACTGCTGAGTGGAACTTGCTGCTGACTGAATTCAGAGTGAAATGGCTTTTTCTAGACAAGCGTGTACCACTCGCGGCAGCATTAATGTTTTTTTTTTCACAACCGCATATGATTATTTTCTCCTCCTTTGGTATCATCAACAGCCTATATATGTCCTACATAGTACACCACGCGGGACTTCACATGCCTGACCAAGACACGGAGGTTTCCTTACGATGTTTTCCTTCACCGTTAAGCAATCGGATAATGTACTTGAATTGAAAAACAACTCATAGGTACACGGCTGGATTCGAACCCGAAACCCTCAGATTGAGAGTCCGCGCCTTATCAACTGCGCCACCGACGCTTCTCCTTTGGTATGACCTATTATAATAACGTGCTGACCTCAGTTTCCACGAGTTCCCTCCAGTTTCTCGATATTTATTGTAAATGTATCATTGAAGTTGTTTTGCTGCCAGTTTGTGGCAGAATCTAAAGGTCAAAAATTAATATTATATTTTTCTCACCTGTAATAAATAATAAATAATTTGATATGAACGTAGACCTTTATTTCTGCTATATAGTTCTATTTAACGGAAAATCCGTTTACCGAATCATAGTAAACCACCGCCTTGACCTGGCTAGACGTTTTGACTCATAATCCAGAGGTCCCGGGTTCGATTCCCAGTGGGTCTACCTATCGGTACTCGGTTTGGTTGGTGGTAGGCATTTTCTATGTCCTCCTGGCTAGCTACCATAAGTCTGTCGACAAACAGCATTCCGATATGAAAGGCAGCAGACCCAGTGCCTCACCACCAGGTTAGATGAAGGCCAAATGCAAACCGATTATGCATAAAAACTTTTCCAAGTACGGTGAGCTTTTTCGGAAATTGAAATGCAAAACGCAGCAGTAACACGTATATCTGTAGCAATTTTTCCTCCAATTCCATTTGACCCTTGCTCAGCCGTTTCGGCTACAAGAACACTGCCCCGGGGAGAATGACCACCAGGGGGAAGGGTTGCCCATGACTCGATTTATTTCTATTACCATTCGATGCTGGGGGTACAATGAGAGATATGAATTCAGACTCCATAGTGACAGTGGCGCCCTCATTAGCACTTTTCTAAAAATCTCCGCAATTATAAAAACATTCCCAAAACAAGCCGAACTTTTTGTAGTCACGGTTTACGGTTTATCGATACATTATGGATTCATGTGAAAGTCCTGTATAGTTATTATAAATCGATTCGCCTGAAGTTTTAACTTTTTTATTGATAGCAACTGCACACAATATAAATTATCAATTCATGATGTACTTTTAAACCATAAATCTGCAAAGACTACAGAAAATCTGTAGAAATGTAGAAAAGAGATAATCTTCCCTGGATTTCCTTACACTTGACTGGTTTTTAGCCCCTGACGCAAAAGAGGGGTGTTATAAGTTTGACGCCAATATTTGTGTGTCTGTCTGTCTGTGGCATCGTAGCTCTCGAACGGATGGACCGATTTTGCTGTGTTTTTTTTACGTGAAAGCAAATTTGCTTGCGGTGGTTCTTAACTATATTTGGTAAAAAACTATTCAGCAGCTTGAACAGTATCAGCTGATGTAATTTTTATTATTAGCTTTTTTCGTATATTTATTGCCTTTTTTTTTAAATTTTAAGTTATCACTTTTATAAATTTTGTACTTACGATTCGATTTGAAACGTCTCATTTACCATCACTAACTAATTGCCTTTGATCACATTGCTTCTATACGAAATCATATGATTGTCTGCGCCTTTCTCAATAGTCGAGTCTTATCATTCTAAAAAATTAGAGTAATAGAATAGAATAGAAATAGTTTATTCGGCGTACATACAGATTACAGTACATTTCATACATTTATTTTAAATTTGCTCTGCTGCACTGCAACGCCGAAATGTAATCGTCCACCAAATGTGCGACCACCCTTAGCTGACATGTAGAGTCGGTATCGAGGTCAAGATACACCGATTGCTTCCCCAGGATTAAATTACAGTCACTTTCCCCTTTTCATCCTTAAAGGAGAACGGAGACCATTGTCAATGACTCCCTGCGTACATTTCCGTTATGCTTTATTTAAATTTATTGTTATTGTGTATGCTTTTCGGTCATATTTTAATTTAAGCTCCTTCCTCCTTTTTCGTTTTTCTCAATGTTGTCTTTTATGGTATTTTATGGTAATATTATGTCATGTTTAATGATGTTTTACAAGTATTTTAATGTTGAAGTCAGTATTTTGTACTTAGCTTTAGATTTTGTTTTTATGGAAACAAGCAGCGAGATTTTAGGATTTTATTAGCCAAAGTTTGCTCTTGTAGTTTGTTTCACCTGATGGAAAGTTACGATAAGGCTAGTCTGATAAGGCTGTCAGATGGCAGCGTGCGTACCCAGAAGCTTTAAAATTAAACCAACATTGCTTGGCTTTGTTATGTTGTTGTTGTTTGTACACGGGACTTTAAACTGGGAGATATCATATGTCTTTTTGAAAGTACGAGAAGAAAGTAGATTCAAAAGCTTATCAAGTAATATCATCAAGAATTAGTTTATTACGAGATTAATGATTAATATGTCGGTCACCAGTATACTTTTAAAAAGATTTTTTACCTGTTGAGTTTATTTCTTATCGCCCTTTCTTATAAAAACTTTTCCAAAAAGATAATCGATTCACTTGAGTAAAAAATGATACAAAAGCCACGTTCCGCGAATGTATCGAACCAAGGCCTGGTCTTGTACACTTATAATTTTAATATGACATTATCAAACAAAAGTGATTTAGTTACCGTTTTTGTATATTTTGGTCATATTTATTTGTACAAAAACATATAAAACGCACGAAACAGGTAAGACTTAACGTTGAAAACAAAGATGGCGTCAATAAAATGACATTTGACGCTGTCACTTTGTACAAAAAGATAAATGCTAAAATGTAATTTTATTCTAGTATTTTTCTATACATGTTTAGATTATTACTTGGTTTTTAAATAGTGTACAAGTGCAGGCCGAATATGAAACATCTCTTTAACGTTGATAAAAGATATTTCGAGTAAGAGTTTGACCCAGGAAATCCTAAGGAATACTTTGTAAGTAACTTGACAGCTGACACGCTTTGTACCCAAGGCGAGTCGTATATCCCGTTGAACGATCCACCGACAAGTTTGACTTAGGGAGGTGCCTGTCGCTCAACGCGTTCAAACTTCCTGAATATACTGTTTTTAGGGTATCCAGAGGGTCCGTAATAGTTGAAATTTCCACATAATGTATACAGTCGCATTCTGTGGAAATTGTTGACACTATAACAACAAACAATATAAATTAAAAATATTTAACTATATCACAATAAATACACCACTGTAATATTTAAAAATAACTAAAAATAAGAATTAATAAAGTGTTATTTGTTGTTTCAGGTCCTGCATGCTACCTGTAAGCTAACCCGGATACAAGTCAACAGGGTACAACCCTATACCAAAGGTAAATACATATTTTAGAGGTAATTTCTTAACTCTAAAAAGATGTACAATTTTTTATAACTAGCCAAAGTGAGATGACAAGTCGGCCTCCAAGAAACGACTGAAGTTGTAGCGCTCGAGAAAAAGGAACCGGCACGGAATTCCACCTCTTACCTGCATTCTTAATAAAGCAAGAAGCGAAATGCTTCGTGCGAAATGGTGGAGTGTCAAAATAACATATCGTAGTAAATCGAAATGGCGGACACGCAGAAAATACTCGAATCGCAATAAATTCCCTGCGCACGCGTGGCGACCGTAGAATGAAGATTTCTGTTACAAACAGCAGAAAATGAAAATTCTCATATCTGTGATTTACCAAATATTTGTACACTTGCCGCGAAAAGTGTACTGGTAAAATAAAACCTTTATATGAGTAATTTTATAAATGAAATCATTATCAAGAACTAGTTTTTTCTCAAAATTTTACCTGAGAATTTACGTAATAAAACAACAAGCGAGAAGTTTAGATTTACTCGTAAAAATGGTGGAGTCCAATTTATAGCAAGCATTTTTATTTATTATACAATTATTCTCATAAATTGATATCGAACTTTTCAAACCTAAGTTAAGGATATTTTCAGAATCCCCACCAAGTGGTACCCCATTTAAAAAATAATCTACACCAAACTAAATCTAAAATTAAAGTAATCTTTCGGCGTAACCCTGAGTGTGCATTCCTTAGCGCTAGATGAGTCCGAAGCACCTACTTTATGCGTCACATTCAGGTGTAGTTGTGTCTCTATCTGCGAGTCATCTTAGTATTAAATTCGTATAAATGGGGCGGTAAAGTGATAAGGGTTCCGCATTTATGACAATGTGTCCGAGGTGTTCCGTTTGACAGGTGACAGCTGACAGTTGACAACTGAACTGATTCTTTTGTAAGGGTGCCCTTTTGACCCCTTATCAAGACTCAAGTGATAACAAATATTTGTTGATTTATTGGTGAGCATTTGTTTCGTGAGCTGGATTTTTAAAACATTTATGTGGGATTTTAAAAATTAACCGTTTTTACGTATAACCGCTTGGGTAGGCGTGTTGGTGATTATGAAATGTAGGTGATTAAATACTAATTGAAATAAAATACAAGTGTATAAAATAAGAAGCTTCCGGTATAAAGTTATAATGACCAAATCAACCTATGAAATGAAAATAGAAGACGTTGTGCCCCAATCGAATGTCAGTTCCTTCAGGTACTTTAACAGTAGCAGTTATTGACTGTCTAAAATTTAACAGTAAGTATATAGACAGTAAATTTCATATTTATAATAAATTATATTCGTAATAAATTGCATCGAAAAGATCCGACCCGGTAATGGGAAATATCCATTTTTCCACCCTTAGGGGTGAAATATTTTGTTCAAACTCAAATGGAACCAATAGAATGGAATACAATAGAGGGTCTGGATAAATTCTGTGTTGTGCAGGATGCTGCATGACAGTTATTGAGAAAGCTCCAGACTTTTTAACACCTTAATAATTTTTGCAATATTTATTGCATTAATACTCTTTTATTTTTTATTACTGATTGATATGTTTATGAGCATGTGTGTGAGTAGTATGTCTGTGTAAAATAAATGGTTTAAATAGTTGAGATACATTCGAAATGAGCACCTCATTTTTATAAGTCGGTTAACAGTTGACATCAACGTCATCTGTCGGAAACTGAAGTAGCTTTCCTTCTGAAGTATTTTCACCTTCCAATCAGAGGCTGTCAATTTGACAGACGGTTTACCATCAACCCTCGGCATGACTTCATTCCAGGCTAGTCCCGAAGCGCCCCGAACTAACCCCGGCACAAGAAATCTATTGGGCGAAACCTATTTTATTCACCCCCTGATCGCCGCTGCCATATTTCACTGAGATACATCCACACACAAGTTCTGAATTATTTATAGGCACACCGCGCTCCTCAGACTAGTGAAATATACGGTGTTGCAGAGTTTCAAATCGATTCGACAGAAGCAGCCTAAAATGACTTCCTTGTAGTTTTCAATAGGACGCACTTCTTATTTGATAGTAAATAGTAAAAAACAGTTTAAGCCTTTTTAGCTATTTATAATAGCGGCAAAGGGGTACGAAGCTTTTGCCTTACTGACCGACCGCCATCTTTTTTTCTTCTTCAAGTCAGGCAGCACACAATTCTGCTGAACGATATCGATAGAAAACTATTGTATGAACAAAAACATCATCAACGCGTTCAAAAAGAACTAGAAACCGTCCCAACTGCCCTTAAAGTCATTCATTCAGGCATTCATCCCATAAAATGTCCACCCTTAGAGGTAGATTTATCTGCGTATATTTTGTTGATTTTCTAAAAAAAATGTTAAATCAATTTCGATAAAATTTATATGGGGTCACAAAAGAAGCACCAACTTTCAAATAATAGGTTTACCCAGTTGAAAGTTCAGAGGCAACAAACATTTAAAAAACATACAATCGCATAGACAACCTCTTCCTTTCTTGAAGTCGGTTGAAAAAATGTAATGGAACATAGTGGCCTAAGGCGACAAATTTTCTCGAGATTTTGAAGTAAAGGTGGACATAATAAGTACTACAAACATAATTTAAAATGAACTTCGCGTTTTTTTGATCGCATCAATTTGTCTTTATATACAGCACTCAAAACGCTTTAAAATGATTTTGATGATTCATGGTTTCATAGTTTCTATGAGCATAATCTTTTAAAATAGGATAGCTAGGGATAGCTAGGGAGCATTCTGAGTGATTTCGTGTTAATACACTATTTATTACACTAGAGCTACGCATGTATTTCAGTTTTATTTAGTCTAAGGGTACGATAGAAATAAATTTCGTTATCTGCGGGTAGCCGCCCGCCCTACGCCGATGCTATCTGTACACCGGACTTCATTGGGGGCCCACTTCGTTAGATGGCTGTATCTATTGGCGATTGCTTGATTTATAGAACGAGTTAATTGGGATTTCGTTTCCCATATCCGGTTATCCCCTTCGTACCGTTTTCGTGTGACGAAAATGTTCTGCTCTCTTACGATTATTTTTAAGTACACAAGAATAACCTTAAATCCAATTATAAAAATCTAATCTGGGTTAATGCATCCATACTAATATTATATAATTAACGCGTTCGAAAATAACTGGAAACCGACTTCAACTGCACTAAAATGCAAGCATTCATCCCCTAAAATGATCACCCTTACAGGTAGAATTATATGTATATGGATACATATTTTGTTTTTGTTGATTTTCTCAAAAAAGCGCTGAATCAATTTTGTTAAAATTTATATGGTACCACCTCTGGAATATTCTCTACCAAACAAACAAAAGAGATTCATCAAAATAGATTCATTGGCGGAGTTATCGTGTAACATAAAAAAACATCAAGTCGAATTAAGAACCTCCACCTTTTTTGAAGTCGGTTGAAAAGTGAAAGTTTGTTTTTTCCTTTCCCTTCGTAGCGGGTAGTCAGAATGGCTAGATTTTGTGTATAGTGATTGTGGGCCGATAAAGGACAAAGGGTACTTTTTATCCCAAGCAAAGCAGTAGTTCCCGTGGCATACACTCGAAATCACGTAACAAGTATATCCTATACACTAGCTTTTGCTCGTGACTTCATCTGGGAACTACTCCTTTGATTGGGATAGAAAATAGCCTACTCGTATGTTCTTTTGCGGCTCTTCAACTAACCCTGTACATAAAAGAAACATCTTATAATGTGAATAACATTGCAGGTATTGTTGAGCAGTTTTAGCACGTACATATTTAATTTGTATTTAAATGTGTGTACGTTTAATTAGCACTTAATTAAGATGTTAATTAAAGCAAAATCAACAAGGTACTCCAACGTGAAGGGCACAAATATAAACACTCAGTATGCGACTGTCACAGAATTAAGTGATGAACATTCATATCATATCGTTTATTTCAAAAAACAGTACAACTGTGTGCGAAAGAGACAACTAAAAACTAAAATATTACAACTAATAAAATACCTTAAAAATGCAGTACAATAAATTAGCCAATTTTTTTCTAATAATAAGACTCTCAATTTTTTTAAATACTTTTACACTTATATTTTTTAAATAAGGATTTGGCGTTAAGGAAGGACAAACAAACAAATACATTATCAAAGATATACATAAACTCACTTTTGCATTTATAATAGTATCATGGATTTGGGATCTCAACAGCTGTTGCAATTTTTGGTAATTAATTATCAAAGTATTATTCTATTTTAAAAGATTATGGCAACAGAAAATTAGTATGGAAGCTGTAGGAGAGGGATAACGTTAAGATTATGGTTTAATAAATGGCATGACACATGATAACAGACATAAAATTTTAGTTTGTCACATTCCACCTTTAGAGACATGATAACAAATTGATAAATATTTTAATAATACGGTTTGAGTTTATTTGAATATTTACAGAACTATGCATATTATTTTAAGAGACTTTGTTGGTTAGACCACGTGGCCGCGTTCAAATTTGGATTGTTTTGTAGCTGTCCCTATCCGAGCCCTATCCTACCCGAGCGCGTACGGTGAGACAGCATACACTACGCGAAGTTATCCACCCGTTATTTTGATGTTTCGTAGTCCAGTGATCATTTGAAGGATACAGTATATTATGTAACCATTTTTTAATACAGTATACTAATGAAATTTCAGATGTCGGTGGTTTTTCCAAATTGTTCTAAACTGATTCATACTCTTGTAAATTAGGTAGTAAAAAATACAATTCTTTGACGCCATGTAACTCTGGAAGTATATATTTAAACGAAAATCTGACTCACCACCGACACAGATATTTGTTTCTAGATTCTGTATTGAAAATTTCATAGATTTTCATAGCTTAATACTCAAATTATGACTGGACTACGTTTGTATGGGCGCTTTGACACCAGCATACCCTCTTAACACTACCACTACTTTATTTGATTACCCAATTAAATTACTTGTATGCTATAAATATGAAGCTTAAACTTTCACCTTCTCAACTGCCATTCTGGAATTCTTTAATTCAATTGAAACTTTTTTCTAATAGCCAATCACGCACTCGAGAAAGATTCTCAGCAGTTCTCTAATATAACTCGGAATCTTATTTTAAACTTTAATTGACATAATATAAAAGTTGTTTTTGTGTTTTTGTACAGCGCAGTTCTATATATAATAAAACTATGGTATGAAACTTTTATCATGCGAACCGCCTTGAAATTGTTAGAGAAGCCTTTTATACATAGGGATGTACATATAATTATGTTTACTATATTAATGCATGCGATGGCAGACCTACAGTAATTCAACACAACACATAAGGGCATTGTTTCGTCATTCAATTATTCACTTTATAAGCACGGTACACATAATCAAGATATGCCCACAGAATACGACACACTGAATACCTCGACCCTGCTTACAGCTGGTGTTTCGATGAAAACACATTCACGATATTTGCATACTGAAGTGTGCTCCGCTAAAGGTAAATTACACCTCAACCACATTATACTCCATTTAGTGCCTTCACGGCTGAATTAGCACTTACGTTCAATTACACTTTTGCTATGAAATGTTTATCAGGCGTTGACAAAAAGATGTGTGACGGACTTGACTTACAAATTATCCTATGTTAAAATTGAAGCTTGAACATTTGCATATTTTATATTTAATGTATGTATTATAAGTATAATATTTTGTATCTCGTATTTATGTAGGCAATTGTTTATTATATTTATATCGAATTTACACGCCTAACTGCCCTAAAAAAAGGACTACTTGATTTATTTTTTAAATCAGCTGTTTGGTATGTAAATATTTTCAGTGTACCATAAATTGTTTAAATAAAATCACCCCAAAAAATAATTAACAATTTGATAATCATCTTAATCATATTGTGTAGGTTGTAAGGTCTATGACCGACCTCACAAACTCTAGTTGTCTGAGTTGTTGAGCCGCCCTCTGACACGGCTCATGTAGTGACTACCTGTCGTAGATGGTAACCGGGAACAAGGGCTTAACGTGATTCAGACAATCAGGTGATTCAAACTGCAATAATAATAATAATATACGATTATATAAATATGTCAAATACATAATTCATACTAATTTAGTGAGTATGTTTGTCCTTACTTGCCTTCGTAACGGAGGGACAGAATGACTTGATTTTATAAAAGGATAGTTGGAAAGCCGGAATAGGACATATGCTGCTTTTCATCCCGATTGAACACGTAGTTCCTGTAGGATACTTTCTGAAGGCCACGTGGATGAAGTAATGTACTAATATAAATTAAAATTGTTGCACAAGATTACTACTAGTCAGTTCGCTAAGTCCAGGGGAGTTACTTCTGTGTCATCAAGACAGATGTCGCTTCTTTTTTATTTATTTATTTTTATTTAAACAGTTTATTGTAAACGGAAAATAACAAACAGAAAAAACACAAAAAATATATACAAAAGGAACAGCTTATTTCTAAAAGAAATTTCTTCCAGCAGTCCTAGGTCAAGGAGAAATATTGAAGAAAGGAGGGCAGTTAGGCGTGTACGATATAATAAATATAATAAACGATGACATAAATACGAGATACAAAACAAACTCATATATATCAATAATAATACATACATACTTTACATACTATAATTATATATTAACTTATAGTGATAGAAAATGTCTTCTGAGTGAGGCTGAGATGATCAGACACTGGCATTCGCAACGCAGCAGATAATTAATAGAAGGTAGCAGAAAGAAAAATAGAATATAAATAAACTCAGCATTACACAAGAACCCTAAAATTCTCCAAGTAAATAATCCTTGCTTCTCACAGCGAACCATGGAATTCTTCCGCCATCCAAACATACGTTTATTATATCGTTTTCCTTGTAAAAGGGTGCCTCGGTCCGGGATCAAAGGCGCCGTTACCCAATTATAAAGACGGAGCTCCAACGAGCACGATCAGGAAGTGTGTAATACGCTGACTAAGGTGCGCATGCCTTCATATACCAGTACTTACTTTTGCAATAATAAATCGCTATATATCAACTGATTGACATCAACGACCACTACAAACCGTTCAGCTAAATATTTTGAATTTAGATCATCGATCTCTATGATCGTGAGTTGAGTTGAGTTGACCGGAGGAGGAATCCGGAGGTCCCGGGTTCGATTACCAGTCGGTACTCGGTTTGATTGGTGGTAAGGCATTTTTCATGTCCGCCTGCTATGTTCCGTTATGAGGGCCAGAGCCTCATCAGATTGAGGCTTTTGGGTGCACACGGCACTATCGAACGGCCTTGCATACCCATAACACATACAAAAGAGTACCACAAGGAAAGAATTTTTTTAAGTTTGTCGTCATCAGAAACGTATACTGCCTCCCCCATGGTACGCTACACAATAACCGATCCGGAGACGCTTGCATCCAGTGGCATAAGAATAATACAAGTCAGAATAGAAATGAAACTCTCGCTCCGGACGCGTTTCAGGTCATAATACTAGCCTAACTGTTTGACGAAAGTGAGTAGGGGTGTGCGCGGGCCGTCTTGCCCTCGCTCGCACACGTTGCGTCCGTTGGTTCCGGTAACACACATTTCTCGTGTATACAAACGTCATCCTCTCGATGTGTGAGAATAGGAACCTATATCACGACATTTGTTTAAATTTCCAGGGTGTGACGGAGCTACAAACATATCGATAAAAATATATTGTAATTGTTTTTCTTCTAACAAAACAGTATCCGATAAACACATTCCACCAATCAATGTCAGTGCTTATTCAGAAGAAAGTTAAACAAGTTTAATTACAAATGAAACTTCTCAAATGAGCACGTCTAATTGGAAGAGGATCTTGTGATAGCCGCAATAAAGCCGTAGATTGACTGTACTCGTCAAAATTTAATCGTTCGTAGCACAAAAGTCGCCTTTTCCCTCGGAATAAAACAAAGAAGTCAATTAATTTAAACTGAGGGACTATTCTGGTCTAATAAACTGTTTGTTTGTTCATAGACAATACAGATAATGGTGATAATTACAAGTTTGAAGTGGCCTTCGTTAAGAATAGATTACTAGGTATAAAGACTTGACAAACACTTGAAAAACATGAAAATTTTTAAGAGGTCATAGAGCGACTGTATCTATTTAGGGTTTAATTATACACCATTAATTAATTAATCGATTGTGTGCAGTTACTATCATTAAAACAGTTAACAGTGGCCACTTTATGCGGTTCAATTAATAATAACTACGCAGTATCTAAACATGCATCTATAATGTATCGATAAACCGTAAACCAGAACTAAATATGTTCTGAATTAATACACCTCGAAGATTTTTTCAGTAAAATGTTATTGTGCTCGCGCTGAAGTCGAGGAAATAAAGTATTATCCTTAATGAAGAAAATTATATATTCAACTACTGAATTACGTCGGGTTAAAAGTTCCCAGTCTTTCCACATCCCCTCAACTATATACAAAAAAGTCATTCTGACTCTCCAAAGGAAATACAACCAAACTTTAGCATTTATAATTTTAGTACTTATGTATTAACAGCCTGTTTTGGAAAAAAAATCCCTGTCAAATTTATTTAACTGTATTTCAACTGCTGACACTTTATTTGAGACAAAACAAGCTTGTCATCAAAACACTCTGAATTATACATCTTTTAAAAAATTATAATGAAAAACTGAGATGGAAACAACATGACTTCTTTTTAAAAGCTTTTTTAGAATACCCCGTTACTAGGTTAACCACTGGACCGCGCAATCATGGCGTAGCAATTATACTCTCGTAGCGGTCGTAGCAAGCTCTACGGCCGCTACGAACGGTTGTATTAAATTCTTACGAACGTTGCTGGGGAAGTTAACTGTTTTACACAACGATAATGTTCAAATAATTAGGTTATAATGTTTTGCTGGAACACTTTTGTACTGGTTTTCTCATAATTTAGAGAAATTTTACCTACGAAGCAATACCCGACAACGGTGAGACAAAGGATTTGTAATGATATTTGCACTCCATGAATTTTGTCGTGTGTTCTCAGATAGTTCTCTTTGAATTTTATTTTAGGACTTCGGCACGCAGAGTATGGAGATAAGATATCAAAGAAATGAAATGATAATTGCTACTGTTTGATTTTTTAATGTATGAAGGGCTTGCACTTGGCCTTCATGTCACCTGCTGGTAAGTGACGATAAAGGTGTCCATGGTAGGTGTGCGCACCCAGAAGCTTCAATCTAATGAGGCCCTGGTGCAGCTACCTTTCATACTGGAACCCAACTGTGCTATCAACACTGCTGTTTGGCGGCAGACTTAGATAACGTGGTGATAGCCAAGTGGACATGGAAAATGCCAACCACCAACCAAACCGATTGCCGATCCTACTGTTAATTGATTATTTACATCATAAGCCAGGATACTTCCACTACTGCACATAGGGCTTCCCCAGGGTATATATGCCCCATATAAACTAGTATTTAATGTTTTATTGTTTGTTTTAGATGCTTGGAGTGCCGCGCTGCGTGGCCCTCTGTGCGCTCATAGTCGCCTCACTGGCAGATACCACTGAAGGTCAGTCACTTCACACACACAAACACATTGTACGCACGTCCTTCACATCGCTTACCTGTGAACACGTAAGACCAGCGCACGGCTGTGGTTCATACTTACTTCTGATCTCAGCATATGCTGAGTGAGGTAAATTTTACACTGGTCTGCACAATCAAATGTAAAATAATACCGACTACATCATCATCAACAGCCAATATACGTCCCCACTGCAGGGGCTCAGGCCTCCTCTCCTACATAGAGTGTATGGGACATAGTCCACCACGCGGGACCAGTGTGGATTGGCATGTCTGTTCCTCACGATGTTTTCCTTCACCGTAAAGCGATCGGATAATATACTTGAATTGAAAAACAACTCATAGGTACATGGCTGGATTTAAACCCGGAACCCTCAGATTGAGAGTCCGCGCCTTACTGACTACATACTGTATATAAAACATCAGTTTTACGTATAATAGCCGTTACGCAACAAATCCCTAGACGTCACAACAGGTCCCTAGACGGTGTTTTGAAAAGTAATCATAAACAGTGTGTAAAAATGTAAGTTGTTTCGCGACATTACAATCTGACGTCCTATTTTTAGATAATTACTGCTCCGAACCAGCTAGATTGAATGATGGTAAATGGATATGGTAATTGAAATGTAGTTAGGAGCTTTAATTGGCATAATTACCTTACGGCGATCCATCTCCATCAAAGTTTCATACTAAATTTCTGTTGCCATAATTTTTTAAAATATAACAGCTGGATTTGTGCAGTAACTTTGTAAGAATAGGACATCAGATTGTGTTGTCACAATGAATCACAATTTCCATTTTAAACTCTTTCGATTATTGCTCAAAGCGCCATCTATAAACCATTAGCTGCGTAACTGCTATTGCAGCCAACTATAAAGTTGTAAATTAATGATATTTATTTCGCGACAGTATAATTTCATCTCCTATTTTTATGTAATTACTTATTAAAGCCAGCTAGGAATAACGTTAATGTATTTTAATTTACAGATATGTATTCCGTTTTTCACGTTTTAAATTAGCATATTTTTCTTTTTCTTTCATGTTGCGAAGTTTTTAGTGTAAATAAATAAAGAAATCTGTATATCCCATGACATCATCAAATTATTGCCTTTGTTCTTCAGAAACATCATAGACAGAGTTTCAATCCCTCAGTTCATCACAATACGTTGATGTAATACATTGTTTTGTGATTCGTCAGTAGTTTAAAGAAAATAGTGTTGAAATAATATCAACGTTGCAACTGCTTTTTAAATCTGTATGCTTCTCGCTTTCGCGAAATTCGTTTTATTTTGAGAGGCGCTGAAAATAAAAGGAATTCGTGGGCGGAAGCTGAAACCACAGCTATAGGGGACTTCTGTTTATAAATTTTATTAGAGCGATAGAGGATTTATTGTCATGTCGTACTTTAGACGAACCCAGTGAGGAGTTAGAGCTGGTTAGGGCTTCGTACTGTCACGGAGTTCGAAAAGTCCAGAGATAAAGAAAAGAGAGAGGTGTATCCATCGATCCCCTTCGTGTCAGATATTGACAAATGACGTAGAAAGCTCTCGAATACTCGCATAAGGATTGTCATGTGCGAAAGGGAGAGCAATTCATCTATCTACTTCGTGTCTAATATTCTACAATGTTCCAGAAGATTCTAGACTATAGGATCTAGAAACACTACGGGGTATATATAGGCGCGAGCCGAGCGTCGGAGACAGTTCAGTTTGAGTTAAGTTCACAGCGAAGAAAAGTGAAGAAACGAAAACTGGAAGAAATTGTAAAGCGAAAGTACAATCGAGGTGGAAAAGTGTTAGTGTACTAGTGTATCACGTGGTGTCAGTATCGACAGATCGGCGTCAGTAGTGTTCAAGGACTCTGTGCGTGGAATCCAGGGACGGACTCAGTGCAGACAACTCGGAACTAGTGAGACAGGGACGTACTCTGTTTGGGGGGACCCGTGATTTTGAAGATTGGTTTGTGGACTCGTGTTACCAATAAATTCCGGAACTTTGGACTTTCTTTCTCTTCAATAAACGAACCACGAAAGCTCGTAACAGTACTTTTTAACCCCAGAGGCAAAAAGAGGGGTGTTATTAGTTTGACGCCAATGTCTGTGTGTTTGTCTGTCTATCTGTAGCATCATAGCTCTCGAACGCATGGTCAGAAATTGATGCGGTTTTTTTTCGGCGAAAGGAAGTTTCCTTGCGGTGATACATATCTATATTTGGTCAAAATCGATTCAGCAGTTTACAAAGTTAGGTGATGTTAGGTATTTTCAGCATAAAACAACACATTTACTAAAATTTCGATTAAAATTATATTACTGGGAAGGGGTTTTTAAAATATTATGGTTTAATTATCTTGTAATCTATAATCGCTTTTAGTTTTCTAAACAACGTCTCTGGACTCCGATTGCAGTTTTGGTACAGAAGAAGACGGCATTGAGTTCCAATCCAAAGCATTTTTTTTTAAATTGTGGTAAAAAAAACAACAAGAAAAACTGTTGAATATTATATCGATAGGTTAGCCATTAGTTGTTTTTACATTATATACTGTCGTGGTTATTTTCTTGCCTTATTGATATACTCAGAGAACTTTTCTATTCATTTTCCAAAGTTTCAGTTATTATCTAGTATGTCTCTAGTTAATATTATAAGAAAAGCAGGTCGCGTAATTGAACGAGTTTACTTGTTTTGTTTCTGTCTTTTGTATGGGTTTCTTTTTCAATATCTTTAAAGTTATGAGATTACATATTCCTCACTCATACCCTCTTAATTTTGTTTCTTACTACCTTTTATTTACTTTTATGTAATTGTCATTATTATTTTTATTTATAGTTTATTTCATTTAAATATAATTTAGGTAGGTTCGGATAAGAAGCGCGGAGTCTCCTGGCACAGGTGTTGTTATACTTACAAGGAGATTCCAACCTTGTATGCTGCTTTAGATAAGTTTTTTAAAGAAATAAAAAAAATCATTTTCATTTTTCATGAGAATTGAATTCTGGCATATAAAAGAAAATGTTCACAAATGTCGCAAGTGGAAGACATGATTCAACAGCTCCTTAATGACATGACTATGACAATTAACAATCATCACGTCATCATCATCGGTATAATACACAGTCCCCTCGTGGTACGACGTAATCACGGGTGCCAAGACCCATCACATCCGTCCTTGAAGTCTTTTTCCAGTACGACGATGCCACTTGAGTTATGATACAGAATTAACGCGTTCAGAAAGAACTGGAACCGACTTCAACTGCTCTAAAAGGATGCCATCAGAACTGGACCAAATTGCGCAGCACCAGCTTTTAAAAAAAGAATCATCAAAATTGGTTCATCGTGTCAAAAGTTCTGCGGAAACAAACATTTAAAAAAATACGTACGAACCTGCTCCTTTTTGAAGTCAGTTGAAAACAATTAGTATGCACTTATTTTTATTTTTTTAACTGCAACGTTTGATTAAAAATAATATCACAAATAAACCAGCTCAACTTCTCGCAAATTCGCATCCAACCCGACTAAACTAACAATGGACGCGCGACTTTGTTTGCGCGGATCTGATCTCATTCAGGACGGCACAAACAAACATGGCTGCTAATCCGTTATTGAGCTATGAGTGCACTCGTCGGATTGCGCAGACAAATAGCTTTTGTCTGAGGGGCTTGTTTCTCTTCATAAACTTAGACGGAATGTAGGAAACACATCGTGTGGGAAATAACTAAATATGTATGTATGAAGGTAGTTTGATTTTTTATGTAACCGTCATTTCCAAGTTATATCTATGTCGCAGTTGAATTGCGTAAAAGGGTGTTTTACATAACAGCTAGCTGTAACACTAAACAGTACTGTTAAATAAAGCAACTGAACTTTAACACGCAAAATTCAATGAACGTTTTGCATTAATCAATGCAGCGGGTCAATGAAACGTCACTTTAGTTCTCAATTTGGTCGCTCGTGGCGCTGTGTGTCATAACAACAAAAATGGCGTGAGTAGTTCGTCAAAATCTACGAATAAAACCACTAATTCAAGTGAAAATAACCCAGAAAACAATGATTTTAAGGACAACAGTTATCCGAGTTTTATGCTAGTCAATGCGGGAACATAGAAAAGCCGTGGACCGAGCAATGAGTTTTTGAGGTTATAAAACAAATCAAAAGCGGTAAGGTGGCCATAAGTTCTGTTGTACGCCTAACACCTAGCGAAAACTATGTGCAAACTCAGATGTTAAATTACGATACGATGCCGGTTTGCGGAGAAAATTATCTTATTTTGAAAAAATCATCACCTGATGATCCTATAGTCCGGGTAATTGCAATGGAGGATTATTTTGACTTGCTTCTGGAAATACATAAAGAGTGCGGACATGGAGAATTAAAGTTTCATACTAATTATTTTATACTATAATCTTTTAAAATAAGATAGCTAGTTTTGTGCAGCAATTATCTAAAAATAGGACAGCGGATTGTAATGTCGCAAAATGAGTATCATTAACATACAACTTAATAATAAGTCACAATTTCCATTATTACACACTATTTTGGATTAATATTTAAATTGCCACCTACCGCCACCATTAGATGCGTTATGGCTATTGTAGCTGACAATGAAGTTGTACATTAGAGATATTCATTTCGTGACACTATGATCCGATCTGTTACTTTAACATAATTTTTTCTCAAAACCAGCTATTCTATTTTAAAAGATTATGGCAAAAGAAATGTTGTACGGAAATATTATAAGCGAATTCTCGATAAAAATACATTATATATTTTTGTCAAATAATAATTGTTTGATGCAAAACTTAGAATATTTGTTTTTTAGATGTTGTAAAATAAAAAGTCAAAAATAGTTAATTAAGCTACAAAAACTGTGTGACTGTTTTCTTTTATTATAAACTGTTGATTGATAAATAAACTGAGTAAAATTGTAAAAGGTTAACTTTATTATATTTGTAATTGTCATGAACAAAAATAATAAAAAATATAACTAAATGTCATACTTTCTTGATTTGTAATTCATCATGGTCACCCTCTACCAAAACAATTCATTCTCCTAAATGTCAAACGTAGCGCAGGGGCAATTCAACTGGACGTTTTACAGCTGCTTTATATAACAGTACTGTTTAGTGTTACAGCTAGCGGCTATGTAAAACAGCCTTTTAAGCAATTCAACTGCGACATCTATATATCTAATAACTTTAAACGAGCTATTATCGTATATTTGTTTATACCAGTGATTTCCCTGCCCTGCCTGATACCTGATACTTTAATATGCCCTGCGTAGCGCTTTTAAGTATCGAATATAATTGATATTCTTTAGTTTGCTTTTCTTAACATTCACAGGATACAAAGGAGCGGTTATTTATTCTAAAATTGTTCCAAAACCAAACCTTATTTTTCCGAGGGGGAAATCTTTTAAAGTAATGTGGAATTTCCATGCACTAAAACCCGAAGTGGCAATGGGCAGGCCACATCGCTCGAAGAACCGATAACCGGTGGGGAGTAAAGGTTCTCGAGTGGCGACCACGTACCGGGAAACGTCTACCAGGCCGTCCCCCTACTAGATGGACCGACGACCTGGTTAGAGTCGCAGGGAGTCGCTGGATGGAGGTGGCGTACCATGAGGGAAGCCTATGTCCAGTAGTAGACGTTTCCCGGCTGATGATGAAAACCCGCTCGGTGGGCATCCTCTGCGCAAGTCGAGGAGCCCTGGGAACTCCACGAACACTCCAATGCTCCTCCCCTTGGCGTTTCAGCCACGACAACTCGGCAGCTCCAGGCTGCAGCAGGACAGGACCACGCCGTACTACCGCTGCCTTCCTAACCAACCTAAAACCAAACCTAGAGAACTGTTTGTTTACCTAACAGAGATCATATGTCTACATTCGAAATATGCCAACACTTGTTAAACGGATTGCCCATGGTGCCCATCTCTAGATATTTTCTCTTATAGCTCGGCAACACTTCAGCGAAACATTTTCCGTTCCCCCACATTTACTTCGTTGCCTAAGATATCTTTACAAAATAGCGGTCAGGGTATTCATCTTGAAAGATTTCAAGTTATAAAACGGTCGGTTTAAGACGGGCCAAGTTGCTGAAGTAATATTCATCATCACTGAAGGCCCATTACCCCGGCTCGAGTCTCAAGCGCAGATACAAAGTTGAAAGTATGAAAGAAGCTATCTGGGCGCCATCGCAGATATCAAATTAGGTCGACTTCGGCAGCTGTTGGCGGAATGCCTAGTTTTAAAAATGTAGCTTTCGGTCTAGGGTTGCCACATTCAAATAGGGTGAACAACCGAGGTTCAAGTTTGGCCTTCATCTGGCCTGACGATAAGGTTTTAGGATATAGGCGTGCTTACCTAGAAGCCTGAAGTTAATTAGGTAGCGTGTATGTTAACTTTCACTGCCATAATACAAAAAACTCAGCTGACATTGTGGAGTAGTGGTGGACCTGTCGATTTCGGTTGGTGGTAGAGCATTTTCTATGTCCGCCTGGCTAGCTACCACCATGTTACCTAAGTCTGCCGCCTAACAGCAGTGTTAACAACACTGTTGTGTTCCGGTATGAAAGGAAGCAGAGCCAGCGCCTCATTATCATCGGTTTAGATGAAGGCTAAAATGAAACAGTTTTACAGAAGTGAGTCAGGTTTACATCATGTACACACACAAAAATGTTAAGTCGTATGATGTACTTGCACATTACCTTAAGTCAATAAGTCCATTGGAGATTCTTGGCGCGAACTTGAAAAATGGTGGCTCATTGCAATTTTGTTAATTGAATAATACTTTTATGTGTGTTTTTTGTGTTATAATGGTGTGATATAGTGCAAAAAGTGTCACGGACGGTGTTATAGTATCAATTACGCAAAATTGCGAGGGTTTCGACGCGATCCGAAGAGTTTATCATGTCGAGTACATTCGGCATATGGATTCTTTCGAATAATGTTGAAACCAAGGCTGGTCTTTGAAGTTCTCGTCAAGAATCCAAATTAAGGGATAAAATGTACACATTATACATTTTATTGAGAAAGCTGAAGAAATGGCTTCGGCATAGTTTATAACCTCAAAATTTGTTCACCTAATTTTACTCGTCATTGGCTAGATAACCACTGGCTAAAGCCATTATTTAAAAAAAGTCCATTGGATTGAAAGCGTGTTCATCAAGAATCCTCAATCTAATGAAGAGCTTTTTTGCTGCCTTTTATACTCGAACACCACAGTGTTAAGCTTTGTCGTTTGGCGGTAGATTTAAGGCAGATTTAAGTAACATGGTGGTAACTTGCCGGACTAGGCAAAATATCTGATTCTACAAGAAAATAAGCAGAATATGTTCGCGCCTCCTACAGTAAAAAATAGTTTCTCTTTTTTGCCAGCTGCAAACTTATACGTCATAAAATCTGCGTTCAATTGCAGTGCAGCACTACGCAAAACTTAAATTAATTGTGGTTGAAGTTCTCGAAACACATTTGTTTATATAAAACCACACTCGACAACCCTGAGGTCGTAACATCTTTCCGATGCCCATATAGCCATATCAACGTATTACCTCCCCGAAGAAATAGGATATCGAAATTGAATATTTCAACTTGGGCACGAAGCCATCTTTAAATTTGTCGCGAAATATTGAGGCTTGCGCACACCGCTTTCCTTTTTCAAATGAATTCCTTTCGAGGTTAAATTCCTGTACGAGTTTGTGGAGTATTTGAAAAGGGGAAGTTCACAACCGTTAATTAATTAGGGGAATCTTTGAAGTCACTGGTTCTGGTATATGGTGCCTTTTGGAAGGAAAAGAAAGGGATAATTTTCCCTTCCACACATGAATATTATAGCCATGGTTTAGCCCTTAATTGAACCCTGCACACTCCTGAGAAGAAATTCAAAGGTGTGTGTGAAGTCTACCAATCCGCAGTCCGCTTGGTGGACTATGTCCCATACACTCTCTGTAGGAGAGTAGGCCTGGGCCCCTGCATAGGGTCCTTCTCGTATATAGGCTGATTACATGAATTTTCTTTTCCTTTTAAACATCATCAGCCGTTTTCATACCGTAAGCAAAGTCAAAAACGACCAAGGAAAAGAACTCAGGAAATGGGCATCAACATTTGCGTGCACTTGGCCTTCATCTCACCTGATGGTAAGTGAGGATAAGGCCGTTGGATGGTAAGCGTGCGCACCCAGAAGCCTCAATTTAATGAGGCGCTGGCTCTGCTACCATTCATATCGGAACACAACAGTGGTTTTAACACTGCTGTTTGGAGGCAGAGTCAAGTAACATGGTGGTAGATAGCCAGGCGGACATGGAAAATGCCCTGCCGCCAAACCGTGGGCAGATAGATATCCACTGGGAATCGAATCCGGGACCTCCAGATTATAGTCCGTGCTTGTAACAACTATATATATATTACCTGTATTTATTTTCATATTTTAACATTTTCATTAATATTATATACTCGGCTAGTGATAAGCTTTTAACTGATATGTCACTTACGCGATCCTCTTAAATAAAAACGTTCACTTCTACAATTATATGACAAGTGTATTTATTTTTTAAATGATTAAAATGATTGCTAAAGTCAACATTATCTTGATTCTACGCTACCTATCTAGCAACAGTAGGTTGATTCCACGCGAAAACGAAAACAAATGAAATTGCCAACGAAATAGTTCAAAACAAGGTTGACCTTCACCACTTAAAGATGTAATACTTTCTTGTCCAAAACCTATTACATCAGGGTGGCCAACCGTCACGTTTTCTGAGGATTGGTCCTGGTTCGAACGTCTTCGATATTTTTCACTGTCACTCTTCAAAGTGCACATGAGTCCAACTGGAGAGAATTAGAATAAATATCGTTTCAATAATTTTGGTAGCCACTGTTTAAGTATTATTATTCGATGTTTCGTTGTAATTCTAGACAGCGTTTTTATTAGTCTTAACTAAAAGTGAAATAAGCAAATCATATTTTTTTTAATACAAGTAAATTAAATTATATATTATAAACTAAACTACTCAACCAAGCCTACTCAATATAGCTAAGAACTACCGCAATGAAACTTTCTTTCACATAAAAAAACTCATCAGAATCGGTCTATATGATGCCACAGACAGACATGATATTGGCGTCAAACTTATAACACCCCTCTTTTTGCGTCGGGGGTTAAAAACCAACAAAATCAAGCATAGTTTAAAGTTGCTACATCCAATAATAAGCATTTGAAAAAATCTCACGTGAGATTTAGGGAGGGTGTGAGAAGGTTGTGCTAAATCTCGAAACGAAGTCGAAAAGGGAGTCGAAACTTTGCCGTAATTAATGGAACCAGTGTCGTATGGTCACCCCAACTCTGAAGCAACGAGTAATCGGAACGGAATAGTAACAAAAGACATTCCTCACAAATCGATATTGGCTCCGTCAATATCGCACAGCCGCAAGAGCCAGCGCCAGCGCCAGCGCCGTGGAACAATACATCATTCCAATCTGCCGATATCCGACCTCTTTAGTTTGCTCGAAATGTCGGCAAATAAAGTTAATGGATCTAACCCCGGTTCTGTTATACGGTCGCGGAGGATGGCAAACAAAGTGTATGCGTCTTAATACCAAACAATATTTTTTCTTCTTCAATTTCAATCCCTAAAACTCCAGCATTATGAAATTTGGAAAAACTGAATGTATGACGAAATTTCATATACTTAATTATTGAACTTGTTTACAAAATTTCACGAGAATCAGTTGAGAAATTCGACCTGTAGAAGACAACAGCCGGACGTCCGCCGGACATAGGAAAGTATTTCTGCCAAATCTGAAACTTCTCCCACTGCGCGCGTGCTCGGTCAATAAATTAAACAATCTTTGATTATTGTAGCTTTGTCGAACTCAAAAACCAGCCAAGTGTGAGTCGGACTCGAACACGAAAGGTTCCGTACAACCGTACAATATTAAACAAAAGATTTAGCCAAAAAAATGTTACAACATCTGTAATACTCTATGAAAAATTCAAGTGATTGCAAGTCAATCAAATCAATCAAAGTCTGTATAATGATGGCTGAAAGAAAGAAAGAAAGAAAGAAAGAAAAAATTTATTTGCCAAGTACATAGTTTTTTACACGGTGTTTAGATAGTAATTTTTATTTTGTTCGATGTACTTAACCTGTCCACAGGTGTGCAAATATTATGAACATATCTAATAAGGAATTTAATTGTTTAAAAAAATTATTTACATCGCATGTCAATTAGTAAAATGTTAACTAATAATTTTGTCATTAAATAATTCACAACTCATCTTATTTATTTATGTCACACTATAATTACAGGTATATTTAAAATGATTAATGCTTATGATTTAAATATTCAGAAAAACTATAAAAGCAGTTTCCAAGAAGCCAATCCGTAATTTTTTTCTTAAAATCTATGCCGTTTTCTAATTGTAAAACCTGCTGTAAAAGCTGAGTGTCTAAGTTTTGCTTTTGTGTAAAACAAGGTACAACATAATCAACGAAAGTGTCTGGTGTAGCTACTTCATTCGTGTTCAGTGGAACTGGTGAGTGATGGATGCTAGAATAACAATGATCAGTGAAGCTATATCAATATCATACCTTTCCTCATGTTCGGTCGGTAAGTTCCACAAACGCCAGGCCCGTGTAGAGCCGCAGTCTATAAAAGCACATTGCAAACCGTACCACGTCGCAGGCATCTTTCATTTGTTATCGTGAGGAGACGAACATTCCGTCATGTCGCTCCCTGATTGATATAGTGATCCTCTTAACATTACTTATAGGTATATTCTTTTATAACAGCCTTTTACATCATGTTTTGGGGGAAAATCTGTAACAAAAAAAAATTAGTAAAATCTCTTTTGTGCTTGAGTTTTGTTATAAACTCTTTGACAGCCTCGCTAGCCGTCTGCATTTAGATCTCTTTAGTATAGACAGTGCATATGTGAGAAACGTAGTGATTTACTTGCTTGTATACGAGTTAAATATCAATTTTTTTTAAACGAACTGGCCGCTTGCAGTCTTTTTTTTTCTCTATGGGTCGACAATCTGTTACTAACAGATTTCCCGCCGAAACTATACAGTTGAGGGATTCTTGGCACTAACTTAGAAAATGGTAGTTTATTTGCAATTTTAGTAATGTGTGTTTTTGCATTATAGTGATGTGGTATTGTGCAAACAGTGTCACGGACGGTGTTATGATATCAAATTATGAGGGTTTCGCCGGGATTAAATGTTAAGTGTAGTGATACTCTGATTATTGGCGCGAACTTGGAAAATGGTAGTTCATTGCAATTTTAGTAATTCGTTAATAATACTGTTATGTGTGTTTTTGTGCTATAATGGTGTGATATGGTGTAAAAAGTGTCACGGACGGTGTTATAGTATCAATTACGAAAAATTGTGAGGGTTTCGACGCGATCGAAAGGGTTTACCATGTTGAGTACATTCAGCATATGGATTCTTTCGAATTATGTTGAAACTAGCACCTTTGAAATTCTCGTCAAGAATCGTCAAAACAAGCGATAAAATGTACACATTACACATTTTATTGAGAAAACTGAAGAAATGGCTGCGGCCTTATTTTTATAACCTTAAAATTCTAAGATATAAGTCTTATCAAGGACATGTCTGTATGGTGTTTTGCCTTTGCCTTTTTCTGGTATGAAAAATCTTACAAAAAAGTTGAGATACTCTATCGAATAGAGGTGACCTTTGAAATTCTCGTCAAAATTGCACTAGGGTTAAAATTTCCACATACATTTTCTTTCTATTAAAATAACAATTATTTGTACCACAAAAAGAACTAACAATTATCTAATTAATAATAGTAATATCTATCCTAAATCTGTTATCACCAAGAGTTTCAAGATCGTAAATACATACAATAAATACATCCCTTTCATACCAGATTCCACAAGAAATGTGAACCAAATATCAACCAAACAAATTTTGTTAGATTTTGTTACATGCAGTAGTAATAACATATTTACCGTGTGTTGCCAGCTAACATTGTTAATTTGTAATTGCGAAACGTTCTAAATAACGAGTCTTAGTAAAAATGGTTTGTAAACCGCCCCCCGCCGCTCGCGTTTTATTAAACTGCTTAATGAAAACACGAGCCGTCTCCATAATTTACATGCGGTGGTGTAGAGCTGGGAATGTGTCAGAAAGCCTTAAAATTAACGCATTAGCCGAATAATTAAATTAAAAGCACTTGTGTTTTACTTGACTGACGCCTGTATAAATATATAGAACTTGTATAGAACAGTCCGTGTCTGGTTGGAGTTTAGAAAAGCGATCTATGGAAAATTTCCAAGGCGAGTAGCTGTGTCCAGATCTTTTATTTACATCAACATCAGACTGCAATCACCAAGTTATTCTATGTCTTGCATACGTTACTTAAGTCTGCCGCTAAACAGCAGTGTTAATAGAAGTATTCCGGTATGAAAGGTAGCAGAGACGCACGCTGACTATCTAACGGCCTAATCGTCGCTTGCTATCAGGTGATATAAAGGCCAAGTGCAAACCCATCTTAAATTAAAAAAAACTCATACATTTTATGCTTCACTTACTTATCTATCTATATATTAATACGTGAAACAAAAACTGTGTACCCCTTTTTTTACGAAAATTGCGCGGACAGAGAAAAGAGAAGAAGTGCAGAATGGTATTAATTTAAAAAAATTGAATTAATTATGGTTGAATTTCGACCACTGGGCGACCACTAGTTATTTTAAATTCGCAAATATTGTGTAAAAAATAGAGATCCTGGGTATCACACCTGACACCATTGTATGCACCACATATTTCTACAATAAAATATTCTGATTCAGACATTTTAAGCTCGAGGCAGTTGTAACCTTAACGTCAACTATACAAAGACAAGTGACTAACGATTGTAGAACTCAACAATGGAAAGAAATGACGGGCAAAAGGACAAAGGCACAATATTTCAATCTATTTCTATTCTATTCATGTCCATCTGTCTATCCATTCGAAGCTCTTCTATCTCTGGGTTAATAAGTGAGGAATCCGACCCATTGCGCTGCAGGAAATTTACGATCACGGATTATCACATCACTACACCTGGGTAGTGGGGCCGTTACGTTAATGCGAGTGCTAGGGCTCGTTTACGTAAGTAGAGTAGAGTGGGACGACAACGAGGCTTTTAGAATTGCTGCCTTCGGCTTACAGAGCTTCTAACAGAGCCTTATCAATAAGCAAAAATTCTACTTTGCCGAAGGACTACAATAGGACAATGATAAAATTCCAAAGCCTCGCACCTAGGCGTCAGGTTGACTGCCTTTCGGTATTTTACAGGATATATTTTGGAGAGTGTATGCTAGCTTCTATTGATTCCGCCTTCGCCATTCAAGTACCGGTCAAACAGAAGAACGACAGTCCTCAACCCGTACGTGTATACTGTTGATATTCCTACAGCTCGCACCAAGGGTTTCGCTTCTACATTTATCATGTACAGATAAAATATGGAATACACTACCGGTTTCCGTGTTCCCCGAAAACTACAACTTGGAAATCTTCAAAAGAAGAGTATATAGTCACTTTCTAGACCAACGCGTAACATCGTAGACCTCATCGTCACTTCTATAAAAAAACTTCTATGAATACTTTTTATTTTATTGAATATTTTAAATGTGAACGTGAGTTTGTTTGTCATGCCTTTACATCGCAACGAAGTGTCAGAATGATTAGATTTTTTGTATAGAAATACTTGAAAGGTCAGGAAAGGACATAGGGAGATTTTTATCCCGATAGAACAAGTAGTTTCCGTGTGATTATTTCTGAAGTCCACGCGGATGAAGTTGCGGGCAAAAGCTAGTAATAAATAAATTATATCTATTAAATTTTGCTAAATACCTTGTGACCTAAGTCTTCCGCCTGACAGCCGTGTTCCGGTATAAAGGGTAACAGAGACAGCGCCTTATTGCGTTGCGGCTTCTGGGTGCGCACTCTTTCCATCCAACGGCATATCACACCATCCAGTGAGATAAAGGAAAGAGATCTGTAATGAACTCTTCTTATCAGTTATTCCTGAAATTCGGTCACTAGACAAAGTTCGAAATTTTAAAATTGATTTCAATAGCTCTTTCTCGCTAATTAATTAACCGACCTTGATACGCACCTCTCAATTTTAATTGAACTAACTTCAGTTGTTTTAACCTTTCAAATATTAACCTAACCACTTTACACTAAGTAAGTTAACCTAAATTGTTGGAAAGTAAATACATTTTAGGTTCAACTATTTTAATTTTAAACGTGAGTGTAATTTTGATTTCAGTACGGAATAGTTTTCACTGTTGACATAGTGATAGTACACAAGAGCTAGATGGAGAAAATGAAGGACATATGAATTTACCTCTATTTACTAGACTTCATCTACATGTATTTTAAAAATCGATATATCTCCAATTCCAATCGCTCTAGTGAAATAAAATATGTACCTGTTTTTAGGGCTGAAATAAAGCTTTTAACAAAAAAAGTTTTATAAAATTCCGCCCAGTAGTTATAGTATGACGGCCGCACAAACATACAGACAAAATATATAAATCAGGATACCTAGACAAGATAAAATAAACTTTTTGGTATATATATATATATTTAATGAAAAATACTAAGAAAGGTTTTCCCTTACTTCATCATCATCATCATCAACAGTCTATACATCCCAACTGCAGGGGCGTAGGCCTACTCTCCTACATAGAGTGTATAGACCATATTCCACCTTGAAGGCCCAGTGCGGAACGGCGGACTTCACATGTCTGTTCAAGACAAGCAGATTTCCTCACGATGTTTTCCTTCGGATAATGTACTTGAATTGAAAAACAACTTATAGGTACACGGCTGGATTCGAACCCGGAACCCTTAGATTGAGAGTCCGCGCCTTGTCCACTGCGCCACCGACGCTTATTTATCCACTGCGCCACCGACGCTTATTTATCCACTGCGCCACCGACACTTATTTATCCACTGCGCCACCGACGCTTATTTATCCACTGCGCCACTGACGCTTATTTATCCACTGCGCCACCGACGCTTATTTATCCACTGCGCCACCGACGCTTATTTATCCACTGCGCCACCGACGCTTATTTATACACTGCGCCACCGACGCTTATTTATCCACAGCGCCACCGACGCTTATTTATACACTGCGCCACCGACGCTTATATTTTATACACTGCGCCACTGACGCCTATCATAATTATTATTATTATTCCATTACTTATTATACTTATATCGTAAAGAATAGTTACAAAAATCCTTTGTCGACAATTTTCAAAACCGTCCTTTTTAATTTTAATCATTCTCGTATTTCAGAGACTATAAAGTGTAAACCTCTATAGAGTATGTATTTAGTAGCATGCCATAGACATATATCGGTAGTGCGGGAGGTAGCTGCAATTTACAACGTTATTAAACTCGGTGACACATAAACTCGGTCTGGAACCTACGACGAAGAATCTCGTATAATGCATACGCTTAGGAATAGCACCGGAGCTGGAACTTGTTGCAATAAATAGTTATCGACAATTTTGTATCGGATCCATTAGTACAATGCTGAACAAAATCATGTTACCCGGTGTGTATGTTTTGATAAGATTAGAATTAAAATACAATTAAGGTAGTCACAAACTGGTTACAATATGTTTTAAGTTTGGCTCCCGTACACATAACTTGGGGGTGAAATATTTTTTGGCGCGTGTACATCATTGTGTCGATATTTGATTGATATCGTTGAATAGGTCTTATAAAAACATTGAGGGTCTGGGAACACCATTTTCTGATTAAGAGATCCGTTTTCGAAATATTAAGCTTTAAAGTGATAATTTTTGTCCGAGAATGGCGTGTCCTCCTCTTGCTTTTGAAAATCTGAAATAAAATCACAGTAGTACCTCATATGCTAAACTTTCAAGGAAAACTATCACGACTAAGGTGGCTTTACAGTTTAACGAGTAATAGGCGTCCAAATTATAAAAGTTTCTTGGAGTGGTCAAAATGTAAATTTCGTGCAAATTTCACTTAAAATTACTTTTCATAAAACGACATCTCTCAGTGTAGATCTATGTTATCTCGAAACTCATACGCCCAGGGTTTGATGTTAGTCGAACACTTGTGAACTAGAGTGGGGACGCGACGCCAGCGCGCCGGGCGGAAGTAAAGCAACGCAAATTCATTTTATCACTTGAGCACTTGAATATTTGAAGACGTTGAAGAGGTTGAATGTAATATAAATTTTATGGTTCAGCTCTCGGGCTATTTTGCTCGAGTGATCATGAGGATGAGTGTTCTAAAAACATGTCCTGGAGGCGAACACGGAAGTCTGTAATGTGACTAGAAGTGGTTTTGGTATCTCGGACAGTAACGATCATAATATGTTCTTTCTGATCTGATTAAATCCATACACTAAACCATTAGTGTATGGATTTCTGAATCAAAATTGAATAATGTTTTATTTTTACGAATAGATCGTACAAAGGAATGAGTCGACCCCGACATGACTATCAAAATGTCAATTTCAATAAACCATAAAAATTAGGTTTAAATGAAATTGTAGAGTGGTCTAAGCTTTGAATATGACCACTCCATTTCTTTGTGGGTCGTAAAAAGTGACTTAGGGAAATAAATCTGCGGGACGGGTAACATTGTCTACCTATGTGAATATCTTGCATTCACCAATTCACTTTCCAAATGCGATGATTATGGAAAGAAAGCTCGTTCGGCTTAGAATTCTGTAATGTGCAGTATTGTATTTATACATATGTATGTGATGTACGTTACTTAACAAATGCAACTTCATAATTAAAAAGGCAAGAATACGATACTGATATGCAGTTAACTATGTGACCAAGCACTACAAGCAAAACATCTGCATCCCGAAGCCTAAAAAGTAGTGATGCAACGAATACCACTTTTACGAATACGAATACGAATACGAATAATGACTTTAATATTCGGCGAATACGAATACTAATACGAATAAATGAAAATGTTATAAGCAAAGCAATAAAAAAACCATATCCAATCAACGTAGAATGTAGAGCTTTATTCAGTAATTAAAATTCACACTAGACAAATTTTTATTTAAAAAACAAAGTTTCTGTAAAGTGTTGGGCTGCAGACGATTTCTTTTGTCGGTTTGAATATTTCCAGCTGTAGAAAAAATTCGTTCTGAGGCCACACTGGATGGTTTAATCGAAAAAAATTTCTGCGCATATTTTTTAAAATTGGGAAATGTACATTTTCGCGCCAGAATGCTAAAGGGTCAGCGGTTGGCAGCAAATTTGGAAGCTTTAGGTAAGCGTTAACCTCGTTTTTGATACTCGAATTATCTGTAAAAATAAAAAACTAATTAAAAAATATATCTTAAAAAATATAAAGTATATTAAATGAAATTAATTTAGAATCTATTAATATACAAATATACAAACCAGAAAATATAGCAACTGGTTCATCCATTTCAGCTTCCTCGACGACGACGTTCCGATTGCTAACCATGCTATTTCAAAAGTAGAAAAGTAGCTTTACGAATATCATCACGATATTTGGCGAATACGAATATTCGTTAATAAGTTGATATTCGGCGAATACGAATATTCCTATTCGTATTCGTTGCATCACTACTAAAAAGTTATCGCTGACTGTCAATTTTCGCTGTTATTTGGGGGCAAACATGGATATCATGGTGGTAGCTGCTACGGGGATATTAAAATAGCCTACCACCTCCTCCTACCAATCAAACCCGACTATAAAAAATCAATTTTAGGAATCAAACCCACGCACGCACGCAAATTAATAAAACTCTGATGAATTTAAATTAATGATTAAACTAATTGTAGACTTACGGCGGTAACATTCACACAGGAGATGGCATTTCTATTGACAGTCAATTTAGATTTCTATGTGTAATTATATACAAACATATAATAAAGTAAATGTTGATATCATTATGTTTTTCCGTATCCGGAATTAATTCATTAGAATTTACTCTTATAAGAGAATTAAAGAACATTCTGTTTAACGTTATCCCTCTCCTAATGCTGCCATACTAAATTTCTTCCATACTAAAAAAGTGTTTAAAATGAAAATTGTGATCCACTGTGAAGTTGTATGCTAATGATACTCATTTCGCGACATCACAAAAATGTGGGAGGTTATCAATTCGGCGGGTATGTTTTTTTTAATGTTTGTTACCTCAGAAATTTTGACTGGATGAATCGATTAGGATGATTCTTTTTTTATTTGATAGATGCTGCTTCCCGTGTGGTCCCATTCAATTTGGCTCAGTTCTGACAACGGCATCCACGAGGAAACGATATAAATCTTAAATTTGCCTTAGTAAAAGTAGACTTTTAGTGCAATTGAAGTCGGTTTCCAGTTCTTTTTGAACGCATTTACTTGTTATTGTAAACTAGATCATACTAAAAATGAGTAAAAGGAAGTCATCAAATACTATATTGTTGTTATCCACAAAAACTAATAAAATGTAACAATTCACCTGCAAATGTAACCTCTAACTCTATATGCCATTACATTTATGCATTTGTTATTCATATGTCATTCCGGTCCAGTCCACTTTCTGCGGCACTTTGATTTACATTCAACCACTTCGTGCGACTAGAGTCGGAGTTTGTGCTTTTAATTCAGATCAAAATTCACATAAAAAAGGAAATAAGAGTGTCAATAAGGTATCGATATTTTGGTTTTATTTATTGGTTTCGAAAATAGGTTTAACGCTCAAAATGGCTTCCAAAAACAAGTAATCGCGATGTGGGCCCCGAACCTTGGCAGAAAATTCGATTTAAAAAATTCGAAAAATATTCATAAGTTAATCGTTTCCGGCTGTATATTTTTTGTATGTGTTGTGAATCGATGAAAATTCTACTTTTCCAATCATCATCATCATCAACAGCCTATATATGTGTCCCCACTGCAGAGGCTCAGGCCTGATCTCCTACAGAGAGTGTATGGGCCGTAGTCCACCACGCAGACCTAGTGCGGATTGGTAGACTTCACACACCTTTGAATTTCTTCTCAGGAGTGTGCAGGTTTTCTCACGATGTTCTCATTCACCGAAAAGCCAATGGTAATATTTTTTATCATTCGTACATAAATAACAAATTGGAACTCATTGGTACGAGCCCAGACCTCGATTCTTCAAGAACGGACGGTCAACCGAACTGAGCTACTATGACTTTTCGAATAGAGTATAGTTAAATGTTTTGAAAGATTGCGTCCGAAGACCTCACGTTTTTATTACCATATGGAACATGCCCCAGATGTACAACTGGGAAAACAGCATACAACTTCGTTCAGTAATTTTTGCGTTATGCACGTACAAAATACAAAAAAAATTCAATAGTGTATCGAGCCGATGATAATGATAGCTTATTATTACAATAATTATTATTATTAATTAATATTTCATTTCAAATTTCATCAATCTGGATTTTCGAAAATCTTCGCCACAAGTCACCTTTCACAGAAATATGACTCTTTCCTTTTATTACAAGGTACACATTCCTTCTGACCCTTCTGTATATATATACGATATAATTGGGATTGGGTAAATAGTACTTTATAATGACAGGAAAAAGAGACATAATTACGGTACGTGTGACCTCTTGCAAAGTGGCGCCAATAAGTAGCTTTTTTTTTTGTAAAAGCCCTCATTATCCCTCCCACAATCTCATTGGAGAAGAAAAAACATGTTCACCCCTTTACTCTGTTCCTACGTGAAAGAAGTGCATACACACACCAAAGATACCAAAATAAACCAAAACGAAATGTAACAAAACATAAACAACGAAACTAATCAAATGTTTTTATCATGTTTGTCCTTTTTTAGCTTTATAATATGACACGAAAGTGTAAAAAAATTATTTACGTTGTTGTATGGTTTTTCCCCGAAAATCCTTCAATTCGGCGAAATAAAAACATGACCCGACGAATCTCAGCGTCAACCCGTGCGTTAGCCGCGGCCCGTATAAATATTTACCGCCCCAAAACTTCCAAACCAAATTATACTTTAAGAATTCTCGTTACAAAGTCAATTTTGACTTATCCCTGCCAAAGTATTAATATTTCCCTTTCGGTTCTCATAAAGGGACGTGTTGGTAAAGGTTGGGAGCGCTGAATGAATTTAGTTGAAGAAAACTTTGATTTGAATTCAACTAAGCTTTACGTTTCTTGTTACTTACGGTTCTAAAGACAAGCGACTTTCCACCGCAGTACAGTGGCTACACGGTAGTGGTCAGTTTGATTAGCTGAACACACTGCCTACACAGAATGTTGTCTAGCGCCTGAAATTTTGGCATTGACAGGTGTAAGATTAATCTGTTGTAATTCAAACACATTCTTCTATTATAACATCGATATTTCGGACACACAATGAATTTTCATACACTTATATGTATTTTCAACTGAATCCAGAAAAAGAGGAGGTTCTTAATTCAACTGTATGTTTTTTTTGTATGTGTGTTACGCGATATCTCCGCCAATTGTAAATCGATTCAGACGGGTCCAATATAAATTCTATCGAAATTGTTTGAGCGGTTTTTGAGAAAATCAACATAATCCAAGTATGTACCCAGATAATTCTACCGCTTAGGGTGAACATTTTTAAAACAGTTGAAGATGGTTTCTAGTTCTTTTTGAACGCGTTATTTGTAGTTATATATATATATCACTGCAAATTTTATTATATTTTAGCATTAAAAAGTAAAAAAAATTACTTCAATTTTACTTCGATAGTTTCAATTTTCCATCAAATTTATCTTTATCCAGAAAATCAAGATTCTTTCTTTTTTAATTCAAATAAATTAATAGCAAACGATGCAATAAAAGCGAACAAAATATCTTTTGGTATTAATGAGGTCCTTTATTAATTCGAATCTGAGTTACTCTCAGCAATCCGCTTAACTTTTGGGGAGGATTTTTGCCATCCCATTCTCACTCCATGGGCTTTCGAATTCTGTCTCCTTCCTACCCACATAATCCACTTGTTAAGCTTTATATGGCTCCCATGATTTAATTAATCATAAGAAATTCGTATCATGGTCTTCTCCGAAATTATGTGGAATCTCCTTAAGAGGATGATGACTCCGAAACAGAATTAGCTTTATATACTAACTGTATTTTCCCGTGACTTCGTCCACTGATTATCCCATTTGATAATCTGGAATTAAAAATAACCTATATCAGTCTATGCATGTTAAATGGAATCATGATTGGCTGCGCCGTTAGGCGTCCACCAGACGGTAGGTTTTGCGTCAGTTTTACGAGTACGACACTCACCACTAAGTGACCAAAAATCTAGCGTGTAGAATGATGGTTGCATGACATTCACCAACAATTATCTGGATATTTTTATTTTTGCGTGGTGATAAGTAGTGGCAAAGTTACTTTCGCATTTTTTCGCAAAAAAATTAGTCCATCTTTACTTCGACGTATCTGGGAAACATGCCACTTTAGGCCACTATGTTACATTACATATTTTGTTCGTACAGTGGTCCTGTAGCAATATTTAGCAGGATCCTGTACTGCCGACTTGAAAAAAAACAAGATTGTGGCTGGTCTTAAGGCCAGAATTCGAACAAAAAATATTCTCTCTTCATATTAATCGTGCACCTGTTACAGTTCCAAAAATACAGCGCTGTGACAGACCAACGGACTAACAGACTGCGTAGAACCTTTGACGCCTGGAACTCTAAAAAAATTCACATAGATAGAATATTTTTACACAATTTCTTCTCATACACACTTCTATATCCCTAACTCTAGCATATATACCAGCCTCATATAAGAAAGAAAGAAAGAAAGAAAAAATTTATTTGCCAAGTACATAGTTTTTTACACGGTGTTTAGATAGTAATTTTTATTTTGTTCGATGTACTTAACCTGTCCTCAGGTGTGCAAATATTATGAACATATCTAATAAGGAATTTAATTGTTAAAAATTTTTTTTATTTACATCGCATGTCAATTAGTAAAATGTTAATAATTTTGTCATTAAATAATTCACAACTCATCTTATTTATTTATGTCACACTATAATTACAGGTATATTTAAAATGATTAATGCTTATGATTTAAATATTCAGGAAAACTATAAAAGCAGTTTCCAAGAAGCCAATCCGTAATTTTTTTCTTAAAATCCATGCCGTTTTCTAATTGTAAAACCCTTGGGAGATGATTGTAAGCAATGATGCATGTGTTTAATACATTTTTCTTATAGATGTACGTGTGACATGTTGGTTGGTGCAACCGATTTATATACTGAAGCCGAAGTTGTCTTGTATTAGTTTCATTTAATTTGTTAAAGTACTCTGGGTGATACTTTACAAAGAGGCATAAGTCCCTTATATACATACATAGTAAAGGAAAAAACAGGGTAAAGGTATACAAACATTACATTACTCTTTTACTTACATTACATTTACTTACACTAATATTAATAAATATACTATTTATCTAACTGATCTCTGAACTCATGCATCAACAAAAATTAGTTTTTATTTAATTACTATTAAAAAACAGTGTTAATGAATATCCCTGGGCCTGTCTGAAAATCAGCGCTGCAGCTACTGCTGCCGCATATGCTGAGACAGGTACATTTCGGCGTTACAGTGCAGCAGAGCTAATTGCAAATATATGTATGAACTGTAATAACTGTATGTATGCCGAATAAAGTATTTCTATTCTATTCTAATAAAATTCATCTCAAAATTACATTGGAAATAAAATTTGAAGTCGAGGCAGCTTGATAAAAACCTTACACAAAGCCTTTTAGCGCAATGTCGCTTACTTCTATCCACCGCAAATGACCCGAAGTATTTTGACCTTAGAACAGACGCTTTCAAAAGAATGCCCTGCCCGTTTCCTTGAACAGAAACTCTTGGGTAAGTAATTATTATTCAGTGTAAATGAGGCAATTTCCCTTGAATCAGCGCTTTTTTTTATTTTCCGAATGGCGCGCCCGGGCCAAATTAACATTTTACGTGAATTAGGTATTGCTTGAAAAGGGCCAGAGGGTCGGTATTGGTTTGTTTGTTTTGATTTCGAATTCTGTTTTTGACGAGGGAGTGATTTATTTGGTGAAACGGGAATTCTCATGTGATATGGATAAGAGAGTGGCTTCTGGATCCATTTTTGGTACTCTCTCTCTTTGTTCTTTTTTCAAATACGGCATTAGTTTTTAATAGTAAGCTAAAGCAGTCATTACACTTGAGGTTCTCCAGAGAACATCCATTGCTCCGGTGATTCATACGAGGTTTATCAAGACCCAACAAAACGTAATATATATAAATTAATATATATTTATAAAAAATGCCGCGTTTACATAATTTCTTTTCGCAAATTAAGTGCTATTTTTTTTAGTTTTACTAGTGTGTAAATTACGCAGCTGTAAAACAACTCTTAATGTATTAATATTATAAATGTGAACGTTTGTGTGTTTATCACTCTGTCACGCATAAACAGCTGAACGGGTTTGAATGAAATGTTGCAGACATATCTGTCTTTTTCTAATATGTTCTGGATTAACATATAGCATACTTTTCATCTGTGCAAGTTGTGCAATATTACCTCAGCGAAAATGGTATGGAACATTAAATACATTTTCAAATTAAATATTCCACGCGGGTGAAGTCGCGGGCGAAAGATAGTTAGGAATTTATTAAACTGATTTACGAAAAACGTTTACAATTAGATTTTTCAATAAAACTATTAGATGAAATTTGAAGAAAAAAAAGTGAGCAAAAAACACTATTAAAAAGCATGCATGCTTTAGAAGCTCAATAGTAAGCCTAAAAGCGATGAAACAAGAGCCACTAAGAGCATGTGTGTAAAAAAATTTTATATTGATTTTTTAATTAAAAAAGAGACGGCTGAAATTCACACTCTATAAAGTTGAAGATAAACAAATTAACCTAAAGTTTCATTAATTAACTACGCAACCGATCTAGAATATAATTTAACTACGCAAGGGATGAAAGCTTAATGTATAAATACGAAACTATATTTCAATCATCATCATCAGCCAGAAAACGTCCACACTACTAAAACACTGTAATATTTCAGAGGTTTTGTTTTCTTGTTTGTTGACGTACTTGATGAAAATATGTCAACACATTACGTTTTGTTGTAATGGTCACAGGGGCGAAGCGGAGGAACGAAGCGTCGGTGGCGCAGTGGATAAGGCGCGGACTCTCAATCTGAGGGTTCCGGGTTCCAATCCAGCCGTGTACCTATGAGTTGTTTTTCAATTCAAGTACATTATCCGATTGCTTAACGGCGAAGGAAAACATCGTGAGGAAACCTGCATGTCTTGAACAGGCATGTGAAGTCCGCCGTTCCGCGCTGGACCCGCGTGATGGACTATGGCCCATACACTCTCTGTAGGAGAGAAGGCCTGATCCCCTCCACTGCAGGGGCTCAGGATGTCACATCATCATAGGCTGTTGATGTGATGTGATCACAGGGGCGTCTGAGAAATGTATTTTTGCGTAAGTGTTGCAAAATGAAATATAAAAGGTTATTTTAGTCAAATTATAGCTAATAAAAAATGTAATCGCTTTCGTAACCTCATGATTGTCGTGACACGTACCCATTGCGTTATGGAGACTAGAACAAAGGCATGGAGGACATCCTGCACCCCACAGGAAGGGAACACCTTTACAAAATGAGAAGACAGCGGTTGCCCTTCTATCCTTGAGCACGATACGCTCGCTCGCTACACACAGACTTGAAGATAGGGAAGCGAATAATTTTACCATAATTATGTTGTCTCGTTTAAAGAAAAATTACGTTAAATCGTGCTACTCATAGATTTTGTGCACCTCATCGTTTACGTCAATTCAGACAAGGACAGACATACACCAACATACAATACACAAAATTACACACACACGCACAATAAACGCGTAAACAGTAATTTCAGAACTTACACCATGAGACCTCTTTAAAATGATCACTTCATCATCGTCCTCCACCATGGTATGCAACAAGGGTTTGCTTTCATGAAGGGGTGGGTATATGGCATAATTACCACGCTTGCCAGACGGGTTCGTGATCGCTTGATTTCAGTATATTTATTGTTCGCTGTTTATATATTTGTACAGTGCTTCTATTCTTTTAATGTCCCTCGACAATCTTCGGATTTCCGAATGCATCCGACTATATGTATACATGTCTAGTAGTTGTTAGATTTGTCATCTATTATCATTTTATTTCAGAAATACGTACTTTATGAAAAGCGATGATTACCAAAAGACATTTAACAAAATAGAAGCACTGTGCTTTATTTAGGGAAAGAAAGAAAGAAAGAAAGAAAGAAAGAAAGAAAGAAAGAAAGAAAGAAAGAAAGAAAGAAAGAAAGAAAGAAAAAAGAAAGAAAGAAAAGAGTTTATAGGAATTACAGTAGTTGAAGTTTTTTTCCGAGATTAAAAGCTCTCTCCTTGCTATCTTGCGTGTCACAGTTCAGCACTATTTGTTCTCTAAATAATCTACAAACTAAATCACTTTCGTATTTATAATGTTTTTGTAACATGGACCGACTGTTGAAATGTTACAATGTAATAGTCGATACTGTTATAAAACCGAATTGAATGACCTAATTCCGCCTAGGATCGGTCAACCAGAAAATCGGCGCGCCACCTAATGCAGTACTGGAGTACATAGTTGCTCTAAAAGGGAAGATGCAACCAAATTAGATTGGGTTGAATTGTATTTTATAGCTTAACGGACATTAAAATAAATCCCACCAAAATAAACACACGTAAAAATTTTGCTTTTTTATTTGGATTTCGCAAGGACTAAATGTCTCAAAAATTTAGTTCCTCGAATAGTAAAATGCTTATTAGATTTAGTTTTCTCATTGCATTTTGATAACTTTATTATAGGGGTATATAACACATAAACGAGACATTTTACGAGATAACTCAAAATATCAAACAAGCTCCATACATTTTAACGCTCTAAAACACGTGTGACGTCACAAATGTCACCAGATTTATATGGAGCGTTTTAGCACCGCGCGACTAGAATTACTTTTCGACGGGTTGTAGTAAAAAAAGTATTAGTGGTATCGGGAAAAAAATGGTTGAGGTTTTCACCTTTTTACATGGACTATCGATTTAGACAAAAATATTCTTCCATGCATCTTCCCCATTCAAAAGGAGATACCTTTGGGACGTATGCTGACGTATTTGTGTATCAATTACAACATGGCTGCCAGAAATTTTACTTGTATTTGTAAGATATACTGGGAATATGTTTTCTTTCAACTTTGAGCTCGACGCGATCGCATTTTGGGACACCTGCATTATCCTGAAAATAATACAATTTAATAATTTCAATGTATGAATTCAATCATAACGTGTTTGCTGAAATTTGAGGCCGTACGTCCGCAACCAAGATATACGAGGAAGGTGTTTTCCAGTAGCTTTGAGCTCTGCATGATCCCACTTTGCTCGCGGCACCTGCCCTATCGTTACCTATTTGTTTTTGTTTTTTATTTTTTTACTCCACCATAATAAGCCGCCATCTTTTTTATTGTTTTATTTTTTACAACTGGGGCATGTGTGCTGCATTCGTAATCCCTTAGTATAGCGCCTTGCAAAGGATCTCTTTAATTATTCTTGTACCTTTAATATACTTTATTACTGCTTTCATTCATATGAGATTATATCAATGCTAGAACTTTGTCGCCTTCTGCGATATACGTAGACCGACGTGGGATTCTTCATTCAAATATTCCACGTTTTTAGTCACCTACCGCCAGTTGTGAAATGTTTCGTTTTTAACAGACTTCAAACAAGGAGGAGGTTATCAATTCGACGGGTATGTCTTTTTTATGTTTGTTACCTCAAAACTTTTGACTGAGTGAACCGATTTGGATAATTATTTTTTTATTTAAATGCTGGTGCTTCCCATGTGGTCCCATTTCAATGGTCCAGTTCTGACAACTGCATCCATGAGAAAACGATACAAATCTTAAATTTGCCGTACTAAAAGTATACTTTTAGAGCAATTGAAGTCGGTTTCCATTTATTTTTGAACGCATTTACTTGTTATGTATTATGGTTTTGCAAATGCCATTACGATAGACGTTATATGGACGCCTAATTAAATTGAGGCTTCTGGGTGCGCACGCTTATTATCCAAGCCATCAGGTGATATGAAGGCCAAGTGCAAACCCATCAAGCATAAAACAAAATCCTGAATATTGCTTCCCTTTGCCGCCTTTTGCGCCAGAAAGACCAAACGGCCAATAATAATGCGCCTTATCAGCTCTCCCTAACGTTGGTGCCCTCATCATAAAATACCTCTCATCATAAACATCAAAGAATAAAAAATGGTATATTTACATAACGGCCACTCGTGAATTCAACAACTTGCAAGATTAGTAGCAATCATCCAACAAAAGGTGTCTTGAGGAGCTCTCGAAGCCACTCCCCGCTGTTATCATACAGATTGATTCATTCACACAAATGTGCGGGGAATGTGGGAAATAACCGGCGAGGCTCAATTTGCGTTGATTTCTTTATCCCGACTCGAGAGAACGGGGAGAGCGCGCTGCATCCAAATTAGGTAAGGGTGTGGTGCCAGTGGCAGCGGGGAACATAAGATACAACACAAACACAAATATTTGACTGACTCAAACGATACAATTCATACAAAGAAAAAATACGGACCGAAAATGCCCTAACGAAATCAACGAGCAATTGTTAACAAAATTGTTAGCAATAAGAATATACTGACAGGCGCTGGAACTGTTTGTAATCGAAGCGATATTATGGATAAAATATAATTAAAAAAAAGTACCAGTTAGGTTTTCTTTATTGTTTAAATTATTATTTGAATGTTTTCAAAATTATGTAACTGGCAACACTGTACAAGTCGAGCGTTCAGTGGAGCAAGGCATTTGAAACGGCAGTTGAGTATGAGTATAAAACAGAGTGTTGAAAGCCCGGCAGCTCAGTTGGGTCTAGCGAACAGTGCTTTCGATATTCATTTCAACTTCATACCTGCATGCATTCTTGAAAAAAAGACAGACGAACAACAAAGTAAAATATATATTGACGCGTTCAAAAATAACTAAAAACCGACTTCAACTGCCTTAAAATTTTGTTGATTTTCTCAAAGAGCAATCAATCAATTTCGATAAAATTTATATGGGACAACCTCTGAAGTATGCTCTACCAAACAAAAAAAGAATTATCAAAATTAGTTCACTATTGGCAGAGTTCTCCTTTTTTGAAGTCGGTTGAAAAAAAGGGTTTCTTTTTGAGGTACGGAACCCTAAAAATATCTCAATAATGACATCTAAATATAAAATTTTAATTTCTATGACGATCTTATCTATCTACGATAGTAACCAGTAATTTATATATTGTAAACATTGTCAATTGAAACGATAACAAATGATTTGTAATTTGTTATCAATGTGAATGAGAATAAATATATTGTCCTTTGTGTCTTAGATAAGAGAACTTATCAACTGAAACCGATTTCCTTCACAGGTTCTAACTTACTCGCTATCAGTGGGGCGCTACCTCAAAATTCGTTTTTTGACATTTATATTCCTCACGAAGGCACCACTAAGTATATAGATGACCTCTTTACCAAAGGTGCGCGTTGGCCGGATAGCTTCTTAAAACCCTCAAAGGCCCTTTGAAGTTTGATAGTGGCCTCTACTTAGTCTTAATCCAGTATTGATTGGCCCTGTAATGTTTCGTGTAAAGTTTAACGGCCGGGTTAAATATTTTATGAGGGTTTGATCCTACCTTGTGGAGGCATCAAGCCTCATCAAACTCTTTGTGGGTGAAATTTTTCTGTTCAAAGGCGAGGCATTTTTCTCTTTGCCGTTCCCATAGATTCCATGATCCTACTTAGCCCTCGGATCGTGTTTGACTTACCTATCAGGGGCTGTTTTGTTTTTATTCAAACCGGTCTTTGTTTGTTTACTTTAGAGGTATTATATTTTATACGATTTTTTTATCTTTTAAACGGATAATAATGAAAGAAAGAAAGAATATAACAAATGAATGAAAAGTAAATTTTAAAAAACGCGACTGTGTAGTTTTTTTAACTGTTTATGATTTTGATATACCCAGTGTCACTATCACAGTAAATACGAATCTAACGACACCTCTCAAGCTACAATCAATCGAGCCGTTTGGGCTGTAGACCGCGCTAAACAATTATACACACATACTCTCGAAAAACAAAACCCTTCTTCTGGCACAGTTGGGGAATAAATATTATTTATTAATTTAAAGGTAATGCTTCCAAAATTCTTAATAAACGTTTGCCATGAATGAAGTCAGTTAAAAAAGCAACATGAGGAAAATTGCCAGATGATAATGATGTTATGGCACTATTGTGCCCCATGCGATTCTTTTATGATGAGGTTCTTTGTCCAAGACGCCTTAAACATATTTGACAGGTATCCATGCCACTCATTCAATAATAATCTTACGGACACACTCAGGGTCGTATTATCGTACAACAGCAACTCTTCTTTCTCTACGAGTAACTAAAAGAATGTCCAAACATATGGATGTGTTTTTTTGCTAACCTCTCATTCTAATTTTATTTACTGTTTCACACTGGCAGGCCCATTCTTACTAATAATGATGGGAATAAAAATATTGTTACAATAAAACTAATTTTATTTACGACTGTACATGACAATAAAAATATATAATCAAAACCAGTATCATCATCATCATTTTCATACTTCCCGTAAAATATCACTGAACCTCAAAAACTCAGTGACATTCACTCACGCTCGGGTTAACAAGGACCCAGACATGTTATCATTTATTACTGGGAGGTCGAAATATTTTATGATCTTTTTTCATCCACAGACCTCAAAGGGGATTCAGTGGAAAGCGCAAGCGTCTCAACAGGAAGCTCTCAAGAAGATGAGCAGCCTAAAGACGCCTGGATGAAGGCCCCGGCTGGAGGAGTGGCAGTCAGGAGTGGTGAAGACGCTCTCCTAACTTGTGTGGTGCTGGGAGCTCGAGGGAAGCCAGTGCTGTGGAGACGAGCTCGAGACCTGCAGCTGCTGACTGCTGGAGGAGTCAGGGTCACCAGGGATGACAGAGTACAAGTCCTGCATGATGACAGTGAGTCAATTGCTATTGTTATTTTCAAAAACAATTATTACATCATTCTTAGATTTTTGATTCATCGTTTTGTTCTACATGTAAACTGTAAAGGCACTGCTATATTCTTCATTGCGTAGTGTAGAGCAGCCTAAACAAATTTACGAGGTACGTAGTTTTATCTATAATGGATTTGCACTTAGCGTTCAGCTCATCTGATTGTAATTGACGACCATGCCGTTGGATGGAACACGTGCTTACCCAAAAGCTAATGAGCTATGTTTGGCGTCACACTCTGATAACATGGTAGTGCTTTAGAGTGATTTACGACCAATAAAACATACCCACCATCGTGAGTCCAACTGTTGTTCCACTGACCCAGGAGGCGATCTAAATTTACTGAAGAAAAAACTGTATAAAAATTTCGTCAGTTTTCAATGTTACCTTAACATGCCACGAGCACATTTTCATTCCTATTGACAATGTCTAGCACACGCCAAAATATACTTTAAAGTGACGAACCTTTTCATACCTCAATCATACTTTGAGGGACTACAAAGAACATTACCCAACTGATACACAAGATATAAATGCCAGCTAATTCCCACAGCAGAAGAGCCGCTGCAAGGTCCGGGGATCGCTAAAGGCGGTGACGTGTGGGCACTGGTCATCAAGTCGGTGAAGGCGTCCGACGCGGGACTCTACATGTGCGAGCTGAACACAGAGCCGCCAGTCAGGAGCTTCCATAGACTTACTGGTAAGATTACTGATAGAAAACAATCATCATACGATAATTCTAAACTCAAACAGTCTTCAGAACAATCTAACACGTATGGTCACCTTTAGATGTGATCTACCCTCTTTGATCGATATGAGAGCATTTGTAATATAAACAAAACAAAAAAGCTCAAAGTCACTCAGCGAGCTATGGAACGAGCTACGCTTGCAATTTCTCTACATGGTAAAATCCGAAATGATGAAATCCGTAGGCAAACTAAGGTCATCGACTTAGCGTGACGAGTCAGTGGACTGAAGAGGCAAGGGGCAGGCCACATCGCTCGAAAAAAGGATAACTGATAGGGAGTAAAAGTGCTTCTGTGGCGACGACATAGTGAAGTTCGAATACCATGGCGGAGGTCTATCTTCAGCAGTGGATGTTTCCCCGCTGATGATGATGATTTAGAAATCATTTGTAAATGTCACATAGGTTGGTGATTGCAGCAACATATTGTTACAGAGGTAAATGCTGCTGCCAATCTCAAGAATCCTCCTTTTAGTAGCAGGAGAAAGAGCTCCACCATGTCGTCGATCCATCTATGGGTGGCATTTTATCTGTATCTGTTTTCCAGTGATATCCCGAGGCCTGACGCCTCCTGAGAACCAGAATGTGACTGACAGCTACTCCGCCAACATTCCCCCACTGTCTTCCCTGGCGCTAGCACACAACTACACTGACTGCTGCATCATTGCCAACGTCACCAGGTCTTGTCTGGGTTTCTGCAGCATACAGACTATCCTGGAAGGCACGGGTCAGGACCCTGAGACGTGTCAACCTGACTTCCCAGCTATTGTTAAGTAAGTACAATTAACTAAAACATTAGCCTTCACAGTAGGGAACTAGTTTAACTGTAATAAAAAGTAATATTTCAGTTGCTACGATGCAACCCACCTTACACCTAAACTGTGAAATAAGCAAGTTATCTTGTCATAACGTGTATATTGACTTGCAGGTGCATGGCTGATGGTCGGAACCACGTCCCTTGCTGCGTACAGGAACGCGTCCCAGATATTTGCCAAGATGTGTGTCGTGGAGAGTTCACTCCGGTTACTGACAATATCAAGACCCATTACTCCTGCGCAGCATACATGGAAAAGACTTTGGCTTGCATTGTTGAAGGCATTGGTAAGATCGAGTAGGACGCTAGAATTGACTTAAACTCAGTACAAAACGAAGTAAGGTACCTTCAGCAAAGTGCGGTCGCGGAGTAGGAATAATTTTGTACAATGACCCATCATTTCTTGTCAGTGTCGCTCGCTCACAAGAATGATTAACAATAATTTGCGCGAGCAAGCGACAGATAAAAATATTAAAGGAATTGTTTATACGTATCCTCCGACGCCAACAAAAATATAATTTGAGACATCTACATTTGATCATTGTCTCACCGATGATGAGTGATGTAGTAAATTAGGTACAGATCAAATATAATTGTTAAACATCATCATCATCAACAGCCTATATATGTCCCCACTGCCGGGGCTCAGGCCTACAGAGAGTGTATGGGCCATATTCTACTACGCGGGCCCAATGTGGATTGGCTGACTTCACATGACTGTTCAAGACATGCAGGTTTCCTCACGATGTTTTCCTTCACCGTTAAGCAATCGGATAACGTACTTGAATTGAAAAACAACTCATAGGTACACGGCTGGATTTGAACCCAAAGCCCTCATATTGAGAGTCCGCGTGAAACATAGAAGCCGGTAATAAATGCTCTAGTATTCCTTATAAATAATGATGAAACGCTTGATGCGTTATTGGAGAATTGCAACATTGTAGGTTTGGGATCTTTGGGTTCTTCTAGTTGACATTTGAGGACAAAAGACAGTGGAATAAAGTAATAACAATAAAATACGAGTATACTAGTGATGATACATATGTTGACGAAATATTTTCATTTACAGAATTATTACCAAGCCCACCAGAGGATGTGGAGATAGAACCACTTAACGAAAAACAACTAAACGTCACTTGGAACTCCCCGGTTGAGAACACTGACACCGTTATAGAATACGTCGTGAATGTTACAACTCTGAGATCGTTCGACGCTCACCTCAACGAGCCTTCAGAAAGCTCCAGCATGAGCAACAGCTCGATGAAGATGGTGCAGCCAATGACGTACAAAGTACCATCAAACAAGACCTACTTGGTGCTGAATGACTTGCTGCCGTTTACCATGTATGAGATTACAGTGACCTCGTATAATATACATGGATCGAGTTTGCCCAGTTATGCTGTAAGGTAAGGATTGTTTCTTCTTTTCATTAATGTATTCTACAGTCCACATTAGTTAACTTGACGTAGTATTAAGTTGATTTTGTGACTATTTACTGTGTTCACTGGAAATTGATATTCTACTAAATTGATTTCAAGTAGTGTTGATATGAGCTTCAATAGAACATATTCAAGACCATACATAGAAAAGACAAAGTCTAAGCAAAACGTTGTGTAGGTCGCCCTTCAGACAGGTGGAAAGACGTCTTCGAGAAGCCAGATGTGATTTGAAGAGGCAAATTAGAGGAGCAAATTCAATGCAGCGCCATGGGACAGACTTTGTCCTTCAGTAGACTCCTGTAGGTTGTAGACGATGACTCAAGACTTGACTCGACAGCGAAATAATCGTAGTTCACAAAATTTAAATTGGCAATACAACTTAGTAAGGTACGAAGTAGTAAAAATGAGAATTGACTTATCTTGGGTCAACGAAACTAGATATCTCCGACTAGTCTCATTTGATTCTAGAATTCCAGATGATATTGAAACTTGTCAAATTACACTGGGCTATCAGAAGTGTAAATCATTTATCTTCCAGATCACTAACCCTGACTCCTGGAAAAATGAAGACCACAGAAGTAGCAGCCGCTCCCAAGCTGCCTGATGTCAGAGGCTGCTGCGTGTCAGCTGGTATTAACCACTACGGTTGTGTGGACAAATTGTGTGACCCCACCAAGACCTACGAGATCGGCGTAAGTGTGGGATATTGTGTTTGGCCGAGTTATGTTTATTTGCTTTTTGTGTGTTGTTACTTTGTTGTAAGAAGAAGGAATTTGGCATATAACTTTGTATTGATACGCTCACGCTAAGAAACAGACCAAAATTGAGATATGTTACAAAGACAAAATTTCAGTTTGTTCTGTTCTAAGTTTTGCCTCAAATTCCTCATTTTGACTTGTATGTTTTCAAATCACAGAATCTTTAAATTGTATTACATATTGCATTCAAATTCTGACACCGGTTTTGTTATGTATTGCAAATATTGTTGGAATCATTGCGCAGCAAAGCTCATTACTACATTCGTCATTAATACCACCATCATCATCATTAAATAAACAAACTGTTTGACTGTCCATCGGTAAGAGGGTGATGTATTTGCGCATGAATATAAGCTCCACACAAAACCCCTAAAACAAGGCATTTTAAGAATAGAATGAGTTACAAGTTTCTTCTGCCATCTTAAACGTGGTAGAAATGTAGCATGACTCTAATCGACTGGAAGCTAAAAGTGAATAAATGGCCCCACAAAATTACTTATAGTCCTAAAAATTATCCAATACCTGCAATATGGAACGACCAAGAAGATATTGATAGTGCTGTCTAGTGCAATGTGAATAAAACTCAACAAATAAAGAAGCGGATATCACGTTTTGTCATACTTTCGTTAAAATAAAAGTACTTAATATTGCAGTTAACATTTTGATAACACTATAACGATATTTTCAAATAACACACATATATATTATTTTTTAGACCGAGCCTAAAAAAGCTGTAACTTTGCTATTTAATATTCAAAACAAATTTCAATAAAAGTAAATTACTATTGCAAGGAGTAGTCTAAGGCAAACTCTCTACTCCCAATATTCAGTTTTGTGCATTCTTTACAAGATCCTAATAAATACATTAAATATATACGAGAGATAAATAAACCGACCGGTCGCGCCAGAAACCATTACCATAAGAATAACCAACAATACAAGTATAGAAATGAAACTTCCGCTCCGGACGCGTTCAAGGTCACGATACCAGCCTAACTGTTTGACGTTTTCGCGCTCGCTCGCACAGTGCGTCTACCATGAGTTTACGCAGGCGGTAACGTATATCGAATACTATCGGAGATGCTGCTCAGTCGAGATGCGAGTGACAAAGACAGAGCGATAGTTAACAATATACGTTATCGCCTGCGTAAACTCATGGTAGATGCAACCGGTTACGTCTGTTCGTTTGGTGGGATCGGGGTCATTGCGGGGTGAGAAGGGAAGTAGGTGTAGTGGTAGTAATATGAAGCGACGTTTGTCGCACGCCCTAAGGAGATTCTATTATACTCTCGCATTATTAGTTATTCTTATGCCATTAGTAGTCATTATCTAATTAACGCAGATGTCCTCAGTTTCATGCACACGAACTGCGCCCGCACTTCACCACATTTGTGACTAACGCACGATCATCGCAAAGGGCCCATTTGTAACCCTCAGCTGCAGCTCACAGATCTGATGATATGTGCTCCGTGGGCTGGGATCACCTTCGGCTGTCTTGCCAACGGCATGGACCACACACCCTGCTGCCGGTCGAGAGGACTGCCAGACTCCTGTCTCCCTCTCTGCAGTGGTAACATCACCACTCTGGACTTCAATCATTTCAAGTAAGTATCTATAATATTAATCATTCTTCTTGTTTTACAAAAATCCGTACACAGTTTTTTTAAAAGAATCATGCTAGTCCAGAAATAAAGCATACTGGAACCCTAATATCAACATTGAATCTACTCCTTATTTACATTCTGGTGAAGTACCTGAAGATACCTCTGGGCATATACTGACCGATGGCCACCTAGATTTCATTCTTTGACTTTCTTCCTTTCTTCCGAAAGGAGTCAAAACGGAAGCTCATTACTGCGAAGAAGTCAGGCACTCCTGCTTCGGCGAACATACTCGACGCACTACCTGTAACTAGGGAATTTCAAAAGAATGCCATTTGTGTCATTATATTGGACTCCTATGGTCTCATGGTCTATAGTTTTGAAATTATAACTATTTGACTTGCATGAGTAACAGCTCATGTGTACCACCTACTGAAGACTGCGAAAAATATCTGTGAAGAAAAAAACACAAGTTAAAAAGCAGTTAAAAATTATATTTGTACGCTGATACTTATAAATAGCAGCTGTGTGAGTTCTCTTATCCTCCTACCAAGTTGTCTTATAGCATTTGTTTTAGCACTCTATGAGTCCGACTGTTGTTCAGCAATGGCCCTATTGCTGTTAGCAATGTGATGTAATTTTGTAGATGCCTCCGCTACATATCCTCGTACACGAACTGCCTCCTGCAAGGGTACGGAGTTCTCCCTGGAGCTCCGTCTCGACTCCACCTCACCAACATCGACACAGACTACGCAGTGGTCCACTGGGCACCGCCAGCTGCTCTAGCTGACACAGTACAGTACTACAACCTGCATTACAAAACGCTGGCATCTGGTGACGACTACAGGGCTCTCGAAAAGGTAATTGTAGACCTCTTTAAATACTACTTGTTATTCTTTTTTAGAGTGGGCCCAAAGAGTGCCAACCGGACCCATTGCTAACGTTCCGTCAGTCTGTTCGTCCATCTGTCACAGGGCTGTATCTCTGTGTCTTTTGAACCTTAACAGTTAAACACTGAGTGTTGATTACTATTGGTACTATATTAAAAAATTCAAAGGTAAAGGGTGTCCCCAGGGTTCCCCATACGATAAACGTGTTTTTTTCTGGCCAGTTTTTGAATTCCAAAGCGACTTCACGCTGTTGATCCTGCGTGAAAACAGCTTCACCTGAGCTTTGCGCGTCTTTAGGAGAACGCTACAGAAGGCGCTCAAAGGGGTAAAAGACTTAGCTAGGCTTAGGGTACCCCTAGGGTTCGGACCTCGGGTTAGGGCGTTTATTTGTGAGGAGACGTTCAAGGAGGATCTGAACTGGAGGCGGGGTGTAATTAGTATCTCCACCGTTGGGGACAGTGTGATTGCTCAGCAGCAGGCAACTTAATAGACAAAATGAACCTAGAATATCTGAGATAATACAGAGCAAGATAAAGTTTGAAGCAAAATTTTGAAGATTTTATGTTTGTTGTAAAATTGGTTCCATCTTCAACTACATGAATGTCTTCTTTTCTGTAAGACCTGAGTAAACTTTATACCATGGATTTTGTTGTCACACAGATCCACTCCCCGTACATCCTAGAAGACCTGGAATCCAACACTGACTACGAGATCTACGTGGAAGCTGTCAACGAGCACGGCGTGGGAGAATCATCGCCAAGACTTATCTTTAGAACACAGAGCCAAGTACGTAATACAAACTGAGTCATAATATCTATAATGTTTTCACAGCAGTTTTCAAGTTAAGGTAAATCCATTCCAAGACCCCAAACAACCTTAATACAGGATTGATTAACACCTTTACAGCCTTTTCGAAGAATTAAAGTATATCCCTTCTTGACACCAAAGAAATTCCAAATATTTAGGAATTGGTCGTTAAAATGCTTGATGAATTTAAACAGGTATAAAAACGCAAAAATATCAATTTCCTTGCAGTTCTTGGAAGATGAAGAGGAGTCGTCCAATTCTTACAACGTGACGGCGTGCTGTGAGCGAGTGCAGCTGGCGGGAGTCTGTATGCCATTGTGCTCGTACGACGCCAAGATGTCTGATCTGAGAGCGCTGGCGCCCCTGTGTGCGCAGGAGTTCCACAAGCTGCTACGATGTGGAGCTGGAGGTGGGTTTACTTTACTTTGATCTGCTACTTGGTCCTGGTAATTCCATAATGTTACTTCTAGCAGAAAATATCCAAATCATTCAATCATATAGCTATTCAATGGAATAACTGAGACTGAATGTTGGGTGGACTATTCGCAGATATCGGAAGGATGTTTTTATTATTATTTTAGTTTTACAACAAAGTTTGACTTCAATCTCGCCTTATCCAGCATGGGTGTTAATTTGGGAACCCTGACGCAATTCTTGCTGACTAATAAGGATAAAATAAAATAAAATCGTGGAGTTCTCCAAAATGTAGCCTGTATTCGACCGAAAGGCTATTTCCATATTTAAATATACTTTCTTTTCTTCCTTTTAATCCTTCTGGGGCTTGGGCTGGGCTCATCAAAACACTGTTGTAATGCTATGTGACGCGCAGGCCGCAACCACGAGTCGTGCTGCGCCCGCCGCGGCGTGCCCGCCAGCTGCCGCGGCGTGTGCGCGGCCGCGGCCAGCGGGAGCATCAACGCGTGCGTGCCATACATCGGGAACATCGTGCAGTGCTTCGAGGAAGGTCAGTATTGCTACAAAATGTAGCGAAGGGAAGTGTAGGAGTTGGTCCCAACGACGTTGTCTTCCACTCACGTCAACAACGTCCACACTCGCCCACGGCTCTCGTGTACTGTCAGGCATTGACACTCTGACTCTGACATTTAGCATTCCAACACATAGACACGCGAGCCAGTGCGATTATGGTATACCGCATACGCTACACCTAGCTTCATAATACATGTGATCGAGGAACGCACACATACACACTGCTTTCCTCACAGACAGGGAATCTCAAATCCTGTCAAAGTAGTCCTAGCAGACGCACGCAATTAGGCAATTTTTCGATTGAAATAGTAAAAAAACTTTTTTGTTTTTCATTGAGTGGATGTTAAAACTTTCTACCTTTCATATCGAAACACAACAGTGCTATTAACACTGCCTACAAGAATCTGATGACCATTTCCCACGTGCAGGTACTGGCACGCTGCCCGGTCCGCCCCGCGAGCTCCACGCGGCCGTGTCGACGGATCACCGCGTGTACCTGGACTGGACTGCCCCTCAGGACGGAGCCAACGCCTCCTCCTACACGGTGCACTGGCAGAAGGTCGGCAACAACTCACAGCCCTACTACTACAACACATTGCAACTAGATAACGTAAGTAAACCCAACCCTATCATTATTTAGAACTAGCTGTCGCCCGCGATTTCATCTGCGTACAACTTGTATTCCTTCACAGTTTTTTAATATTCGACTAATATCTGGAGCCTCAGTGAGCACGTTCCTTTCAACTTCTTTGCACACACACACAACAGATTAAAAAATACAAAACGGTACATGAAGGCTGCCTTATGGCTAAGAGCAATCTCCTCCAGGCAACTTTGAAGCCGAAGAATCGTATAATTAACAAGGCGTAAATAGTGCTGCATAAATATGATAAAATGACTTACTGTGATTCTAATAAATATATATAAAAACATATACATGTAATGGATAAACAATAGTCAAAACGTCGCCTGACGCCTATGTTCGAGGCTTTGGAACTTTGCCTTATGTAGCGTATCGTTCCCTATCAGTCTCATAGCTCGACGCTCCACCGAGTCCAAAGCAGCTAGTTGATAGCGAGCTGAACCATCCCAAAGATGGCAGAGGTACTCCATGCATGATCTTACTTGAGCGCAATATAGACTCAAGAGCTGTGATGGCTGGAAGTACCGTCTGACCTTCGATAGGGTGCTTAGTTTTTTGGCCGCAGTTTTTGCTATGGACTCGATGTAGCTCCCCAAATTGAGATCAGACGCGATTTCCAATCCCAGGAGCTCGAGACGGTTTGTTATCGGTATGGAATAATCTGTTCAAGGTAACTGACGAGAGGCCGTTGGAGAGTCAGCCTGCGCACCCAGAAGCCTCAACCTTATGATATACTGTCTCTGCTACCTTTCATAATAGAACAGTATTAATATACTGCTGTGTTTGGTACCAGACTAACGTAACATGGTGGTAGCTAGCCAGGTGGCCAAAAAAATGCCCTACCACCAACAAAACCGAGTACCGATAGGTACTCCCTCTGGGAATCTAACCCGGGACCTTCAGATTGTTAGTCTAGCTTTTAGCCATTAGGCCACGGAGGCGATTAAAAGACTTAAAACCTATTACTAAGACTTATTATCATTTACCATCAGATGAGATACAGTCATTGGTGGATTAAAGAGGCCACTGGATGGATATTTCAATAACTTTTATTGGGTTTACTGTATCTTAAACTTAACTTAAACATAACTTCGCATCTCATCCAACTATGCTTGACTTTAGTGAAATACGAGTAGCTTTAAACTCAATTTGTTATTTAAAAGCGACATGAGAAAGGCATCAATGGCTTGAGTTGAATCCTCACAAATCTATCTGCATTACTTACTTCCAACTTATAGTTGCAAACAACTGCGAAGAACTTAACTGAGTATTAATTACTCGAATACAATGGTATATTAAAAGGTTGCAGAAACTGTTTGAAGCGTTATCTTGCAGTTTGTTTGGAATGAGCTAACTATTCAGAAATCTAATCCTGTACCCTAAAACTGCTTAAGAATTTAAAAATACGTTAGCAAAATGGCTAAAAGAAAAAACATATAAACAAACCGAATCTCTCTTTAATTTTAGTAACTTAAATTAAACATAAATTCTTAGATCTAGGTATTATCTGCACAAGAATAAGCTGTATACATTATAGAAGAGCGGGGTCTCCTAATACAAGCTATCTGTAGCTTAAAAGGAGTACCCCAAAAACTGTATATTAATTTTAGTAGAGGATGCAATAAACATTTTTTCATTTCATTTTTCATTATAATCGACGTCGTGGACGCTAAACGTTGGATTCACTATCCGGAAGTCCTGGGTTCGATTCCCATTGGGAATACCTATCAGTACTCGGATAATTTGGTGGTAGGGCATTTTCTATATCCGCCTGGATAGCTACCACCATGTTATCTAAATCTTCCGCCAAACAGCTGTGTTAATAGCACTATTCCGGTATGAAAGGTAGCAAAGCCAGCGACTCATTAGGTTGAAGCTTCGGGTGCAAACGCTTACGATCCAATGGCCTTATCGTCACTTAACATCTGGTGAGATGAAGGCCAAGTGTAAACCCATTATACATTTAAAAAATAACTATCACATAAAGATGTACGTCTTGAAAGTTTTGTGATTTTAGAAAACTATGCGTAAATATTTTTTGAGGCTTTTCACGACTTTATCTGCGTACGATTCAAACATTATTTAACGGAACACATTGGCTTTATACCTCTAGTCTTGAAATTAAACTATGTCGCCTATTTTAACAGTCTACTTGTGCTAAATTTCATAACGATGGGCTCTAAGCCGTTGAACCAAAAAAGCGGCCAGGTTATCTAGTAATACAGTTCATTTTTCAAGTTTGTTTTTAAAGGTTTTTAGATGATTTCTCAAAAATTCTACAACATATGCATCGCTTAGGTTTTCCTGTAATATAGGACACAAATAGCTGTCTACGTATACTGTAAACGTTTAAGAAACTTTAGAAACTTCGAAAGTAAATGTTATGTTTTAGACAAACTTTTTATTATAAGTCAAAACTATGCTGCAAAAGAAAAAATTAAAAATTCTTTTAGAATGTACCTCTACAAGCCAAGGCCTGTCGTATGATGCTCCACTTGACAGATAAAAGGTGCTTACGATTTAAGAGGATGGTCTGTTTAGAGCACGTGGCCGCGTTCAAGGTTGCATTGTTTTGTAGCTGTCCCTATCCGAGCCCTATCCTACCCGAGCGCGTACGGTGAGACAGCATACACTACGCAAAGTTATCCACCCGTTATTTGGATGTTTCGTAGTCCAGTGATCATTTGAAGGATACAGTATATTAATAAAATTTCAGATGTCGGTGGTTTTTCCAAATTGTTCTAAATTGATTCATACTCTTGTAAAACAGGTTCAAAGTTGGGGCTTTTTATTACCGAAAAATACAATACTTTGACGCCCTGTAACTCTGGAAGTATATATTTAAACGAAAATCTGACTCACCACCGACACAGATATTTGTTTTTAGATTGTGTCTTGAAAATTTCATAGATTTTCATAGGTTAATACTCAAAATATGACTGGACTACGTTTGTATGGGCGCTTTGACACCAGCATACCCTCTTAAGTTGAAAATAGTTATGAGTTTATTGTTAGCTTTATAAGCGACTTGGTGTAAACTGTAAGCTTATTAATAATTAAAAAATTAATGGAATTGTCAGTGTAACTTTTTCTAAGATATGGTTGTTCATGTTTTTAGCGGACGATATCGAGGAAATATTTTTATTTATCGATCTGACCAGCGATCTCGGCACATCATGATGTGGTCAACAAACAGTGTAATATTTCATTAAATGACACGAATTTATGAAATAATTGGTCACTTCATAATGTGGGCAATCCTAAACCTTAAAAAAACGGGCAATGACTAATAAACAAAACTCATGTTGTTCATCCCACAGCAAATGAACGTGACTGATACAGTGGCGACGCTCACCCTGGATACCAACAGCACGTACCACCTGTTTGTGGTGTCGGTCAACGAGCGCGGCACCTCGCTCCCCTCCAGCATGCTGCTGATCAACGTCACTGACAATGGTGAGTCGTTCATCAGCATCATTGACACCAGTTGCTGAAACACATTGCTCGGGAACATCGGTACAGCTAAGGAGTGGAATTCCCTGCTGGCTTCAGTGTTTCCCGAGTGGTACAACCTAGATTCCTATAATCTTCAAGGACAGAGTGAATAGACGATTTCTAACCAACCGTGTACCTAGACATAACTTTTTATTTAAAAATATTATTTCAATTTTGACGGCAACAAGTTAAAGTAAGTTGATCGCATCCATTGTCTTCATTTGAACTCATTTACAATCAAAAACATCATCAAAAACGTCGACAAATACAATTAATTTGTGACAATAATTTTTCACGCGCCGAAGTGTTCATTTGTTTTTGCTTTTCATCAATAAACAGCTTTCTATTTGCAAGCCAGTTTGAAAGTTAAATAAACCTTTGATTAGTTACCTCCTTGGTTGCAATGTCTCGGAGTAAAAGATCGTTCCATTTTTAAATTACACGACAGAAATGAGTTTACATGAAGTATTATTCCTGGCCGCTAAAACACGACAGAAATGGATTTTCATACAACTTTTGCTAGACGCTACTCGCCACTACAGCAATTTCAATTTATCTCTAAGAAGGTTGTCAAGATAATGCTCAAACCAAGCATGTTTGAGAAAAATCAATTTTTGCTTCACTGCCACACAAATAATAACACGTAAGAATGAATGGGTAAGCAACAGTGCGCCATATCGACTCTCGTCTAGACTTTGATAGCTTTTTGTTTCAATTTATAAAAATTATTGGCAGAAGATACTGGAGGTTACTTTGGGATTTAATGGTCGCATCGTACCGAAGGAAGTTTTTTTTTCACCTATTGCGACACCCGCGTACTGACACGAGTAGGTCCTATATTCCAATTGATATTCCAGAACCCGACAAGGAGGTGAACGGCATCCCGTCCCCACCACACTCACTGGGTGTGTCGTCACACTCCGCCACATGGCTGACGCTGACGTGGCAGCCGCCACAGTTCTCACATCCCGACGAGAAGATCACTTACACGTGAGTTCAATACTAGGATGGTGGTATATATACTGGTGATGATGTTGAATGTCAAGTTCATAGTTGAATGTTAATCAAGTTGAATGTTGGTCAAGTTCATAGTTTGAATATTGATCAAGTTTAATGTTGGTCAAGTTTAATGTTGGTCGAGACGAAAGTTTGTCAAGTGGTCGACTGGAATGATGGTCAAGACGATAGCTTGGGAATTTAACTGTTTTAAAAGTGTAATGAAAATGATGTTCATGTCTATTATATATCTCGAAAAGTTGAGTTGTTTGCAGCAGTAAACAATAGAAAAAAACAGTTTACTTTTTCAGCTATTGTGTTGACTTTCTACCACAGAGTATCTACAACACCACTTTAAACAGAAAGACAGAGCTCTCCAAAACGAAATTAAATGCTTACCTATCGTCTAGATAATTGTTTGTCTATTATTTATATATTTCATTCGACCAGATTATTCTACAAGACGCCATCGCAAGGTGCTCTGGGCAACGTGACCACGATCTCCTCGACAGTGCCCGGCCACACCCTGGAGAAGCTCACACCGAACACCCAGTACGTCATCTGGGTGACCGCCCACGCCCCAGCTGGCGACTCCCTGCCCTCGGAGACGCTCCTGGCCTGGACTGACCCCGCATATCCTGCCTACGTTGAGGTGATCATTTAGCTGAAACTTGGACTTCGTTTTACAAGTCGTTAAAGAAAAAAAGTTGTATAAAAAATATCAGCCTTAGATCAAATAACTAAGAACAAGTTTTACTTAGAAAATATCCTTCAGACTTATACACCGTAACCAAACCGCGGAACAACAAAGCTTGGTAAAAAAGGACCTCGTCGAGGTCAGGGAAACACTTTGCCACTCTCTAATAATAAATTTTGAATGCAAATTGCTCTTTTGAACGTTGCGAGATAAAACACGGGAAAAACGAATGAGGGTGAAACCGTTGATCTAAAAAAAACTCTGGCGGAACGACGTCCGCTTCTATGTGACTGAATAATTAGGCGCGCAGCACCTACTTTTTAGGATTCCGTAACCAAAGGGATCCCATTATTACGCCTCTAGTGTCCGTCCGTCCGTCCGTCCGTGTGTATTTCTTGAACCGTGATAGGTAGATACTTGAAATTTTTATAGAACTAGTGTATTACTATGGCTCCTTTCAAAGAAATATTAATAATTAACTCGTTCAAAAAGAACCAAAAACCTTTTCCCCCATAAAGGTAGAATAGAGAAAAAATATTTGATTTTTGTTGATTTTCTCAAAATGCGCTAAGTCAATTTCGATAAAATTTATAAGGGGTGGTCCCTTATAAATTTGATCTAAAGTACGCTCTACCAAACAAAAAAGCATCATCAATATCGATTCACTATCAAATCAAAACAAAAAATCATACAGACGAATTAAGAACCTCCTCTATTTTTAAAGTCTGGGTTGAAAAATATGAAAGTCAAATACAAGAATAATCTTCGGCATTTTTTTAGAATTCGATATACCGTATAGCTCAAAAAATGACCAAATTGTTGGTGGGTGACTTACACCCACTTTTTTAGTCCGTCCTAATATCCCTGAGCCATGTCTATATAGTTTTACTAATAAGTAAATAGAGGGAGGCAATAATAGTAAAATCGATGGTATTGTTTCAGCCTCCGACGGTAAATCCCGTGAACCTGGTGGTGGAAGGCTCCAGCATGACCATCCTATGCATAGCAATGGGAACCCCAACACCCACCATCTCACTGTATATTTCTGGTAAGAGCTTAACATTTTATGTTAGGTTTATTTGATAAGGTTTAAGAGGATTCGTCTGTGCCTCCGATTTGGGGTGACGTGAATTCACGTTGATAGCCTCGTGTAACAAAATCTAATTTTGAAATCCATTCGAGTAAGTCGGGTTTTCGTTTTTGGGGAGCGTTTTGTGTGTTGTAAAACCAAAAAATAATAAACGTAATAAGGGTGTTATAATAGCCTTTATAGTTTAAAATAAAAATTAATGCCAATCTGATTTGGTGTTATCTACCCTATTATTATTATTATGAATAGATATCACAGAAAATATCAGAAATTTTTGAATTAAATAAAAATAGTATCAACTCATGAGTTCAATATTTTAAACTCATTACAGACAAACACAGCCTTAAGTTGATCACAAACTCTTGAATACTATATTCCCTTTATCTAAATTATCCTTTCTCGACAGGTCGTCTAGTCCGACAAGAGATAACTCGTCACATGGTGACGGTCATACACAACGTGACAAGAGATATGGACCAGATCTCGTGCTATGCCGACAACGGCTACGGCACACCCATGCAGGCGTCCAGAAAGATCAACATATCTCGTAAGGAATACCGACTCATTGTTCCATTTTAAACTTATTCAATTTCATGAAAACTCGGGTACAATCGAGAACATAACTATCGAAACACTTGTGAGTCCGCCACAGTTTACCCAGGTTTAGCTAACGGCCCACTTGATTTTCATGTCCAAATTTTACGGCAGAGAAAGATTAAGTACGTGAAGTATTGTACCAAATGAAGTAAAATGTACTAAATGAAGCCGTAAAAATGCGACAATGGGAGAATTCTATTAGATGAGCGAATCTCTCCATCTACATCCACATGAAGAGTCCACTGTTAAACAACGCCATATCGGTAGACCGCCCCATGACAAACGGGTGTTACACAAGAAATCGCACTAAGATTTCACTGTCGCATTTCAAGAACACTGATAAATATACTTATTATATTTCTGTAGTTAGTACTTACGATACGATACTAATACGATTCATATAGACATCTTGATCAAATATTTAAACTAGGCCTTCGTAACGTTTCATCAATTCTATTATTACTTATTTCGAGTCATTGAAAGAAAAATCGGTATAGTAATGATTATCATAATTTTCTCAGGATTTAATTTGCAATTCCCGTCCTAAAATAGACAATTTACTAAGTGGTCCTGAGAGCTTTTGATTCCAATTTCAATATTAGCAATTCAAATTCCCTCTTTACCTAATTTCTTTTGGGTTTCATTCTTTGGGATGGCACGCAATTATGAAGATTGTTCCGTTCGCAGATGTTCCGACGATCCAGGCGTCAGGGATTACAATGGCGGCGGCCGGGGACTCAGTCATCCTCGAATGCCGAGTCGAGGCTCTGCCTAAGCCCACAGTGGCCTTCTGGAGGGACCCCAACGGAAGAACACCAGTCATAGACGGTCCTAACTACAACATACAGCTGCTGGCTGATCCGGAGGTAAGCTTGAACACATACACTAAGTTCTAGCAACTTGTAGCAAGCTGTCAAGCGTACCAATTTTAAATTATTCTGACTTTTGTACAACACTACCTGCATCGACACGCTTCAAATTTTTACTGACTTATAAATCGTATACGTTTGGTATACCTACGCAGATAATCGGTTTTAAGTGTCACTGTATGTAGTCGGTTTATAGTGAGCTTGACAAGTTGCTGCTGCTGCATACAAAATAAACAGTAATACGCAGTAAACCACAGCTAAGAAAAAATTGCCATCGGAACGGTCTAAATAAAGTTGTCTCTTTTTAACCAAGGGCTTTAGTTATAACAGCGACGAGTAAGGTATATGTGGTAATCTTCAACCTCAATTTATACTTTATCTAATGAGGTCTATCTAATCTTAAAAAAAACATTTCAAGCACTTTCATTCTTTCATCTAGCTTTTGCCAACGACATTGTTTTTGTGGACTTCACAATCTATCCCACGGAAAAGGACATAGGGCACGTTTTATCCTGATCGAGCAAGTAGCTCACGGATATTTTGAAGTCCACACGGGCGAAGATGCGGCCAAAAGCTTATTAAGTAGATAATCCTAAAATCTTGTATTCGATACCCGGCGAGATATCACACACACGGTTTAGTTTACCGGTAAGGAATTTTGATATGTCCTCCTAATAACTTTAGGCAAGCAAAATAACATATCCAGCCTTCTGCATACGCATGCTTATTATCATTCACTATCAGATGTGATGAAGGCTTCCAACAGTGATAATACCGATAAAGAGAATTTAGAGAACGCCTGGTCTTTTAAATAATGTTCATCTACCTCGTCTAGAAGGACCTCTGAGGTATGACGTCAAATATCTTATCCAAATGAAATCTTCATAATTTATTTCCTAATCTCATCAAACTCGATTTTTTTGTAATCGCAAGCTCGTTTGTATTCATGAGTTGTCAATCCCAGCGGTTTTCTTTGAAGCAATTTTTATAGCAATTTAAAATTGACCTCAATTCAATTTCCAAGAGAGGAAAGTGAGGAAACCGTTTAACGTTGACTTTATTGATTTGTTATTGTTGAAAGCTTATTTCCGCTTATATTGTTGACTTCACGTAGGCAATGATGACAGCACAGACATTTTAATTTGAACATAACAAGGATTAATCTGTTTATATTACATACCATATTTGTGTTGCCAAGTAAAGGTAAGGATTCCGATGGGGAATAAGTTGTCAAGTGGCGTGTACACTCGAGTACAGATTCATCTTTAATTGACATTTCCTTCAACACACTACGTAGGTGCGAGTCAAGAATGATTGTGACAAGGTCGAGAGTGGAGACATATTTTTGTACTCGAGTATACCAGAAATCCGTCCCCCTGCTAGATGGACCGACATCTTGTAACGGTCGCGGGGAGTCGCTGGATGCAAGTGGCTCGGGACTGGTCAAAGTGGCATACCATAGAGGAGGCCTAAGTCCAGCAGTGGACGCTTCCTGGATTATGGTGATGATGGCAGTGATTTTAAAAATAGTATTTAGAAGTAACACTTGTATAGACATATATTTTGATGATCGGGTAGCGCGTTCGATAACCAGAGCGGGGTATGTCGCATATTCGCTTTGGTTTTTGGAGTTTTTCTACTTAATTTCCTAGCTTACCAATGTTCTAGCTAAGTTTGCCGCCAAACACCAATATTTGCTGGGATGTAGTACGCTAGATCTGGGAATTGTTATTACGGGAAGTGGATGATCTGGTAATGTTCATTATGGTATCTGGTTCGCATTGCATAAAAAATTGTTTAAGTATATAAAAAATTAGGTCCATCTGAGTTTTAATGATTCATTTGAGTCCCTATAAAATTAACTTGTTTGCTGTCAGTCGTCCAATCACTTTAATTTCTCTATAAATCCCTCAAGGAACAAACCAAATACACGATGCGCCTGATCATAAAGAAGATAACAGAAGCGGACGAAGGCGATTACTACTGTCACGCGGAGAACGCCTTCGGGAAGACCTTGAGGCCGGTGTCAGTGAGGCTGAGGCCGACCACACCTCACCATAATGTCACCGAGTGCTGCGTGTCGGTAAGTTACCGCTACCCATAAATCGCCACGAAGAGCGGGTTTTTCATGAGGGTATTAGCTGTAATCACCACGCTGTTCGTAGTTCCACTGTACGCAGCTAGACGATAGTCTCTTATTTGATACTGTTTAGTAAGCTTTTTTCGTAACGTTTTAGTCATTCGGCATTTAAAGTTTTTGGCGTTATGCCACAGTCCTGACACTGGAAAGAAGTGTCGTGATAGTCCCATACATCGAAAGGATGTTTGTATACACGCGCGTGTCTGAGTGTATACACCCGCGCGATATTACCGACCCTTAAGCCTTGCCTTCACCTAGAAGGTGAACTCCCGTTCTGTAAGTATTTATTCTGTGGTTATGAATCGAAATTTTTGTAAGCTGCTTCAGTGTGAAGAGATGGCCTGCCATAAATATTTATCTACTGAACTGTCTATGCTTTAAATGGCGTTATGGAATATTTAAAATTAATAATATGAGCTGCCTTTCCACCAGATGAACGTGTCGTCGGCGTGTATAGACGCGTGCAGCTTCCACTTGGATATGGACAACATCATGGACCGGCCTGAGTGCATGAACGACTTTGACAAGCTCATGAAATGTGCTGCCGATGGCTCAGGTAAGGACTGCATTGATTTCACCAAGTCTGTCCCTATTAAATCGACGCTTAACATCGTTGACCACATCATTATCGGATCAAAAGCTAGCCTATCTATAAATAACTAGCTTTATCCTGGGACTTTAGTTTCATAGACAACAGAAATTATCCCTCGGGAACATTTTGTCTTGACATGTCGCTCTTAGGACCAATGAAATATGACTATGATTCTAAATGCCAAAAATTCCGTTTCCTCCAATTACATTTAAAAATAGCTGATGCCCACGATTTTGTCCTTTCGAAAACTTATAGATTATTATTTCCTTAGTCCATTCCGATGCTTCATTCTAAATACTGATAAAATAATTTTTTAATTTGGATGAATGAATTGCCTCCCTACGTCCAAACTTGTTCCCTTTAATCTTGAAGTCCCAGATGTTAATTTTACGTTATTCGTTCCTTATTCAGACCACAGAAGTTGCTGCGCCTCATGGGGGGTACCTCGCATGTGCCTGGAGCTGTGCCGCGGAGGCTCCGTATCCAAGGCATGCGCCCTGCAGCACGCCAGACGAGCCCTGGCCTGCTTCAGGGATTCCGGGGCGAGGCTTCCGGGGCCACCCAGGAACCTCAAGGCTCATGTCGCGCCTACGCCCAATTCTGTGCTACTGAGGTTAGTGGACACAATTGTAGTCAGTTTCTCAATCACATTTCGGTGAAGGGAAACAACGTGAGGAAACCCTAACACTCTTGAGAAGATATCCAAAGGTACCAACTGAGTAGTAAGGTAGGCTAGGGCCTTGGAATGATATGTTGTAAAACAGTCACTTCTACCAGAATTTACTGTATAACATGAACCATGACGAAAGGGCTTTTCAAGGGGGTGTTTGTCAGAATCATAATTGGTGTCCGCAGTCAAATATTAGTGACACATACACGTAGCCACTACTGATCTCCTCAGGTTCTAACTAAAGCTGATAGCACAACAGCCTTGACCTAATTGTAATGTGAGCTGAGATTAACTTGGCACTTTTTGGCACCTCCCACGCATTCCATGGTGTTTTGCCAGGACTTTTAAAAAATCCTCTAGAATTACTTACACAAGTAATTTTGCAGCTGGGAGGCTCCCCTGAAGAACCCTCAGACGGTTTACATGTACCGAGTGTTTTGGAGGGCTTATGGGGCCAAGATCCCGGAGAAGTTGGATACCAGCGAGACCAGCGTGGTCATCACCGGTCTACAGGACGACGTCAAGTACGAGTGCGTCGTCAAAGCTGCCAATGATGCCGGTGAGTCCGATCAACCATCACACCTTCAGGTCATTGATATCAGCGGTAGATCTTTGATAGAAAAATTGTTTGGGCCAAGGCACGCTACTAATAAACATGTTGAAATAACTGACTGTGTTTATTTAAGTCTTTATTTTGTTAAAATTACAATGCTAGTTAGGCGTTCTGGTGAACGGGATGAATTTTCGGTGGTGCTTTGTTGCTGCAGACTGTCCCCTTGATTTTTGAAAACAACACCTTTAGACTTTAGAGTTCTTGGAGCTATGTGGCCTTGCCCATTGCCACTTCAGATAACTAACTCGTCGAGCTATGTCAGTGACCCTAGTTCTAGGAACCCTTTAGTAAAATATTGTAAATAATTAACCTCACAGTCTCAAAGTTCTCGTTACTTCTCGTTCACATCGTAAAAGTGTTTTCAGTTTTAAATGTATATATATAGTTTGGATATTCCTGGCTAAATTTGATTCGTGTGGGATAGTTTTTAAAACCCATTTAGATGAATTTACGGACAAAAACTAGCTTCTAATACCTGCAATATCTACCCAGGCACATCTTCGCTGAGCATGCCCATCATGTTCACGACAGCCGGTCAGGAGGCGGGTGCTGCTGCCGCGCCAGTGGCCGCAACCGGCACCGCAACCGCCGTGGGCCTGGCGCTCGCCATCATTCTGGTAGCTGCCATCGTGGCGGCAGCGGGACTTTATTATAGGCATAGAAAGGTAGGTCGATTATAATTTTAAGGTTTAGGGCACGCTATGATCAGGAAGGTCGTCGATAATAAGAAAATTTTAAATTTCGTCTATCCTGAATAATAAAACATTCTGCATTTACTGATTATATTTATTGCATCCCAATGCCTGTAACTGTAATTTTTTAAATAATTTTTTACATTTTGTTTCAGAATCTTAGACTAAAGGCTCAAGGAGGTGTAGCGTTTGAAAATCCCAGCTACCTCCGGGAAACCAACCCTGATACCATTGTCAACGTAAGTCTACATCATTAAATATGAAACTAATAGATGGCAGACCCTATGCACTAAAGTGCACGAAATTTTAAATATTGACATTATCTTAATTTAGAATCTGTTCTTTCTCGATATTTCGGAAGCCTATGCTGGCTTACATAACAATGTCACAGAGATATTTAAAAACAATTTTTTTAACTTTATTTTACCAACATCGTTATGTTTCATTTCGATTAAACGAACCGACGTCGTGTAACTCAATGCTTTCTTCCTTACCTGTCAGTTACCTAAAGAGGAGTTTAGCTTCAAACATAAGATGCCACCATACGTCCTTGGTCTGCCGTGCCCAAACACGCCACCACAGGACTCAAACATTGAGCCTTTTCAATTTTCCTCCTAGGGTACTTTACCGAATGGCAATGCGAACGCTAATGGGGGCTCGAACGGCACCAATGGCGTTGCGAACGGCGTCTCCAACAGCGCTGCGTGGAGACAGGAGACGCTACAGAACCCCAGCACGACGATATCAGCGCGGGAGGTGGATCCCACGCTGTATGAGGAACTCAAGCTCGGTCAAGATGGCGCTGGCTTCAAGAGGTTGAAACCATAGCCCGAGGTGACTTTCTTTTTAACACCAAAGATGAGAAGTTTGAAGTCATTTGTTGTATATATGTGCGCCGGTCTCAAACTAATCCAGGATCAATTTCACAGCGATTGAAAGCTGGCTAGACCATGATGGGTCTTAGCTATGTGAAGATCACCAGCTATTTTCCTGATTGGTGTTAGACTCTAAGCCCTTTATTAATCTTCAGCTTGTTTTAAAGCAATCCAAATGAGTGAGTTGATTGATTTTGGGTTCAAGAGGTTGAAACTCCTCGAGTTTCTTTTTTAACCCCTGACGCAAAAATATATTTTGAAGCCATTTGTGTTTATAAGTGCGCATGCATTGTGCGCATGTCTTTTTTGCATAAGGCGCAGAGTACCTCTGAATTAAAGCCTATTGATAACCAAATCTTTTTAAATTGTGTCTCATTGTTTTAAACTGATTGATGTTACATAACTAAGCGTAATAATAAATGTGTGTTTTGGCAGGTTGCGCGCCGCTCTCCGCTCCGCTCGCCGCGGCTGTCGTCGCCCCGGGTTGCGCCGCGGTATTGAGCGTGTCGCGAGCCATCCCGCGGTTTTATACCGTGACGTCACAGTTGCGTCGTCTCACCCGCACACGGTTCTTAGCAATAGAATAAACAGAGATAAAATACGTGCGCTAATGAAATCGAAATTGTATGGTATTTTGACACATTTTAAAACGGAGGTTTTTAATAATTCGTGATATACCTATATGTCATATAATTTCGATTTAATTGTTTTAACAAATTTAAAGACAATTTAAACCACTTTAACTCGATTAATCGAAAATTAAATGTGTTAGTGAAATAAATAACAGTTTATACGAGTGCGACAAAGAAATGACTGTAATTACGAATTGTGTATATTTTGTACAGAATCGCTAATAACCGATGAAGTTACCGGAAGCACTCTGTAGGATGCGGCGAAGCGGGGTTTAGGTTAGTATTAAAAGAAAAAATAATTTAAAAAAGTATATTTTTCACATGATGTGATTTAAACCAAAAAAAGACCTCATGTACTTGTCATTTCATGTAAATATTTCGTTGTTTTTAACCGTAATGAATACAGGGTGTAACAATTTTGTCATAATTTGAGTCTTATTTACATTTATTTTCATGATTCGAGCTGCGTTTAGGGGAAAAATATAGAAAGCGTATAATGAAACAGCATAAACAGAAACTATGCACAGCTGCGTCTATGTTTAATAAGGCGTATTAAAATGACAAGATATTTTCTCGATTTTAATCGTGTGAACTATAATTTTAAAAGATTATGTCAGCTGGTACTTCATATATTTAGAATACAGCAATCATAAATCAATGAAATTTTCTAGACCCAATCAAGAAAAGAATTTTAGAGTTGTTGTTTGCCAGATTTTCGTTAAAATGTCAGAGTAACACGTTCTCTGATAAGGCCCAAATCTATTAAACCATTCACAAAAATCTGACCACCGACAAACGTGTTTCGTCAAAAGTGGCTTTCAGGTCTGCAGTAACGTATGAAAATAAATAAAACTCAATAATTGTTACATTCTGAATTATTATTATGTAAACTTGTAGAAGTTCTATATAGACCACTCCTTCAGTAAAGACTAACTGAAGTGAACAATTAAATAGAAATGTTGAACTCTAGTGACATTCTATAAAAAAAATGTGCCTTCGAACTAATAAGTAGATAGTGTACATAGTTGTAGTGACATTTTGGCCTATTTTGTACCTATTATGTAAAAATTTAACTATGAAACATTTTGTACAATAACCTTCAATAACTAAACAAAATAACTTCAACCTTATTATTTGAAATTCTTCTCAAATGTGTTGACTTTTGCAAGCACTGCGCTGTAGAAACTGTAGATTTGAATTTACAGTTCCAAAAACTCACTACATCATCAAGGTAAAAAAAAAGTTTTGACTTTGTTCTAAACTTATAATATGTGTAAAGAAGGAACAAAATTTTGAGTCTGTATATTTCCAAGTTATTTTGAAGATATTGCAATTTATATATGACATCATAAATAAACAATCTATTAAATTTGAACGGCTAATCATATATTATGATGTGGTAATATGCACATAATACAGCACAAATCTTTTAAATCTGACCAAATTACAATTAAAACCCTAAAATGATCTCAACCCGACCATTCCAGAAATATCTATTATCTGCTTTATTTCCACATGTATTTTAATATTATATATATAAGTATAATAATTTCGCTATTAAGAATCTCAATTTCGTAATGACGTGCGATAACGTTGCTCAGGATAAAGTGATGTGATGACATATGATAATAGTTTTTTTATTTAGAACTTCTCCGATAATAATGGAATAATTTTAGATAGAAACGGATTGTGATTAGATTTGTAAATAAAATAAAAAGAGTGAAGTAAAAATCGTCGTTTCATTCGCTTCCTAAACTTATGATGTCTTCTAATCAAAATAGAGACCGAATGGTGTATGAGCTCCTAGACGTTCCTGTAAATGAGAAAGTTCACTGGAATTCAATATTCCACTGATATAAATACCCAGAGGAAACCAGTAGGAGTATTAACTAACATATAAGTGCACGAGCCGACCTCTACTAGATGGACCGATGAACTTGTAAAATGATTAGTGCTCTTAAGAGGCTATGTTGGTAAGACCACGTGGCCGCGTTCAAGGTTGCATTGTTTTGTAGCTGTCCCTCTCCGAGCCCTATCCTACCCGAGCGCGTACGGTGAGACAGCATACACTACGCGAAGTTATCCACCCGTTATTTGGATGTATCGTAGTCCAGTGATCATTTGAAGGATACAGTATATTATGTAGCCATTTTTTCAATACAGTATATTAATAAAATTTCAGATGTCGGTGGTTTTTCCAAATTGTTCTAAATTGATTCATACTCTTGTAAAACAGGTTCAAAGTTGGGGCTTTTTACTACCGAAAAGTACAATACTTTGACGCCCTGTAACTCTGGAAGTATATATTTAAACGAAAATCTGACTCACCACCGACACAGATATTTGTTTCTAGATTGTATCTTGAAAATTTCATAGATTTTCATAGCTTAATACTCAAATTATGACTGGACTACGTTTGTATGGGCGCTTTGACAACAGCATACCCTTTTGAAAAGATGTTGATACTAGCTATATGCTGCTCCACATCTCTATATTTCCCTCAATCGCATTGTACGACGCACAGGACTATGACCAATTGTATCCTAAATTGATGATTGATGACATGAGATTGTCCTTTTCTAAAGCAGGGGATACACGGCTAATTGTAACCAATATTAAAATGTGTTTTTCTGTTTCCAATTATGCTAGTATTTTTGCCCGCAACTTCATATGCGTGGAAATTATCTCACTGAATCTACTTAGAGATACGAGAGAGAATAGTAGCCTTCTAGATGACTACATTCACGCTTGATTTCATTACAATTGGGTGTATTGTTGAGGCTGAAAATGGTCACAGACAAACGAAATTTTGCATTTATTATATTAAGTTCGATGAACAACAGTACCGTTGCATTGGCTTTGTCACCTTTTTCACACGACAACTAACTTAAAAAAAATTGGTTGCCTGTAAAGTCGGTATACGGGCGAAAGTTTTACGTGACAACGACTTTGAGTGGTAAAATAATTTTAATGTGAATATTCATTCAGGGACGCGTGCCTTTCACTTTTTATGTCTGTCTCTCTCGCTCTTAGGCGGGCTAACCATGCCCGAGTGGAAGGGACGCGTGCCTCTCACTCGCTCTCATTGTGAGCGCATAACGTGAGCGGAGCGTAACGCAGTTTCTTGAAGTGTCACCCGGCAAACCAATTTATAAGACGTTGTCACGTCAAAATAAAATAATTTAGCAAAAACGTTAATCCAAATCAAGCGTATAATTTCCTTTACTCTTACCTGTCCGCTAATAAACAACAAACTTTCATAAAGGAAGTGTTCTAAAAAAGGTTATGAAAAATCTTGCGAGCAGCCGTCTACGTCACGGCAACACAACACTAAAGTAAAAGAGGTGAAAATCTCGCAAACTTTTGTTAATTAATCAAATTACGAGACGTCTTAAGAGTTTAAGGAGAACCTGAGTGATGAATGAGATCATAAAAGATAATTTAGATGGCTTTTGTAATTTTATCGCCCTAAGAAATGCTAACTTACAGCCTTATCGTCACCTTTACCCATTTCCCCATGGAAAGTTAGAAGTGGCAATCTATTTATTTCATTTTTTCTATTTTATTTAACAAGGCCACTTACAGGATATACATTAACATAAGTATTAAGACACAAATTTAACAGTATAGCCAAATGCTATCCCACTTACAGGCAACAACGACATGATAATAAGAACGTTTTTAAATTAAAAGAACGATAACGAAATTATAATAAAAATAGAAATAGAATATTTCAGATGCCTTAAGGCTCATCTCCAACAGTGGACTCAGATAACATGGCGGTATATACTATATAGCCAAGAGAACTTGACAGGAATCGGCTTACTACCAAAAAATACACCAGCTGGAAATCAAACCTTCGGATTGACAGTGCACGCTAAATGTGGACCTTGTCAAATCGACTCTCAACAAAGCAATACGAGTATCCTTTCAGGCATCACTTAGTTTCGTTCTACAGTTCAGGTACAGTATAAAATGAACACAAAGCTCGCTCTGCAGCAAATTGCTCAAAGCGAAGCGAGCCTCCGAACAGCTAAGTTTAAGCGGCCCGAGTGGGCTCAAGTGAATAATTTACGAATCTATCTTGGTATTTCCCTTACGTATCGTACGTATACGTAGACTGGTGTCTGTTTCAAGTACTATACGTTATTCTATCAATCCACAGCCAGCTTCACCATTGACTCACGAAAGAGCTTCAGTAGTGCATTTCACTAAAGACAAACATAGACCAACTATATGCCGCATATGCTGAGACAGGTCCATTTCGGCGTTGCAGTGCAGCAGAGCAAATTTAAAATAAATGTATGAACTGTACTGTAATCTGTATGTACACCGAATAAACTATTTCTATTCTATATAATTAGTCTTCATTCGCTCTATTCTACATTTCTCCGCAGGTGTACAATAATTTCAAAGAAGAATTTGGTCTAGAAGGTGCCTTCACCCTCGTCTTGAAGACACCCAAGTTATAGTTCTCAGGGAATACAGACGCCGGCAGCGCGTTCCACTCCCTGGCTGTACGCATGATGAAAAGCGCTTAGTGCGAGCCATAGGGATGTCAACTACGTACTGGTGGAGCCCTGCTGTTTGTCTGTTGGATCGATACTTGAATGGCGATAGCGGCGAAATGATTCACGTTTTATCGATACGTCATGAATATAAAAATCGATAACAAACAAAAGTGGCCTCTAATTCAATTTATAATAACTACACGGAATCTAAATATGAATCTATGATGACTCGATTAACTGAACGCCAGCAATAACTACATAGACTCCGCTTTTGCTGTAGGAATTTTTGTCTAATTGCGCAGGAATTAAAAAAGAACTGACTGGCATATAGAGCAAAGTGCTCGCTAGGTCAACAGCTCACAGAGCCAATACTTTGGTTTAAAACGATATCGTGGTGTAAGCTAGCCAGACAGACAGAAACCCCTCCAGCACCAACGATTTAAATGAAACGTTTGCGAATAAAGGGCTAGGCAGAATTTCTGTATGAAGATATGATTATTTACACATCCCCCGAAAGGCAAAGGTCTGAGTGTAACGTATGTATAACGAAGGCGCGCCTTTGGGCCATCCAATTAAATGTTATTTACAATGCCTTTCGGATATTCCACGCATAAATCTTTTTCTTATTCGCCTCCTTTGTGATTTCAACCTTACGAGATGAAGATCTTTGTAACACTAAGTCTAATTTTAGGATTGAAGACGGCTTCTGTGACGACCCTTTGTTAGAATGTCTTCATGTTATTCGAAAAACTTCAGCAGCTTTGTGAATTCTGAAAGCTTGCTAGCAATTAAATTAAATTGTGTTAGAACTTCTGCGCAGCTGTGTGTCTTTATGGGAAATCTGTACGTACTGTTGCAATTTCGATTTATTTATTTATTAAATAAGGAGCATCAACAGTCTCTCGTATTGAATGTTTGAATTATTTAATTTTTTTATTAAAAATTACAGATGCACACAACATTAATGTAATAAGTTACATATTAAAAACTAGGTAAAATAGAGATTAGATTAAATAGAATTAAATATAAAATAGAAATTCATAGATTGTTATGTTGTTTAGAGCACGTGGCCGCACTCAAATATGGATCGTTTTGTTGTTGTCTCTATCCGCCCGCTGACCCGCGAGCTTGCCCCACCCGTTCCGGGCCCCGCGCGCGCGTCCGGCGCGCACGTAATGAAAACACAATGTTTTTGAATATACTTCATTGGTTCTGGATATTTACTTGCAATTACGAAGCTATTGTGTTTACCTATATACATATATGAACAAAATTCAGACAGTTGTTATATAGGTAATTATTGTTTTATGTAATTCCATAATATTTTTAGTTTTTAATTTCAGTAATTAAATTCAGATAAAAACTGTCTGCCTGCCTTTTTACTGAAACTGTTCACGTAAATGCAACTGAATATAATTAATTTTTTTTTCTTCAATTTTTAGCTTATAATTTTTACAGAGAAAATTACTTGACTAATTAATTAATTTAATAATTAAAATCGAAATACCGACTTTGTTCAAAGTTGATTTGTTGCAAGCATTCTCGAGTGGCGACCACGTACAGGGAAACGTATACCGGGACGACAAGCTGGGATTTACAATTTGTCAATAAAAAATAGTTAAATTCACCTCCTAAGGGAGTGGAAAATCGCTAATAAATTAGTATGTATGAAACTACAAGTAGGTTTCTTTTAACACTTATTCCACGATTCCACCCCTAAGTAGGTGAAATATGAGTTAAATTTGTATAACAAAAGAGAAACTAATAAAAGCAGCCAAGTGCGTGTCGGCCCACGTGCAGTGTAGGGTTCCGTAGTTGCCCGTGACAATAAGTTTGCAGCTGAACGATAACGTCTAAAAACGGGACGATGTAAAGTAATTTTGAATTGAATTTGTACGAAATTTTCATGTTGTCATCTCCAAGCACATTTTATAATTATGTCGATTAGGTCCAACCTACAGGTGTATTCCGTAAACGACATGTATGTATAATCGCTTAGGAAGGGTTGAAATTTAAAAAATAATACCTTAAAGGAATGAAACATATATATATTACTAATATGTAAAACTACAAACTTGAAATCCTACAAACTTGAAATTTTGCAGATAGGTTCTTTGTACGAAGATGACGCTCAGTCCGAACGGGTTTTCGAAAATTCTGCCCCTAAAGGTGAGGAAAGGGTGTTCAAAGTCCAAATATCTGTCTATGTGGATGTAACTGTTTTGTGTTCTCTTCATAAGGCATAGCAACGGGGGATGTATTGTTCTAGCAGCGGTAGCAGCATTATGACAGTTAACATAATATACACTTCTCATTCCGGTCATAAAGGTTAAACTAAGCAACAGACCCCAAAAATTAAACTGATTAACATCTGGTATCAAAAACTCAAGTATAAAAAAACGAACATTATATTTAAAATATCGACAGGCTGGTAGTGACAAAAAGACTCACAAAACTCACTCACGGCTTGTAACAAATATATCGAGGATGAGCAGTTATGATTGAGTATTCAGTAAATATAACTGTACGTTACGTTCCTTAATTGCCGCAATGTCAGCAGCGCGCCTCCGAGCTCTTTCGCTCTGGAACGACGTTAGCACTCCACACACTAAGATACTGAAAAAGATCATGGAGGAACAACCTCTATTTAACGCCGTCCAAGACAAAATAGCCAAGCAATTTGTCTTTGACAAGAAATATAAAATACAACTCCAAGAGGCCCCTGATGAAGAGTTCGGATGCAGAGAGCTTCGTGTCTTCACCGATGGTTCCAAAACGGAGTCTGGTACCGGTCTCGGTGTATTCTCGGAAGATCTCAACATCAGAGTAGCACTGCCTCTTGGAGTCTACAACACGATTTTTCAAGCTGAATGCGCAGGCATCACACATGCAGCTAAAGCCATCACTAAACGGAAAATAACAGATACACCCATTCGCATATTATCAGACAGCGCCTCAGTTCTACAGGCACTAAACAGCAACACAATTACATCTGAGTTCATACGCGAATGCCACGATTCACTTGCAGAAGCAAGCAGACAGAACTGCATAACCCTGCAATGGATCAAGGGACACAGTGGCTCCAGAGGTAATGATGCAGCGGACGAACTGGCCAGAAGGGCCTCAAGCATGAAGATAGCAGGGCCTGAACCAATCGCGGCCCTACCTTTCTCGCAGCTCCGATCATGGATACATCAACATACCGCGCAGTCTCACCATAATGAGTGGGAGTCAAGGGAAAATTGCAGACAGGCGAAACAGGCCATGCCGACCTGTAACCGTCGCCTCACCAAACAAGTATTACAACTACATCTACGATGTCAACTTCGCCTGATTGTAGGAGCAATTACAGGTCATGGACTCTACAACAAGCCTGTTCACTATAGGTATCACTGACAGCCCTTTGTATAGAGAAGACAGCTGCTCACGTCCTGCTGGTGTGCGGAGGAGTAGCAACACTGCGGGCAAAGTACCTCGGAACACCGAGGTCGCTCCCAGAGGCCTTCAACAACACAAATAAGTTGTTGGGCTTTCTGTTGGAGCTGGGGTGGCATGAATAAGGCACGCCACCCCAACACGCAAAATAGGCGCATCTGACGTCGAGTTGCGGAAACCTGCCCCGATTACGAATACGAATACGACGTCCCTTAATTATTTTTATTTCAACTATAATCAAAAGGTGTTACGATACGACTGTGCTTGCTCTTGAAAACTTGGTGTTGGGATCATATCAGTACATAGTTCTTTAAAATCACTGGTTATTGCGACACAGGTTTTACCTACTGCAGTAATGACAGATCCTCAACAAGAATAGCAATAACAAAAATATAATTAGCGACATTTTATGTATTTAAACAGTGTTTCGTGAGATGTTGTGGAACAGTGTTCAACGTTGTAGAACATACGTTACCGCATCGCATAGGCTCAATATTGTACGTCATTGTAGGAAACAACTACACTATTATCTAAGTCTGCTACCGAATATCAGTGTTTATAGGACAGTTGTGTTCCGTTAATGAAAAGATAGAGCTTAGTGTAACCTGTGCTCACACCTCTTTCATATGGCCTATTACCGTCACTTACCATCAGGTGAAATGGAGGCCAAGTGGTAGCCTATTGCGTATTATAAAAAATTATTTATCAATTATTAGGGTTCCGTAGCTAAATGGCAAAAAAACGTAACCCTTATGGATTCGTCATGTCTGTCTGTCCGTCCGTATGTCACAGCCACTTTTCCGAAACTAGAAGAACTATACTGTTGAAACTTGATAAGAAGATGTATTCTGTGAACTGTCTCCATACTTAGAACTGAAACTTAAAAAAATTCTTCATCAAACCCAAACGTGTGGGGTATCTATGGATAGGTCTTCAAAAATGATATTGAGGTTTCTAATATCATTTTTTTCTCAACTGAATAGAAACTGAAACCGAAACTGAAAATGTGTGTTCCCCTCCCCCGCCCCGTAACTTCTGAAATAAGAGAATGATAAAACTAAAAAAATATATATGATGTACATTACCATGTAAACTTCCACCGAAAATTGGTTTGAACGATCGATCTAGTAAGTAAGTTTTTAATACGTCATAAATCGTAAACCTCAATTTAACTTTCATTCAATCAACTCAAATATAAAAATACACTATTATTAAAACATCCATCAAAGTTACAACGAACTACAAGAACTTTTATATTATGTTACTTGCCGCTACGGAACCCTTCATGGGCGAGTCCGACTCGCACTTGGCCGCTTTTTTATTTGTACGTAAAAATCATCGAATTTTCCATTACTAAAAGTACAACGTAAATTTAACTTTGAGGAACAGTTGTTTGAAAAGTTTATTTTAAAAAGTACTCAAAGCCTTGCATTTCTGTAGAGTGTTTTCCGTTACTGAGAAATTGAAAATTACGTAAAAATCGAAAATTTCTAATCTAATGTGAGAAATTGTGAAAATTGCAAACAATATACGTTAGTCATAATCGACGTCGTCTGGGTGTAGATATACAAAGGTAGATAGATATAAATCCCCCCGCGCGCCTCACTGCCCCGAGCGCGTACGGTGAGACAGCATACACTAGGCGAAGTTATCCACCCGTTATTTGGATGTTTCGTAGTCCAGGGATCATTTGAAGGATATAGTATATTATGTAACCATTTTTTTAATACAGTATACTAATGAAATTTCAGATGTCGGTGGTTTTTCCAAATTGTTCTAAATTGATTCATACTCTTGTAAATCAGGTTCAAAGTTGGGGCTTTTTATTACCTTAAAATACAATACTTTGACGCCCTGTAACTCTGGAAGTATATATTTAAACGAAAATCTGACTCACCACCGACACAGATATTTGTTTCTAGACTGTGTCTTGAAAATTTCATAGATTTTCATAGCTTAATACTCAAAATATGACTGGACTACGTTTGTATGGGCGCTTTGCCAACAGCATAACCTCTTAAGGTCCGCGATTCAAAGTAATCAAAAGAAAGGATAATTAACGCATTCATAAAGAACTAATAATCTACTTCCATTGCTTAAAAAATTTGGTTTTTGTTGATTTTCTCAAAGAGCGATCAATCAATTTCGATAAAATTTTATATGGGATGACCTCTGAAGTATGTTCTACCATACAAAAAAAGAATCATCAAAATCGGTTCACTATTGGCGGTATTCGTGTAACACACATACAAATAAAATATACGCATCGAATTGAGAACCTCCTCCTTTTTTGAAGTCGGTTGAAAATATTTACAGTCATATCAATATGGCAGGCGACTTCTTCGATTCTCACCCCGTCCCGTAACATTATTTGTTATTTTCTTTGTGTATATATTTTTTCTTTCCTCATATTTTTATATAATCATGTCTTCTATTATGTATAAAATCTTCAAAAGAAGAGTAAATAGGCACCTTCTAGACCAACACGTAACATCGTGGACCTCATCGTCACTTACCATCAGGTGAGATTGAGGTCAAGTGTTGGTCTATCTTCACTAAAAATAAAAAAATAAAAAAGTTTCCGTGTGCTTTAGTGACGCTGTTTTGTATACTATACATACATATGTGAAAATATTGCAATGGCTACTAGTTGTACATTTTTTGTATACGGATATCAAGCAAAGCTGTATGTTTTCCGAATATATTTATATCAAACTAATATAAAATATTGAAAATATTGAGTAGGATAATGATAGTGATCAATTTCTAGAATGTAGGTAATTTTAGGTATTTTTTATAATAAATTAAAGCTAATTACTATAGAAACAATTTTCGTATCGGTCTTTATTTGGATCGTTTAGGAGATTCTCACGAAAGATACCTCCAAATAGTAGCTAATTAGCCTTGCCATGAGATAACATAGCAAAAATCGAACAAATTCCTCAGCAATCATTTCCTTTCATTCGGCAAACCTTGACAGTCTTGAATGTATATCAAATTCGAATTTTACAAAAAAACTCGGTGTCTTAATTTATTGTTAGTGGTATACAGTTTTATGCAGATGTCCGACCTTTGGTGAATTCTTGTAACCATTGATAGCGCCCACGTTGACCCTACTAGAAATTGGGAATCGACGAAACAAAAAAACCACACCAAAGTATTACCAACGCTGTCAAGAGGATACTTTTAAATTGGTCGAAAAGCGACTTCGTCATTGTTTCTTTTGTTTTCCTGTTAACTTCAAATACAGTGAGGAAAGGTATTTCCGGACTTATAAAACAATCAGAAGCGTTAACTTATTATATAGCTAATTTAGATTTTTCAACTTTTCTTGTTCATTCGTTTATTATTTGGGACATTTTAATGTACCAACTATTTCTCTATCCAATCTAGATGTATCAACTATTTCTCTATCCAATCTAGATATACCAACTATTTCTCTATCTAATCTAGATGTATCAACTATTTCTCTATCTAATCTAGATGTATCAACTGTTTCTCCATCTTCTCTAGATGTATCAATTATTTCCGTAGCTTCTCTAGATATATCAACTATTTCGCTATCTAATCTAGATGTGCCAACTATTTCGCTATCTAATCTAGATGTACCAACTATTTCTCTAGCTTGTCTAGATGTATCAACTATTTCGCTATCTAATCTAGATGTACCAACTATTTCTCTAGCTTGTCTAGATGTATCAACTATTTCGCTATCTAATCTAGATGTACCAACTATTTCTCTAGCTTGTCTAGATGTATCAACTATTTCGCTATCTAATCTAGATGTACCAACTATTTCTCTAGCTTGTCTAGATGTATCAACTATTTCGCTATCTAATCTAGATGTACCAACTATTTCTCTAGCTAATCTCGACATACCAACAACTTCTGTTCATGATTTAGCTTTGGACAACTATTTATACGGCTTATTTGGAAGTGATAACTATTTGTGTAGCTTTTGACTGAAGTTTCAATTTAACTCTTCTACGGACAGAAAGGTCGACGATTGAACAACAAGATAACCCTAAGAGAGATTTATTTTTGGTACAAAACCTGAGAAATGTAAATAATTAAAGACTGTCATAAGATAGGTCTGCGATCACAATCTGGACCCTGACGTTAGCATGTCTTACAGCAACCAGGCCCCAAGACTTCTGGTTAGAAACTGGCGGCAGTTTCTTACAATGTCCACTATTGTATAGGCTACTACACCCAGTCCTGTCTATCCGTCCTTACGTCTACCCACTTGTGTTGAATTGTGCTGACATTTCTGCTATAATGTAGATATGATCAGCACCTGACCTGACCCCACATTGGATTGCGCCCCCGGGAATTGAACTGCGATGAGTTTGGAAATCCACGAAATGAACAAACTTTCCCTTTGGGCGTGGATAACTGGGAATGTTTACTCGACTGGCCCTGATGAAGTTGTTAGCTGTTATAAAAAAGAGTCATATTAATTCCCTCGTGCCAGATGAGCGTATGAAAATTAAATGAAACTGAGCAATAAATAATCAAAGTCGTGTTTTGTGTTTTTTCGTAATTCCTCATTTTGAAGAGGTAAGCTTAAAAGGCGATTTTAAAGCCAAACAAATGCATATCATCATCATCAAAAGTCTACATATGTCCCCGTTGCAGGGTCTCAGGGCCTACAGAGACTGTATGGGACATAGTCCACCACGCAGGCCCAGTGCGCCTTTGAATTTCTTCTCAGGAGTGTGCAGGTTTCCTCACGATGTTTTCTTCACCGAAAAGCCGATGGTAATTATTTTTATCATTCGTACATACTCGTAAATAACAAATTGGAACTCATTGTTATGAGCCAGGATCGAACCCAGACCTCGATCGTTCAAGCTCGAAATCTAAGTACATGAATAAAATAGGAGTTAGTAAGTCTAATTCCTTATTAAATCAAAAGTCGGTCAGTTCTAACGTAAAAGTTCATGACGCGACACAATGCTTGGGTACACTATACACTACACACTCTCTGTAGGAGAGTAGGGCTGAGCCCCTGCAGTGGGGACGTATATAGGCTGTTGATGATGATGGATTAGATTTATTTAGGTCTAGTATATAGTCACAACTTTATTATTATTTAATAGCTTTTGCTAGCGACTTTGTCCCCGCGGAAGTATCCCACGGGATACTCTAACTACAGACTCAATCAGGATAAGAAGTAGCTTATGCCCTTATCAGGTCCTTCAACTATCCTACCTCTAGGATGATGATGATGATGTTGGAAGGTCTTTTCACTCAAGCTAATGAGGCTACTGGCTCTGGTGACAGACATGAGTGGGAAAAACTAGGAGGACCTATATCAGAGGACAACCTGAACAGCAAACTGACTGCTGAAAATTGTTAACTTGAATTTAGCTATAGTTTTATGACTTTAGATCTAATGTATATTAGCTAAAATTGTAATCTATTGGTCAGCGAATACAGGCTTTTTGGACATATTTTTTAATTTTGATTGATTTGACATTCACTGAAAATGTTTGGTCCAAAAAGTTATAGTTAACTGTAGGAAGCAGATGCAAAAACCCTTAAAGGTATGAATTGAAACAACATAATTTACTCGTAGTCTCGTACCACCATCCTGTCCTGTCTCCCCTACCATTGTTTGCACGCTCAAATCGAATAAATTCATTGTTTGTAATTGTTCCTGTTTGTTTTGGAACGACCGATTTCCCGGGAGAGGCGCTCTGATTAATATTAGACAAATATTCGAGTAATTGAAAACGCAGAGTTCTAGAAATCGATTCAATGAATGAATTCCCTGTCGAATGGTTGCACGTAAAGTTCAACCTCTCATCTTGCATCCACAGCGATGTCCGTAGGACCAGCTGCAATACCTATAGAGTTTTTATTATTCTTTATTGTTGAAGAACTAAACACAAGTAAAATCTAATTATAATAAAAAGAAAAACTTAAAACTAGCACAACGGTTTTTCCAGTTTAGTGATATATATTTTTGTGTTGCCAGTGAACATACGGAACCGAAACGTGGTCCTTTACTGTGGGCCGAATAAACTAGCTCAAATTCACTCAGCGAGCTATAGACGAGCTATGCTCGGAATTTCTCTACGTGATAAAATCCGTAATGAGGAAATCCGTAGATGAACGAATGTCACTGACATAGCTCGACGAGCCAGTGAGCTGAAGTGGCAATGGGCAGGCCATATCGCTCGAAGAACCGATAACCGGTGGGGAGTAAAGGTTCTCGAGTGGCGACCACCGTTTCGGCGTACCTTGAGGGAGGCATATGTCCAGCAGTGGACGTTTCCCGGCTGATGATGATGATGATGACATACACATATATTCGAAAGCGTCGGTAGCGCAGTGGGTAAGGCACGGACTCTCAATCTGCGGGTTCCGGGTTCGAATCCAGCCGTGTACCTATGAGTTGTTTTTCAATTCAAGTACATTATCCGATTGCTGAACGGTGAAGGAAAACATCGTGAGGAAACCTGCATGTGTTGAAAAGGCATGTGAAGTCAGCCAATCCGCACTGGTCCCGCGTGGTGGACTATGACCCATACACTCTCTGTAGCAGAGTAGGCCTGAGCTCCTGCAGTGGGGACGTATATAGGCTGTTGATGATGACATATATATAACACAGTGGGTATATAGTGACGGAAAGGGCAATTACAAGCCCATTGTCAGTGACAAACAAAACTTTCCCAGTGAAATCTAAGCCAGAGTGCTTCCACGGAACAAACGATGGATCAATTAAAATTTACAACAAAATTAACAGTCAGTTTATGTTCCAAACTTGTGACGACATGTTTCAAACTGCCATTTCGGCTTTACAACGCGAAACGAGGCAGTTCTCACCGGTTTTAACCTGTTTTATCCAGTTTGGGGCGGATTACGCGACCCGTGTAAACTGTACAAAGTGTGGTGGCTAGTTTAAGCGCCCACATAGCTATTTGTTGAGGGTGACGAGAGCCTGACTGCTGGGATTCTGTCAGACTATAGGTAGAGAGTCGACACGTTTTTACGGTTCCGTACCCAAAGGGTAAAAACGGGACCCTATTACTAAGACTCCGCTGTCCTTCTGTCACCAGGCTGTATCTCATGAACCGTGATAGTTAGACAGTTGAAATTTTCACAGATGATGTATTTGTGTTGCCGCTATATTAACAAATACAAAAACACAGAATAAAATAAATATTTAAGGGGGCTCTCATACTAGAAACGTGTTTTTATGATTACAAACTTCGAGTTTAACTGCAAAGTTACGCAATCACAAAACATGTTTTGCCAGCCACGCTAAGAATGGGATAAGAACAGAAATATGATGATGTTATTTTAATACATTACAATTTACTGTTCTCCGATTCTTTTTAGAGAAGCGAATGACTATCCTACAACGACTATGTCTAAACATAAATAAAATACACCAATAAAAGAGACGATGAATGTTCTATTTCATTATTTTTTCTTGTGATCTGAGGCGACATCCTGTTAAAAGCTTGTTAAGCTAAACCTATTTACTTTCTCACCGAAAACCTCTATGAAATAATGTTTCGGGTACGACGGATTGTACATTTTAATGGCATCCAACGTGGAAGGGTATTTATTCCTTCAGACTTAGATCGAAATACGAGCAGGTGACGCAGTAGTGGGTTACATGGTAACCCAGGGTGATACATGGTTTTCTACCTTATGGAATTGCTATAAAAAGCGTAAATTCGTAGAACCTTACATTTTGATTAAACCACAAATTATACAAAATCATAAAATTCAAATTTGATATATTTAAATAGTGTATTAATCTAGACATATCTAAATTTTAGTTTTAGTTATATGTTGACATACATTTTGTATTATTTAATTAGAGTAGAAACAGAAGAACGGCAGACCTTCGCCCGTATACTGTTGATATTCCTGCAGCTCGCACCAAGCGTTTCGCTTCCACATTTATCATGCGTACAGCTAATATGGAATACACTACCGGTTTCCGTGTTCACCGAAAATTACAACTTGGGAATCTTCAAACATTCTCACATTATTTATGATAATTCACTATTAATTCCAAGTTCAAAATATTAAACGTCATCTGTTTAACAAACGAATGAACCTTATAGTCACATATAGTGAATTATTAAAACTTCCCAAAATCTCGCAACCCCGATTGGGTCCTCGCTGCCTTCACTTACCTACAAATACCCACGCGTAGAGGCCCCAACGGCGTAGTTTGTGCTACAGTATGGCAATTTATTTCTATTGTACTATCTGACCGACCCATGGACTAGGGATGCGCTTTTAATGTTCACGAATCTGTGAGCAGTTCTATGACTGAGCTAATGTTCAATTCATATTCGATTGGTTGTGGAGAGAATGACATTGAGGTGTGTTTAAAAAAACACTGCATCGGTACTGGCTCACACTTTAAAGTCAAGACTCATTAGTGATACTTTCATTGACAACATTGTGTCTTAAAACAAAAATAAACCGGTCTGTGTTACACTAAAAGGCAGTGATCAGAGCCCAAAAAAATCAATCATTATGTTATGGAACTGATGTGCGTCATCTGTCATAACTGTTTTTCGACGTCATCGACTAGCGAGAGCAGTAGCGCTTTAAGCTAAAATCGGTCAAGAAAGTGACATATACATCATTTCCATAACAAAATAATTTATTTTTTTGCCGCTGCCTCTTAGATCATGTCTTCCTGCTCCCATACACTTCTAAGGTCACAGTACTCACAAAGCGTTTAGTCTATGAGATAATTTGGCTCAAGTGTGCGAGCTCTCTATCATCTGAACTAGTTCACTGAAGTCCAGATCTATCAGCAGGTATAGACAGTCAAACTCCGGTGAGATATAGCGGTGTGCCTCGATTCTTATGCGATCCTAGTACGGCCGGCGGACCGGAACGTTTTTGCGGTTTTTAGTTTCATTTCTAATTCCCTTTGTCCTTTGTTTTTCAAAGGGACAAAGGGAGTTTCGCGGTTGAATATTGGGTGACGCACATACAGTAAATTGCTGTGGGAAAATATTTGTGGATTCCAAAGATATATTTAGAAAATAGAAATTTGTTTCTAAAACCATTGGTGGAAGGAATCTCAGTGCTATAAAATTACGGATAGTGTCAGCCATTTTGACTTTACGGTGACGTCACGCAGTCTCTCAAAAAGCGACTGGTATACATTTTGCTATTTGCCTATAATGCCCTGCCAGGGTTCATGTAGAGGTATATAGAACCAAATATTACATACACTAACTGACTGATGAATTGATAATAAGGCCAAAGGCAGGAGTCGATAGCGAACTCAGAAAATGATCGATCGGCTATTTAGACAAATGGTTGTTGATGAATTTGGTATCTTATATGTCGTAGGGATCCATTGTTGGTTATATTGACAACCTATCCCTATCCCTTCTCACTGCTTCACACATCATTCACGTCACGTCACATTCAGTTATACCTACTACCAACCCACGAAGTTATAACTTTTTACAAGCATATCGGTGTAAAGCCTACCGACTCTGTACCTAAAACCATCATTCCATCACGTTAATATTAACAGAATTCAGTGCAAACCCAATCACTGGCCCCGCGTGAATAATTTCATACCCGGTTATCATTGTAATCACAAACTGATATCTAAAACTCGCGCTCATTAGATACAATTATGTAGGAAGTATGTCATGTCTAACAACAAAACAACAAGTCTGGTCACATTTTCAAAAGAAGCCGACAGTTTACGTGTCTTCTTGTTGACTTGTCTTGTGATTTACTTGTCATCTTGTTGCCTTATCTTATTGATGACTGGTTTTCTTATTTACTTTTCTTATTGTTGACTTGTATTCTTATTTACTTATCTTCTTGTCGACTTATCTTATTGTTTACTTGCCTTCTTATTTAATTACATTCTTGTTAACTTATCTTATTGTTGACTTGCCTTCTTACTTATCTTATTGTTGGCTTGTCTTATAATTGACTTGCCTTCTTATATACTTATCTTATTGTTGACTTGTCTTCTTATTTACATATCTTCTTATCGACTTGATCTACACCTTAGTTTGAGCGTTAAATTTTATTTCATCACCAATATTCCTTGCATTTTGCAGAATATGTTTTATTTGAAAAGCTTTTAAGGTCTGTATAATTGAAGCCGTCGCGTTTCAGCAACAGAAGCGAGCACGGCCCGCGGCCGGCATGCAGCCTCGGGCTTTCCTTAATCATTCCGCGCCGTTAATATGAATCCGGCCAGAATTCAGAATTAACACGGGATTGCTGGCCGCTCCTGAATAATTTGAAGCCCTGCTTACCGCAACGTGGTGAATATCCGATTATATCTTCAGCAGCGAGATTATAGGCCAAACTAAGATCTTAGACACAATAAACACGAATACGTACCTACTACTTAAACTAGGGCAGGCCTGAGACCCTGCATTGGGGAGACATATAGGCTGTTGATGATGATGGTGAAGTACTACTTACTACGCTGGCTTAGCGAGCCAAAGGAGACAGGAGACGTCGCCATTCTCCTTTTCTTGCTATACGTATTTGTGTCTCATAGATTTAGACACAGCAAAAATATTGATTATAGGTACTGCACATATTATTAAAGCTGTAAAACCAAGAAAATCAGGCGGGGACCGTCATTATCTGCCCTGAAATGAACTAAAAAGAGTTGTTTCCAATTCGACCTGCACTTGTACACTAATCAAGTTAAAAAAAAATTAAAAAATCGAGTAATCATATAAATACGTATAGAAAAATACTAGAATTTGCATTTACCTCTATTTTAATTGTACAAAATCAGTTGTACAAATTCTTTTTGATATGAAACATCTATAGCCGCACGTAAAACAAATTTCTGGCGTGGCGACGCATGCCGTGGCGACGCGTCGCCACGCTATATGATTGATGGTGTATATATACAGAACGAATGACGTTGTATAAATTGTTTTTATATTTAATGAAAATAAATGTTTATTGAATAAACAGTCATCATTTTCTGGAAAAAATCTTAATATTTTATTTTATCATTATGCCATATTTAGTTTATATCGCAACCTGTTCTTTTCAATCATATTACTTTTACAAAATAATGTCGATGTTTCACATCTGCCAGGCGTCCCGTGACGGCTCACATTTTTGTTTTTGTCCTAAAAATTCTTATTTTACCTTTTAACATTATTTGTGGGTTTCTATTTCTTTAAAATTTCTAATTCTGGAAATATATTAAATAATGAACAAAGTGCAGAACGAATTTAAAATATCTTTTTTTCACTTCTGAGAGCTAGGAGTACCAACAGCTTCCACAACAACTCAAACACTCGACAGACGTCTAAAATTACAAAATAAAGGTCTCACCTCACTTTTAACGAGTTAACAAAAGTTTAACGTTACATTAAACATTAATCGTCTTGTTGAAAAGAATAACTAATTGCTCAGTAACAAAGGGGACTCGTTAAAAGTTGGTAATTTCCCCTCTGCTGCCATGCCTGGGAGGAAGTCGTTTACGAATTCTTCCCTATTGTCTATGGATATCTTTTTCCTTTATGCTTTAAGACCTCTGACTTAGAAAATATTGTTAATTTATTTCATTCACAATGGGTATGCACCATGATGACATACGGAACCGAAACCTGGTCCTTTACTGCGGTCCGAATGAACAAGCTCAAAGTCACTCAGCGAGCAATGGAACGAGCTATGCTCGGAATTTCTCTGCGTGATAAAATCCGGAATGAGAAAATCCGTAGACAAACTAAGGTCATCGACATAACTCGACGAGTCAGTGAAATGAAGTGATAATGGACAGGCCACATCGCTCGAAGAACCGATAACCGGTGGGGAGTAAAGTTCTCCAGTGGCGACCACGTACCGGGAAACGTCTACCAGGTCGTCCCTCTACTAGCTCGGCTCGGGACCGGTCGATGTGGCATACCATGAAGGAGGCATATGTCCAACCGTGGACGATTCCGGCTGTTGCATCTGGCTTTAATCTCGCCATGCTAAAACGATAGGATATACACGAAAACATTCCTCCAGTTAATAAGAAAAACACACGCTTTCCTTGTGTTTTTCAGGCAACCTTCGGCAACCTTTTGAAATCACGAACTTTGAGCACGCCAAACAGCTACGAAACGTATCACTTTTTGTCACATGTATTAAAAAACTATTTTCAGTGTCTCCTATTATTACATCCACCCATACAAACATTATAAATCTATAGTGAATTTGTTTGTTTTGTCTGCAGGGAAAATCCATTTGGGATTCTTGAAGGCCCAACAGGTGACTTTTATGTAGCCGTTGGTGATGAAACTATATGTTCACCGTCTGCTGGAGTAGATAGAGTAGATCACGAGGCAAACGTAGTGAAGAACGCAACCCGGCTAGTATATTTTAACGGGATCCCTCTCCGAGTGCTTACATACTAAATTTCTGTTGCCATAATCTTTTAAAATAGAATAGCTGGCTTGGATAAGTAAATACCTAAAATTATGATGTGAAACTATAGTGTCGCGAAATGAATAACATTAATTTACAACTTTATCGTTAGCTACAATAGCAGTTACGCAGCTAATGGTCCCTAGATGGCGCTTTGAACGAGAATAATTAAGTGTGTAAAAATGAAAATTGTGATTCACTATGAAGTTGTTTGTTAATAATACTCATTTCACGACATCACAACCCGATGTCCTATTTTTGGATAGTTACTGCACAAAGCCAGGCTATTCTTTTTTAAAAGATTATGGCAACATAAATTTACTGAGATACTTTGATAGAGCGTGATCCTAAATCAGAATACGGACAGTTTGTTCCCAAAATTTATTAAATTAAATCTATCAAAAGCCTTCAAACGAGAGAACTTGTTGTTAAATAGTTAATTTTAGAACTTGATAAGCACGAAGATCAATGAATCCAGCTACGGAGCGAAACAGCGAGTTGTAGACAATGCATAAGATCATCTGGAAACGCGAATTAAAATGAGCTGAAAATGCGTCACAGACCCATTACATCATTGTTATCCAAGAACAATGTAAATAATTCTATACAATACTGAAATAATCCTTAAACATTACAATTTCGGTACTTATTATTCTCGTTTGTTCGATGGTACTATGACGTCATAGATGGACGACTTATGAGTCTTCGTTATCAGAAATAAATGAATAACAATAATAATAGATATGTTGAAACCTGTTGAAGTTGCTTTCACTGCAGATTTGCGTTATCGAGTTCTAACATAGTACAACTTGGAGAAAACAGTTTCAACAGATCAATGACGCTATGATTTCATGGAACAAATGGGAAATAATGGTCTTACGCCCTTTTTTGTTTGACCAAAACCGAAATATTCGTTCTAAATATATGTTCATTCCATATTTCCTACATCCTTGTAGAACTTTTGCAGTAGAAGTTTTCTAATAACAGCTCTGCCGCTCGCGAACTCTTGCACGCTGTTTAACCGTCGATTATGAAACTCTGATGTCGGTTAATCTCCGGTTAACTCAGCGTTCAACGCTCGTTTATGTTAACTGGCTCATGAATTTCAATACATAGTTTGGCAAGTATTCATTTTAGCGGTTGCTATAAATTTACAATTCGAAAGTCAGTTATTACTATTCAACTGTGTAAATAAATCAAAATACTTGTGTGTTCTTCCCCGATATATATATTGTATTCATCATCATGAACAGCCTATATACGTCCTCACTGCAGAGGCTCAGACCTACTCTCCTACAGAGAGTATATGGGACATAGTACACCACGCTGGACCAGTGCGGATTGGTAGACTTCACACACACCTTTGAATTTCTTCTCAGGAGTGTGCAGGTTTCCTCACGATGTTTTCCTTCATGAAAAGCTAGGTAATGGTTTTTACCATTAGTACATAAATAACAAATTGGTACTCAATGGTACGAGCCAGGATCGAACCTAGACCTAGAACTTATAGTTCAAGGACTGACGCTCTACTCAACTGAGCTATCATGGCTATGTCTTTATTACATGGATATCTCATATTATTAAATCAACATTCGTTCAAAACGAAACATTAATCCAATTGCCCATAGGAAGAATAGTAGAAGTGCTGACAGGCCATTTTTGTTGTTGTTGTTGTATTGTTCACTTAAGAAACACATGCTGAATATGAACATCACAGGCAGTCCCTTTTGGGATGCCGCCGCATGGCCGCTGAGGAATCTCCTGCCCATGTACTTAAAACTCGGGCTTCAATCCTAGATCACTCCAGGAGGCGTGCAGTGACATCATGCACCTTTCACACTTCTGGAGAACGTTTGCTAGATCAACTAGTTTACTTCCACTTCACAGTAGGCAAAGCTTAGCTTTGTGAGGAAACCGCCCAAGCTACAAAAAAAACTGATCAATATAGTATTGAAGCTTGTACCACCATACTAAAGCTTTCAACAGAGTTCTGGCACATGACACGGATCCTTGTAACGGAATATTATGCGTAGTACCTTCATACACATCGCACATGTCACACAACACATCAAAATAGTAATAAAGCTTGCATCACAGTTCTGAAACTCGCAACAAAACACTGCACCTTGAAACATAATACTGAACCTTGCAATACAATACTGAACCTTGCAATACAATACTGACCTTTGCAGCATACAACACTTGAATGCGCAGAATCTCCGCAACACATTTTCATCGTCTGAATCAGTACAGAGTAGATAATGCAAACACAATAGCTATCACGAGAAGAAACCTTTCGGAAATAGTAAACAAGATTTACGATGACAAATGGCAAAATAAGCTGAAAGCGGAGCCCTTTCGATAAATAAATAAAACGCTCGGTACTTTGATCACAATAAATTGCCTATTGTCCTCGGAGTACGGGAGTAGCGCGGAGCGTGCAAGAGAGGGATGCGGTATATGAAACACCGTGGAACCGCCATCCTTCCAGGGTATAGACTGTCTGTAAAGAAGTTCGTCATCAGCTGCGTAGACGATACTCCTCATAGATAGCCGAGTCAGAATTCCCAAGAGAAGATTCGCAATAATCATAAGCCATGGTAGCTCAGTTAGGTAGACCGTCAATCCTTGAACAATCGAGTTATGTGTTCGATTCTGGCTCGTACTGATGTGTTCCAATTTGTTATTTGGCATTTATGTACGAGTGATAAAATTATTGAAAAAAGTACAAGTGAAAAAGTGATTACCATCGGATTTTCGGTGCAAGAAAACATCGCGAGGAAACCTGCAAACTCCTGAGAAAGAATCCAAAGATGTTTGTGAAGTCTACCTATCCGCACTAAGCCCTACACTCTCTGTAGGAGAGTAGGCCTGACCCCTGCAGTAGGGACATATACAATCTGTTCATGATTGACTGATATGATACTGTCCATCTTCTGAATATTGTTTCCCCTTTAGGACTTGGGATAACATTTGTGGTGGTCCTACTGAAGCTGAACAACTTATGCATATCCCACACCTTTCTGTTCTGATTTAAAAGTACCTAGAACTACTTTGCTTTTCGATTTCAATTCTACCCAGAACAGAATATAAACGGTAGATGCACACCTCAGAAGTTTCTTTTCTGTAGTTGGTCTGCGGGTTGGCATTACCCAAGAAGGCAGAGAATACTCGTAGCTCATCCACAAAACTCTGTCATTCGCAGCTGTCGGTGTGGATGCGACGTTCAGGTCGGAAATGAGCCATTCGGCGGCGTGAAGCGAGGAAATTGTACGCTTCAACCAGCCGCGTGATCCGGGATCGACTACCATCATGTTTTGTTATTAGTAGTCACGCTATTCGCATATAGTGCTCACAGATTTTCCCCTTTGTCATATGTAATCAGATCAATCAACTGTTAGTCAGCTATTGAGCAGTTGATTACTCTGTATCATCATCATCAGCCGGGAAACGTCCACGGCTGGACATAGGCCTCGCTCATGGTTCGCCACATCGACCGGTCCCGAGCCACCTGCATCCAGCGACTCCCTACGACTCTAACCAGGTCGTCGGTCATGTACTCTGTATATCTGCACCCATTATAGTAATATTGAGAGAGAGCACGCCAAAAATCTTTAAATGCATTACTCATTTCTAATGTTTCATCAGTAACTAGCGGCCCGCCCCGGCTTCACACGAGTGGACATTTATTTTGTTGGTAAGACCACGTGGTCGGTTTCAAGGTTGACATCGTCCTTGGGGAGGTGATTTGATCCGTAGAGGACTGTCACAGTATATTTATAAAGGTTTTGTAGCTGTCCCTATCCGAGCCCTATCCTATCCGAGCGCGTACGGTGAGACAGCATAAACTACGCGATGTTATCCACCCGTTATTTGGATGTTTCGTAGTCCAGGGATCATTTGAAGGATGCAGTATATTATGTAACCATTTTTTTAATACAGTATACTAATGAAATTTCAGATGTCGGTGGTTTTTCCAAATTGTTCTAAATTGATTGTGCTCTTGTAAATCAGGTTCAAAGTTGGGGCTTTTTATTACCGAAAAATACAACACTTTGACGCCCTGTAACTCTGGAAGTATATATTTAAACGAAAATCTGACTCACCACCGACACAGATATTTGTTTCTAGATTGTGTCTTGAAAATTTCATAGATTTTCATAGCTTAATACTCAAAATATGACTGGACTACGTTTGTATGGGCGCTTTGACAATAGCATACCCTCTTAAGAGTAAATGTAATCTTTCTAGATCATTACAGAAATTTTCTGAACTTTCTAAAGTTCTCATGTGAACTTCTTCACTAATGTGAAGTTCACATGAGTTAGACAAGGATAGATATGTGTTTTTCACATTTTTGCCACCCACAACCATCCACTTCCACCCATCGCGACCAAACTCCCTTACTTTCAGCAGGAGACCAAGGGGTATTCACTACCCCAACGGGAAGTTGATCGGAGTTGGTGGTGATAGAGAAAACCCTGTCTTAACGTACTAACATTAGCTTTATATACTATTAGATAGCAGTTTTGTAAAAAAAAAAAATTAGAGAACTGCTGAGAATTTTTATCGAGCGTAAATTGCGCGATTGGCTGTTAGAAAAGAGTTTCTATTCAGTTAGAGAATTTGTTGCAATCGAGCCATTTTCATTTTCACACACTTTATTTGATTTTTGTGCCAGCATCAATCATCATGATCATGATCAGGATAACTGCGCATTCATTTCATGACACTATTATCTGATTTCCTAATTTAGATTTCTTATCAAAGACAGCTATTCTATTGTAAAAGATTGCGGCAAAAAAAATCTTCTATGGAAGCATTCTGTACAAATTCCTGTTAAACATTTAAAATAATAACAACTTTTTTCTTCGAATTACTGAAATTTTATTACGTTAGTGTCATCTTTTTAATATTTATCTCCTTGAGCTCCATATCGATGTAGCCACTAACGAGCAGCACTTTGGTGGTAGTAAGTGTGAAATTGGCCCAGATTCGGCCCTTAACAACTGGAAACCCTCTCGGCAGGTGGTTCATGTTAAAGGTCATATTAACAAGATGATACACTCCCTGTAAAAAAGGACTGAGAGGTATGGTAGGTACCTTGTCGGTGGAATCGAAGGGGAAATCTGTTTTAGAATATACAATCAACAACGTTAAAGAACTAAAAACCGACTTGAACTGCCTTAAAACCCTTAGAGTAGTACATCTGGGTACATATTTGGTAGACATACAAAAAAAACATACCAGTCGATTTGAGAACCTCCGCCTTATTTCAAGTCGGTTGAAGATGTAAACGCCTCCGTGGTGTAATGGCTACACTTGGACCTAACACACGGAGGTCCGGTTCAATTCCCAGTAAGGATACCTATCGGTACTTAGCTTAGTTGGTGACCTCCACGTTATCTAAGTCTACCACCTTTGTGTTCCGGTATGAATGGTAGCAGATCTATCGCCTTATTATCTTTTGGCTTCTGGGTGCGCACGCATCCAACGACTTTATCGTCACTTACCATCAGGTGAGATGAAGGCCGAGGGCAAAACACATCAAACATAAAATAAAACAAACAAAAAACTTTTATACGATACCGCACCCTTTGAAATTTGGCAATATTTTGGCTCCTTTTGAAAATTTTATCAAACTATTTCAGACAGACACCAGAGTTTGACTGCAAGGGTTCCGTATCTTCATCAGCTTTCCCCAAAAATTGAATATAAGAATATTTAGATGTAAATGTTTACCGGGGGATACGGGCAAGGCCCTGCCAGCCGCCCCTGCTTGAGGGGGGCTCCAAACAGCTTGTCCTTCTGTAGCAGGTCGCAGAACTTGAAGTGCAAGTCCAGGTACGTCCTGAAGTACTTGCTGCCAGAGAACTCGTACACGAAGAAACTCACCTGGGAACCACGTTACATGACATCGATGACAAACGTTCGTACACAACCCAAAGAACCTCATCATCATCAGCCGGGAAACGTCCACAGCTGGACACAGGTCTCCTCCATGCCACACTTGCATCCAGCGACTACCCGCGACTTGGTCGTTGTTTCATGTAGGGGGACGGCCCGGTAGACGCTTCCCGGCACGTGGTCGCCACTCGAGAAATCTTCCTATCGAGTCGTTCTTCGATCGATGTGTCCTGCCCATTGCTACTTCAGCTTACTGACTCGTCAAGCTGTGTTAGTTACTTAAAAAAAATTCTACACGGAGTTTGTACATATTAATTCTAAAATCACTTAATTCTATGGTTGCATGACTTTGTGAAGACTGGCTCCTGCACTAGGATCCCCTGTGCTACAGTCACAAAATAGGATACAAAGTCTTTACATTTTAAAAGACTATGCCAAAAGAAATGTTGTATGAAAGCATTCCCGATAACTTTCTAATTGGAAGCTATTACCAAATTAGAAAAAAATATTATCATGTCTCACACGGAAACATTGTTGCCGAAACCGTAAAGAGCATCGAAGTTCAAGGAGATGTAGTAGGTGGGATCCATGCGCCCGCGCCGACTAGCTGTCATGTTCACGTAGCGCAGGTATCGCTCATTGCTGTACACGATGGTAGGCCGCTCTGTGCTAATTCTCTTTACCTGTGGACCAGATTTTATTTATGTCTAGTATATATATAAAATAAAGTCGGGTTAATTTCACAATTTATAACTCAAGTACGTCTGGACTAATTTTTATTATCTTTGTTATTTTTTTAATTAATATTATTTATTTATATCAGTCAAAATCCATATTTTTGTTAGTAAATAAAATAAAGTCAATTTTAACCTACTGTTACTAATAATCTAATTTACACAATGTCAATTGAGCAAATCAAGACCATACCAGACATTATGGATTTGTCATGTATGTCTGTCCGTCCGTATGTAAACTTGGTATTCTGTGAACCGCATTAATTTTCACACAAAAGTGGAACTAATAAATTTGGGGGGTTCCCCATACTTACAACTTAAATTCAATTTTTTAAACGCATACGTGTCTATATCATATCTATAGATAGGTCTTCAAATATAATATTGAGGTTTCTAATAGCTTTTTTTTTCTAAACTGATTATTTGTGCGAGAGACACTTCCAAAGTGGTATAATAAACCCCCCCCCCCCCCCCCGTAACTTCTAATATATATAATGATAAAACTTAAAAAATATATGATGTAAAAAACATCGATCAAAGTTACAACGAACTACAAGAATTTGTATATTATTTTACTTGCTGCTACGGAACCCTTCATGGGCGAATCCATTTAATCCGTGTTTTTTTTTTAAATTCTCCGCCCCGAACAGCAGAACAACTATTAAAACATGGGATACATTATTTTACACTTGTAGTCGATCGTGACTTAAGTCGTGTGCGATAAAGCTATTTCACATGAGCGAATCAAAAATAGAGCCCCAGTGCGGATTCGTAGACTTCACACACACCTTTGAATTTATTCACAGGAGTGTACAGGTTTCCTCACGATGTTTTCCTTCACCGACAAAACCAAAGGTAATGATTTGTATCATTTATATACATGAGAAATATTATCTACATTACCTTACCTTTTCACCAGAACATATGAAGATAAATATGACACTTGTGAATATTATAATAAATCTTGAATTTAATATTTGTGTCATAATACGCGTGATCATAAAAAGAATATTTAAAAAACAATGCAACGAGATTTTGAATTCGTGATTTATTATGTCAGTTATCAAGAGCAGAATCATGTAACTACATGACATTAGCGTTTAACTAACTATATTAATCGAGATCCGCTTGGCAGACATTATTTTGACCGTGAATTCATAACCAAACAAATGCAACTAACTTCCGGTTCTGAATCATGTAATTGGAACTGTATTATTTGAAATAACCAGTGATTTAAAAGTAGATCTAACCTAAAAAGTCTTAATAACAACCTGTTGACATCTTTTTGGAACTCGTAACGAAAGTGTTTAGAAAGACAGAGAACGTATCCATTGTCACGTCACAGTAGCTCCATCGCTACGAATGATGGTGGTTGACAGTTCAACATCATCATCAGCCGGGAAACGTCCACTGCTGGACATAGGCCTCCTTCACGGTACGCCACATCGACCGGTCCCGAGCCACCTGTATCCAGCGACTCCCCGCGACTCTAACCAGGTCGGCGGTCCATCTAGTAATAGGGAAGGCCTGATAGACGTTTCCCGGTACGTGGTCGCCATTTGAGAACCTTTACTCCCCACCGGCTAGCGGTTCTTCGAGCGGCCTCAAAATGCATCAACGATTATATTTACTCAGAAAAACACTAATCGGGTATTAGAAAATATATTTATAAAATATATAACTTGCTACTTTCTACGTTCTAGATTGTGTCTTGAAAATTTCATTGACTTTCACCGCTTATTACTCAAAATATGACGGTACTATGTTTGTATGGGCGCTTAGACAACAGCAAATCCTCTAGAAATAAAATACAAAATTGATATCCGTACACCAAATACAATACATTTTATTGGCTTTTATTAAACAACTCTTTAGTCTTAGCAGACACTTGTTTGAGCTCCATGTCAATCCGAGCGCACACGAGTCGTTCTTTGGTCGTAGCAAGTGTGATGTTGGCGTAAATACGAACGGGAAACTTCCTGAACGGGAAACCTCTTGGTATCACTTCTGGAGGCACACTCATGTTAGCGAGGTGATATTCTCCCTGGAAAAATGTTTAAGATACACGAGTTAATTCATTGAACCTGAATGAGAAGGGGATCCAAGGGCGTTTCGGGAGTACTTTGATGTCCAGCTGTCAATGCTGTTTTTTTTTTTCATTTCAGATTTCATTTCAATAAGTTCGCAATCCCTTGCAGCTGTGAAAAAATCAATCTTCTAGTTAAACGCAGTAAAACGATACGGCTGTTTAAGCTGCATTTTTACACAATTTCCATTCCAAAACCTAAAGGGAACTTCCTGTTGACCTAGTATCAAATTTTTTTTTGTATCAATAGTTTTTATAGATACAAACTGTTGACGCCTGTGAGAATATAATTCTTAATGTGTAAATTAAGAGGGTATGCTGTTGTCAAAGCGCCTATACAAACGTAGTCCAGTCATATTTTGAGTATTAAGCTATGAAAATCTATGAAATTTTCAAGACACAATCTAGAAACAAATATCTGTGTCGGTGGTGAGTCAGATCTTCGTTTAAATATATACTTCCAGAGTTACAGGGCGTCAAAGAATTGTATTTTTCGGTAATAAAAAGCCCCAACTTTGAACCTGATTTACAAGAGTATGAATCAATTTAGAACAATTTGGAAAAACCACCGACATCTGAAATTTTATTAGTATACCGTATTAAAAAAATGGTTACATAATATACTGTATCCTTCAAATGATCCCTGGACTACGAAACATCCAAATAACGGGTGGATAACATCGCGTAATGTATGCTGTCTCACCGTACGCGCTCGGGTAGGATAGGGCTCGGAGAGGGACAGCTACAAAACAATGCAACCTTGAAACCGACCACGTGGTCTTACCAACATTGCCTCTTAACCATTGTGCGTGTTTGTTCATCATGCGCTTTTGCTATATTCGTTAATTGTTCGGTGCGTGTTACCTTATGATTTCAAGTATGATACTTATTCATATTCTGTAGGAACCCTCGGTGCGCGAGTCTGTCTCGCATACGGACGTTTTTTAATGAGATCAAGACTAAAGCCGTACCGGTGAATAAGGACAGGGTCCAGCCAGCTTCCCCTGTTTCATGGCAGCACCAAAGAACTGGTCCTTATGTATCAGGTTGCACCACCTGAAGTGCATTTCCATGAAGCTACGCTGATATCGGTTGCTCAGAAACTCGTAGAAGTAGAAGTCAGCCTACGTCAACGTGTGACAAACATTACAATACAATATAACTGTATTATACACAGCACACCCTCAGACATCAGCATACCCTCTTAATTGGGATATGTCATAATCACCACGCTTGTCAGGCGCCCATCACCCTAAATATTTTCTTAGTTGCTTTTTACGACACCCTCGGGATTATATCATCATCATGAACAGCCTGCATATGTCCGCTGCAGGGGTTCAGGGCCTACTATCTTAGAGAGTGTGAAATTAATGATGATATAGAGTGATCACATTCTAAAGTTGAGACCAAACATGCAGCTAGTTGTAGCTTTGTTGAATTTATCAAATTAAAATGTTCTCAATATCGTAAACTGGCGATAAAAGTGGTTTCGGCAGATAAAATGGTAGCAAACCGTTCCGTTTCCGTTATTATGTCGCGGAACTCTAAAACCTTACAATTTTTATAACAATGGCAACGTTTGCAAGCAATCAACCTATATAACACAATCTGCTTTTCGGAAATTGATTTTTTAACATGCTGTATTTTCAATTATCATTAATAAAACTTACAGCTAATAACAGTTTGTACCGCAATGTAAATGGTACGCGGTATTCTTTCAGTGCACGCTCAAACCATAGATTTAGAAAGACCAATAGATACAACCTGCAGCCTGTATCATAAAGCGACAATTCGTCCGCCATTTTCTACTTTTCCACCAATCCATTGGCAAAAGAGATGGGAGAGGGAGAGAGGGATAGTACAACATTTACCGGAACTTTTTGTTCATTCATTATATAAATTAAAGGCTGCGCTCCGGCTCCGCTCTAGATGCGTTCTAATTTAGCATAAATCTGCGTCTTTATTTTTTTACATGCTTTATATTATGTTTACTTGTATAACTATCTAACTATATATGGGTACTGGTAAACCCCTCGAGTTTGGATTCATATTGTTTGATTTGTTAGTCGATCCATCGTGATACACTTTGTGATAAGGGTCTGATGATGAAGTCAGGAAGTAGAATGTGGAACTCTTCAATGGGTACTAGTAAGCACTTCGAGTTTGGGCTCATTTGGTTTGGTTTGACGAGTGCAACACGTAACATCGTAGTGTACTGGGTGATAAGGGTCTGATGACGAAGCCAGGAAGTAGAAAGTGGAACTATTCAAAGAATGCTAGGAAACCCTTCGAGTTTGGGATCATTTGATTAGACGAACCAAATACCTACATTACATGCAGAACATGATTCCGATGATGATGCTAGACGTAGGATGAGACGCACAAGAGCAGTTAGGATGATATATTATCATATGTTAACGTCTAATCGTATAGATATTTCATGTTTAAAAATGACACATCACACTCTCACGCATCTGATGCTACGTATGCAGGAAGTACAAAGTGGAAATCTTCAGGAGATACTAATATTTACTTGGAGTTTGAGCTGATTGCGTTTGGTTTGGCAGTTCTAATACAGTTACGCTTAGTGAAGTGTCTAATAATGGAGCCAAGATGTGGGTAGAGAAACTCTTCAACTAAATAATTGATAAAAGCATGTGTATAGTTTTTTGAACTATATTTATTACATGCACACATGGTGTTGAAAAGGTACAACACAGTGATTCATTGCTTAGTTTGCCCCTTATAACCGCTCCATTCAGACTAAAGAACATATTGTTAGCGAAACCGGAGAAACCAAGTCATGGCCGATTTTTCTTTTACCTGTGGTATTAATCCAATTTGAAAATCTAGTGAAGGACTACGTTTTGATACCGAATGTCATCACTGGCAACACGCACTGAATTTGTCTATAGACACTGAGTTCTTTTGGACGAGATAATATGCCGTAACTTTCCGAACGCTGCCCAGCCGAGTTGGATTCTTCGGTTGACCTCTTTGTCGAAGTTGAATCTACCTATTTCACCGACCCTGATATGTACATATTCGTCCACAACTTCGATTATAGTGTTCCCAACCACTACCGGCATAGGTGCAACATGGACATTTGATATGATTTTCGTCTTGTCCATGTTCATTTTTAAACCTTATCTGTTGGGAAACTCTATTGAGGTCATTGAACATTGCATTCAAATCCTTGAAGGATTCTGCGGCTACGACTACCCCATTGTTAAATGGAAGGTAGGTTATGTAATCGCCATCGATGCGCTTTGCTTATTAGCCTAAATAGATTACTGTATCACTGTTCGGAATTTAAAGAAGTTTTCCTCTCTAAAGTTCCATGATATCGTCGTCAAGTCCAAAATAAATAACAGCGTGTGTGTTGATAGTTAAAATGGCAGTGGAACGCAACACAAGTCTAAACTGGCACTCGATCTGTTTTTTGTCTAGTTTTGTGTAAAAAATATAATTATAACTAACTATAACTCTATGTAATTTCAAATTGCGTTAGTCAATTTCCTGTTGTCAGCGAAAAAAATTGTTGATGCGGATCACTGAGGGCAGATGCAGGAAATGGGATGTCTACAAATGGACAACGATTCCAATCGTTCTAATCTAACATCATTATATGGAAACGTCCATTCACAATAAAACTAATCGGATTCATTTAAAAAATCAAATCCGTCATTAGGAGCCTGTGTTTTAATTATTTCTTTTCAAAGTGTTGTTAGAAATCTTATTTGATGTTATAGACTGCCGTCATATTGTACTTGACGTAGATCACCCGCTAGGTCTTTCCACATGTCTAATTTATTAGACATTTTAGCAGCAGCAGCGTCTGGAGATAATCAAATCAAATCATCATCGAGAAATTTTACTCCCCATCCGAGCGATTCGACAAAGACCAACTCGGTTGGGCAGCGTTCGGAAAGTTACGGCATATCTTCTCGTTCGAAATACCTCAATGTCTAAAGACAAAAATAAATTTAATCAGTTCGTGTTTAGAACGATGTCATATTTAACTTGTCTATGGCCGATGTATGCATCTCCAAATTCTCTATGTAAAACGTAGTGATTAAATGCTCCTAGGCTCTATGTTCCAATGGCGTAACAAAGTATCCGTGCAGTTTACATTGTACTGTAGTTTATATCTTTATTTGTAAGTATTTTATACAAAGATCTCAATAATTACATGTTCTATTCTTAACATGTCCATTCGGCATAGAAATATTTCTATACATATTTGTACACAAAAGGTGTCAAACTAAATTATAACAACAATCATCACTATAAAATTATACAATTAATAATATTCGTCATTTAAAGATAAACTGACACTGTAATACTAATAACGTTTTCTACACATTTGCTCGTAAATTGAGCTTTATTACATCGGTTTTAGATCCATACACCAACCTATAACCCCCGCGTGCATAATTGTATTCTATTACACCCTAGTGTGTAATTACAGTCTCGTGTGTAATGAGAAACTTAGCTCACTGGTATCATAATTTTCTATTAATTGTCAGAAATTCATGAACATTTTAAAATATTATTCATCTGTCAGTTGGCAGTATGTGTAAGGAAAAGTTATATCTTGGGACTCATATATGCTTTTACAAAATAGATCAGTTTTAAGATTAAATTTTACGTTCATAGCATTTACTTTTATTTAGGTAACAGTTTTAGTTATAACCTTTAAATGTGTATAGTATGGAAATTATTGAAATGATCCGAAATTACAGGATGTTTACGCAATTACGGTGTAAATGTTTCATGGGCATTATATTTTAATGTTGTCCAATTTTAATGCCACAATTCTGAAGAGTATTTAAATTATACATTTTTTATTCATGTCGTAAAGTTATATTGTTACTGCATCATACACCAAACCTTTATCAGATGCAAGTTAAGGTATGAGTCATATATAGTTATTCTCTATGCAACATGCCTTTTGGGCACAAGTATAATATTTTAAGTCCAAGTCTACCACCTAAGAAATGAGTCTGCCAAACAGTTGCGTTTATTTAGTTGTGGTTATTCCAGCATATCTCCAATAAAACGCGTTTGATTCCCTGAGACCGCGTGGTCCGACTGCTCAGTTCGATTACTCGGACCACGCGGAATTTTTTTTCCGCGTGGTCCGATTACTCGAACCACGCGGAATTGAGATTCCGCGTGGTCCGACTATAGAGATACGAGAACTTTTTACCGTCGGATCGATCGACTAAATAAATCTAACTGTGAGAAAGACAATACAAATTGGAGATTTATTTCTATCTATCGAGGGTTATAGAAATGTGGCTATTATCGCGGGTATCATTTTTTCGTGAATTCTAATTTTGCTAATACACTGTTTTTAAATGTATATAGAAAATACTTTATATCATTCTAAAAATCTGTTTCAATATTTCTATATATATTATTATTGTATGTATATTGTTTATACGATTATGTGTATTAATATTTAAATAAGCGACACATCCGTTCGCTCCGCATCATCAACAGCCTATATACGTCCCCACTGCTGGGGCTCAGGCCTACCCTCCTACAGAGAGTGTATGGGCCATAAGTCCACCACGCGGGCCCAGTGCGGATCGGCGGACTTCACATGCCTGTTCAAGACATGCAGGTTTCCTCACGATGTTTTCCTTCACCGTTAAGCAATCGGATAATGTACTTGAATTGAAAAACAACTCATAGGTACACGGCTGGATTCGAACCCGGTACCCTCAGATTGAGAGTCCGCGCCTTATCCATTGCGCCACCGACGCTTCTACGCTCCGCATGCTCATCGCTATCCCAGGGTCCGACTGTTCACCATCGCTGCGGTCTGCTGCAGCACACGATTAGCTCGGCTCCCACTTGACAAGCGCAATACAACACAAATTATTATTTTGTGTTCTCTTTTCTTTTGTTCATGTAATACTGTATTTGTATTATTTGTTGTGGCTTTTTTTGTATTTATTTTGTTAAATAAGGATCATCAACAGTCTCTCGTATTGAATATCTAAATTTATACATTATAAAGTTTTTAATCTGATACGAGAAACAATTACAGATGCACTTATAGCACTGATGAAAGTAGAGCCAGCGCCAAATATCAAATCAAATAAATTTTATTACATACATGTCCATGTTACCAATATTATTACAATTTAATTATTTAAAATTAATATTACTACGATTATATCTAGTATTCTGTGGTTACCTTATTGCTAAAACATATCTCCAAGTGCCAAATTGGCCTCGTGGACCAAGGGTTCCGAAACATGGAAAGAAACATACAAATATTACCTTGAAATAAAATTCGTTTTCCCGACCGCATAACTAAGTTTGTTTGTCAAGTTGTTTTGTCACAAAGTCCTCACAATGTGATTATTTCAAAAAATACAATATAGAAACTCTGAAGATAGAGGGGAGAATGATATTTTTACACAAATATTCGGCTCCCCTAATTTAGTCCCTTTTTGAATAGAATTAAAATATTTTATCATTTCAATTACAGCATTTTTACACAATTTTCCTATTCTATTCTATTCAAAATTTCACGTCGATAACAAAAGTTATTCCAGACATAGTCGACTGTGTCGGATAGATAGACAGAAAACAGAGTAAGATTATAAAGGGTTCCGTTTTTCATCGAATTTTCGGAACCCTAAAAAAGTAACTGGAAATCCCCTTCAACTATCATATACCACTTGTACATAATATTCTTTCTTTTAAATCTTATCTATCTATCAAGCAAACTTCATTGTTCATATTTTCCAACTTAAGCCCACTGAATTCGATTTCTATATTTTGCAACGTTCTGTCTTTAGTTTCAGGCATAACAAAATACAATCCCAAGAAAGACGACATAGCAACGACTAGATACACCGCAAAAGTCCCGTGCGCTTTCAAAACAGTCAACATTGATGAAGTCAGTTTAAGCGTTAACATCATAAATGCACCATTAAGACCACCTATTATTGACGGACCTATGCCTTTATACTGTATGGGGAATATTTCTCCCTTAATAATTATCGCTAAGGGTATAACTCCTACGCTTACAACGAAATTGTACACTATTAACAACACTGGAGAAGCCCAAGTAGTTGCAATGTATCGTTCCACTTCTAAATACCTAGTGACACATATGACAGCTAACAAAGAGCAAGACGCAAGCGAACTTGAAAACAGCAATATTCTACGTCCACTTATCTTTACCAATACACTGCAAATCAACGTCGCAATCACTTTCATAACGTTGAAAGCAATTGTGTAATAAATCACTTTAGATTTGTTTCCAGTTAACTGCAACATTATTTCTGTCAGGTAAGCAATAGCGTAATATTCTCCGCTCGAATGCAACAACAATAAAAGAAGAACATCAATCAGTAATGGTTTTAAGAACTCTTTTCTCCGGAATGCTTCAACTATTTTCAGAAATTTACTACTATGATCGCTGTCCAATTTCCGGAGTTCTTTTTGAGCTGTGATCAATTCCTTTAACTCTGCCTGAGCTTCGATCCCACTTCCTCGCAGCCATTCAAAAGAGGTTGCACATTCATCGTATCTACTTTTATAAGCCAACCACGACGGGCTCTCTGGCCAAGTGTAGGTCATTATAATGCTCACAATCGACGGTACTACTGACAGCAATGACACTAATCTCCAGGATATAATAAAACCAAAGCAGTGACAAGCCAAGACTCCGCTAAAAGACCATGCCATTTTGATAGTCATGAAGAAACCTCTTCTCTTTGGATGGGTGTATTCTGCTAAAACTAAACATGAAAGATAGTACCCGCTGTAGACAACACCTTGAATGATGCGGCCAATCATTATCATGGCTATGTTAGTTGCAATCGTGATAGTAATAGCTCCAATGACCATTAGCACATTAAGAATGATGTATAAAAACTTTCGACCTTTTAGCTGAAGGATTCCGGGTGTGATCAGAAACGCTAATCCGGCAGAGAACCCATACGAGGCAGCTGAAAAGAAGATTATTTTTAAAATTAAAACACTTGTTCCATTCATTACATTGTTGAATTGAATGAAAGCCTTTACTGTCGATGTTTTTGTGTGTGTTAAGTTGATAAGTGAAATGAAGAAAAAAAGCAATCACTCTTGACGTCTGTCTAATATTTAGCAATATCATGCTAAATATTAGACAGACGCTGCCTGACGATGCTGATCAGCATCGTTTTTTTTACTTGTTTTTAGTCATCTTTTACGTCAGTAATAATCTACAGCTATTCAGCGACTTAGAAGGCACTATAATAATGCAGAAGTGAATATTCCTACAGTATGCACCAAGCGCTTTGCTTCCATTTGTATCATGCGTACGGCTAAAATCTTTAATAGCTACCAGTTTCCGTGTTCACTGAAAACTCTTGAATCTTCAAACGCCACTACGCACCTTCTATAACAACGCGTAACATCGTTGACCACGTCATTACGGACCGCTATATTTCGGTAAAGTTTTATTAAATCAAATCCTACACACAAATCTATGCCTGTGGCTAAGAACCCACCTGTATATACAGCTGTTTTTCTATTATATTTAAAAAATGTTAAAAATAGAATATTAGAAAAATTTACTGTACCAATCCATGAAGCCTCTTCCTTTGTAGCGAGTATGTCACTGTCATTTCTTGTTATGGCGGGAGTTAACACAGCAGGGAAGCCAAGAACTACTCCACTGGCAAAGTGCTGGAAACACATGCTGACTGTGATGTACCACTGGAAGTTTCAAATCATTATCATTTAAAATGTACATTGTGCACTCTGCAGCTACTAAACAACTAGACATAATCATTGACGCGCCACTGAACGCGCGCCACTTATACGATTCTCTTTCGAGACACGCCACGTAATTCGATACTCTCACAATGCGCGCCAATCATCTCGGTTCTCTTTCGAGACACGCCACTTAATTAGATACTCACACAATGCGCGCGCCACTCATCTCGGTTCTCTTTCGAGACACGCCACGTAATTCGATACTCACACAATGCGCGCGCCACTGATCTCGGTTCTCTTTTGAGACACGCCACTTAATTCGATACTCTAACAATGCGCGCCACTCATCTCGGGTCTCTTTCGAGACACGCCACGTAATTCTATACTCTCACAATGCGCGCCACTCATCTCGGGTCTCTTTCGAGACACGCCACGTAATTCTATACTCTCACAATGCGCGCCACTCATCTCGGTTCTCTTTCGAGACACGCCACGTAATTCGATACTCTCACAACGCGCGCGACAGTCACTCATCTCGGTTCTCTTTCGAGACACGCCACTTAATTCGATACTCTCACAACGCGCGCTACAGTCACTGATCTCGGTCTCCCCCCATTCATTCACGTCCAACATTTTAGCACAAGTCATCTCTTCACCGGGCCCGGGAACGGCCTTTGCTATAGCCCAGCGCGATTGCCTTATCGTTTCTTACTGGAAGAAGGCAAGGTGCAAACCAACTTTACATACAAATAACAATATTAAAATACTTACTTCCCGCCACAAGTGTGCAACCATGTTTTGCAGTTCCAACGATCTTTCTGCCAGTCAACCTCCAATTAAACTGAAACGTACTTATTAACACGCACTCGTATAAAATCAATAGAATACTATACATGTTTATACAGGTTTTTTGGTTTCTTGTGGAAATATTGTTCAGTCGCGACACGACTGTTATAGTCTTGTCCTCTCTTATGTATGAGTATAGTTATCGGTACCAGTCATTCGTAGATAGATGACGCTAGTATACATATAAATGGCGATATAGACGTGTATTCGCCTCGGAATGACCTTCATTTTATATTCTACAATAAATTAGACTTGCCACAGAACCTACAGTTGTTTCATTGAAACGGGGTTCATCTTGGGGGTTTCTGGAGATTTTACGTGGTCCTTCGAACGCTGGAATAAAAAGGCGCGAAGTGGACTGGAACGCATGTTCCATTGCAACGCTGGCTAGCTAAGTAGTCAGTGGATTGTCGCTTGGAGCCCGAGGTGGCTTCATCCAGCGCGGAAGGCAAGCGCTGGCTGAGGTGCGGGCGGAGCACCCCTCAGCAGTGAATCACTCCTGGAAGAGGAGCACCCCTGGAGGCGGAGCACCCTTGGAAGCGGAGCACCCCTGGAAGCGAGGCACCGGCGCGAAGAGTGCACCAAGATGCAATGGACTTGTAGTGTGAGTGTGACGTAGTGTAACAAATTTCGACCTTATAGACATTCAAAATTTCAACTTTAAATTACATAGATAGTTTCAACTTTAAATTTCAAAATTAGAATAGGGACTTAGAATAATTTCAAAAAAAGTGCACTGACGGGGAACCTATGCCAAATTTTGTTTTTGTGACGCATTGATCTGTCAAACACTTAGAATATTTTCTACGGATTTTTCCCTTGAAATTGTAATTTTTGGAACTGTTTATTTCTATTTAGCATTGTAATACTGATATATTTTGATACTGTTGTACTATCATCATGGCTGATATTCTGATTAGACTTCAAAGACATGTTTCTTGAAGTCTAACTTCAAGAAATCTCCCAAGGAACGCATCACATGTCCTTATGTTGAATCGCGTTTAGAAGGTTTGGAACAACAATGGAAGGAATTTTTGAACAATCACCGTAATATTGTTCTTAAAATGTCCACGGAAGAATATAAAGATAGTAGCTATTATGTTGATTATGTGTATGACACAACACAAGAAATGTATTTTGATTTCAAGTCATTGTTAAAGGAAAAATTGTCGAAATTGAAAGAGACTAGCACGTCTCCAGAATGTGTCTATCCTAAGGTTGAAAGGAAGGAACAACTCAACTGTACAAATGTTGCGGCAGCTATCATAAGTTGTATCTTTTGTAGAGAGAACCACAGCTTAAGCGCCTGTATAAAGTTTGTTCAGGAAGGCATTGAGGACAGACGTAAGTTTGTCCAAACCCACAATTTATGTTGCAACTGTTTCAGTCATGATCACTCCACTCACAAATGCGACCAGCCTACAAACTGTAGTCTTTGTACCAATAACCATCACTCTCTACTGCATCCCAGAAACCCAAAGTCTGTCGGTAACAATGTTGTTGCTACTGCACTAGAAGCAACTCCACCACCGAAGACCTCTCTCAATGGCAATGTCTCAAACTCAACTTATTTCTCCAGCATTCACGGTCATGTGGTCCCATCCACATCCAAGCCTGGTGAAAACAAGTCCACTCATGCTCTGCAAACTCGTCTGGATGAGGGATCTCATGCATCCTTTACCACTGAGTCTGCATTGCAAACGCTAGGCCTCCGGACTATAGCCGGTGTCAGCTTAGCTTCAGGATCGTGCGGGGAACAGGCGACTTCATCTGCGAAGTCGTCCGTCTTAGTAGACATTCATTCCCGTCATGATCCCAGCTTCACCATCTCGGTGGAAGCTCATGTTGTCGACATCAATTCATCAAACTATGACAAGAACACGCAACACAACAGATCTGCTGATTTAGAATCAGATCTACCTTCCAAGGAGGATAAAGCTTGCGAAAGACGTTTCAAAGCCACTATATACACGGAGTCCGATATGTCTTTTCCATCGTTTAGATCAAATCAACATTGTAAATACAGTGGTGCAAACGAAATGGCATCAAATCCTCATCACGCAGTCATACAAGAAGACAAATCCATTCTATATTTTATTTTTATTTTATTTTATTTTATAGGTTGCCAACGCAGCATACATCATTCAAAGCAATTACACACACATACACACAAATTCAGTTCTAAATGCTGCCGCAATTACAGGCAACTACGGCTTACACAAAAAAAAGCATCTGAATTTTAATATTAAAATAACATTTAAAAAGCGTGCCTCCAATTACAGACCGTAGGCACGCCTAACAGAGTTTTTAAACCTATCGATGCCGTCATCAAAAATATCTATATCTATCTCTTTGCTCTTTACAATCTTGTTGTATTGTCTCATTAGACGGTTCAATGGTGAATACTGTCCCAGATTCGATCTTGCAAAGAATTCAGTAAATAGTACGTTTTTGCCAAGACGTGGTAGTCTGGTCGGGATATGGAAATTTATTTTATTTAATAGCGAGGGCGAATCTGTAACACCATTCACTAATTTCCACAGAAAAGTGATGTCGAGCAAGTATACGACAAATCTTTTACAGCACGCAGTCAATCCGACTCTCCAACCAGAGTTGCAACAACTAACAAACACCATCAAAACATACAGACAAACAAACGACTTCGAGTGCACTATCACCATCCTATCATTTCATCAAAATACAAACACAACCGCGCAAAGACTTTGGCTATCTCAAATTAAGTGGGACCCGGGTTTGGACAATCTTACACCTGTCGTCAGCCTTAAATATAAGAGCAACATTGAAGTTGAATCTGCGTTAGTTTTTAGTTTGTTAATAAGATGTCATTATAGTGTTGTGTAAATAGTTTTATTGTTAAGCTTGTTTGTATAAATATTGTTTAAGGAGATGTGTTTAGTTTTGTTCAACTGTTGTAAGATTTATTTTTATTTTAATGGACACCGTCCATAGCGGGCGTTATGTTCAGTCGCGACACGACTGTTATAGTCTTGTCCTCTCTTATGTATGAGTATAGTTATCGGTACCAGTCATTCGTAGATAGATGACGCTAGTATACATATAAATGGCGATATAGACGTGTATTCGCCTCGGAATGACCTTCATTTTATATTCTACAATAAATTAGACTTGCCACAGAACCTACAGTTGTTTCATTGAAACGGGGTTCATCTTGGGGGTTTCTTGAGATTTTACAAATATTAATATACAATGCACGTGATTCTCAAGGTTATTAGGGACACAGAATACTTTTTGTTGTAAAACATATAATGCAGTGGATCATCATCATGTACATCCTTCAGCAGTCCACTCCTGGACATAGGTCTTTCCTAGAGTGCGCCACTCAATTCGGTCCTCTGCTCTCCGCATCCATTCACGTCCGGCTACCCTACGTAAGTCGTCTTTCCACCTAGCCGGGGGACGTCCTACAGTACGTTTGCCTAGACGCCTTCGCCGCCACCCCAACCATGTTTTGCAACCAGTTGCAAAAGGAAGAATTTTCCTCGTTTGTTGGTTCCATAATCCGCTAAGCGACTTTAAATTTGTAGATCAGTCGTGCCGTGAGTGTCCACGTTTCGGCTCCGTAAGTCATCACGGGTAGGACGCACTGGTTGAAAACTTTTGTCTTCAGGCATTGTGATATCGACGTTTTAAATACATGACGTAATTGCAATGGAATTTTTATAAATAGGCATTTGGCAGTATGTTATACAGGCAGACTATTGATCATACGAAAATGGTAGGTCTGTGGAACCTTCTACTACGTGTTTAAGCTCAATTATAACAAGATACAGACCACATTTTTGAGTTAACTTTTGAATTGCATGGCATTATTTTCAAAAATGACGAACGTACATTTAAATTACCTAGACTTAACAAAGAACACGCCCTGCAAATTTCATGTATCTACGACCAGTGGTTTAGACTGTGTGTGTATCTCAGTCAGTCAATCAACAAGTCAGTCAGGGATTAGAATTTTACATGTTTAGATATAAATCTATCTAATCTCTATCTCTATTGTCAGGCCAGTCGGCCACAACATTTATCTACATCAGTGCCCTGACGAAAGGCGACCAGCCGACCAATAAAGCAGTATTTTAGGTGGTCGCCATTCCGCAAGACAAGTGGCCGAGAGGGCTCCTGATAAAATTGGATATGTCCATGCCGATATTTATTGCTCTGCGATCTGTTAAACTGAATAGGGCGTGGAATGGACAAAAAAGGACAGGGATGTAGAGAGTCGTTGGGCGACTGGAAGAGAACATTTGATCCTCGGTAGCGCGGTAGTAAAAAGTGGTGTTTGCAGTTGGATAGATAGAAGCTTGCCAGCCCTAGGTCTAGGTTTTGTATTGTACCGAGAAGTTCCGCTTAGTTATTTGGAATATACGTCGCCTACCTTGGAAACTATACCAAAATATTGGAAAATGGCAAATAAGATGATTTCGACGATAATAAAAAAACATAATCTTTTAAAATAGAACAGCTGACGTTGTGTGGTAACTTTCTAGAAAAGGACATCGGATTACAACTTCATAGGGAATAACAACTTTCATTTTTACACACACTATTATTTATTATTGTACAACACGCCATCTAGGGACCATTATCTGCGCATGAGCGGAGTTCCATTAAAATATTTTTATTTGATAACGACGAAAATTAGAAGTGTATGTATAAAGTCAAGGCCCCAACTCCATTCGTCCGCAGTACGTATCTTTTATCTAAATTGAAGAAGAAGAAAAGTTCTTTCATGAACTTAAAATAAATCAATTACATTTTACGCTGGAGCTTCCTGTTAAGAATACATCTAAATGGTACGGAACCCCGCTCCTCCACATTAGACAATGTTTTATATTTACGAAAATACATATATACCTCCAATTCTCACTAACTGATACATTCTGTATATTTAGATTTGTGAAGCATACCTCTATACTTTTCAAACAAATTATCGGTATTATTAAATAACCATAATTATATTAATACTTCATGTGTGTGGGTGAACGTGTGGTGTGAGAGGGTGTGGGTGTGTGAGTGTGAATCTACGTAACAAACTCAAGAATACGTCTGAACTCTGGCACATCCAGTAACTTGATATCTTGTAGTTGGACGAGGGGACAGAAATGAAATTATAGTCACAATGTCAGTATATTGTTCTTACGCTTTATTTAATAACAGATCCAGGTCTGCTTGCGACAATGGCCATGTGCAGACTGTTACACAAATGGTAGTTCCTGAAACAGGTGTCTTACACAAAGCCAACTTGAAGGTCGGAAATTGCTCAGTGGGTAAGACAACTCTAATTCAATTTATTTGCCAACATAACACAAATAACGACAATACAGTTAAAAGGCTCGCAGTGCGCAAAATTTTCCCTACCTCTAAGGGAATAAGGAATTATAAGATCACTTTGTTGTCCGTCTGTCTGTCTGTCAAGGCTCTTTTTCTAAAGAACGCGTAGAGATATCACGCTGAAATTAATAATGAACACTCTAGTGTGCTGTCCCTTGGATCTGTGAAAAAATCGAAGTTAGAGATCAACGCAATAATAAGATATATAACTGTATCTTAGACCATTTCCATACAGAATGCAAGGGAACAAAAACCTATAGGGTACTTCTCGTTGACCTAGAATCCTGAAATTTGTCAAGAAGCAAGGTACAGCACAACCATAGAAATAATTCTGAAACCCTGGATTTTTTAATTATAAGTCAGTTAAATAGCTTTTTTATGTTTATAAACCTAACTTTGTTTGTAATAGAAAAAGGGTATGTTAGCTGCAAAGTAAAGTTGGTTTTTCAATCAGATTTTTCTTTAGAGCATTGTTGGGTGTATATTACCGTACCTATTATGTATGTTAATTATTCATATTCTGTTCGGAACCCTCTGTGTACGAATCCGTTCGCACTTGTCCAGTTTTTAATGTACCAAAAACAACCTCGTAATGTAGGCCTCCACAACGCCGTAGAATGCAACGTAAATAATTTAATTAATAAATTTTAAGCTAATTAGCAAGAACGCTATCTCAGTAATTGGAAATACCTGAAGTTTTAATTAATTGTATTTTACGTATGGCAGCACCGTTATTCGATAGGAAAGCTCCGAGAAACCTAGCTCCGCGTAGTGAGGGGACCGGAATCGGTGCGCCTTTAAAACTTAGACTTGGTATTAATATAACATTTACCGATTTGTTACAGCTTGAACAGGTATGCAGTTCACTAAGGTCAAACATGCTTACAACCCCACAGCTCACAGATGTCGCTGATGACGTCGCTCTAGTCACCGAGATAACAATGATCAATGCCAAATGACATATAAATGAGATGTGATTTTTGTTGTAAGGACGTTTGTCCTTAGTGAGTTGTACCCCAGGATCATCTTCTGTCCTTAAATAAATGGTAAAAAGTTAGAGTTATAGAAATCACAAACTTGCTTTCGAATATTTAAAAACAACAAGTAAATGCGTTCAAAAAGAACTGGAAACCGACTTCAATTGCCCTAAAAGTCTACTTTTACTAAGGCAAATTTAAGATTTATATCGTTTTCTCATGGTCATTGTAAGAACTGCACCAAATTGAAATAGCACCACACGGATAGCACCATCATTCAAATAAAAAAAGAATCATCCAAATGGATATGTGGCTGCATCTTATTGGTTTGTCCTTGGAATTTTTTTGACAGATCCAAGGTACTGAAGACTTGAGTGTTTGATATTCATTTCAATATGATACCTCAACGAGTTTCTGAGAAAAAGGGCATTGACAGACAAATGGATAACCAAGTGATCTTACAGGGGTTCCTTTTTTTCTTTTGATACAAAGATGATTATATTTTGGAATCTCTGAGACCCACAAAAATCATGTTACAGTATGTACTCGCACGCTATGTTTGCCCCTCTGAAGTTAGCTCTCCGGAATTTCGCGCACGTACCGTCCGAAGTGTGTTTTTATTATTTTTTACCGACATCAAAAAACGAGGAGGTTCTCAATTCGACGAGTATTTTTTTAAATGTTTGCTACCGCAGAACTTTTACCTGGGTAAACCGATTTGGATGATTCTTTTTTTTATTTGAAAGGTAGTGCTTTTCATGTGGTCCCATTTCAATTTGGTCTGGTTCTGACAACGGCATCCACGAGAAAACGATATAAATCTTAAATTTGCTTTAGTAAAAGTAGACTTTTAGAGCAATTGTCGATAATAACTATCCCTATATGACATTAAACACTAGGACATTTCTTTCAAAACGCTAATTTGCCTTGCCTCTCATTTATAAGTTAATATAATAATTGATACTTCGCAGCCTTTTGTAGCTAACTTCAAAGGGGCAGACTTAGTGTGCGAATACTGTGATATAATCGATACCAAAACGCAATATTCGTGGTATTGATACCAATCCCTAGGTCGATGTACGTAACTAGCGACCTCTGCGTCTGTAACTGAAATCCGCGTGCGCTCGTGTGGAAATAACTGACTCCAATTTGTGATAATGAGTTGGTTTCGTGTTTACGTCACTTGTAACGGGGGGTTCGTGAATTACCCGCGGGTTGTGGATCTCCGCTGTGTTTGTTCTATGAACTGATTCGCTTGCGAGCTTCCCTATAAACAATTCATGGAATCTGCGAATTATATTAATTACTTTCCGATTTGTTGAGGAATTCACTTTGAATGTAATTTAATTGTGAATGTACGTTTTATTAAAGAACCTAGCTCTTGCCCGCGACTTGCTCGATCGGGATAAAATGTATCCTATCCCCTTTTCCGGTCCTTCAAGTTAGGTGTGTAAGTTATGGTCATGAAGGTAAAAATAAACTTCGGGGGGTGAGTGGCACAGTAAAATGTTTTTAGCTTCATGGTAACACTAATATTATAATTAAGTAGTGTCCAGTTACCTGACCAACCATTTTGACGTGACAACGTCTTATAAATTGGTTTGCCGGGTGACACTTCAAGAAACTGCGTTACGCTCCGCTCACGTTATGCGCTCACAATGAGAGCGAGTGAGAGGCACGCGTCCCTTCCACTCGGGCATGGTTAGCCCGCCTAAGAGCGAGAGAGACAGACATAAAAAGTGAAAGGCACGCGTCCCTGAATGAATATTCACATTAAAATTATTTTACCACTCAAAGTCGTTGTCACGTAAAACTTTCGCCCGTATACCGACTTTACAGGCAACCAATTTTTTGTAACAAAAATCAAAGCCAAGGCGCACTGTGAAAAAATCAATCCCCTTTCGAAACAATGCGCCCAATTTCCTGTCCCCAAAACAAAGGAAAATTATAAATTTTCCTTTTTACAAGATTAGCGTAAGATTATATAAATATCCCGACGATCGCATTGGAACGTAGACAGGACTCATCTGCATTTAAATTATGGATTTAAATAAGTCTCGTAGTAAAATAAAAGCTGGGAAAAAGCCGAGTGAAAACTCCCGGAGATGGGAAAAACTGTTTTAGTGCGTTGGGAAGGTAAGTGAATTTTATTAAAATCATTTCTTAAAATACGTTATGCTGCGTCCATACACAAGTGACTTTCGAGCTTTATTTTCAGGGTTCCATACCAACGAGACCCTATTACTACGCCTACGCTATCCGTTCGTCCGTCTGTCTGTCAGTGGACTGTATTTCATGATCCGTAATAGGTAGACAGTTAAAATTCATGGACTCACTCGACGTGGTTGTTTCGGTAAGTATCTATGCTGATCCCGCCCGGAGGAGGAAACGAAGGGGTGACAGAAACCTTCACCCTGTAGTCACACCACCGTAGCCCTGGATGCAAAGGGACCGGAGGCAGCCTGAGTGGGGGCTCCGGCTGTCCTGCTCCGATCCCAAGAGGGCAGTGGAAATGTCGTGGCCCCTTTTCCACTGCGGAATCCGCGCTGCGAGAGTGCAAGGGCTGGCACATCAGCCCGGGAAGAGCATAAGGCATCGCGCGAGGGGAGCACTGGCGACGTTCCTTTGGAGGACCCAGAGCTCCCTGATATGCGCAGTGGTTGGCCACCGAAGGGGTTTAGTGAGTAAGAATCTCACATAACCCGACTCTTCCCCTAAGGAGTCGGGTATCTTTTGAGGATTCCCCTTCGTAAAAAAAAAGTATCTTAGCAGGATAGGAAGAGCTGATACAGCGCAGTGTCATCATTGTGGAGACAATCAGGACTCTGCCCAGCACACGCTGGAGCAATGCCCAGCATGGAACACCGAGCGGCAAGTCCTGATTCAAATTACAGGATTGGATCTATCCCTCCAGCCCTTATTGCGGCGATGTGCGTTTGAAATTTTACTACAAATAATAAAAAATAAACATAAAAATTAAAGGGGGTCATTACAAGAAACTGGCTATTTTACTTTTTTTTACTGTAAAAACCTCCCAATCAGCATTCCGCTTGCCAAATAGGGCTGCCCTGGATGCAACAATGCCCGGACGTTCCATAGTTCTTTTTGAAGGTGTTAATTATTCGCCTCAAATTTCTGCAATCTGAGATTTCGTCGAACGCTTCAAAATATTCTGCCAAATAGCTTTCAAATAAATCTTAGAATGAAACTCTTTGCATAAAAACTTCAGCTACAAAGGCTTTGATTTTCCATTCCCTAATGAAAGCTTGGACCGAAATCGCCATGTTTTTTCCTCCCATTTTCCACTGCACTCAAATTCCACGGACGCAATATCGGCTTGTTTGCGTGTGCTCCTCAAACGACAATATCCTGTTGACTTCATTCGACTGCAGTTTGAGTTATTTGTTGTTGGTGGACTCTACTGTAGAATAGGTCCATGGGTGGCATGGTAAAATGAAACTAAGGGGAAAATCCGGTCAAATGCGAGTAAGCTTCGCGCACCGTGGGCTCAGTACAGACGATGTATGGCTTTCAACTGCAAAGTTAAGTTTGTAAACATAAAAAGCTTCTTTTGCTGTTTTATTTTAAAAATCCTGGTTCTTAGAATTGTTCTTATGGTTGTGCTGTAAGACCTTGCTTATTGACAATTTTCAGGATTCTAGGTCATCTATAGGTTTTGGTTCCTTTGCATTTTGTATGGAAATTATCTAAAATACTATGAGCTATACCTTTTTATTTCATTGATACATACGTTTGATTGTTTCACAGATCCAAGGGACGGTAGTCTTGATTATTAGATATTAATTTCGACTTGATATCTCTGCGCGTTCCTGAGAAAAAGGTTCTTGAGAGACGGACGGACGGACGGACTGATCCTATAAGGGTTCCTTTTTTAAAAAAAGCTTTTAATTCTATTTAAGGTACGGAAACCTAAAAATTCAATTTCTATATTATCTATAAAAAAATTCTAACTAAGATCTAGTCTTTGAAGTTCGACTTCCACGAGAGAATCTTTCTTTGCACGAATTCCAGGAATAGGAATGCAGCTCCAAGACTAACGACGGTACGCAAAAACGAGTACACTCTGTCGTTGAACCAGCCAGTAGTCCCTATGTCCCTTTGAAGCTGACTATAATTTATCCATAACCCAATTTGCGTCATCAATTCAGCAGCGACGTTTCGAGGTTGACAAAGAGCTCGTTACTGCTGCGGTCACATTTCATACAATTACAGACTCGAGATGGCGTGAGGTGGCGTGAGGTGGCCCGAGATTACATTTGGTGAGTACGCGAATAAATGCACGCAAGGTTCACATTCATCACCTCCCTACCATTCATTGTTCACTGAAACACGTGAGTCTGTCTAGGAAAAAATCTCATAAAATCACGACCTTATTGAAACTCAGAATGACTAGATTTTTTAGAGTCGTTCCCATGGGATAAATCCCAAAGTCCACGCGGGCGAAGTAACAGAAGCTAGCAATAAAGAATTTAAAGCCGGATGTTGAATTTTCAACTACTAAAACTTCCCTGTAGATCCCTCGGATATGGGCAGCAACATTAAATATGTACAAAACATCTTACTGGGATTATCAAGCCACATGCCAAGCACAGTGATTACAGCAAATCCCTCGTGAAACACGTCTCTCGATGAGGAGGCTCCTTTACAACAGGGTAATTAATGACGCAGCTGATAGCAAAATATCCCCCAGTAGTCATTTCTTCTTTGCCTGGCCCTTTCCCATTTTATTTGGGGTCGGCCCTCCGTTCATGCGTCTCCAGGCAGCGCGGTCCTGGGTCGTCTCTATGTTAAGTTGGGCTTCCATGAGGTTCTTATTTACTACGGACATCCATGTGATTCGGGGTCTTCCTCGTCCTCGGGGTTCAGTTTCGATGTCTATAACTTTCCTGGTCATGTGGTCGGATGGTCGCCTCTTAACGTGTCCGTACCACCGCAGACGGAGCTCCTGTAGTTTATCTGGGATAGGTCTCACTTTGAAGGTGCCTCTTATGTGTGTGTTCCTGACATGATCCAGCCTAGTTACACCACCTGCCCACCTGAGCAGCAGCATCCCCCAGCAGTCATTTATTTTATTAAGTAATGAGCATCAACAGTCCGTGTCAACAATGATTTTAAATGTTGCAATTAGATGTCATCAAAAAATCGCAAAAATTGTAGTAGCATTTTTTTACTAACTAAATTTTGAGTTGTATTACAAAGTTTTTAAATTTCTCTGAATGTTATATTTCATTCGGCATTTTATGAAATATTTTAATACACATTATTTGTGGTCCTTTATTAAATAACTTTATGGGTGGCTTAAGTGCATGTGTTTTTCATAAAGAAAAGATAATAAAAAACAGTACAAGATATTTAATGAATAACTGATCTCAAATTCGAACCCTCTAAAGCTAGTTCTAAACTAAAATTACGAACAAAAACTGACGCCAACGAATGGATAACTCAAGCCAAACATAAATCCGTTTACAAATGACTGGCTCTGCACTCCCCAAAGATCGGTCTCGACGCGACGGGAACGTTGCTCTGACTTCTTCACCCTGTTATTGATGAGAGTTTGAAGATAAATCTTTAGTATTTGCCAGTAACAGTGCTGCAAAGTGCTTCACAGTGGTAAAACTCTACTGCGCTGATCTTAAGGTGGTTCCATGACCAAGATCCCCCGAATGATCATATTTTTCACAGAAACTCTGAGTTTTTTAGACTTAGGAAAATACATATGAATGTTGAGGATATTATCGTAACCTCCAAATCGGTTTTATGTCGATTTTTAAACAGAATTTATTTACGGTTCATGAAGCTAATTTGATAAATTAATCATAAGTTAAATGACACGTTCCACGAATGTATGGCGCCAAGGCCTGGTCTTATACACTTATAATTTTATAAGGTTATTATCGAAGAAAAGTGATTTAGTTATAATCTTTGTATATTTTGGTTCAGTTTATTTATACAAAAACATATAAAACACACGATACCAGTAGGACTTGACGTTGAAAACAAAGATGGCGTCAATAAACTGACATTTGACGCTGTCACTTAGTACAAAAAGAATGATTTTGTACAATTAAAATATATGCAAAAATGTTATTATAGTATTCTTCTATACATATGTAGATTATTACTTGATTTTTTAAATAATGTACAAGTGCAGGCCGAATTTGAAACAACTCTTTTGACAGCTTTAGAATTCCTATATATTATGCCAATAATTTTTAATAAATTAATTGAGAGAAAAAGCAACTGAAATCAAGACGAGAGTCGATATGGCGCACTATTTCTTACACTTCTATTACGTGTAATGGTTAGTGAGAAAGTGAGACAAAAATGGCATTTCTTTTGGGCCAGGGAACGGCCTACGTTGTAAAATGTTAGTCATAACAGTTCACTTGTAGATGTAATTTTAAACCAAAAATAATGTAATTTGGTAACTTACACCTGAACAAACCTACGCTAGTTGGGTATTTTAATTATTGACCGAGCGAACGAAGCGAGCGATGCTTCTCTGCTTCCAGTCTGGCATTGGCTTTCGTCCGTCAGTTTATTGACACTACTCTATTTACAACCGATCTAGATGGATTTTTAATAGAGGGGGTAGTACTTCCTCCAAAAAGGGGCAAAAGGGTTTTTTGGATATCCCCCTTTTTGAGGTTTCTAACTTCACCGAACCGAACCTAATAATATAAGTTAAATGTTTATTATTCCACACACTTGGTTATAATTAACAATTTATATAATACAGATTCAAACATAAATTATATATGAACCAGCAGTGTGTGAATCTGGTGCCTGAGCAGGTTGCCCCGTGTGTCAGGACTCCCAAGTTCTCACCTCACAGTCAATGAGAACATTATGTTAGATTCATTTCTAGTGTATTACATTACTATTGTATCAGGACGTGTATAGTGTGGTAAGCATTGTAAAGGAAACAATAAATAAAATATATAGAAATAGATAACAAAGCAATAAATCTAGAGAGTGTGTGTATGTGTGAGAATGTGTGTGGTGAGATGTGGTGTGAGGGTGTGTGGTGTGAGGGTTACGTTATATGGGTGGGTAAATAATCTAGTGTTATTTAGAAACTTATGTTTGATAGGACTTTTGGATAATATTGGAATATCCAGTCCACCAGGCAAGCATCTAATTCGTCAGAAGG